>CM066214.1:13506095-14728759 GCA_033675125.1 Athetis lepigone
ACTTATCAGACTACTCTGATGAAGCAACAGCAGCAGCAGCAGCAGCAGCGGCAGCAGCAGCAGCAGCAGCAGGAGGAGAATCAGGATACCAGCTACGACGCGGATCATTAACAGGTTATTCATCAGACGACTCTAGCGCAGCCGCAGCCGCAGCTGCGGCAGCAGCGGCAGCAGCAAGTGGTGATTTAGGAGAATACCGTCAAAGTGGGCCGTACGGACGATACTTATTAGATTACTCTGATGAAGAAACAGCAGCTGCTGCAGCAGCAGCAGCGGCAGCAGCAGCAGCAGGAGGAGCATCAGGAGATAACCTACGACACGGGTCATCAACAGGTTATTCATCAGACGACTCTAGCGCAGCCGCAGCGGCAGCTGCGGTAGCAGCAGCAGCAGCAGGTGGCGAGTCAGGAGGTTACCTACGAAGGGGGTCTTATGGACGACACTTATCAGATTACTCTGATGAAGCAACAGCAGCTGCAGCTGCAGCAGCAGCAGCGGCAGCAGCAGCAGCAGGAGGAGAATCAGGATACAACCTACGACGTGGGTCATTAACAGGCTATTCATCAGACGACTCTAGCGCAGCCGCAGCCGCAGCTGCGGCAGCAGCAGCAGCAGCAGGTGGCGAGTCAAGCGGTTACCGTCGAAGTGGGCTGTACGGACGACACTTATCAGACTACTCTGATGAAGCAACAGCAGCTGCAGGAGCAGCAGCGGCAGCGGCAGCAGCAGCAGCGGCAGCGGCAGCAGCAGGAGGGGAATCAGGATATAACCAACGACGCGGGTCATTAACAGGTTATTTATCAGATGACTCCAGCGCAGCCGCAGCTGCAGCTGCGGCGGCAGCAGCAGCAGCAGGTGGCGAGTCAGGCGGTTACCGTCGAAGTGGGCTGTACGGACGACACTTATCAGACTACTCTGATGAAGCAACAGCAGCTGCAGCAACAGCAGCCGCAGCAGCCGCAGCAGCGGCAGCAGCCGCAGCAGCGGCAGCAGGCGGAGAATCAGATTCATATGGATTAGATAGCTTATACAGTTCTGAAGAAGCATATGGACTTGGAAGTACAAGACTAGCAGCGGGTGCAGAAGCAGGTGCAGCTGCAGAAGCATCTGCGGGATCTAGCAGTGATTATGCAGATGAAAGCAGTTCTTCTACTTCCGTGACCACTTCAACATCAACAAACAGTGGCCCAAGAGTTATTATCATCAAAGCAAAAAAAAATAGGCCTACTAGTACAGCTACAGCTTTAGCATCAGCAGCAGCCGCAGCTGGAGCATCAGAGTCATACGTATCAGAAGGTTCTTACAGTTCTGAAGAAGAATATGCACGTGGCTATTCAGGATTAGGACCATACGATACTTACAGTTCTGATGAAAGATATGGCTCTGGACGCACAGGATCAACAGCAGGTGCAGCAGCAGGTGCAGCAGCAGGTGCTGCAGCAGGAGAGGCAGGTGCAGTAGCCGGTGCTGCAGCAGAAGCAGCAGGTGCAGCTGGAGGTGCAAGACGTACAGAATATTATAAACAAGGCTCTGAAGCGACAGTGGCAGCGTCAGCGGCAGCGGCTGCAGCAGCGGCTGCAGGTGGAGAATCAGATTCATTTGGATTAGATAGCTTGTACAGTTCTGAAGAGGCATATGGACTTGCAGCAGGCGCTGCAGCAGCAGCGGCAGCAGCAGCAGCAGCAGGTGGCGAGTCAGGAGGTTACCGTCGAAGTGGGCTGTACGGACGATACTTATCAGACTACTCTGATGAAGCAACAGCAGCGGCTGCAGCAGCAGCAGGAGGAGAATCAGGATACCACCTACGACGCGGGTCATTAACAGGTTATTCATCAGACGACTCTAGCGCAGCCGCAGCCGCAGCTACGGCAGCAGCGGCAGCAGCAAGTGGCGACTCAGGAGATTACCGACGAAGTGGGTCTTACGGACGACACTTATCAGACTACTCTGATGAAGCAACAGCAGCTGCAGCAGCAGCAGCGGCAGCGGCAGCAGCAGGAGGGGAATCAGGATATAACCTACGACGCGGGTCATTAACAGGTTATTCATCAGACGACTCTAGCGCAGCCGCAGCCGCAGCTGCGGCAGCAGCAGCAGCAGCAGGTGGCGAGTCAGGAGGTTACCGTCGAAGTGAGCTGTACGGACGATACTTATCAGACTACTCTGATGAAGCAACAGCAGCTGCAGCTGCAGCAGCGGCGGCGGCAGCAGCGGCAGCAGATGGAGACTCAGATTCATATGGATCCGATAGCTTGTATATTGCACCATACGGGTCAGATGGTAGTGGTTCATCTGCAGTAGCTGCATCTAGCGGTATTGCTGGTGGCCAATCTGGAGGTTTATCTTTAGGTGCAAGAGCTCGCAAGAACTGCCGCATCACCCGTGGCCATCTGTTCGTGAAGTTCGGTACTCGCCGCACGCGTTGCACTACTTGCTAATTTCTTTCATTTTCCTTTGTTTATTTCTTTTTCCTGGATACATCTTTTGTTTTAAATGTAAATAAATCTTGGCATTAAACTTTATTTTTCATTTTGAACTGTCACATGTTTAAATACTAATATTGAGCACGATACAGGACTGGCTTTAATTTTTATGTAAAACTAGCTGTTCTTCGCGGTCACACCCGCGTTACGTTAGGTTTTTGGTTACTGCCTCGCTCCCGTCGGACATAGCGTGATATTATATATGTTACTCAGGGATAATGTAGCTTTCGAATGGTGAAACAATTTTTAAAATCGGTCTTGTAGTTTTTGAGCCTATTCATTACAATCAAATTAACAAACATACAGAGTATTCCTCTTTATAATATTAGTATAGAAGTATAGATAAGTGGAAACTTGCTGGATCTTGAATCTTTTTTTTTTCAAAATATATTCAAATTGCTGAGTCAATGACGGTCTCACTCACAAATCACTGTATCTTTATTTTGAAGAAGATTAATACTAAATAGGTAACAATTATCATCATAATCATCACCCTAGCCATTTTCCCAATTATTTTGGGATCGATTTCTAGCCTAACCGGATTCCGCTAGATACCAGTGTTTTACGTGAAGTGTCTGCCTATCAGAATTTTATTTCACACTGAAATGAAATATAATTATTATTTATTGGTTTAACTAGTAGTAATTCCCCTCGCTTGCGAATCAATCGCGACTGTTCAGATATTAAAAAAAACGAATCTGTCATTTACACTCTGTCCTCCTGTCAATGGCAAGTCACTTTTCTTTTCGCGCGCGAAGTAACATCGTATGGTAAAAATTTGTCCTCACAAATTTTCATTATTTTTCTAATTCTAAAAAGATGTTGAGTGATAAAAAGTTGTACAATTGGATAGTGAATGTTGCTAAAGAAAATCTGAAACACAAACGTTGTCAACTTCGACTTCTGGCCTTGTGGAAAAGACACCACAATAAAATTCATATCACACACAAAAACATCGTCATCGATGCCATTTACAAACGCAAGAGCATGCCTGGGTTACGCTTGCGCAGTACCCGACATCTAACAGAATCTTTCACACCGGACTCTCAGCCTCCAGAACCCCCAGCCTGAACAAGGATTAGAGGTAGACCCTAGGTTCTCTCTTAACTACAACCGAGGTAAGTCAGTTTTATGATCTAGGTTGCAGGTCTAGCCGGTTCATGACGCATCGGAACTGAATTTGCTCCTACACATGCCATTAACATGAGATATTCTCTACGACACTAATATCAGGTCGCTAGCCGGCGTGCGTTTAGACAAGACTATCGCTATATATCACTGGGAGCGAGACTCCACCCGTGACTAACAAGCATAAAAGGTGATCTCTCTGCGACACTAATATCAGGTCGCTAGCCGGCACGCGTTTAGACAAGACTAACGCTATATATCACTGGGGGCGAGACCCCACCCGTGACTAACAACAAAGGTGATCTCTCTGCGATACCAATATCAAGTCGCTAGCTGGAATGCATTGTGACGAAACCGACACTTTAACAGTTCACTGGGGACGAGATCCTCATGTGTCTTATATATACATGTGCACAGGTGACCGGGCTACACTGCCATCAGCATGAGATACTATCAGCGACTTCCAATATGCTCTCCTCCTACATAAATAAAATGTAAAGGAGCCGCTGATATCACATTTAAAGCAATTACTGGACACTGACTACAAACCAAACAATACAAAGAAAAACAAGGACCTACAATATATAAACAAAGGACAATAAGGACAATATATAGCAACTGAACAAAAACCGGTAATATTCATAACTATCAAATTAATGTCCTTCTTGATGACACAAGAAGTCTAACCTTATATTGTACAAAGCACCAGAAATATTTTTTCATATAATATTATAGACAAACTACCTAACAGAGTTGTCAAGGCGGTCAAACAGATGAACAAGCCGCAGTAAAAGACCAAACCCTGTATATCACCAAAATACTGACCAAGCAATAACAAAACACAGGATTTCATCCCAACCAGGGAAATGGTAATTGTCATCACATCACAACCAGACACATCCTGGAAAATTATCTTATTATGTAACGGGGAACATATTGATGTCCCAATGGTTTTGTGTATCAGTTTTAACAGATATTAGTTACCCTTTGGTCCTATACCTGCTCAAATGAATATTGTTAATAGTCATATGACTGAAATACTCAATTGTCGATTGCATTCCATAACGCTACGCATGCATGTAACATGCATACATATAAATAGATAGAATTAATTGGACACAACTACGGGTTGGGCACAAGCTAAGGACAACATTACAGTAAATTTAAAGGACTTATAGGCTAACTTATGCTAAGTGCAGTTGCATTTTACATTCTTTGCATAACATTACAGTCTTCATTAAATGGAAACATCATTACTGACTTACTAACATTAATATGGTGAATTTAACATTAAAATCTTTCTCAGACCTAAACGGAATGGCATTAAACTGTTAAATTAATCTATCTCGGCAAAACACTTTCAAATAGAAGATGCGTTACCAATAGTCTCGTGGATAGAAATTATTTCACGGATTATTATTAATATTAAGATACCATATTTCTTAGTACCAATTTATCAACAATTCTAAGAATGCTTATGGTTTTTTGATCTGCACAACTTTATATGTTAGAAGTGGCAGCTACGCCATACGGGCCATCCAATATAACTTGTGTATTAACCAGTTTGCCAACAAGGAAACAAGGACATTGCCGTACACCCTGATGATTTTACATGCATTAGCAAGAGGTACACTAAATGTACACAAAGCAACTTATTTAAGTTTACAGTCACTACATACATAATGTATGTGTGAGTAAAATCAACTCGTGTATTTACATTGTCTATTTGTTAGTGTTTGCTTGACAATAACCTGATGTCCACGCACACAAATACAATTATTAGCAAGACTTCGTCATGTTTGGCTTTGGAAAAATGTATAGTCTACCCTCAAAAATTAAGAATCGGTTACATTTAATAGTTTAGTTTCATCGTTATATTGCTTTTGCATCTATCGGACTTACGCGTTACGTTCTAAAACATTATACCCTGCTTGTTTGGAGAAGTGTTGTATTTTGTTGTGTTGATTAAGTTGTGAGTCAATATGAATCACTTTACTATACCTTTGAGAGCTCAAATTGTTATTTAACATGAGCAAAACGTTTTAATATGTGAAATTGCGATGAAGATGAAGATTTTGGTGAGTAACAAAATAATTATTTAGTTTTTCTTTCTTTATTTATAATTCGAATGATGTTACATCCATACTAATATCATAAAGCCGAGGAGTTGGTTTGTTTGGCTGAGTTGTAGTTTAAATTAAATAAATATGTGTGCTAGATGGCCTATTTATCACGGAAGCATATATGTATAAAACTTTATAGCTTCCTTATATAATATATTATAATATAATGTTTTTATATACTATATATATATATATATATATATTTAAATAATATTATTATAAGATTATATAGATTATTATACATATTATAATTATTTACATCTGGTTAATTATTCTTGTTTTTTGTAACAATATTTTATTTTTGTTTACAGAGAAAAACTGTAAGTGCACCGCTATACAGACACGGGAACCATTGATCTTTGTCGACCAGGATCACAGGATTGGCATACACAAATATTACAATGCACGACACCGTGATACCTACAGTTGTTACGCATTTTAAGCTGAGGCCTTCTTGACTTCGTCACGTTGAATGTTGTGGAATGTGTGGACCCATTTGCTTGCAGCTGGTTTAAAGCGTCGTAGGCTATTCCTTCCCACTGTTTACAGGCAAAACCGGGTACGCTTCGCAAGAGACAATTTACAATAGATTTTATTTTTTACAATAATAATAGTTATACGTTATAATGAAAAGTGTTTCAAATCGGACAAGAACAGTCGCAAAATAATTATTATGGCTTAAAAATAGTGAGCGGAATAATGAAAAAAAAAAGAAGATAATATTACTGTTCTGAACCCAATCGAACCTAAGAGGTCTTATGGTGCTAAAAGTTATATATAGATAGTGAAGGCGCATCAATCGGATATAAATATAATATGTGGAGGTAATTTCATTTATGTGAGTGATGTTATTGTTTGTGAGGTTATAATTGGGATATCTGTATCTTAATATCTCACTAACATGTTTATTCATATCATAAATAAATAAATTACCCACCTTAATACAAAAAGTGTCATTCATTCTTGTCCGATTTAAAATAATTGTCATGCATAAAACTTTGTTATTGAAATTAAGTATCATAAAAATCTACTGAACAATAAAATATTGTTGATTTCTAATTACAAATTGTTTCATTTTTATTTCTATTGTATTAAAAATTACAAAAATAAACAACAAAATAACAGAAATGTTATTAGAAATGAAAAAAAACAACACAGGTTGTAAGGTTCGATCCTAAGTCAAATTGAAAAAATGCAAAAAGAAAGTGAGGTTTGTGTGACTCGAACCTGTGACATACAGGTTATCGAGTGCTAGGCTTATACACCTAAGCCATCGAACGACTTGCGTAAGAGTCTGAATTTGTGCTTCTTATTTTTTGTTATATATTTATATTGTCAAACAAACGCTCATAAATGAGCGAAGTGGCTATTGACTACCTACAACATTAAAGTTAAAGTAACAAGAAATTGTAAGTGTGTGCGTAACGACAGGTCTATCTTACAAGCAGATTTTACGCACACCAATATTATGGTAGTACGCGTATGTAAACTTAAATAGTTTGCTTTGCGTACATAACCATTGCAACCCTAATATTGACTTGTTTTGTAGTAAACCCCACTATGTCACTAGACTATTATCTAAGGAACCCAAAATACTGTTATAATTGTATAATTAAGTTATTTCTCGCTCGTGTGACTTGTAAAATTTTCACAACGTCCTATAATGTCTTCTTACCATCTGTGGAAGCTTGTAATTGGCATATATATGCTTGTATTATGTTGTTGAACTAATGTGTAAATATAGCCGTAAGCTCCCCAAAGAAAATAAAATAAAATAAATAAATAAATAAATGTCTGGGTTTAGTCATAACTTATGAACAGAGCAACTTTTACTTAGTAAGCAATGAAAATTCTTAGGGTTTTTCATAAACACCCAAGAAATGTATCTTAAATACCCAAAAAGTATCTATAACTAATCTGATGCTAAATATTTTATAATTAAGTACATGTTACATTGACAATGTGTTTACCTATAATTAAAATATTTGTTAGAACATTACCACAGAACTAACCTCAAGTATGTATAATATGTACTTACATGCTGTGAATAAACCTAAAGTAAATAAATAAATGCATTAAAACCTTCTAAAGGTTTACACACTTTAATACCAGTTCACCCTGCTGCTCCTGATGGACAGATGCACACAAAGAGAAAAAATATTGCATACAATATTTTTTAAAAGATAGAGTTCATGGTTCCTGAGTTTTGGTGTGATATAATCTATTGCTTTTACTGGACTAGTCTTGAGATTTTGTATTACGAAAGGTAAATATTTTATGTGTTCTGCCCTATTCACAGTGGAAGTTTTATTGAAGTCAATTATTTCTATGGTCACTATTATTTGTTACTGTAATGTTTGGTAAATTAATATGAGACAGTATTTTAATTCATGGAATTGGTGTTAAGGTTAGGGGCATTGCCAGCTTCCTTGCGATTTTTCCTTAAGTTTGTCAGGTCAGGAAAATAGGAGGTCAAATACTTTTGTTGGGACGGGGTTCCATTATTTAAAATATTGGGTTGGTGATCTGGGTCTGTTTATACCTTAAGGAAATGCTATGATTTTTGTTATGTATAGACGTTACGGATAAACAAAAAGTTATAATATAACTTAGCATTTCCTGTAAAGAAAACTCTTCACTATCAGTTCTTGACATTAAATAGATACGATTAATAATTGCTTAACCCACATGAGTTCGAAAACAATGATTGTCTAATACTAATTAAGGTTAAGGCGTCAAATGTGTCAATGTTGATTACTAGTGTTGCCCAAATTTAGTCTTGGTCTTGCAGTCTTGGTCTTGTTCTTGCGTTTTTGCAAGACCAAGACCAAGAACAAGACCGCGTATTTTTAGCAAGACCAAGACCAAGACTGACCGTGCAAGACTTGAGCAAGAACAAGACATAGCCTGCAAGACTCTTGCGTCTTGCAGCTAGGACTTAGCGCTATTTCACTGAGTAGTTAGGTGTAACAGTTCGGTGTATAGGTAGGTACGCTTAGGAATTCTATGAGACGCAAAAAACTGTACCAAAGAATAGGAAAAAATGGTTGCCTGTAAAGTCGGTTTTACGGGCGAAGATTTTACGTGACAACGTCTTTTACCGATCATAGTTGAGTGGGAGAGAGACGCAAGGCATTCGGCGGGCCTCTCTCTCGTTCGGTGACTCATCGTAACGTTACCGAGCGTTACACTTTTTCATAAGTGACTCCCAGCCGCAACCTAATTTAAGACGTTGTCACGTCAAAACTGGACCTATGCGCATTACGACTAATACCATAAACATAGCGAATAAAAAAATATCTATTAAAATCAAACTGAGTGCATGCATAGTTATGTTTTAACCATCGGCACTTTGATAATGCGGCATCAAAGGTTTTGTACTTACTTCTCAAAGAAATTTGCCGCTTTTCGGAAGTACATGGTTATGGTTATGATACACGCGCCGGCGGCTTCTTTTGAAATCTAAAACAATCGTTGCCGCCACGCCGAAATCATAACATTTATGACACTATTTGATTGCCGCCATAGGGCGTAGGTATACTCATGCAAAATAATTTCGAATTTTTTTAAGAGTACCTACAGGTGTTCCAAAGAATAAATAAATTTCAGAGTGCTTACAATGAAAATTTACATGTTTTAGCAAATGTAAGCTTACATTATCATAAATGTTTATTAAGAAACAGTTACTTCCATGGAAAACGACATATAGGTCAGTTGATTTTTCGAATTTCTTATCAAATCTTCAGTTATTTATTAATCTGCTTGATCTTTACTATGGCTATGTTAATTCAAGCTCACAATGTTCCAATTCTAATACGTTTTTCTAAGATTTAAAGTAAACTTTAATAAATAGTAATAGACTAATAGGTAATTGCAAGACTTGCAAGACTCTTGCTGCAAGACCAAGACCAAGACCAAGACTGGGAGCGCAAGACCAAGACCAAGACCAAGACCAGGTGTATTGGCGCAAGACCAAGACCAAGACTGGCTAAGTCTCGTCTTGTTCTTGCATTTGGGCAACACTATTGTTAGATTTTTAGTAAAAGGATCGCAAACTATTGTATTATAATTTATTTCTCGTTTACAGTAAACTTTACATATATTTAATTTTAATAAACATTGTGATAAAGTTAAACAATGGCATTCTCTCCGACCTAAAACTCACAACCGAAAACAACATCATACCCGCCTTCTCTCTTTTTTTTTTTTAATTTGTTCATAGACAAAAAGTTCCTATACTTATTCTACTTTAGAAAGTTGGCAACTACTATTTAAATGTTACAACAAAATTGAGAAAAACATATTAATTCACATAAATAAATTAACAATAAATTACAATAATTCCCACTAACTACCTATTTTACTTTTTAAAATGTAATTTTTATTGTTGACTTGTTTTATGTTTTAACAGTTCGTCCATCCTGATAATCGTACACGTCCTCGTGTACTTACATACTACAAATTAAAACAAATGACTGTATTATACATTTAAATATGACAACAGTTAAATGAAATGATCTTCCTATTTTGCGCACACGTAGCTGGCGCACCTGGCGCGCACGTAGCTGGCGCAATACGCGCACACGTAGCTGGCGCACCTTGTGCGCACATAGCTGGCGCACCTGGCACGCACGTAGTTGGCGCACCTTGCGCCCACGTAGCTGGCGCAATATGCGCACACGTAGCTGGTGCACCTTGCGCGCACGTAGCTGGCGCACCTTGCGCACACGTAGCTGGCGCACCTTGCGCACACGTAGCTGGCGCACATTGCGCGCACGTAGCTGGCGCACTACATACTACAAATTAAAACAAATGACTGTATTATACATTTAAATATGACAACAGTTAAATGAAATGATCTTCCTATTTTGCGCACACGTAGCTGGCGCACCTTGCGCACACGTAGCTGGCGCACCTTGCGCGCACGTAGCTGGCGCACTACATACTACAAATTAAAACAAATGACTGTATTGTACATTTAAATATGACAACAGTTAAATGAAATGATCTTCCTATTTTGCGCACACGTAGCTGGCGCACCTGGCGCGCACGTAGCTGGCGCAATACGCGCACACGTAGCTGGCGCACCTTGTGCGCACATAGCTGGCGCACCTGGCACGCACGTAGTTGGCGCACCTTGCGCCCACGTAGCTGGCGCAATATGCGCACACGTAGCTGGTGCACCTTGCGCGCACGTAGCTGGCGCACCTTGCGCACACGTAGCTGGCGCACCTTGCGCACACGTAGCTGGCGCAGCTTGCGCGCACGTAGTTGGTGCACCTTGCGCCCACGTAGCTGGCGCAATATGCGCACACGCAGCTGGCGCACCTGGCGCGCACGTAGCTGGTGCACCTTGCGCGCACCTTGCGCCCACGAAGCTGGCGCAATATGCGCACTCGTAGCTGGCGCACCTTGCGCACACGTAGCTGGCGCACCTTGCGCACACGTAGCTGGCGCAGCTTGCGCGCACGTATCTGGCGCACCTTGCGCGCACGTCGCTGGCGCACCTTGCGCGCACGTGGCTGGCGCACCTTGCGCGCACGTAGCTGGCTCACCTTGCGCGCACGTAGCTGGCTCACCTTGTGCGCACGTAGCTGGCTCACCTTGCGCGCACGTAGCTGGCTCACCTTGCGCGCACGTAGCTGGCGCACTTTGCGCACTTACACAAGGCGAACTTTTCGCACTGATAGATGACGCACTTTGCGCCGGCGAACTTTTCGCACTAAGGGATGGCGAACTTTTCGCACTGTTTGGTGGCGCACTTTGCGCATGCAAACTTTTCGCACTAAGGGATGGCGCACTTTGCGCCGGCGAACTTTTCGCACTGATTGATGGCGCTATTTTGCGCAGGCGAACTTTTCGCACTGATTGATGGCGCACTTTGCGCAGGCGAACTTTTCGCACTAAGGGATGGCGCACTTTGCGCAGGCGAACTTTTTGCACTGATCGATGGCGCACTTTGCGCATGCGAACTTTTCGCACTAAGGGATGGCGCACTTTGCGCCGGTGAACTTTTCGCACTGATTGATGGCGCACTTGGCGCAGTCGAACTTTTCAAACTGATGGATAGCGCTCTTTACGCAGGCGAACTTTTCGCACTGATGATGGCGTACTTTAACAACTTGTCTTGCAAAAGCACACTGTGCCTTCGTGTTCGAGCATTGGTGTATGCCTCATTGCACTTTGCACAAACTATATGCCGCGCTGAGCAGCGCTTCATTAAAATACTCAATACTGTAATATTGTTCAGTAGCAAATCAATCAATAGGTACTATCATTGCCTTATTTTCAACTACTCATTACAATCTGCCTCTTTAGTAATTTCGTCTCTATGTTGTTTATCTGTAACATCATCAATATGTGTTGAGCTAATTGCTAAACGATTACTGACAAATGCTTGCACTATCTGGACAGGTCCACACAAATCTGTGATTTCTCTCATCAAGAGAGTGCCTCAGACGTGAACCCTTGTGGTTCTCGCACATTTTTGACCAATACGATTGTATGGACTTTAAAAGAAGCTTTGACCTCTGAGTTTGTTTCGGATGTTTCTTCTCAGAGCAGTCCAGCTAGTAACCATCGCCCCCCCCCCATCGTTCGCTGTCAAATCATCATTATCTTTCCCACTAAAACTTAACCGGGCAATTATTTTGTCAATTGCATATTTATACTGCTTCGTAAACGACATACTTCGTATCAACGACTTCACATTTGTCATCACTGAATAGTTTCTAAATACGTTAATAACATGAATAGAACCCAATAATTTTGGCCACATTTCTTGTATTGCTACTCTAACTATGAGTTTATCTTGCTATTCTAACCAAACTCTAAAAATATGTGAATAATATTTCTGTTTTTCTTAAGACTTCAAAATATTCATCTACCTCATTTCTGATTTCTGTACCTTTTCTAGCTCATTAATTCATTTTCCCATCTGTATTCTAATACCGAAACGATATGATAATGATATTCATCCGCACTTACAAGTTTAGAGCCATAGAAGATTTCAGATTGCGCTTTTCTTGTGCCTCTATTTACGGTATTAATTAAACCCTTGAACTAGAACGTATAATAAACAATCGTTATTAACAAAATTTTAAGCAACTATAGAATCTAAGATTTTTCTATTATATTTCTCAAACTGACCTGTGTGATTAGCTCTGTGTGAAACAAGAAAGTTTAAAATAAATAGGTATGCTTTGTACGTAATTCATTAATACGCTTTAAATTTTATCCTTGTAAAAGAAAAGCATAGATCACTAAGAAATTATTTCGGTACACTAAATAAATATTTCAAAATAATCATTCATAAGATATAAAATATGCAACATGTAGACTTTTTTTTTCTGCTTTTAGTATTCAGTATCATTTATTGCATTCATGTAGTTTACAAGTTGGTACAAATAATAGGTAGGTATCATACATGACCCTGCTAGGGCACAACAATATAATAAGTATTTTAAGTATCACAACACGAAAGTATATTATTATTACTATTCACATAGGTATTGCTCTGTGCTTATAACATAAAAATAAAATTCTAATTTGACCATTTTTATCTGGTGTCTAAATTACAAATAATTAGTTTTCATTTACTATTTATTCTTTAACTTCTACAACATCATCGCATTTTTTTTTATCAGAAAGTATGGGTTTTATTAGTTGTGTTTCTGAATCACCAAACTGTGCTGTTGCGCGTTTGTTGTCGTCAATGGTTTACGTCATCTGTTTCTATGACTACTATGACTATGCTGACTTCTTGGGAAAGGACGTAGAGGTTCTACTCAGAGCGTCAACATTCATCATGCTCTACTATAATCATACTCTTGTATTATGCTCCACCATCTTGCCGATCTTGGAACTAAGTGGCTTTTGAGAAAAGACGCTCTTAAAGAATTAGAATCAGAAACAGTAGTGAAATGTAATTAAAAAAAAGGACAAAAGGTCTTAATGTAACCGAAGCGCTACAACTGTTTTCTGCATTAATAAGGCCGTTATTCGTTGTCTGCTCGCGTCTTTATAAATTGTATTCCTTACGTATCATACAATCTGAAGTTAAAGCTTTCTTAAGTTTAATGAATGCATTATCTTGTTCACTAGTTAATAAACACCCACATGTGATCTCATTTTCAAGAGTTTTATCAACGGGCGTGCTATTGCAGCAAAACCTAAGTATAACAGATCGACTGAAAAATAACGAACTATAAATATGAACTGCCTGACTGCATAATAATCTCATCGTTGAGGAAATTTAATAACATATTCTATTTTACGCATTTCTTTACAGATTCTATTTTACTCATTTCTAGGCATAATTCTTCCTTTGAGACCTCGAACACTAAATAAGATGTATTTTTTTTTTGTCTATCCCGTAATCTTTACATCTTGCACAAAATTTTTAGGCAATACTAATAAGTCATTAATATAAGCCAGTTAGTTCACTTTTCTGTCCTTCGTTGATGCTTCCAATGTACAATTACATAAATCATGATATTCGAAAAATCTTTGTTAATTTTTAAATATCTGCACGCCTAGCTTTGTACCTACATGTTATTATTATATTCGTGGCCGCTACAAACACGCTCATCCCTTTAAAATGGAATTGACTAATTATTCGGATTTACTATGGTATAGTGTATGCTTGACCATCTATGACGAATACACATACCTACATAATGAGTATTAAACTTGCATTGACCATTTTCAATAATGATTTTACCGAGTGTTTGTTACTTATATAATTTATTTAGACTGTACAAAAGTAGATTGTCCTATTAAAATCTCATAGCTCAATAAAAATCATATATAACGCAGGTGAAACCGCGGGGAACAGCTACTAGAATATAGATGGGGATCCATACATAATTCTAAATTGCATAAAGGTACAAATAATTGAAAGTCATATGACCAAAACCACACATTTCTGAGACTTGAAAAGAGGCTTTGTATAATTACTAAAAATATGTTCTAATGTTTCTTATTTATATGTTGAATCAGTAGCATTAATGTTTGACATTAATTAAATATCTTATATAATAATAATAATAGCAGCCTATTAATCTCATTAAATGGTCAGCGTCATCAAAATAATATACACGCTACACGGGCACAGATCAATTATTAAAAACATTATGTAACTCGGGTAAAACCGCAGGGTACAGCTAGTAATTTTATAGTAGGAAATGCAGCTTTTGATTAATTCTTCCTGCCAAATATCTTAAAAGTGCATAACCGACCCTTCATGCCTGGCAATGCCAACAAGTTTTGGAAGAGTGTAATGAGTGTGTGTGTATTTACTGTCCCAGCCGTAATAATTCTGCACATTCAACTTTATTTAACATAGTAAGTATAGTTTAATTATTAACTTTAGCATCAAGCATTTACGGTTGTTAAAGCTAGTAGTGCCTTATTTAATGTTTTTATAAAATCTAGTCACATTTGAAACATCTCCATTTTATATACAAGATTTATGATCAAAACCATAACCATCAATACATATGTTTACTTACATGGGACGCATCAGCCCTCTCTTTTGAGAACGGCATGTCTTTTTTTTTTTTTGTGCGTGACTTCAATATGCTTATTATATTATAGTGCAGCTGCAGTCGCGATCGCGCCACAACAGCTGAAGTGCCAGGATTGTATAGAACTTTAAGAACGCTTACGGTTTCTGCATTGACAGCCTCTGCTCCGAGACCATGATTGCGATACCTGGTGTAGGTACAATCTTTCCTGTCTCCGCACAACCCACACTAAAACTTCATGGTTTCCTTTTTGATCGCACTGATGAGATCAAACGCCTTTAAGATAAGGACGAGGATTGCGTCCGATCTTTGGTCGCCTATCACGACCCATTTGTTCTAAAACACAAGATTAGTTTTAAATAAAAACAACGTTACTAGACCGATAGCGGCGGCGTACTATTCTATCCCACTGCTGAATTTGTTAGATTTTTAGTAAAAGGATCGCAAACTATTGTATTATAATTTATTTCTCGTTTACAGTAAACTTTACATATATTTAATTTTAATAAACATTGTGATAAAGTTAAACAATGGCATTCTCTCCGACCTAAAACTCACAACCGAAAACAACATCATACCCGCCTTCTCTCTTTTTTTTTTTTAATTTGTTCATAGACAAAAAGTTCCTATACTTATTCTACTTTAGAAAGTTGGCAACTACTATTTAAATGTTACAACAAAATTGAGAAAAACATATTAATTCACATAAATAAATTAACAATAAATTACAATAATTCCCACTAACTACCTATTTTACTTTTTAAAATGTAATTTTTATTGTTGACTTGTTTTATGTTTTAACACTATTGATTACAGTGTTTTTGTCACGAGTTCCCTGACAGTCCTTTTCTGACAATTATAGTGGTGCGACCTAACGAAATTTAATCGTTTTTTTTTATAGTATCGATTCAGTTGGCAAAGAAAGTGGAATCGATTCAATTTTCGTTTTTTTTTCTCTTCTACTAATACCAAATATAATACTAATATTATTATTTTGGTATAGTAAAAGGTCGATTTATTCACCAACTTAAGTAATATTGATCAAAAATAATTATAGATTATTTGGCTAATAATAAATATTGCTACTAAGATATTATATATATACTAGAACGTAATACCTCTACGCAATTATTAGAATAATTCGAGCTCCTGATACCGTTATGTTATTAATTATTATTATAATAATCATTGCAGCTATTTCTCTAAACATCTACTAGTTAAACCAATTATTAATAATTATATTTCATTTCAGTGTGAAATATTAATTTTTATATTTCATTTCAGTGTTCACAAAATTAGAATCAAGACTTCGCTTAACAGGTAAGCTCGTTTGATTTCCAATTTTGCAACCCAGTTACTGGGCAACACGGTCCCTTTGCTTAGACTGGTCAATTTCTGGCTCCTGACTACCCTAACTTCAAAGTTCTACGGGTGCCAACCGGAACCAACGGCTTTACGTGCTTTCCGAGGCCCTATCAGTGACGTCCAATAAACTTTAGAAAGAACATAAATTGATATAGTCACATTGGTTGGTAGGTTGAAAAATGGGAAACAATAATTATTAATCATTGATAAATTGTATTCTTGACAACGAAAATAACGCAGTAAAATATAACTAGTATCAGAATTAAAATATACCTACTATAGGTTCCTTGCCATATACTATAGATTTTTACTGAATCGTTGTTGCATATTTACAAGCAAAGTAAACTCATACAAATAACCAAACTCGGAACGTTACTGTAGACCATACAAATACCTCTTTGATTAAGTAAAGAAGGAACATTCATTACTTTTTGGATTGGTCAATACATTTTAAAAGATTTTATTAGTTAGATCTAGCTTTGACCTTTTATTTCATTATAATAGTTTACGTTCTAAATAAATTATTTCTATGTAATAAATAAATAATAAATAAATAAATATTTTGAGACAACTCACACACGGCCATCTGATCCCAAGCTAAGCAGAGCTTGTGTTATGGTAACCAGACAACTGATAAACATACTTATATAATTTTTAATAACATACATACATATTATAGATAAATCACACCCAGACACAGAACAAACATTCATGCTCATCACACAAAGTTTGTTCTGGGTGGGAATCGAACCCACGACCTCCGGCTTAGCAGTCAGGGCTACTAACCATTAGACCAACAGGCCCGTCAAAATACCGGATAAGAACCGGTTATCGCGAGGCTGCGACCCCTAAATAAGAACAGAACCCACGGTCGTGAGATGACTTGGGATCAATGCAAATTAATACAAATTTATGTGAGAAATGATGACCGCTATCTTTAAATTTTGACCATTTCACCTTTGACCGTTGATTTAAACGCATCTTCGCAGAATCAAGTTATTTAAGTTTTCACTTAGCCTTAGAAAACTTCACTTAAATTGCATTTAGAAGTCACGAAAGACCACTAAATAATTTAGCACTGATGATATTTAGAACTATTAGAACAGATATATCCTCTTCGTTTTGTTAGAAATTTACAGAAACAGAGATGTTATAAATGTGTACTTTAAGCGTTAAATATATTTGGTGATTTACAGTGCAAGTGGACCTAAGTGATTTTGGAAAAAAATTCGAGTTAGAAAATTGGGAAACAAATAGTATTTAGTGATGAAAGTGAAAGAAGAAAGTTTTATAATACATGAAAAATAAAACAGAGTTTATGAAAATAATTTCAGTGATAAGTGATAT
Organism: Athetis lepigone; assembly: GCA_033675125.1. Classification (NCBI taxonomy): domain Eukaryota; kingdom Metazoa; phylum Arthropoda; class Insecta; order Lepidoptera; family Noctuidae; genus Athetis; species Athetis lepigone. The sequence continues at coordinate 13,524,069 of CM066214.1, forward strand.
TCATTGTGAAAAAAAGGCGGCTTGCTTTTGACCAGTGGTAAGTAAAAATGACATCTCTAACTAATTTACGAAATGAGGGAATAAAATCGTTACCTGCTCATCATTGACTTGATTCGAAGGAAAATATTAACACAGAAAAATTAAAATAGTTTATTTAATTTACGTTTGAAATAAAAAAAAAGCTTTTTCTAAAACTAAAAACAGAAAAATAACTAAAATTTCGTTACTCGGTGGCTTGTCTTCTCTTCTGTCCGAGTTCCGAAATTGTGTGCGTCCCAATGTCCGTCTGACTGTGTTGTACAGGAAGTAAATTATTTTCAAAATGAAACTACTTACAGGTGGACGTACGGATGGATAAACATGATAAAGCTATAAGGCTTCCTTTTGTACCATTTTGGTATATAATCCTAAAAATGGAATTTCAAAATCTTCAATACGTGTAACTTGAACGAACAATTTTTTTCAATATGCGCTGTACTTATCACTATAAATTGATATGGGACCACCTCTGGAACATGACCTACCTAACAAAAAAAGAAATTGCGTAAAAAACATACAGTCGAATTGAGAACCTCCTCCTTTTTGAAGTCAGTTGGAAATACGATATTCTCCGGTCAAATTAACACGATGAAATAAAAACTTAGGTAATTATTTTTATTGTTCACAGTTATCAATTATAAATCGTTGAAAACATTACGAGTTACATTACCTAACAAATTTTCGTGTCCTAACTTGAAAAAAAAAATGCGGAAAAAAATGGCGGCGCACTGATCGTCACGGTGGGGGGTATTTTAAATGTTCCTAACACAGACGCAGCAGTCAGCGCGATGACGCGGGGGCGGCCCTACCCTTACTATCACTCAACTACTCACGCACACATGCAAACCATCCAGCCTAACTTGACCCGCTCCACCTCCAGCTCTACGACGGATTACGAACAATACTGGGCATTTACTCGCGTAGTGACGTGTCAGGATGTTCTGGACGCACACGGCTACCAAAAACTAAAGTGGAACACTAACGCAGAATGGACGTGGTACGCATAAAATTCGAAAATATACCTACGTATGCGTACATAGGTATAGATGTTTGTATCTCTTGTGCGGCCCACAAATGAGATGGTACGCGGAGTGGAATGAATGCATGATTTCGGTTTATTTGACTTTCCTATCTATTCTGTGTAGGTTTGCCTGCGTTTTTTTAGCTATGCGTTTGTCTATTGATGGAAAAGGGTTACCTATGTAATACATACAGGCAACTATGGCGAACATAAGCAATACATGTTGTATTGAAATTAGGATAAAACCTTCCAACACACGTGATTTGAGACACAATAGAAAGACAATAGAAACGCGACAGCCGGCTGTCGCTTGTTCGTTGAGAGGTCGAATTTACAATCGTTTCGCCTTTCGGACTTACTTAATCTGCCGAAATACATGTATATCTACTGATCTCATTGAAAATATTTGCCAATTCTCATTCTCCAAAACTAAAGGTTGATTTTCAAAAAAATCATCTCGTAGTAAGGCGGTAAATCTAATAGACCCAATACTAAACTATACTATGATTACAAAAAATCATTTCTGAAAATATAAAAAACGATCTAAGGACTCTCAGGAGGATCAAAGAAATACAAGTTACCAGCTTTCAACCGCGGCTTCGCCCCCGTAGATGTCGATCTTTTAACTATAAAGCGGGGTTGAATTTCGAAAAATTCTTTCTTAACCTTTTCACAAACAAAAAAGTGAGCCGTCACGGGACGCCTGGCAGATGTGAAACATCGACATCCACACATCGAAACCACGGAAACGATACCCATGATCGAAATTTTGAAAAATGTTAGCCGCCACCTTGGATTCTGAAATGGACCTCATTTTCGGCATTAGTGTCCCCGAAAACCACGGAAACGATACCCATGACCGAAATTTTGAAAAATGTTAGCCGCCATCTTGGATTCTGAGATGGACCTCATTTTCGGCATCAGTGTCCCCGAAAACCACGGAAACAATACCCATGACCGAAATTTTGAAAAATGTTAGCCGCCATCTTGGATTCTGAAATGGACCTCATTTTCGGCATCAGTGCCCCCGAAAGCCACAAAACGTGAGGCCAAGGCGCATATCAAAAAAAGTAATATGATTGAAAAGAAACAAAAGCGTGGCGAGCGTCGCCACGGCATGCATCGCCACGCCAGAAATTTGTTTTACGTGCGGCTATAGATGTTTCACATCAAAAACACCCTCCTAGTTTAACGTCTTTAGGACTTGCAGTTTGGGCTGTGCGCTGATATATTACCAAATCAGTCACCATTATATAATAACTTGCTGTTTCGCACGGTTTCACCTGCGTTACGTTAGGTTTTTGGTTACTGCTTCGCTCCCGTGAGACATAGCGTGATATTACTATACTCAGCCTATACTCAGGAATAATGTAGCTATCTAATGAAAAAAGAATTTTTGAAATCGGTCGCGCAGTTTGTGTGTTTATTCGTTATATACCAAAATACAAATCTTTCCTCTTTATATTATTAGCGCCTTACTAATAATCGCTGCATAAAGTTATGACAGGTTTATACGTAAAAAAATGTATGGCTACACAGGCTTTATTCATTGCATAACTTTACACAGTGATTATTAGTAAGATAAGATTATATAGATGATATAAGATTTTTTCCCCTTACCAAAAAAAAATGCCAATTTGGATCGTATGACACGAATGATTCAATACTACGACCCTACTCCTGAAAGAGGAAAAAATCGAGACGAATTGCATCTGATCGGAGAGCCTACACTGAAAAAAGAAAAAAATATTCGGTCCTATCACGAATTTTTGTTGATTTTACCAAACTTCTTAAGTTGGCGTTACCAAATTTATTTGGTAGATTATTCCTATGTTTTGTTAATTTTTCAAAACATCTATGTTTTTATAAAAATTGTTGGAAACTTAACATTAATAATCCATGGATCCAACTAAGACTCTCCTGACACATCTGCAGCGGTTCTACAACTTCTTAAGTTGGCGTTGTACCAAATTTATTTGGTAGATCCAAATAAATTTGGTAACGCTAACTTAAGAAGTTTGGTAAAATCAACAAAAAATCGTGATAGGACCGAACATTTTTTTCAGTGTACTGAATACTGTACAGTAGACTCGAGACGAATTGCATATGATTAGAGAGGCGTATGACCAGTGTTAAACTGTCATTATCTGATGATGATGATTTATTTATGGTGGCGATGATACAGTAGTAAAGACATTAAACTTTCGAACACGTGATTCAAGATACGCTAGGTCGTCGAAAAGTTAAAGTAATGTTTAATCATAAAAAAAGACAATTGCGCATTGCACCAGACAGACAATTCCACACCTTCATGTTATATTATTTAAGTCTATAGTTATTTAGTGGCAATAGAGTTCTTTATAAAGAAACTTTTCCAGAGAGGTACCACCAATGCCAATTTCCAAGTCAATCAACTTTTTGGAATGAACAACTAGATTCATTTTCTTTGTTTTTGACGTTCTAAAGTTATACCCTTTCGACGACCAACCGACAGCCGGCTGTCGTGCTGCTATTGTCTTTTTATTGTGTCTCGAATCACGTGTGTTTGAAGGTCAGGATTAAATCTTCATCTTCAATTAAAGCTTTTCGCATATCATAGCTTAATTCGATTTGGCGCGAAATAAAATTGTTTTTATTACGTTAGAGCTTCGCTTTCTTAGAAACTGCATAATAACGAATAAGACTTACTTACTATTGATGTAGTAATGCAATCAGTTGCAGTGTCTCAAATGTTCATCCATCGCCACTCGTAACGATCTGAACCACGCCTCTGATGTGCCAATGAATGAGGCCATTATATAGAAATATCTTCGATACGAAAGGATGCTGAATACAATAAGAAACTTGTCAATCAACCAATGAAATTTTTTAACTAATTCGAATTTGAATTATTTTATAATCCAATAAGAATACGCAAACCGACACACAACTGATAAAAAAAGAAATAATCTTTTTAAAAAAAAATCATTTCAAATAAAAAGAATCCTAAATATTTAAGTATTATATTATAACTAAACATGACCTAACACTGAATGCGTGCGTTTAAGTCCAAACTAAAATAAAAAAAATCATGGTAAACGCAAACCTCGCTTTTATTTCGTACGCAACTGGATACCTAATAGCGATTTTTGGAGCAGTTCTCAATATATCACGTCGGTTGCAGAATGTCACAGCGCACGCACACTAGCGCGAGAATCAACACCCACACTCTCACACCGCATCATCGTCAAGCTATGGGTAGGGTTAGAACAAAAAAAAAAACGAAATGAAAAAAAAGGGAAAGGTTACGTAATACAATTTACGACTTTGTGCAAAGCAATCTAGATAAAGAAATAATGGTTGTAACCATAGATAATACATATAATACTGGTATAGATGAGACACTGACCGATCAGTTTTATTTTCAACTACACGCCCTTCCCGCTAGTTGGCGCTAGCGTCTGCGAAACTTTGATTTATAGTTATAGCTATGTAGGTGCGATCTACCTACACACTATACCTATAGGTATGTATATTGGTGATCATGCTTAGACAGCATTTTTTATTTTTACCGTGTTAAAAAATGAACCAAGGCGAAAAGCCGTAAAGGATTTTGCACCTTAGTACATTTTTTACACGGATACGATATAGATACCTATATCATTAAAAAGGGAAATAATACAACGAAAATAGAAATAGTTTATTTTATTTATTACAACTCCAGAGAATTTATACCAATTATTATTTAACGTCTATAATGTATTGAAACTACCACTTTTTTGTAGGAGAAAGTGAATATTGTGATAATTTGATAGGAAAATACCTAATTTGTAAATTGTATTAGTACCTAACTAGACAGAGATAGACTTACATTCGCAACACATTATTGTCATTATTATATTCACCACAGGGAATAACATAAATGAGTGCGAGGGTTTTCGGTAATCTCGCAATCGTAATCCAAAAACGTAGCCAAATTTGTCAGAATAAACATACACGTCGAAGTCCATAAAACGATGCCGGGGTCAAGGGAAATCAGTTAATTCGTCGACATCCGTTAACGAAAAGCCACGTAACTGTGTAAGAAGCACTCTGGGGGTCCAGGAAACACGCGGTGGTCAATAAAAGTAGACCAAAACACAGAAAACTCGGAAAACTCACGGCACACACAATCACAACAACGAAATATAATTAATAAATGAAAAGTCTTAACTTTTTTTTACCCGTAATATTATCAGTGTTGGCATTGAAAAAATAAGTTAAGTATATTAATATACATGAAAAAATATAGACGTTTTTTAAGACCGATAACCAATTGCAAAAAATATAAAACTATTTTTATGTTTCTATTATTAATTCACATTTGATAAATTATTAAGATAATAACATTTTAAGAAAGGGGTCATCTAAGGCGACATCTAGTTATATTTAAGGGAATATTTTGGCTTTAGTTGGCACGTCCTCCCCGATAGATGGCACTACTTTCCATACATTTTCTCTTGTTGACCTCGAAAGTACTGTACTGTCATCCCCATGGTTGTAACAAAGAATTCGTAGTTTCGAACATTTTTTTTTTAATTTGTAGGCAGTTGGAATTTGAAACAGTGGGTTTGTATCCGTCAAAAGATTAAATTATTATCATTTTTTTAAATTACATTTTGGATGAGGCATGTAATAGGCATGTAATTTTTTTTAAAGACATTGGGAAAGTATTGTGTTTTAAAAAGCCGGAAGGTCTTGTGTTCAGAAGATATTATAATCGTGTTTGAAAGAACGTTTAGAACAAGAAGCAATATTTTAGAGATAGTTTAGTATTCTTCAAAATATATTATAATAATTTCTTAAAGTCCGTTTTGAAACGTAGCCACCTTGACCACCTTTTTTAACTTTCGACCAGCTCCACAAGATTTAAAAAAGTGCCTACCAAGAAATATCAATAGCACCTGAACTAAAAAAAACAAAAAAGGCCGCCATTTTCTTTTTTTATCCGAACTTCTGCGCACTGTACCCCCCTTGTGGGCATTTTCCGAAGTGTGAGCGGGCCCAGTTATTAGTCCGCGCGCGCCCAGGATAGGTTTTCACAATTTTGAGCCGAGCCGTTTCACACAATGCGCCGCGTCATTTTCTATGATTAATAGTGGCGCGTCAGCCCACGGGTTATGCTATTGTCTATGTGCAACTTGATGAAGTGCATAGGGTTAAGTTTTATAAGGGTTTTCTTTGAGTTTACACCTGGGTGACGAGCGGACTAAAAAATACAAGTTTTTTTTTCGAATTGCTACAAATACAAATTATTACATATTTGTTGCCAGGTCCCCCTGTTGTATCTAATGACACTGTTTTTTTTTCTATTTTGAAAATACAGAAAAAAAACGAATATTTGCTTTTACTCAAGGTTTTATCAGTTAAGTTCATCAGGCAAAGCGTAATGTTATGTAGCCTATGTATACTGACGAAGCCGTATTACTATAAAGTTTCATCACAATTAATATTCCCTCGTGTTATTAATGTAGGTATTCTATAAATTTATAAAAAAAAAACCAATACGGACACCAAGAACTTACTTCCAACTCACAAAGTTAAGACCTCAACACCACTTTTTTCTTTCAAAAACCAGTCACCAGCCCAATATTCGATAAATGCGTCAAAATTACCACAAAAAAAATTCTACACTAAAAAGGAGGGCTAGGCCTAAAAACGCAGATTTCGGCCATCATTCCGCAGCCATCCCCTGCGCGGGGGTGGGGGGAGGGGTAGGGGGGGGACCACCTGCACTATCCCCCGGCGGCACTTGACGACCGCGACGCTAGAATATTAATGTTCGTACTTAATTGAATATTTTTGACTTATCGACTTTTTGCGGAGACTGGGACCGAAGTCAGAAGACGAAATGGAAAGCTTTAGTCGGGAAAATAAGACTTCTTTACGTAGTATAAAATTAAGTTGAAAATATTTATGTTTTGAACTAAGAAACGAATTTTAATGGAGTTTCATCAATAAAGACTGTGATTCAAGAGGATGGTCAAGAAAATGATTGCAACACCTCTTCTTTACATAGTATAAAATTAAGTTTCCTATCTTTATGTACGCTTAAATCTTTAAAACTCCGAAACGGATTCTAATAAAGATTGCATTGATAGATAGAGTGATCGAAGAAAAAGATTCAAATGATTTTTACTAGCTTTTGCCCGTGGCTTCACTCGCGCTAAAAAGAGACAAAAAGTAGCCTATGTTACTCTCCATCCCTTCAACTATCTCCACTTAAAAAATCACGTCAATTCGTCGCTCCGTTTTGCCGTAAAAGAAAGACAAATATACAGACAGACAGACACACTTTCCCATTTATAATATTAGTATGGATAGCAAGGAATTCCGTGCTTTTGCCAAGATTTGCAGTACTCGCGTGGCGGGGTAGCGCGCGTAAGGCGTGGCAAGCTATTTCCCTTAGTCTTAGTCACAAAATCACGCGTGAGCGGCTGGGCTGATTTCGCAATTTTTTTTTTGTTTTTTTTTTCTCAGGAAAGTTCTAAAGAAAGAAAAACTAAACAAGTTGCGCAAAAAATTAATAAAATCATAACGAACGCATTGACTGTCCTAATATAACCTTTACCGACTGTCAGTAGATAGACAGTTAACGCCACGGTATTTTTTTTTTCATATTTGTTTCTTTAACCCTTAAAACACACGTAATTTTAGACACGATATAAGACAATAGCAGCAGGACAACCGGCTGTCACTTGGTCATCCAAAGGTTAAGACAGGAATTTTAATAATCTATCGGGTCACCTTCTCTTTACTTCATTTGGAATCTCATCCCATTTGATATTAACCATTAGCATGCATACAAAATAAATGTTTAATTACTCGTATTAATAAAATCCATACTAAATGGGAAAGTGTGTCTGTCTGTCTGTCTGTCTGTTTGTCTTTCTTTCACGGCAAAACGGCGCGACGAATTGACGTGATTTTTTAAGTGGAGATAGTTGAAGGGATGGAGAGAAACATAGGCTACTTTTTGTCTCTTCCTAACGCGAGCGAAGCCGCGGGCAAAAGCTAGTTATTAATAAAATTAAACATAAAGAATAGTATTCTGCCGGTATCGTGGACGTAGATGTACTACGTGGACGGAGCTCGTAATTTTATTATAACGTCATCACTGAGATATTGTTTAAATTTATGTACTGACATTTTCGTAGAGGGTAAAGAATTTGTTTATTTATTTAAACGAAGGTTCAAAGGCCTAAAGCTCTAGGCATTCTTTGCCAGGAATCCCAAAAAGGATTAGATCGGGAATCTGTAAAAAATAAAGCTACTTACCTATTCTTAGTTTATTATTTATAAATAGAAGAACATTATCAAAGCCCGGATATTACTTGCTTTTACCTTCATGTACAAGTAAATTAAATTATTTACTTAAAGGAAAAATATATGTTTGTATATTTTTCCTGTATGAGTTCACAAAACCGTTGATCTGATAAAATTAAGGCAGGTTGTTTTAGAAATAAACTAGCTTTTACCCGCGACTTCGTCCACGTGGAATAATAGCTCCCGTTCCCGCGGGGTTTCCGGGATTAAAACTATCCTATGTCCTTTCTCGGGTCCCAGACTATATCTGTACCAAATTTCATTCAAATCGATTCAGTGGTTTAGGCGTGAAGAAGAGACAGACAGACAGACAGACAGAAAGACAGACAGACAGACAGACAGAGTTACTTTCGCATTTATAATATTAGTACGGACGGATTTAGAAATAACAGAATATATAACTTATCACTATTTTACATTGTGTGGCATTGCAATGTAAAATATATTATGTACAAATACGAGTAGTAGTTTTTATAGCGACATCTAGCGCTTAGCGCGTGAACTAGGTACAACTAATATTCTATAACGCTGTTCAAGGGTTCCTCCCTTTCCAAAGTAGGATGAGAAACTATCCACTTACCTTTTTTACCATACATTTAAAGCATAATTTTTGTTGAAATAAAATTAGGTACGTCTGCCATATCAATTTATCTATAGGTATGGTCGATTTTGACAATCGTTAGAAACTCAGAAAAAAAATTAACTTAGAGATATCGTGTTACAAGTGTCTGGATTATGGAGATCAGATAGGCAGTCGTTCCATGTAGACGACTGGTATTCAGGATCCGGTTAGACCTAGAATAGTTTGAGAAGACGATGAAATATGCATGTCCGTATACTCTAAATCTGTCTCTATATCTATGAGAATCAACTTTTTCAGTAATCTTTTCACCAATTAAAAAACCTAATAAAAATGCTGTTTTTAATACAGTAACAAAAATAGCAAACCCTAACAAATAAACACAATCTGCATATAATAAATCACAGAGGCATTGCCAACTCATTTATATAAAGCAGACCTAACCATTACCCAATTCCCAGTTTACAAAACCGCTATCGAACTATCTCAAACCCGAAAGCAGTCGACAATCGAACGAATCCAATAAATTGGACGGAACCCGTGTTTCCTCTGGAACCGGCGTCTAATTACTAACCTTTAAATTAATATCCGAATCGTAAATAACGGTCGTCTACACTGTTATCTTAACAAATTGACGTTAAGTTAGAGAGGGACAAAAGTAAGACCGAATTTTACAATTTTGCGCGCCAGTGTTTAGGAGTGTTTATGAGGGGCGGGGTTCGGAGGGGTTTGGGGGGCTTATAGTGTCGAAAAGGGGGAAAGGATAAGGAGTACTGACCGAAACCTCCGGCACTTAGATATATTTGTGCGATGTTACACAAGATGTGTGTGTGTGTTAGGAGAGCTTTTGTAAAATAATAGGGTAACTTGTGCTTAGGTTGTTTAGATAGTGCTTGGGTAGAAAATTGAAATACGTTAGAGAGATGATAGTGTTTGAAGCTTCAATGAGAGTATTAAATATGTCAATTAGTGGAACTAGAATATGCTAACTTCAAATAAGTAACAATTTATAATTCCCAATAATCTTCATATCAATACGACCTGGCTAATTTTAAGAAGATTATTGTGAGAATCATAGATTGTTACTTATTTGAATCTAATAATTTATAATTCTCAATGATCTTTTTAAAATCAGCCAATACGACCTGGCTGATTTTAAGAAGATTATTGTAAGAATCATAGATTGTTACTTATTTGAATCTAATTTTGGTGGTGTGATCAAATTCACCAATCAGAATCTAACAAGTACTGGAATTCTTACTCTACTCTCTACTACTCATATTTAGTTTTGTATCGATTTATATCAGGAAATATTTTGGTCAGTTTACTATTGCTAATTTTATTAAAAATTAAATTAAAAAGATGTTTATTTTGTAAGTAGGTAAAAACTTACACTTTTACACGTTATTATAGTTTTTTATTATTATAATATAGAACGATAGAGCCGGTGTTACTACTACTCTGAGAAGAAGTATCCGAAAATAACTCAGTTTTTTTTGGTGAGCACATCATATTTTATCCATTGTAATATTTTAAAACTCCCCCAAAGCAATGTTGATGTACTTTGATACGGAATAAACTTAACAATTTGTCTAACCAATTACCATTATGTTATCTAATGACTAAATTATGGAGATTTGTCAGCCAATCAATCGTATTCAACTTCATCTAGTTAGAATATAAGCCAAATAGAGTAGGGAAAAGGCTAGGTGATGAAACGAAGTAGAAGTAAGATAAATAAATAAATATAAATAATATTCATATAGATAAATTACACCCAGACACAGAAAAAACAATCATGCTGATCACACTAAGTTTATCCTGGGTGCGAAGCCACGACCTTCGGCTTAGCAGTCAGGGTCAATAACCGCTAGACCAACAGGCCCGTCAAAATTTTAAGTTTCACATAACGAAATCGCTGACAAATTCCCTAATAAAACCATAAAAACAGACTTACGCACTCTTATAAGAAAATACCCAAACACACGTACTAATATCAACACGATACCAATTTTTATTCTCACCAAGAACCCCTTAAAAAGAATCCATTCTAATCTTTTCAAAAACTCAATTGCCTTTCCAGAAAATGGTTGAATCCCGCACCACTAGAACGGAGCGAGGATAAAAGACATTCCTTTTCAGCGGGTATGCCCGGACAGTCCGATTTAATATTCTATTTTATGCCGGCGATAAGATTAAAGTACGTAATTTCTTGTGTCCAAATGTGAGAGGCGTTTTGTACGCACTACGGTGGGTAGGGTTGTGTCAGTCTTTAAATGGTTTACTTATAAAAATATATATAAATTATAAAATAACAGCCCCTTTAGTCCACTGTAAGGCAAGGCCTCTTCTTCTCATGGGGGGAAGGCTCAAGCCGGATTTGTACTTGTCCCCAATATTAAAAACCCACAATCTTAATAAAGCAAAATATTTTAAGGTCATATCGGATTTGATGATGGTTTACATCAATTTGCCGTTCGTTTTCATATAAAAATACAAAAATGATTATTCACACTTTTTGTGACTAGGAGCTAGAAAGACCACGTTTGATGTTTACATGCATAGCAACGCTTTTAATTTTAAAAGTCAAACACAAACAATAATAATAATAATACCAGCCTATAACTGTCCCACTGCAGGGCAAAGGCCTTTTCTCATACAGAGAAGGCACGAGCATTGATCACCACGCTTGCTCAAGACGGGTTGGCGATACAAACAATAATTTCGTAAAATACAGTCGTTTTTTTCTTTAGCACAATAAGCGGATGACTTTAGCACCAAAAGTATTCGGTGACATTATTGTAAAAAAAAAAAAGATTTAGTAAACAAAAAGTTCTTAACAATACATTCTGCATTAAACTGATTTCTAAACTTTTTCACTTCGTGGAAAAGTGTGTGTAATTTAAATGTTTTGAAGCAAATATTAATGACAATACAGCCCATTATTTATTCTCTACGACCGACGGCGAAACAAAAATGATAGTAATGAATTTAATGTTCACTTTAATAATATGAATTCAATGCGAAAAGTATATAAAAATATTGTCTTTTCGCATTGAATTCTAACAAACCAACCAAAAAAAAATATATCACAATAATGGCATATCCTAAAAATGGCAGCCCTGGCTAGCTGTAAGAAGTGCGTCCCCCCTAGGGGTAGCCACAGCGTCGTATAATAAAACCCTCCCTACGCACACTAAGATGAAGTTCAGTACATTGGACAATTTTCGTCCGTAGACAATTTGTGAGCATTCGTGACTCGCTTGCCGATTTAGAATTTACTATGTAGGTAGTAGATATTAGGTAAGTCGATGGTAATGTTTTGTGGGTAGGTTATTAAAAGTTTTTATTGATTGATGGAATTTATTTGGAATGTTTTGATTATTTTGTTGCTGTACTTTTGTCAACTTTATTGTTGGTAAGTTCTTTTAACCTATCATCGACCAATCGACAGCCGGCTGTCGCGCTGCCATTGTCTTTCTTTTGTGTCTCTAATCACGTATGTTCGAAGGTTTAACCTTTCAACGACCAACCGATAGCCGGCTGTCGGGCTGTTATTGTCTTTCTATTGTGTCTCAAATCACGTGTGTGAAGGTTTAAAGGAAAGCCTGTCTTTAAAGTTCTCAAAAGATTTTTGGTGTAAACGCAATAACTAAAAGTCGTAATGGGAAATTTCTTTCATCATGAAGTCTGATTTCGCGTTCGCAAAGACGCTAGAGAAATCATCAAGGCGACTTAGTTTTCAAAGTACTTAACACTTAAAAAATAATAATTTTGTCAGCTTGATACAAATATCTGTAGGTTAATTTTTCAAATGTTTTTGAAGGTTTCCAATAACGAGAACTGACTTCCTCTGTTTAAAGTTTTTGTGTTCTAAAGTTGCTTAGGATTTTGGACTTATAGAGTACCTATGTAAGACATTTAAAATCTCTAATACATATGAAGTCGAACCCATAACCACCCCTCAAAACATCGCACGGTACAGTAACAACGAAAGCGTGAAATAATTACTAACCCTCGACTAATGCCATTACGTTAACAGAATTTTCGAGAAACACCGTGATGTAACAAAAACTAACCCTTTAGCTCGAACCCCCCAAAAATGATCCCTACACCACCCTCACGATTTTCTTTCATCCCTCCCTCGCTGGGGGTTAAGTCACCCTACTTAAGATCGATGAAAGGGTAGTAGAGACTTTGCGATAAGGGTAGAAAGGGCCCCTGTCCCCGAATTAGGGCCCACCCTTTGTGAATCTCAGATGGGTCCCGAACTTCATATCTTGTTTTGACGTGTTGTTTAATTAATTTGCTAGTTTCAAACCGTAGTTTAACGAGGGCTGGGAAAATTAATTTTAACGAAATTCTGGAGGTTCCCTTATGTACAGTTGTTACTTATGTAGTAAATGAGTGACCGCTGGGTTTGATGTCTTTTGCTTTTAATCAAATTCGTCACTAGTCAACTTGTATTGAAATGTTGTGGTTTTTTTTTTATATCATGAGATGAATAATAAGTTGACCCACCAGCTTTTAAGAAATCGTCGTTGCCTATAAACTTATGTCCTACCTTAGGCTTCGCAGATGCGTTGTTATACCTGAAACAAAGATGTCTTATATATGCTTGTAATGTTATCTTCGATCTTACCTTCCAAATTGAAAAACAGCGACGCTGCTTTGGAGAAATAGGTACGGCGGTGGTTCTGGAAGAGATTTATTTAATTATTAAAACTTTATGCACTTATAAAAACACTAGCTTTTGCTCGCTACTTCGTCCGCGTGGAATAATAGTTTCCGTTCCCGGGGGATTTCCGGGATAAATACTATTGAATAGTCAAACGAACTTACCTGTAAGTGAAGTTCGACGGTAATTATGCTCCTTGTTGTCTCGTCCGAAGATGATGATAGTAAACAAGTGTAGTACGGTCATAATGTCGTCGGCGCCACATAATTTTAAAGTCTAAAATGAAACGGAACGCATTCTGTATGCGCGTTCCTGAGACTCTGGAAAACTAGCTTCATTAAGTTCACAGCGATTTTATTGGTTTTACAACACAGGGCCCATGCTCATGAGCCCATTAGCATGGTATGTTTGGGTTGGGAGGGACTCATCATCTTCGGACGAGACAACAAGGAGCATAATTACCGTCGAACTTCACTTACAGGTAAGTTCGTTTGACTATTCAATTATGCTCCTTGTTGTCTCGTCCTCGATGATGATAGTAAACAAGTGTAGATGTTCAAAGACCAGTTGTAAAATCAATAAACAATTGTTACAAAAAGAACAAGAGAACAACAGTATGATAATGTTATTTTTCATAAAAAATAATAAAAGGAAAAACTCAAACAAATAATTAATTAAAGTGAGTTACTGAACTGATATCTGGTACCTACTGGTACCTGAAAGTATTTTAATTGGTACTAAAAATTGCTTTGAGGTTTATTATAAAATCTCTCAAAAGTTTTGACTCCACAGTTTTACTAGCCGCTCTCCTCTTGTCATCAATATTTACCCCTTTTCTTTATGCTGCTAATGTTGTTGCAAACACATGCAACTATGTGTTATATCAATTTCAATCTCTACCATAACTTCTTTGACCCATCGGCTGATTATACTGGGCCCAAAGCTTTATAGGGCTTACCAGTTAGAACATAAAATAACTACAGGTTCACAGACCTTAAGTTAATTATAAATAATAACTACAACTCTAGCGGGGCAAACTCCTATTCTGGTATAAAAGAAAATAGTAGTTTTAAAAAATAAATAAAAATAAGGGTTGATATCTATTTGTGCCCGATGTTTTAAATAACTAAGCAATCTTAATAGCAGCCTTCTTCTATCATAAACTTATTAATTATTATCTTATATATAAATTTCTCGTCCTCCAAACGGCTTTACCGATTTTTTTTTTTTTTTTTTTTAATTTTATATATATTCAGTATTTTTCATAACCCTAAGTGATAAGGGTTGTTCACCCTTATCATTTTTAACGCGGGTGAAACTGCAGAAGGCAGCTAGTTATTTTATATTAACGAGATAGTTTAGTCCGTACCTTTATAAAACATTAATAACGTTAACCGTTATCTTGGTAATAGTCTATAAATCATTGCAGTAAACATTTATTCTAAAGAATTCAATATCATTAGGTAAAAAACGATTTATTCCAATATTATCGTATTTATATTCTGGAGGTTTTAACATTGAAAAAACTCCAATAAGCTTTACACTTTTTCATTTATACCTAAATGAACTCCTTTAAAGCTAGAGCAGATCTAGTGAAATTTAAGCTTCCATAAAAAACTTCTTCTAACAGGCTTTATAATATTAGTTTTTTGGAATTTACAGTATTTAGCTCATCCTAGAATTGCTTGGGAGTATTTATTCAATAGTTTAGATATTAAACACAATATTATCTCAACTGTTTCATAACTTATTCAAAAAATAAATGTTTTCCTAATAATATTCCTTCCTTCCTTTTCAACTTTTGATGAAGGCTTTAAAAGGTTGAAATATAACAGGTTCATCTATTAACCATGTTTTGTATGTATACAGCCATGGTTGAACAATTCAATAAGGAACTACTCACTTAGTAGTTCCAGATCCATAGATTATTATTGATCTGTTGGTAATAGTTTTTTCTAGTCTTGATAACAACAGAGAATGGAGGGAAAGCATAAAGTGATGAAATCTTGACCAATCTAATGTAAATGCATCTATTGCTACTGCCTTTGGATCTGAGTTCTATGAGACATAACTAAGGCTAAAGGCACCTTGTGTTAGTCCGAGTTATATTCAAATCAATTGGAGGTTCACCAAAGTAAGGTGTTTGATAATGATCATTATCACCATTAGTCCAATCTTCAGTATTGTTCAAATCCTTTTATACATACTCAAAATCTGATTTATCAGTCTTTATAAATGTTAAAGTATATTTTTACATATAAGTATGTTGCAAATAATCATAAGTTTCTCACCATTACCAAATTTTGTTAGTGATTAGGAAATAATAGCAAATATTAAAAAAAATATCTTAATATTGGAATATTAAATTCCTCCTAATCTATTAAAGTAAGATATTGCAGTTATACATATTATCTTTTTAACAAAATTTCACAATCTCTAAAAACTTCCCTCCAAAATACTTTAATCCAGAGAGAGTTGCAATTAATTCCAATGAATATTAGTAATCTGGGCTTTTCAATCAGTCCACTAGTAGTCTGACAGCCACTTCCCTTACCGTGAAGCATCAGTAAATGGTTCTCACTTAAAAATACCTTGTCTTTCTAATAGGACTGCCTGAGATTATTATGCTAAGCAATCACCATTACATCACCATTATATTATCGTCTTATTTACATTGTAGAGCTCAATGTAGTGTTTTCGCTGTAATTGTCATAATAATATTTTAATGTGAGATATTTAAAAGGTTGCTCAAGTTCCTTGGCATAAATAAAGAATGACATATTTAATGGCTGGACAAACTGATATTAAAGTTTCAATAACTAAGAAATCTAACCTGAAGGTTAGACACATTAGATTATAATTAATTAATAATTTTATTAACTCTTTCTATGTGCTTTTGTAAAGATTTTTAACAATGGTATTGTTAATTAAACCAAGTGTTGTCTTGGTGAAAAGGTTTCAATATTCTTTCTACAAACCAAACCAAATTTTTTCTACATTTACAAATGCCTGCATATTTTCCAGACATGTATGTAATTATTTCCTTTACAAAGGAAAGAAGTTGTAAAGGTATAACACTGATGTGGAGCTTCTTTCTCTTAAGTAGATAGGAAAGCTCTAACATGTTTCATAATCTTTGTAAATATTAGTGGATCAGTATGCAAACCAAAACCTAATACCAAAAACTGTTAACACTTTCGAAAATTTCATGAGAAATAAATCTCAAGGATTTTTTACTCATTTTCTTCTTATTGAGTTGCAACTATAAAAAATAATCTTTTAAATATAGCTTTACAAGAAAATTGTCTTTAAATTTCTGTAAAAAAAACTATATCTGTCTTGCAGGTTAAAATGTTCTGATTTTTAAAAAAGTATTTAACTTTTTTTAAATTTATCTAATAATTATTTATTTAAAATGAAGAGGAATTTTTCCCTCAAGGTGCATAATGTGAATTATCGGTGAACTAAAGTCCTAACCTGTGAATTGATCTATATATCTATAGATTGTATAGACAAAAAAAAATTATATACATATGTATATATGAATTTCAAATATTAACTTTAGACTCTAAATTAGAGAACTTATTATTCAGAGTTAGCTCTGATGTGGTTTGGTATGAAAAGGTATTTTATACCCTAACAACACCCCGTCAACAATAATAGGGTCTGTTGTGATTTGTTTTCAATCACAAAAGTAAGATATAAGTCTGCCCACCTGTACAGTTACTTGCAGCGTTGATGTTTCCTCTTCCACTCCTCCCATTTCCCGTCCACAGCTGGTGCTCTTAATGTTGCCCCCCCCCTCTGCTTTTCATGTGTGAGGGAGTAGGGTCCCACCAGTTTAAAGCTTTATTTTAACTAGTATTTTGATCTAGAAACATATGAATTATGTCTACGAGTAAACTTAATTTTTCAGTAACTTTTAGTTCCTGACCTGGTTTCTGAGCTGATTAAGAGGCTCTTAATTTTTCAGTGGAATCTTCAGTGAAGAGGTTACTTTTCAACTCTTAATGTTGCAGAAAAAACTTTGCATGTTTTTATTTATTACTGATAGCGGGAGAGCTCTATGTCCCTGTGTCCAGGTACATTATTGAATCGCTCAACAGCGATGAGGCATTATTCACTTTTAATAATTTCAATCTTGTTAATTTGAATGTCTTAGAGACACATTTAAAGGCCTAAGCCTAGATGTAATAGCACAGCAGCAATCTGCCGTTGTTGTGGGTAATAAAAACCAGCCCCTGAGTTTCTAATGTTTCTTCCTGGGGCGATTCCTCTTCAGTGCGTCTTCCATATCTACTTCGGATTGCTCCTTTTCAACCATCTTTGGAGGGTCAATTTTACTATGATCATGCAAGTCAAGTGAATGAATTGTTAACTAGTTCTGGTGCTCTAGATGCCCCTGCCAACAAGCCTTTGCACATTGTAACCACGTAAGCCCCCGCAGGACTTCCCTTTAAGGTTACAGAGCAATATTATAACCACGTAAGCCCCCGCAGGACTTCCCTTTAAGGTTATACAGAAACAGTCAACCACGTGTGCCCCTAAAGAACACCCCACAGGTCGCTTAGTTTATAACATAGCTATGTTTGACCACGTACGCCCCCGCAGGACGCCCCTAGGTCAGGCCAGTCGTTTTTAGGCTCAAAATGTTCACTCTTAGTGCAACTACGTGCGAAGCTGCGCGCGCGCCCAAGGTTTCAATTAGCGATTATTCGCAGGTATTGGTCTTTCCATGCTTGGCACGATTATATTCTTGGCTTCTAAGCCGATAATAGCATAAAACTTCACGTTAAGCGGCAAAAAATCTTAGGTACTTTCCTCGGAATCGGAACTTAAATTGTTGATCCGCCTCACGAACCTTTAAATTTTCTTTATTAAATGAATTCTTCCAATTATCCTTCCATCATTTGCCTATATTTTACACATTTTCACTAGAATTACTAGGTTTTTAACGATGAAACAGAAAATTGTACAGAGAAGTCGTGACGCCATGTCTTGACATAAAAACCGAATGAAGCTAGTTTTCCAGAGTCTCAGGAACGCGCATACAGAATGCGTTCCGTTTCATTTTAGACTTTAAAATTATGTGGCGCCGACGACATTATGACCGTACTACACTTGTTTACTATCATCATCGAGGACGAGACAACAAGGAGCATAATACTATGTCCTTTCTCGAGTCCCAGACTATATTTGTACCAAATTTTTGTGGGTGCTAGGCGTGAAGAAGAGACAGACAGACAGACAGAGTTACTTTTACATTTATAATATTAGTACGGATTGCACAACGGCGGACTCAATGCCTTAGGCATTTCTACCAGTTCAAATTAGGGTAATGCAGAGACAAAACGTGGTAGGTGCAAAGATATTATAGTTTTATAAGAATGAATTATATTAATAAATACAAATATACAAAATACAAAAGGTAGAGAGAGATTCAAAATTATAGATAAAATATTATAACAAAAATTAATGTTTAAACATGACAGTGAGACCGCTATTACGCTTAAATAGATAACACTCACAAATCGTGATTTCTTGGTTTTGTTTTGTTCCCAACAAAGCATTTATGCACTACTTTTCACCCTTGGTTCATAAATGCCTGTTTTACTGGCCGCTACAGGTCAGCGAATTTTCAACTAGTTTATGAACATAGAATCTAAAATACTTCACGTCACGATGACTATTGCCAGTTTATGGTCAAGTCAGGTAACACTTAAAATAGTCCGTACCTCGGTTCTACACGTGCCTTCGTCCCTCCGTACAGTCGAATTGAAATTCTGATTTATTCGCAGATGAATAGAAGATGATTCCCTTACAAAATGCATATGTATGAAGTACCTTTCAAGGCAAGAATTTGTGACTAGTACTGGATTTAACGTTTATCTTGTACGAACTATAATTTCAAATAAGGAACGAATTTTGAATGCATTCGAAACTAATTTGACGTTTAACGTCCGCCATATTGGATTTTCCACAGCTTAAAGCGTCAATAGATAATGTAAAGAAAATTCAGATAGCGGAAGCAAAGTAGGTTACACCTTTCGGATACCGAACCCTAAATATGGTTAAGGCTAGCTATGGTTTAACTAGTGCCGTTTTTTCAAGCCAAAGAGCTGTGCTTATAGAAATAATATCAACTTTCACAGGTACCTATTTCTTCTTCTTCTTTGTGCTGAGAACGCCTCTGCAAGACCTCAACTCAAACGGCATGGAAGTCACCGTCAGAATTTTTGACATTACAAAAATAAAAAGTTTTATTTAACATTTTTGGAAGAAATTCCATTTATTTATGGTTAAAAATAATGTATAAAAGGTTTTTTTGCTACTAGTATGTATTATTTTTCTTATTCGTAAAATTGCTTGATTTTCTATGTAGCAAACTATTTTCGTAGGAACGTTTCTACACGTGTAGCGTGCTAACCAGACCGTCAAGTGAAACTAAATAAATTTCACAATATACACAAGAAAATAACTCTGTGTACTTACCCCGTAACATAATACCAAGGGAAACCATTGTGCTTGCGATCCAGTTATAGCTGCGCTATTAAATGATATTTTGCTACTTCTATCTCCCGCCGTACTCCTACACGACAAGACTCAGATGATCGGCAGAGGTTATTTTCAAATCGGAATCTTGTTCCAGGTCTAAATACCAATATGAACTTTACATTTTGATATAAACTGATCTTTAGATAATTTCTTGTCCTGACTGTCTATTATAATTAATCTTTATTTCTTTAGGTAATTCTATTTTACTCGTTAACACAGAAACTGACTAAGGAACAACCATCGAGCGTCACCTTTCTGGCTTACCGAGTGACTCGTAGACAATTTAAAAGTGACTGTAAATGCTCTAAGTCAAATACAAGTAAATTGTCTTTAAGTATGACTTCTTTAATGTCACAATTGAGTAGGTACATACATTTTATGCCCTCTGCTAAGGAAGGGTTTATGGAAATTTCACTCCTAAAGAGCTTAACTAACTCCAAAATCTAGTGAGAGTCCTATAATACAGCTTGCAGAAAAAAGACTCGCTTACAATCGCCTATCTTATATTACGCTGAAGCCTTCAGGAACATTCAGTTACAGTAAACATGTTTAAAATTAACGCTCGCCCATGTAAATAATGTGTTAATAAGTTGTTTATGCAGCTTTCTGTTTGTTATACAATATTTTCATGTTCTAGTTTTCTAACTAGTGTTACATGACTTTTGAAGGGACTCGCAGAAAGTTGTACAGGAGATAGACTAAACGCGAATAAATGAAAAAAATAAAATTTATAAATATGTATAACTAGGGACAAGTCTAGCACGCTATCTGATTCCAAGCTAAGCAGAACTTGTGTTATGGTAACCAGACGACTGTTATATAAATTTATTTATATATATATATATATATATATATATATAAATACAAATATAGAATAAATTACACCCACACACAAAACACACAATCATGCTCGTCACACAGAGGTAGTCTTGGGTGGGAATCGAACCACCTCCGGCTCAGCAGTCAGGGTCGCTAACCACTTGACCAACAGGCAGTCAGAATTTGAAAGCTGTCATAAAGGTTAGCTTCTTAATTAATATAAAACACCCATACTTAAAATCTTTTGGCTACATCTATCTCCGGTTGGAATACTCCTTTATGTGATAATTTATGTAATCTAGTTTACACTTAAGTCACTTATTTGTCAATTCCATCACTCATATAGATTTCAAAGCAACAATGATCGCAATTAGGTACTAATATTAAAAATGCGAAAGTAACTCTGTCTGTCTCTTCTTCACGCCTAAACCACTGAACCGATTTGAATGAAATTTGGTACAGATATAGTCTGGGACCCAAGAAAGGACATAGAATCATTTTCATCCCAGAAATACCCCGGGAACAGGAACTATTATTCCACGCGAACAAAGTCGCGGGCAAAAGCTAGTATTATAAATGCGAAAGTAACTCTGTCTGTCTGCCTGTCTGTCTCTTCTTCACGCCTAAATCAATGAACCGATTCGAATGAAATTTGGTACAGATATAGTCTGGGACCCGAGAAAGGACATAGGATAGTTTTCATCCCCGAAATCCCTCGGGAACGGGAACATTTAATCAAAAAACTAGTAGAAAAAAAGCCCAAATAACGTTTCTTTCAGAAGTCATCCTTTAAAACTAATATGTAATGATATCCACCTACAATTTACCTTCAACCAAGATACGGAGACATCTTTAGCACAGTCCATTGTCTCTTAGAAAAGGACAGCACTACACTAGTTATAGAGTATTTTAATTATGTGAGCCATTCAGAGCCTCTCCTTTGTAAGAGAAGCGAGTTCATTGGTAGCTGGACCATTGTCTTAAGGACACAGGAGGCTTTTAATGTGAATACAGCCACTATCTGTAGGCCACTGTACATAGAGACAATGGTTATTGTTTCTAATGGTGGAGACTGGAGATAGGTAGTTTCTTCACGTTTGTTTCTGTTATCTTTGGCTCCTGTTGTTGGATAGTTTTGTGTTGAAATGGTATTGTGTTTGGGAGTAAATAGTGTTCAAGGCGTTTAGTGACTGTGGCTTGCTGTGTCTGGAGTAGTTAAGTTGAATTGGTTGTAAGTGGTAATCTGTGATAGTTCTTGATCTGTTGCAGGCATTATGTATAAATCCGCCGTTGACATAATACCTCGGCATTTTATAATATTTATAAATTTTATAACAGCGGATATCGGCAAAATATCAAAGCATCGGATTGCTTTATTGGCTAGTTAAAAAAAAAGTTACCACCTACAAAGGCTCTCTACCTTGACTTGTCCGAGTCAGATTGCTCTGACAATTTGCCTGCGGGCGTTTACGCAGTATATAAAATGCCGAGGCATTATGTAACCGGCTGGTTATATAAAAAACCTGCGTTAGATCGATGAAAAAATATCTGGCTGATAGTTATAATTGTTTAGAAACAGTTAATTTCTTTGTAAATCGTGATCGTGTCTGGGAAGTACTACGTTGATTGCTATTTCTGAGGCAAACCAGTGTTGTTGATTTTCCTTTTCAAAGATAAGGATGAACTAACATCAGGTGGGCTTCAAGTCACCTTTTGTTTGTAAATAAAAGCCATTTCCAAGTATGAAAAGGATTATCATACTTTTATAAAAGCGTACCTACTTGATTTTTACATAGCTATTAAACTATAAATTAGATTACATGGATGACAGTTGCAACTTCGAATCAGAACTGAATTTGTTAAAATTTTGAAATTTTGGATGTCTAGAGATTTTTTATTAAACCCATCTTCGACCCCATTAAAAACAATGATAGCAATCCAATTGTAAATTCCAGAGCCGAAGATCACTTGGATAGCCGTATAAACGTCACCAAATTGTCACAAGTAACCTTTATCACTGCTTGCTGAGGGCTGTAGGGAAAGTTTTCCAATTACGAACACCGTCAAGTGACCACCTCTCACCCCCTGCTTACCTCAACACCCCCCGACACCCCCCCGCGACCCCTCTCGCCGGGTACAGCCGCACAAAGAAGTTTTAATTGCTAGCCTTCGCGCTAGCTATCAACTTGAACGTACACTATTTGGATTGCCGTATTCATAATGTGGGATTCAAAGAGAATTGTCAGTAATGAGGTCTGATGGCAGCCTTTTAATCGGTTTGTTAGTTTATTTTTTATTTGAAAAGTTTGGGTGTTAAGTGGCGATTTTGTTTGGGATTTGAAGCCAGTCAATTGAGATTCCTTTTTGAGCTCTTAAAACGCTATTTCTATACCCATTAAGCATGGTCTCACATTCGATCAACTAAAAAATATAATTTTACATTGAAAATGTATTGGGGTTTAAGTATTAAACCAATAATTCCAATAAACAATCTATTTTAAAAGTGTCTTGGGATTGTTTGTTAGTAACGTAAAATATGGATACCTATCTGCTTAAATATACATAAGTAAACTTGAAAATCAGCTTATATACCAGCTTTTGCATACCCTTTAACCATAGCACAGTAAAGCTGCTTTAAGGGACTACACACATTTATTCAACTTTTATCCACAGAATACAACAATTTTATACGAAAGCTGAACAGACGCGGTAAGATGGACAGACGCGGTAAGCTGGACAGACGCGTACGCGTCTTCATACAAAATCGTTGTTTTCTATGGACGTAAGCTGAATAGAGCTGAATAACTGAACGTAGTCCCTAAAGTAGAAATAGGTATGATTGTAGTAGGTATTTCCTCGAATTAGTTCTTTCACAAAGGGCTCCTCCTAATCTCAACACATTCTGTGGTGTATTTAATTACTTATTTTGAACACACGTGATTCGAAACACTATAGAAAGAAAATAGCAGCTCGACATCCGGCTGTCGCTTGGTCGTCGAAATGTTAATCTAAAGGCTGAAATATACTTACGTGGCGTGGCGTGTCGTGGCGCGCCAGAATCATACGTTTTCATACATTTGACAGGTCGTGACACGGCATACAAGTAGGTATGTCTCTAACCATATTAACCTTTCAACAAGCAACCGACAGCCGGCTGTCGGAATGCTATTGTCTTTCTATTGTGTCTCAAATCACGTGTGTTCGAATGATTAAATGTATGGAACCGATTTGCTTCTGGCGCGCCACAACACGCCACGGCACGTAAGTTTATTTCCGTCTTAAGAAATGAACTAAACAAAATTATAACAATCCAGCCATTACGAAATACAATTAAACTGTTACCGAAATAGGTCTCTCACTATTTACACCGGGGAGTCAGACAAGGGGCTTTAATTTGATTCTCGAAGGGTCAGACAAAAACTAATTTTAGTTACAAAAGCAAACATCGTGATAGTACGACTGTTTGCAAGTACCTGCGAGGGACTTCAGCAAGTTTAAAATTTAATTATCGTTTACATATCTGCGCGTCTGCCTTATAATGTGGAACTAGATTTTAGTAGCGCTTTGTTTGAAGTCGAGTTTGTGGTTGCGTTTTTCTATATACTTACTATCTTATATACTACGAATGGAACAGCTGTGAGATTTGGTTATTGTAAACCATAATTAACACGGGTGTATTATTGTCTCATTGTAATAAAAAAGTGTCTTATTGTATGAAGAAGTGTCCATCATCACCACGCTTGCTCAAAGCGGATTGACGATACCAAAACTTAATTTTAAAATCCGGGTTTTGTCGCAATGTTTTCCCTGACTGATATCAGTTATGTCTAAGAAAATACATATGAATTAAAACTATAAAATATTGTAAAAGGAACTATGTCTGCATTATTTTAACGGCGATACCACTAACCCGATTTTGATGATATTAGGCGAACTTCATACCACAGAAGGTACATAGACAATTTTTTATTCGGCTTCGACGTTCACAATAATTTAAAATGAATATTTTTACTGTAATAAAACTGAAGAGATCACGTACAATTGTCCTACCTTTAAGAGGACTAAGTGCGGAAACCAAACCTCCCAGAAGGAGGTTCATGATGAAGATGAATCTGAAGAGATATTTGTCAGTTTTCTCTGAACTTAGAATCTCATAACTTAGAGAATAAGTATCATGTTTTAAGTACCAAATATATATCGCGGCTTTTGTGTCACTATTAAGTGAATAAGCATTGTACACAGGGAGTGGAGTTTAAATAGAAATTCGGGTTTCTCTGCCTATCCCGGAAGGGACTGACGTAAGCATAATAAGCAGGTTCTGTATTTAGAGAACGCGTCGCGTTTGTAACTTATTTAGGTCAAATAATTGGATCTAAGTCGTGTTAAATTATGTCATTTTGTTGCAAAATTGTGAACAGATTAAGAACTGGGCAAATGCGGGATTAAATGGAATGGAGGATACATACGAAATCGTAGATTTAAAAATGGGATTGAATCTTGGGATTCAAGTTTACTTCGAACGTAAAAATGTGCCTATTTAACCGTTTCAAATAGATAGAGTCACTGGCTTTATTATTTCTACATGTTTTTGTGCGGCTTAGAATGTCATTAAAAGATACTACTGTCCAAATAATATGTTCTAAGCTTCAAAACTTTCGGATGTGTGTTGAATACTACCAAAAAGCCCATCTCTTTAAATATATCCATACTAATATTATAAATGGGAAAGTGTGTCTGTCTGTATGTTTGTCTTTCTTTCACGGCAGAACGGAGCAACGAATTGGCGTGATTTTTTAAGTGGAGATAGTTGAAGGGATGGAGAGTAACATAGGCTACTTTTTGTCTCATTCTATCGCGAGCGAAGCCGCGGGCAAAAGCTAGTAGAAAAATAAAATGCAAATCGTAAAAAGTAAACATCATTACTTTTCCACGACAAATTAACAACATAGCCTAAAATAAAATGCAAAATAACATCCTTCCGAAGACTATTAGGGCAACCATTTTGCGAAGGGGGGTTTACAGATGGCGTTGAGGGGTCTTCTTAATTTCGTCGTATTACTGAGTCTTGCTGACCCTTTGGACATTAATCGTAAAGGGTCCAGAGGTCACTGACCCTCAGAATTAAGATGGAAACTTGGGGTAAGGCGATCGTTATTCGACTTGTGTTATTGTAGTTTGAATAAGATTAGTTTTTGTATAGCTAGCTTATTTTTAAGTGTGTTTTTGTAAAAGATATAAGTAAATGTAGTGTACGATATAAGTAAAAAAATGTTCACATGTTTTTCCTTTTTTATGTTTGAAGGCGGTTTTGTTATTGTAATAGGTTTTTAAGTCTTCGAACACACGTGATTACGAGTAGAGACGCAATAAAAAGACAAAAGCAGCGCGATAGCCGGTCGCTTGGTCGTCGAAAGATTAGTTTAAACAGCAATGAGTTTTATCCTACTTTATCATAATGACTAAGACTAAAGAAATTATTTAATTAGTACGCTTTAAGAACTTACTGAATAATAAATATACTCAACAAATAAACAAGAGAACGCTACAATCCATCATTTTGTATTTAAAGCACGTCTGGATTAACTGTCTAGTTTAAGCTATTGTACTAAACAATTTATATTTATTTTTCGTTTCATGATCAACCTACTAGGTCACTAATAGTTCTTTCAAACTCAAACCTATTTTTTTTTATTCATTATAGATCATTAAATATACACTTAAAACGTTTTTCATTTAGTTTTCTTCAGGCGAGTCCAGATGCAGATATATTTTTCGATCCACCACGTGTTGTAAATTATAATGTTTTAATGTACTTGAATTGGAAATAATGATTAATTATAATAATATATTTTTGGTTATAATTGGACATCATCATTGACTTATTTAATTATTGTATTTTTTTATATGACATTATTTTATTTTATTATGTAATTAAAATGAATAGCACCTATAGTATAGATATAAGCGACTTGGTTTGTAAACTGTAAGCTTATGTTTTATGAATAAATTCATATGAATACAAGTGAAATAGTTGAATCTTAGTAGTTCATATCCAAAATATAGTTTCGTGAGAGGAATAAGTAAGAAACTTCATATTTTACTTTTAATCTGTGTGTTGTTTATATGTGTTTTACTTGCAATTCTGTTAAATAGTTCAATCAGTAAAATAAGATGATGCGTAGAAAACCTTAATCTTAAAACTACCCCATATCCTAGAGAATACTTTATTTACAAGGATTTCACGCCTACATCAAATACATAGTGAGGTAACAGTACATAGCCCGGGCTATATAATGCTCGGACAAGATAAATAATGCGGAGCTATCGTCCAGCCATCCAACTTTATAAATTACTTTCTCAGATAGCGTGGCTCGTTCTACAGTGGACGCAGAAATGGCATAAATTATGATTTATTTCACTATCTTCGTAAAATTTTATCCTTACACTGAAAGTATATGTCTCTCGTCGCATCTTTGTTTATAAAATACGGTTTTCACTGATGAGATGGAGATGGTAAATTTAAAAAGTAACCTATTAATATCCCAGTTTACTACGTCCGAACCGAAATTTGTTAAGTGGTTTACCCGAAAAAACAAAATATTCAGTTAGTTCCTTTCGCTTTTATAATATACTAAACTAGCCTCTATTTTAATACTGTTCAATATCTACTTCATTCTTTAAATTAATAGCTTAACGATTACGTTATATGGGTTATGAGGAAATATTTATTTAGTGCGCTAGCATGAGTATTTTTATTAATGTCAATTATTATTTTAGCGCTTTTTATTGAGTACAAACAATTTTAAGCCTGTAAGAATAGTTAAGTACCCGCGTACAATAACTTACACTATTTAAGTTGGTTACAAATCTATACTAATATTATAAAGAGGAAAGATTTGTATTTTTGTATGTAACGAATAAACTCAAAAACTACTGGACCGATTTCAACTAGGTATTCTTTTTTCATTAAAAAGCTACTTTATCACTGAGAAACTTATGCTATAATATATTTAGTACCGCGGGACGCGCCGTCAGTTAACTATAAAGAAAGCCCTACAAAACATAGCTAAAAGTGCAAGATAGTTGGCGGATCTGCAACCACTGTGGACGGCGGCACGCGTGGGGCGGTCCCACAAAGGCTGGGCCCGCAACTATCGCGGCAAACTTTGCCGGCCCGCCCCGCGCCCGCTTCCCGCCCCGGGCCCCAGCCCTTATGGCGCTTGACGAACTGGATAATATGTCATCATCAGAACAGATTATAGATTAGAGCTTTTGCATGCTTTCGTTCGCGTCATTTCTGTTGTCTTTGTTGGCAAGCTTACTAAGAGCCATCGTTTACCTTATAATATTTGGTTTGAATTACCATGCCTGTTGTGTAAAGCTATTGCTAAAGTACTTTATCCACAAAATCCTAGTTGCTTAAGTAAGGACTAATCCTACATTAATGATAAATTGAAATTACAGTTTCTGCATTACATTTGCCAGAAGTCACTTTCCGTCAAAAATATTTTTTTTCCTATGACATACCATTACGGATTTAAAGGTAGACTTACAGTGACTAAGATATGGTTATATTTTTTTCAAAATACTCTGTCAATTTCAGTGTTTACAGGTACTAATAATTACCAGCACACATTATAACCACCGAGTCAAGCGAGTATTACGATTCAATGGTTACAATTAAAAACTCAACGCGCCATTTTTACAATTGCATACACGTACAGTTTTACTCACAAATAAGACGAAAAACGTCGCACGACGGGTAAGCATATTATAGCTTCCTTCTCAACGACTATAACAACACACTTACCTCACTAGTGTCATAACACCATTACGCCACAAACAGAGCAGCATTTTATCGCCCCACACCTCAACACTTGTTTTCTTACTCCATCAGACTTTTCCAACTCATTTGCATGCAAAAGCAGATAGCAGTGATGGCACGATAGCGCACCTTTGTGGGTTCTATATAGTCTACAAAGTTGTCTACTGTAGTTCCGCTAGTGTTGCCAGTTGGCAACTTTTCCTGAAGTTGGCGTAATGTTGCGGCAAAAAGCGTTCATGGCAGGTTTAACAATTACCTAAGCAGGCCCGCAAAGTTTTGCACACCAGTTTTGTTGTTGTTTCTGCAGCGTTTAGGTTACTGTATATTAGGTAATATATATGTATATACGGGCTTAATTAAGAATATTCTGCTGAAATGCTCGTGCTTTAATTTTGCGAAATTTTCGGCACACGTCTTTGTTTGTGACAATGAAGCGTAGTTTTAGAGCCCCAACGCAATGTTCCGATAATTTATTTGGACAACATTTTTACATATAAACTAAAATTTCCAATACCGAACGTTTGCTAGTCAATGCTGCGATGGCAATCCTATATGTTATAGGTCGCGGTAATTTTTTTAGTCCGGTAGTCTATACAATATCAATGGAATGCTTAAAATCATTCGGTAATTATGTAATTTTATTTATTTTATACTTTGTCTAAAACGCAAATAATAAATTAGTAAAAGTTGGCCCCATGTTCGTTCAACACAAGCAAAACACTAAAATGACGTCAAAAATGTTATATTACTATTTTTTTTATTGACAAAAATACTAAACTCACACTATATAAACCTATTAAATATACATAGATAAAGTGACGTCGACGTCTGTGAACATTACTTTAAGCCTTCAAACACACGTGATTTGAGACACAATAGAAAGACAATAGCAGCCCGACAGCCGGCTGTCGCTTGGTCGTTGAAAGGTTAAGGACCATTATAGCTGCATGACGAATAATTGACAACGGTAATATATAACTCTAATTAATTTTAACATAAGAATATTACAATTAGAAAATTACTAACAATTAAAATACACCTAAAAATAAATAAAAATTCGTCCAAAAATTCTAAACCCACTGACACACTATACAATAGTACAAACGTTAATAAATCTACATAGATAGAGTGACGTCAACGTCAGCATACGGAACGAATGTCTACCACGTCACATCTGCGAACATTACTTTAAGGACCATTAAAGCTGCGTTACAAATTACTGACGACTCTAATTAGCTTTAACATAATAATATTACAATAAGAAAATTACTAACAATTAAAATACGTACTAAAAATAAATAAAAACTCGTACAAAAATTCTAAACCCACTGACACACTATATACAATAGTACAAACGCTAATAAATCTACATAGATAGAGTGACGTCGACGTCAGCATACAGAACGAATTTCTACCACGTCACATCTGCGAACATTACTTTAAGGACCATTAAAGCTGCGTTACAAATTACTGACGACTCTAATTAGCTTTAACATAATAATATTACAATTAGAAAATTACTAACAATTAAAATACACCTAAAAATAAATAAAAATTCGTCTAAAAATTCTAAACCCACTGACACACCATACAATAGTACAAACGCTAATAAATCTACATAGATAGAGTGACGTCGACGTCAGCATACAGAACGAATGTCTACCACGTCACATCTGCGAACATTACTTTAAGGACCATTAAAGCTGCGTTACAAATTACTGACGACTCTAATAAGCTTTAACATAATAATATTACATTAAGAAAATTACTAACAATTAAAATACACCTAAAAATAAATAAAAACTCGTACAAAAATTCTAAACCCACTGACACACTATACAATAGTACAAACGCTAATAAATCTACATAGATAGAGTGACGTCGACGTCAGCACACAGAACGAATGTCTACCACGTCACATCTGCGAACATTACTTTAAGGACCATTAAAGCTGGTGGAATACACTGTGTTTTCAATTACAGGAGGCTCGCGAGATATTTGACTCGCACAGGGCTGTGTATTGTGGTGCGGTACAAATAATTTAATGTAGATTGTAGCTTTTAGTTTCGTTGGTGGAGTTTATATCTGTCTTCAATTGTTAGCACCTGCCTCTTTGTTATCAATATTTATATAGCGCTCCTTATTATCAATATCTATACTAATATTATAAAAGCTGACGAGTTTGTTCGGTTGAACGCGATAAACTCAGGAAGTAAGTACTTCATTGAATGAAATTTATTTTGGATATATAACATCTCGCTACGGACCAGGGAACCAGAGTAGTAACCGTAATCGTGGGGTAAACAGTTTATGTCTTAAATCGGTAGCATACTTTGTACCCATCTTGCAAAAAAATTACTTCTTACGCATAATTAAAATTTAACCATCAACCGGGATTTAAATTACATTCAAGTATTGCGTCAATACCATGTTCAGTAAGTTTATTGATTAATAAATTAGAAGAAAACAATCAATGATAAAAAAAAAACTTTATCGACAACATTAATTTTAGCAAAATTAGCGAGGCCCTGACTTCTGAGCTAGGTAGGCTATAGTACCTGTGTTACAGAAGCCAGTGTCTTCTGCTAATTATATCAGTCTAGTATTATGCAATAAGAAATAATCTAGAATACATTTAAAAAAATGCAAATAATAAACAAGAGAGTCCAAAATGAAAAGAAATTAATAAACATGAAAATGATGAGAAGAAGGTTTTGCTCAGCGGTGGGATAAAGACATACCAAGTTTGTATCCATTTAGTTAATTACTTAAAGAAGAGTATAGTCAACACGAGTTTTTTTTTTCAGTCACATTAGTTCGTACGTCGGTTCGACATGACCCTGGGACGGGGCGTAGTATTCACGTGCCTTCCCGCGTCAGCGGCATTGCGGCAGCCATGCCATTCGACATCAGCACCTTACGCACACACCTTTCTGTGTTGAGAACTGTTTGCTGTTTCAAATAGGAAGATGTAATGTGTGGAAAAAAACATCCAAAAACAAATTTTATACTATTATTTTTTCTTGTCCAGAGACACAAAACCATTTAAATTGTCAGGAAGAAAGTTCTAGGGTCCCTTGTTCGTGTGTCCCTTTGGGGCCACAATTAATTTTATATATTATTAATATTTATCTCCGAAACGACTGAAAAAAAATTATCATATACGTATGATGAGAAGAGGGTCTCGTCCAGCCGTGAGATAATAATAAGCTTGTAGATTGCAAGGAACCTATTTATATTAATTCATTGTTTGGGAGTACGAGTCGCTCTTGGTTAGATTTTTCGGCAACATTCTTCAAATGAAATAAAATGAATTTGTAATTTGATGTTAGCTCTTCAAATTTTATGAAAACAACAAATAAACGTTTTAATATAATAAAACATTTTTTAATTTGATATTATCACTTAAATAAAAAATATTTTTTTTAGTAATTCGCTTTAAAATTACTAAAAAATTAACCTGCACTGAAATGTTCAGTACCTAGTCAATGCTGCAGTTCTAGTAAAAAAAAAAACCATTGTACGAGTCATCTAAAGAAATATACGTGATGAAATAACTTTAACAAAAGTAACTAAATGACTTACGATTAATATTAGTAAGTCGCCAATCTACCTTCAGCAAGTGTGTTGATCAATGTTTCTGCCTTCTCTATATGAGAAGAGCCTTTACTTTTTGAACAATAATTGGGTGGTATTATTTTTTAGCAACGATGATATTCTACGACGGACGTCTACTACATACCCAATACTACACCTAAAAAACTAACGTACTAGCTTAGAGAGATGCAA
This sequence comes from Athetis lepigone, assembly GCA_033675125.1. NCBI lineage: Eukaryota > Metazoa > Arthropoda > Insecta > Lepidoptera > Noctuidae > Athetis > Athetis lepigone. The sequence goes on from CM066214.1 coordinate 13,556,719, forward strand.
AACCATTCCCTAAATACTCATTACATATGAATATCAACAAAAAGAAGTACCATTAAGTTTGTGTTGTAACCTCATTCCAATTTCACTCGAACGAACGGCTGACTTGTGGTATTCATTAGCTCCCTAATACGTGTTACTCTGTCCTAATCTTACCACAAAAGACCACATTTCCAACTTAAACTGAACCCTAATCCCCAAACATAAAGCTCAAAGTCAAACGCAAGTCTATAATAATTTTAAGTCGATTTGACATGCCCCGGACTAAGTATTTCGCCGCATTGTTTCGCATTCGGCGTTATAAAAGGGAATTTGTTAATTTCCAAAATGTCTGAATAGTGGGTAAGTTTTCCCTAGGGGTATTCTCTTTGAGTTTAATAATAAGATTTAATTAATAATTCTGATGGAATAATAGTATGTTCTGTTCTGTTTTTCCTTTATTAGATATCTGGATACCAAGCTATGATAACGTCTAATGTTCTGTTTAAAAATACTGGTAACTGTACCAACTTCTGCGAAAAAGCGAAAAATGAATTTCGTGAATTACAACCCGTGTGTGTGTTGAATGCAAAGTTTGTTTGTTTAAATAACGAGACAAAGGGAACGAAAATAGAAACAAATAGTTGAAACTATCCATATGTTCATATAGACATAGCCAACGGTTTTATTAACAAAGTCTTCTCATAATTTCAATTACATTTTCAGGATCAATAGAGACTTGTAAAGGATTAATAATATTAAATTATAATGCTAGCCTATGACTGACCCAAACGTTAACGTTCATTTTGTAATAAAATAATATAAAATCATCCATAAAATATTAAAATCTAAAGAGCATTCCAATTTTAAAACCCTTAATATCTTACAAGTGTACCTAAATGAAGTAAACAAAAAGGTCCCAAATTATTAAAACCTAATTCCAGCTAAAAGTTACTTTTATAAAACAAGGTCCGACTAAAATAATATTTATGTTTGACGTAACAGCATAGCGTCCATGGATGCGTAAATTGGCTATCCCCCTGAGGTCAATAAAACATTATGTAAATCGATACCTACAACTACAACTAGCGCCCTCGCAAGACCCGAATTACGTAATTAATCAGACACACATACACTCACAAACACACACCCTACGAAGACCGTTACACGGGTGGGTGGGGGTGAAATCGCGAAGGAATAGGCATATAAGGGACGGATTGAAATAAGCGTTGACTTTGAGTGTGTTTTGAATTTATTCCCAAAAACGGTAAGAGTAAGCCGAAGTACATAAGTTATAAAATGTCTAGCTTTTGCCTGCTTCACTCGCGTGGATGTCGAACTTCTATCTACAATCTTACTCTTTAAGGGGGTCGAATTTACCAAAATTCTTTTTTAGTACTCTTCACAAAGAACACACCCCCCAAGTTGCATGATGTCTCTGGGATCAGTGGTTTGCTGTGCGTTGATATATCAACAATCAGTCAGTCAGTTTTCCCATTTTATATACATTTTATAGATAGAAATCTGTAGATGACGATAAGGTAAAAACGAAAGTAATCAAATCTGTACGATTTTCGGTTAGAGTGTGTGTGTGTGACGTCCACATAATTATGACCACCGTTCTTCTAAACATTCTACTGACACTTTTACTTCTATCTCTAAATCTACACAACACATCTAACGTATAATTATAATTACTGATAAAACCCAAAGTTATTTGACGCACAAAACATAGGCCCTCTCATAAAGGAACGTCTAAAGATAAGGCAAAAGCGGGTCGCAAGGATACGGCAATAATGAATCTGGGAGTCACAATTAAAGAGGGGAAGTGCGTGCGGATGATCTTCGAGTAATCTAGGGATGGGAGGGGGTGGAGGGGTGAAATTAGGGGAGGTTTGTACAGACGGGGTAATGTTGTATGCAAAGATAGGGACGGGATGCGTTGTTTGCTTAGTTTTCTGTAGGCCTTCAAGAATGTTAGAAAAAATATTGTTATTAAAACATGGCACTTATGTCGAAGTCAACATGGACAATGGAATGCTTGTAGTAATTATAATAACAGAACCATAACACCAAGCACCACAACTTATGTTAAGGACCGTCAGCCGTCACGGCATTTTTTGAGAAAATATTGCACAAGACTTACCTTCATATCTTGTGTATAATAGAACGCACAGAACACCACAATGTTAGGTTGTCGGAGAAATAACCAATAATGTATTTCTGTCATGACCTATAACTTTTAACTCCTTTTTAAATCAGACAATGATTACAATCCACTTCCAACTGATTTCACTAAGCCTGAGATAAACTTTGTTGCTTAACAAGTACATAGGCTAAAGAATATTACTAGAGACGGAAAACAGCTAAGCCAAAATGCATGCTGAGTAACGAGCTTCTTAAAAATCTAGCAACGCAACCGCGACTCCTCTGATGTTACGGGCGAAAGTTAGTGGTTGGCGGTGCTCATCTTGATGACTTGCATGCTCGTTTACTGCTTTAAATAAAAAGTTACGTTTATTAATCTCTAGTTCAGTTCCACCGAGGGACATTTTGACAAATTATTCCAGTGGAGATACACAAACCTGCACTTTACTCACCAAACAAACGGACAAACAGACCAGTCTGCCTGCTTTAAGCACGCCTTTAAAACACTCAAAACATCTGTCGTTTTCATCAATTTCTTTCATTGCCAATATTTAACCGTCGTATTTTCATTCTAAGCCTCGCATCCCTTAAATATTCGTCGTAGGGAGGCAAGGGTCGCCGAGGGTGGCAACCCGCTAGATAAAACGGTGTTATTTCGCCCGAGGCTGGCAATTTCTTGAATAGTAGCACCAGTCAAGTAGGGTGACCCTGCGAATTCACTTGTCTTCCACGGCCGAATTAATTTCGGCTTTACGAGGGACCGTTGATTATGTAATTTGTTTTGGGTATATATGTATAAGTTGGTTATATTTTGGACATGTTTGTATAAAGTTCTTTGTTTTAGTATGTACCTTTTATTTTTGGTTGTGGGATTGAGGTGTGGCTTTCTGAATTCAAATGTTGCCACAAATTTTGCCAGCAAATTGGATTGTATGACGAAACTACTTATAACCGTCAATTAAAAAAAAAAAGCAGTTGAGCTTTTGCAAAATGCCTTTTGTTTGAATACTTTTTTTCATATTTTTAGCGGTCAAATTGATAGACCTGGAACCACTGTGCTTTGAAACACATATCATAGACGTTGATAAAAAAATCACTCGGCTAAATCATTCACTATGTGAAACGCTGACGTAGTCTACAAACGATTTGACGAACTACAGTTATAATTAACCAATATCTAATCTGACGAACTGCCGATTTGTCGAATATTAGAGATAACCCGTCTAGAGGCATTGATACACACCACGCATAAGATGGAGAGACGAGCTACATAAAAAAGTACTGCACCTTATAAAAATACAGTTGGATATGGAGAGAGATCTTTACAAAGCAGAGAGGTTATTACATGCTGACAGTAACAGTCTCATATCATTTATTATTCAGTATACCCATCACTTCGAAATTCAGTCTTAGACCGAGATAAATGAATGTTTCTTAGCACTTACTTTGGCTTCTCCGTCTCTCTTGCTGGCGCAGTTTGACGACGACAGGTTGTGTGAGCGAGGACATTGCTCAATCAACTAGATTCATATTTCTTTGTTTTGACGGTCTAAAGTGCCTTTTAAATGGTCTATTAGAAATAAATGTTTTGAGTTGAGTTGGCTAAAGTGCTTGCTAAGCAACGTTTGTTCTCGACCTTAGACTCCTTTAGTATTATTTATAAAGTTTAAATAAATAAATAAATGGTCAGTAGGTATCAAGCGATATTTCAGTGGCGGAATCTTGCTAAGCTACGTTTATTTATCTTGGCCAAACTCAAATATTTTCATTAAGAAATATGTTAATAGCGGTTTTTTTTAAGTATATTAGTGGATCCAACATACAATGCAGCAAAGTGAATTGTGGAAAATATTTTGTTGTTACATTTCGTAAGTCTACACACGCCTTAACTCAGTACTCTTTTAGAGTTCTGTACCAACCGGGCTATGTTCGCTCCGTAGGTAGGTATCAAACGATATTTCCGTGACGGTATCAGTGAGATGGTGTTACCAGTTCATTGGAGTCGCAGAATCACTGAACTGGCGAATCTGAGATCAAAAGATCTGAACATAGGATTTTGCGCCTGTAGTGTTAGCTGCGTGGGTTAGAAGCAATATGTTTATAGGGTTACATAAATGTCTGTTACGTTTTATTTTTGTAATATGGCAATATTTTTGTAATTTTGCAATTAGCAATTATTTTTAAATAATTATAATTAAACGTAACGAAGTCGAGACTTGATAAAAAATTTAAAAAAAGAAGAAAACTTGATACAAGTCCTACAAACTATGTCGACGACGAAAATATAACATATAAAGAGAGAGAAACAAGAATTAAATTTCTGTATAGGCGTCGGCATAGTAATCGAATTCAATGTACACCAATGGTTTTTGGTGTTTTATATTCGTTAATATTGGTATGTTAAATTGCAATAAATAAAACACATAATGAACTTGTCATTACAACAGACTAGAGGTAAACAGTTTCAATAAACCTTTAGTTAGATTGCTGGCAATAAGTGCATAGAATATGGATTTGCTAATAAAAACTATAAGGCGCTGAAAATTATTGAAATACCTATTTATTAAAATCTGACAATAATAACATGATTATGCAACCAGCCAGTGGTGGCATATAGCTCTGAAACGTGGTTTTTTGTCTTCTGGCCTTGGCCTTTTAGAGAGACTAGGAGTCACTGAACGAGCTATGGAAAGAGCTACTTTCGGAGTTTACAGTCACATAGTTTGTAAGATTTGCAAGTTGAAGTGGCAATGGGCAGGCCACATCGTTCGTAAAACTGAAAACCGAGGGGGAAGAAAAGTTCTCGAGTGGCGACCACGCACCGGAAGGCGCAACGTAGGCGGGCCTCCTGGGTGGACCGACGACAACATGCAAGTGGCGAATTGTCGTTCTGCGTTGCGGTTTAAAGAGGCCTAAGTTCAGCGGTGGACGTCGTCCGGCTAATGATGATGATGATGACAATAATAACAAAGCATATTAGAATTTAATATTTATCTTTATTATGGGTTGTCCAAATATACTTAAAAGAATTATTGATTAAAACTGTTTATTGTATGAGGAAAACACGAAATAAGGCAAATGAGTGTAAATAATTATTTATTTAAATACAGAATTTTTTTTTTTATTACATTATTACCTAACCTAGATAACTAAATATACATTACAGCGCTGAGTTTTTGTTGAACGAGTCAAAGGTTCACTAAAATCGTTTTAATTGATAAAACAAAATGTTTCATTTCATTCCTACACTATATTCAGTTTAATTTTTAAGTTCACCAACTCGAAAGTCTTGTTTGATCTGTCTGTCTTGCAGCCTTTGTATGTTATTCCACAGTTGATGCACATCATAGTAATACACAACACAGATCCAAAACGCAAACTAAATCAGGGTCCAGTATTATTAGCAAGGTAATCGTGTGGTAGAAGGTCCGTCAAGATAGGCGGGGTTGAAAAATATCTGAAAATAATTGCAAAACACAAACACAATAGGTCGATGAATCTGCAATCACATTATTATTAATTGTCTGCAATATTGACAATATGATATTTATATTGACAGTTGACAGAAAAAAAAAACACCCACAGTGTGTCAAACCAGTACTTGAACTCGTTCCGTTTTAAAACTTTGTTTGGGTGAATTAGATAAAAACTCATTATAATATACTATTATGATAAAAGCATTTTATAAAATGCAACAAATACCAATTAATACAATTTCGTATAAATAAAATATTGCTAATATTAATGTATTTGTCGACCATATTAAACATTTTCTACAAGTAGTGCACGTGGTTTGAAACGTTTTTTATCATATTTATCTTTCTCTATGGTCCATTATGGCGTAACTTGACAAACGATGTTTTGAATTCGTCTTGAATTACTTAATATTTTGAAATAAAAACAGACAGGTTCAGAGAGGCTAAAACTACGTAGTAATTCATTTTTCTATTTTTATTTAACAGTGTATTTACTAAGTATGTGTACATGGAATGTACTTTTTTGTCCATGTCATTTCATAGTTTTTTAGTATTCCTCTGTAATGTCAAAAGTTCTATAAAAACTTCGAACTAAAAACAAATCAATTTTTAATTTTCACGCCTGCCATTTTGTTCCTCAAAACAACTCTACCGAATCACATATGACTCTTACTGACTAACATCGGCTATCTGTTCATGTTGTAAGGTCAACTGAGACAACTTTTAAGGTACAAAAAAAAATGGTTTCCCATCTCCCTAGCCTTTTTTTCAACTATGTTAGGGTCGGCTTCCAACCTAACCGGATTTAGCTGAATACCAGTGTTTTACGTTTTTACGTGGAACGACTGCCTATCTATCAGTCTATCAGACCTTTTTTTTTTTGGTGAGTGGGAAATCATCCAATTACTGCTCCCGTCCTGGGTGCGGCGGGAGGGCGTGTCAGACTCTTGCTGTCTAAAACCCACTCATGTTCTTTCGATTGCCCTTTATGTTCCAGGGTCACGTTAACTATTATAAACATTCTGCAACCCCGGCAGGCGTTAGCCCTGTTGGCCCCTTCCTGTGCTGACTCCTTCTCTTTGAGGCGCGCGTGGAACACTAACGCGCCGTCGCGTCGACGCGATCCTGGTCCTAGTCGGGCGGCGAGCTACCCATCGCTCGCCACCCGCAGAACGGTGCCTACGGTGGCCGGTAGTCGTCTTGCGACTCTCGACGTCTTCGCCTAGGTCTTTGTCCGGGGCGAGAGGCTCGTCGTTGCCTCTCGCGCGCCGCCGCTTCCTTCACTAGCATAACTGATTCGCAGGAAAGGGTGACGGCATCCCATTCCGTCTCGCCCCGCAGCATGGCTTGAACCAGCGCTGGGCGCGAGAGGTCACCGCCGCCGATCGATCTATCAGACCTTCACAACCCAGTATCTGGGCGACACGATACTCCTTGGTTAGACTGGTCGGACTTTCTGGCTTACCCGTAACGACTGTCAAAGTTCTACGAAAGACAACCGGAACAAACGGCAAAAAAATGGTTGCCTGTAAAGTCGGTTTTACGGGCGAAGATTTTACGTGACAACGTCTTTTACCGATCATAGTTGAGTGGGAGAGAGACGCAAGGCATTCGGCGGGCCTCTCTCTCGTTCGGTGACTCATCGTAACGTTACCGAGCGTTACACTTTTTCATAAGTGACTCCCAGCCGCAACCTAATTTAAGACGTTGTCACGTCAAAAAAGAATGGTTTCCCAAAAACCCATATTATAATGTGAAGCTCCTTAGCCTCTTATACTAGATTTTTTAAAACTAGTCTTAGCTAAAATAGTAGGCATACTCAAATTAAAAAAATATTTCATTTCGCAATATGAACTTACAGACGGGTACCCACATCCAGCCTGCGGTGCATACTAATTGATTCCATATCGCCGCTGTCTTTTTGCATCATTTCCTCTTCGCTGAGATCCAATCATTTTTATCTAATACGTGCAACACGCTGGGAACTGGGAACTTGGGACTGGGAGCGGTGATTGCTTGTGTGGTGATAAATGACAAGTTGGGATTGGGATTTTGTTGTTGTGTTGTTAAAATATAGGGAGTTGTCCTCTGAGTTCTTTACAGGAGGTTCGGAGGTTAAAATAGTAGTTCAATTTGTAATTTTTCTAATTTTCCTGACAGTCATTTTGATGCAATACTCGGTTAGGGATAAACTAAGGTTAACTAAAACTTTTTTTTTTTTTTTGATATATCTTAAAGTGGTGGTTTGTGTTTTTTTCTGTGTATATGCTGTGAGAAAAGTATAATAAAATTAAAAAATCATAATGTTGAAAAAAGCTCATTATTGCCTTGAGACATCACAACCTTTGTTTCAAATAACTTAGTTCAAGTTACCCTCTTTGCAGGAATATCATCATCATCAGCCCCTGTCCAATGCTGGATGTCGGCACCTCCCAATGCTGCTGTGCTGTTTATGCGGTCATCTGCTACACTACTATGAGCTGGCTGAATGGTGCTATGACCTACGAAGGTAGAATTAAAAAAACCAAGTCCAATTTATTTCACAAATATTCTATTTACAGTCATTTATTATGTAAGTCAAAAGTGGGATGCTAGTTGCTTGCAAAACGTAGGTAGAGACTATGATGAAAAATGGGCAAGAAATTCCACGGATAGAAATAAACTTATAGTAGGATATAAATATATATAATCCCTAATCACCAAATTATATCTAAAAGTAACACCAACAAACGCACAAAGGCAAATTAACATTTTATTCATTACATAAATATAAAATATAGAGTACCTAAAATAATTATAAGCTTGAACATTTCAGTTTTCAGCATATTACGTTTCCAGTCATGATAGCACAAAGCTGATACTTACAAATATGTAATTCATTGAAGTTCACTCGATATTTGATATAGTGGAATATTTCGCGTTTTTGTTCCAAGCTTTAGCTTTAACATACATATGTATTATTTATTTTTGAAGCGCTGATGAGCGTTGCTGCCGGCAATTTTTGTGTCTCTATTTATTTTAGCTTAAATATTTTGATGTTCGTACGTTTTGAAAATGCATCGGACCGAATAAATAGCTGCGTGTTTTGATTTGGAGTTTAATTATTTCAAATAACTAATGTATTGTTGAATGTTTTAATTTTGGTGTACGAATGATGGTTAAAAAATAATGATAATAATGGTAGCACTAGCTGGACAGGTCCAGAAAAATACTTTTTAGTTGAAACCAGATGCTTCTTAGAGAAAGCTAGGAAACACTGGCACCACTGATCGCTTAAAATAACCAAATAAAAAAGCAAAAATGACGTGTTAAACAACATCCATACTAATATTATAAATGGGAAAGTGTGTCTGTCTGTCTGTCTGTTTGTCTTTCTTTCACGGCAAAACGGAGCGACGGATTGACGTGATTTTTTAAGTGGAGATAGTTGAAGGGATGGTGAGTAACATAGGCTACTTTTTGTCTCTTTCTAACGCGAGCGAAGCCGCGGGCAGAAGCTAGTATCTAATATATAAGCGATATTTTATATCTTCTAAAAATTTTGTATAAAAAATCGAAATCAGAACTTTTTCTTTTCCATTCTCAAAACCATAAATAATACGAACAAAATACCCACAAAACAAAACCATCAAAACTACTACCAAAAAACCCTAACGAAAAACACGCCAAATTCTAACACTAAACCAAAATCTAATGCATCATTACACTAGCTAAACCGGACCGGATCAATACATGAAGCAAAACTTAAATTTCGTCCCCCTAAGAAGAAGGTTGGACGGCTCCAAATTCGTATGTTAATACGTCCCCCCTCAGGGGGGCGGCAGTCCCCACCCACGAGGGAACGGACCGAACTATTATAAAGGGTAGCACGAAAGTTAGATTAATGATGTTAGGAGCTGACCAGGGTACAGGGGAAGAGGGATGTGGACTTAGATGTGGGTTTCTTGGACTAGATTAGATAATTTTGGACGGTTTTTTATGCTGTTTAGTGTAGTAGTTAGTATAGTCAAACCACACTTGGTTTGACTATTGATTTTAGTAGATAATTTTAAACGGCTATTTAAATAGGGTTTAATTGGACTGTAGATAGTTGCAACGAATGGTAAGTAATATTGCCAGAATAACGTAGAAAATATTCTTATCGAAACAAGACAGTCTATTCCTAAACTGTGGTAAAAAACAATCTATGATTATGGCTTCAGAAGTCATTGTGGTCAAATTTCAGTGTGAACTGCTTGCAGTTGATGTGGAAAAGGAATTTAAAGTTTAGGCTGAATAACTAAGGCCCGTATTAATAGACGTCACTCAATTCTGAGACGCTCTCAAGTCTATTGCTGCTATTAATACGGGCCTAAGTACTTTTATGCCTGACTTTCTTTTAAAACTGACATAGATAATAGATAACAAATTCGTGCTACAAGTAGACATAGAATAGAAGTAGAATAGACAAAGAGGTTAATTAGTTTTCTTAAAAAGTAAAACAAAAATGTGCAAGGTAAGCACAAATATAACACTTAGCTGTTTTTGTGGGATGTCGATCTGTATTTTCTTTATTAAAGTCTGATAAATAACATTTTCAGTGTTTTCAATTCTTGTTTCAACGAAAAATTATAATCGTCATTAAAGGACCTTCTTTTTTCAACAAAAAAAAAAACATACATTCCTGCACCATATCCGCCTGCGGGTGTACCTCTCCTATCGAGTCCCGCGGTAAAGTGTGGACGATCTAACTTCGCCTTACACACACACACACCCACACACCATACATACACACTTACACACACCACCAAACGCGGCACAGTAACGCCGCGGGCTGTAACGCTGAGTTCACATGGGATTAGATTCGTCACTACACAGCAAAGTTTTTCATTAGACACTGTGTTGTATAAATCATATGCAGAAAGCCACGACGCTGTTCTAGAAACGACACTGTGTCGCTCAGTGTGTGCTGTGGAAAATGGAATGAAATTCTCTGTGTATAAAATTAGAAATATTAGTTGTTTTTTTTTCTTTTGTAGCATTTGTAGCTTTTAAACGAGGCATTGTTTTAGTTTTATTGTTGTTAAACATTCATTAAAGAAGAATTTTTAATATGACATCAATGTCATTAAACTAACCATCATTTTGGTTTACTATGTATTTAATTAAATCAATAGCAAATAACAAAAAAAAACATCAAAAATTTTAATCCAAAAACAAAGCATCATTCTCAAAATTGCACCTACCCTTACAATCCTTATTAACAGCGAACGAAATAACGAACATTGAACTAAAATATCTAATGTATCGCATACACACATAATTACTGTAGACACACACACACTCGCGGCACGCACACAGACACAACACGTCCTCAAGTGATCCGCCTTCACCACCACCATGATGTGAATTCAAGCAATCTGTTATAGAATATGCTAAAATTGAAGATGATAAAAAATTAAACATTAATGATAATGAATCTGAAGTGTGTACAGTAGAAGTTAAGATTAATTTCAAAGAGAAGGAGTCAGCACAGGAAGGGGCCCAACAGGGCCAACGCCTGCCGGGGTTGCGGAATGTTTATAATAGTTACCGTGACCCTGGAACATAATCGAAGGAACATGAGTGGGTTTTAGTCAGTAAGAGTCTGACACGCCCTCCCGTCGCACCCAGGACGGGAGCAGTCATTTGATGATTTCCCACTCACCAAAAAAAAAAAAAAAAAGACTAATTTTTATTATATTTATTTTTTTATATTATTATTTAATATAAAGAATTAGTAATAAAAAGGCATATAGGTGGTTTCTTTCTTGTTGTGATCTCCGGAACTTTAATAGATCATAGGCCTTATAAAAAAAATTAAAGTTCTTAGTTATAATTCCTGTTAACTAAAACCATAGCAAGTTAGTTGTGAGTTGCGGGGAAAAGAGCTTAATAATAAACCTAAATCATCATAATTATTTAAATCGAAGTTGAAATCTAAGATTTAACAAAATCAAACTTTTCATAAATCCTTCACACACAACCACTTATCCAAAACGTAAGCAGCATTTATTTTAAAATTTAAGTACAAAATACAATCCCTTAACCCACAACCTCAGAAACGCAGTACAACAAAAACTCCGCGACCTTTCAAGAAACAAGTCTAATAAAATATTCCCCAAAGATCACGAATCTATTAAAAACTAGTTCGATAAAAGATCAACGGTCAAGTCAAAGGGGCAGCGAGGTCGGCGCATACACACGAGTTGTGGGAACTTTGCCCTCATTATTATACATTTTGATCTCTGACCGGCGACTCTCACGGTGACCGGTTCAAACAACTTATCTCCCTTAAAATTACCAATTTATTCTATTTTTATTCTAATATATTTTATTAATTATGCAGAAATCTAACGATGTTTCTTTTGAAATTGTGTTTTTGAAGAATTCCCAGGGTAACGGTGTGAAATATTTAGATTTTATGTTTTTTAAGATGTTAGGGTTGAATTGAATATTTTACCGTAGTTGTCGTCTGTTATTTCAGTGGATAGGTTGGTTTTATCAATTACGGAGCAGTTTGAGTTGTGTTTTAAGTTAACAGAAATAATCTTATCAATTAAATTAAGATTAAATATGGGACGTGTTATCAAAATGGTTGGTGAGCTTCGGTTGTTTCGTGCATTTAATGTTCCTTGAATTTTTTTGGTGTGTTTCATAATAATATTAAGTAGTGTGTGTCTCGTTAAATGTGAGCTATATTTTGCCCGCAACTTTGCCGACGCAATTGATCTTTTCCTCACTTCTTCTAAGTGTCAGCGGTATAGTTGTGAAAACGTAATTAAATTAACAGACCGTGGACTTATATTAGTGAAAATGTTAATTAAATCAAAGTAATTATTATTCAGAACTCTTATAAGTAAAATTTTCTCAGATATCACCGTACGGTGATACCGTAAAAATTAATCATAAGACGAGATAAAGTATCCGTGTTCCGCGCATATACTACAGAAGACCGCCGCCCACTCGCTCGCGAATTCGACCAAAACTACACTCACACCCCGATATATTTACGCTTTATCCCAAACTTGTCGCCTTGTATGGCGACTCCCCCGACGTCGGAGGTGCCACGACCGCCGTCCGACATAAAGGCGGATTTTGTCCAAGCCATATTTGATAGAAGGACGGTTTTTGATAGGATTTGCAACATGCTTCGTCTTTGCCGTTATATAAAAGCTTTTTTTACACTATTCAATTTAATTTATTATTAGTTTTTTAGCTGACAAAATTTTTCTTCTATTTATATTAGTAATTTAGTTTGTGTGCCCGTGCCTCGGAAAGCACGTTAAGCCGTTGGTACCGGTTGTCATTCGTAGAACTATAAAAGTCGTTACGGGTAGTCGGGAGGCAGTTCTGATCAGTCTAACCCAGGGGTATCGTGTCGCCCAGTAATTGGGTGGTAAAGGTTCTATTGTACCCAGCTGAATCCGGTTAGGCGGACGCCAACATAGTTGAGAAAAGGCTATGGAGATAATTAGTAATTTAGTTTGTAAATGTTATTATAATTTAATGTAAGTATTTATTAAATGAATTGAATCTTATGTTTTATAGTCTCACAGCGATCTTGCCAATTCTCTATGGATCTGATATATGTAAAATTCTAAAAGGTAAAGTGGTTTGTTATTACCAGTGTCAAAGTATCGGCCACTTGCCAAACTTGCGACTGCGCCGGCGACTATTTCCCTTATTGAAAGCTTATTCTTGCGCATTAGGGTAGGCTACAAAATGCTAGGAAAGAGTTAGTCTTATAATATATAACTCATTTTTTGTTTTAAGCCCCCACGTAAAAAAGGGGATGCATAATGTATATACTTGTATCTGTCTATCTATCTGCGTCACTTTAGCTCTTAACACAATGGTTCTTAAAAATGTTTCCTATTAATCGGTTCAGATGTTTTGAATTCATCAATTCTTTTATTAGCTGATATCGCGATCTTAATAACTGGTGGTAGTGGCTTTTAATTATTAAATTTTTAATTTACACTAATCGTTCTCTCATAAACTTTTACACGTGAAAGAGTTTTACATGCTCAGCTTATCATATAGATAATTCCGTTCCCAACACATGTTGTCATATTTCTTTGCTCGCAATTAAATTGTGTAATGAACGTGCTACGTCATTCACAATCCACACTAATTTAGATTGCTGTGCGGACACCGTTCCACGTCATGTCTATGCAAATCAGAAATTAATTTCATACATTTATATCCTTATAAACAACAGGACGAATTTAAAAAAAGATTACTCTTGTTTCGACCAATTTTGGTTGTTAATCGAATCGGTTTAGGGCGGCGCAAACCGGATTTTTCCGGTTTGATACCGAATTTATCCCAATTAGTGGAGCAGATCGGTAAAAGAATTTTGGTGTAGGCGTGACTTAAATCCTGTTAGTCAATTAGCTTCCCCGTCGTTTGATTGGTGTCATCGTTACCTATGTTAGGATGAGTGATATAATTAGATTAGGCCTAACCTTGATGTGTATAAAAATTAATTGACGTGCGTGTCTTTTAAAATTTCGTAAACGGCTCAGAGGGCCTAGCCAAGTGGCATTGTAGAATAGATAGCGAAAACGAATAGATTGTCAAATGTATGGAATTGACATAAGCTTTCGCTAAACAATTTGAGATCTCCATACATTTGACAATCGTTTTCGTTTCGCTCAGAACCGCAACAGAAATGGTCACCAAAAGGGTAACCAAACAGTGTTGAAAAAAAATCTTAACACAAGATATATTTTTTTTCATCAAATCTGGGGCGGTTTTGAAAAACCCTAGGTAAAGGCGAAGAACAGACAAATAGAAAAAGCCGCGGGTACAGCTAGTATTATTATATGCTCGATATAAAATAAAAAAATAATTAAATGACGTATTGAACATTCTGTTTTGGTTAGGAACCTAAGATTTAAACGAATGATCTTCAGTTTGTCTTTTGTAAATAAAGATTTTATGTGATTTTTAAACGTTTATATATTCGCTAACAGACTTTATATAAAAAAATCTGTTAAAACGATAGTCAGCTTTAATACATAATTACATATTTGTTTAAACAAAACATAAAAATAGAACTAGTCTATATTTACTGTAAAACATCTGTGCAAACCTTATCACTTATATACCATCAGTTGTATTTATTCCTACATTATTTGCAATTTTTGTCGCTTCCAACTATTTGGTAGATCTTTATATTTTATAATATAAAATTGAATTGCTTTTAAATAAATAAATAATAAATAAATATCCTGGGACATCTTACACACGGCCATCTGACCTACGCTAAGCAGAGCTTGTGTTATGGTAATCAGACAACTGATATACATACTTATATAATTTTTTAAATACATACATATTATAGATAAATAACACTCAGACACAGAACAACAATTGTGCTCATCACACACAGTTTGTCCTGGGTGGGAATAGAACCCACGACCTCTGGCTTAGCAGTCAGGGTCACTGACCACTAGACCAACAGGCCCGTCATAATATAAAAATAAATATTGGTTGACTTTATCAGAAACACTCAAGCTAGAAACACGCCATATATTGAATAGAAATTTAATTTTTATGACTTACTAAGAGCCGATTTTTTGAAATTTACCTGGGTAATATCGGGATGGGATGAAAGCAATGAATCATAAATGTTTTATCTAATCTGTTTAAAGCGTTTAAAGAATGAGAAAATAAAAATCTGTACAGTTTCATCCATACTAATATTATAAATGGGAAAGTGTGCCTGTCTGTCTGTATGTTTGTCTTTCTTTCACGGCAAAACGAAGCGACGAATTGACGTGATTTTTTAAGTGGAGATAGTTGAAGGGATGGAGAGTAACATAGGCTACTTTTCGTCTCTTTTTAATGCGAGCGAAGCCGCTGGCAAAAGCTAGTTATTATATAAATAGCTAGCTTTTACTTCGCGTGAATTGTCGGTTCCTTCAAGTTAATGTAGCCAGTATCCCATTTTATATAAATACATAAATTAATATAAATATTAATTCAAGTTCTCGTCACAGGGGTCCAGTATACATAAGAGAAAACTATGGAGAAAATTAATCGCATATTTTTAAATTATTTTTGGATTTCATGTTTCGATGAGTATTTCGTTAAAACCTAAACCTTTTTGGTAAAACTTTCAGCCAGGTTGGATTAGCATACCTTTTCAGTACTTAACTACCTAGCTCTACCCGACCCTTCAGGGAATACCAACGCGATATTATATATGTTCCATTAATAACTACGAATAATATTCTAAAAGTTGTGCGCAATTAAAACTCGCTTGAGAGCCATAAATCTGTTTATATCTGGCAGTCAAAGTTATCGTTAAAAACTTATACTTTACTGTTAGTTATTGTTTGTTTATGGCTAATATTTTAATTATCTCTCTGTTTCTAATTTTACTTGAGTTTGTTTTGTGGTTTTGGAATTTAAAGGAGTATTGTTTTTGAAAGGGTAATACTTAAAGCCAGTACAAAATTTGTTCGGAAAAGAGTAGGGAGATTAGGCTCCCTACAGTTTTAGTTGAGCTAAACGTTGAATGACAAATGCTTGACTGTCTGATCATGTTATGTGCTTCTTTCGGACATGTAAACCGTCATGGTTTTTGCATGTTTCTGGCCAATACAGTCATAGAGACTTTAATCTCTGAGTTTGTTTCTGCTCGTTCTTTTTCAGTAAAAGTCGTTTTATTATTTTTTTAGAAGAATATCTGGCTTGCGTCGCTTTGAACGCCAAAGATGAACGCCTCATCATCTGCCTGGCCTTTTTCCTAACTATGTTTGTTTCGCCATCCAGTTTAAAAAAGTGACTGCCTATTACTGCTCAATAACAACATACTACGCAACACAATACTGACTTCTGACTACCTGACACGGCAATCTGTAAATAGATGTGTAATTTTCAAATGTGTACAAGGGCTGTCATCCAATGTGGCAGTGACTCTAGTTTTTTGAGCACTTGTGCAGTTGATAGCGATTTTGTTTATGGTGGTTTATTTAGTAGTCAAATAAATGAAATTATTGTTAAGATGTTTAGTATTATAGTTGTAATAAAATATTAAAATATTTGGTATATATCGTGTTCACTGTCGAATATGGAATAAAATCAAACATACTAAATCAGCAAGTTGTTTTAATAGTTTCCTTTTACATTTTCAGTTTATAAGAAAACTGGAGTGACAGAGCCTGGAAAATTAAATATTCTACAAGCAGTGGCAGAGCCATTTTGAAACATTGGAAAATAATGTAAGTAACTGATAGGTATACATATAAAAGGTACTAATATTAGAAATTAAGAAATACAATTAATATTTGATTATAGGTATTTATTATATTTCTGACCTGACTGAATAGCTCGAAGATTAGAAACAGAAAATAAAAAAAATATGGCGGTTCATGTTTTGTGTTGTAAGCTTTTAGAAATTTCACGCCTAAATGTCTAGTAGAGCTTTTTGTGATATAGCACGTCCGTCGTACTCGAAGCATTAAAAGCGATATTTTGCAAATGCTCTGTTATTGCATATGTCTATAAGCTGTGGCAACTGCCACTTATGTAAAGTACATCACTTCATAGTGCAACTGTCAACATAATAGAATAAACTTAATTTCAGGCTGCATAGGCCCTTATAAATACCTCAACGTAACATATATTTAATATCAATTTGTTTGTTAAAAAATCAATTTGAATTAGAATTTATTTTAGTAACACTTTACAAGTCTTTGTGCACTTCGGTGGCATTTGTCCGCGGAAACGCTAGGATTTTTCATTCCTACAGGATATTACTAGATTTCCTACAGGGTTTTAATAGAAGAAGAATTAATTAAAGAATTCGGTGTATATGTAAGCCGGGTTTTCCAAAGGTTTATAGATGCGAAGCTAGAACGGACCGATCGATCAATAATTGAAAAAAAAACTCTTTATAGTAAACACAAAAGAGTAGTGTTATAACCAGTTTTATTAGTTTACTTGTAGTCGCGATCAAACTAAACGTGGATGTTATTTGTTTATTTTCAGGTGGGGTTCGTGTCTGCTCCATATCCGTGCTGGGCTGAAGCGAGCGAACCAGGTCTGTTCTGAAACCATAATAAAACTATATGTTTTCTATTGATGTCGATAAATTGTAGCTTGATTGTAAACAAGCTTGATTGTTTGAATCTTGAGATGTGTGTTTTTGGTTGACAAGAGTAAATAAATTTTTTAAAAAATCCACCCCCTAAGTTATTAAGATCTTGACTGCAACTAACAAAAGAGTTAATAACTTCAAAACAGGTGAATTGTTTCCGATAAAACATGTCTAAGAACCATTTCTGGATAACCTGCTTTCAAATTTCAACCGTATCCAAATCGTTTGTAAGTTTATAGGTTTGTAAGTTTGTATGTAGGGGGTAATCTCTGGAACTACTGGTCCGATTTGAAAAATCCTTTCAGTGTTAGATAGCGCATTTATCGAGGAATGCTATAGGCTATACCATCACGCTATGACCCACGGGAGCATAGCAGTAACGAAAAATGCGGGTGAAACCGCAGGGGACAGCTAGTATTTTATATAGCCCAAATAGCTGACTCTTACGTCTTTGGTTACTTTTCCGTTCCTTATTTTACCCTGCTTTTAAACCTTCGAACACACGTGATCCGAGACACAATAGAAAGACAAAAGCAGCCCGACAGCCGGCTGTCGTTTGGTCGTTGAAAGGTTAAAATTAAAAATATAACTGTATAATTTCAGATCCAGCATCATTTTGTAGTCTTCAAGCAACAGAAGCAACGCTTCTTCGAAGACCTGTAAGCATAACAACTTCGCTTCGCCAACAACAGCGCTTCGCTTCGCAACGCTTCTGCTTACGCTCTACGCAGTACAGTTACTGTACCCGCTTCGGAGCTAAATGGGGAGGTGTTTACTATAAATTTGGGTATTTACGAGAATAACGAATGTTACGAGAATCCGGTGGAATTACTGAGAAAATAGGATTGGATATAATTTTTCCAAGAATGAAACGGTTTTACGGAGAAAATATCAGGGATTTTCAGTCTTAATCAGTCAATACATAACCCTTAAATTTAAATTTTCTTTTCATTTAATAAATGTATTAAAAGTTATGTTCCGGATAATAATTGTAATATAAGGTAATGTTAAAAGTCCATTTCTTGCAGTTACTTTAAATAAAAACTTTCTTTTTTTTGCGTAAAAATATTTAGGAATCTCGAAATTCTAAGTGGCTAGGTACTGATTCATCATTAGGTACTTTTCTTTATTGTTTGTCTACTGATTGTGAGCTACGATCAGTAGATAAATAAACCCAAAATATTGTACTACTAGTCGAAGCTAAATAAAATCATAAAGTTCAGAAAGAGCGAATGTTGACAATCGATAATATCGATTGTAAAATAATAAGAATGTATATTATACATTCTTATTATTTTACTAGTTACTTAGGAAAAAACGAAATTTATTCAAATCAAAAAAAGAAATATAAAAATACGAAATGGAGATGTTTTATGAAAATTTAGGCGTCTACATAGGTAGGCAGGTCCTTATCACTGAATGTAGCGTTGTTTAAGCATATCTTAATATCCATTTTTTCAATACCTATTTTCATGCAGAAGTAGAATAGTCTACCGTCTATTTATGTTTTGAAGCATATATTTATTTTTATTTAGATGACATACCATTGGCTTCTGATCTTAAATTCACTATTTAAATAAAACTAGCTGACCCGTGCCCACTTCGTTGGACTGTAAATACTTTAACTTGTTTTTTCCGCCTGGCGAGACAAAAATTGAGATAGTTCGGTTAATATTATGCATGATATCTTTAAAATCTATCTTAGCCCTCACGAATAATGTAGCTTACTACCAGTGAAACAATTTTTAAAATTGGTTTGTTACTTCTGGAGATTACCCCCTACATACAAACTTACTAACAAATGTTACCTCCTTAAAATATTAGTGGAGATAAGATCTGGTGGTGGTTGCTACTCTAAGTAAGGCTTAAATAAATTATTTATTCAGCAAAGTAGTTGTTTTATTTTCCTAAACTGCTATATGCTTTTGTAAATATGAGTTTCTTTGAATAAGGTACAAATCCGTTTTTGTTTTATATTTAAAACAATAAGATAAGATTAGGCTGTCTTATTATACAGCCTAATCTTATCGGTATTCAATTGACAAAACAATCAATTTTATTAAAGAACAACATTCTAAATACCAATTATCTCTTGAATTCTGCGTAATGTTCTAAATATAAAATAGGCCTAGATTTAATTCAATATTTGACAAGTCATTAAAAGTTATAACTGTGTCTGAATTTTCAATGTTATTATTCTACGAACAGCTAAGGATACCTTTATTTAATGTTTAATTTTAACTTAGAATAGGATACTTAATAGGCTGTCTTCATACAATATTCTTGAAATCGTTTTTAATAAAAATATAAAAAGCATTCTACATCATACTAAAGGAACTTTTTCTAAAACCAATTTCGTTAAAAAATTCTACTTAAATTAGTTTTTAATCCAACATCTGTGAGAACCCTAATTCAGTTTACTAACCAATACTTCCAGTTCAATAAAACATGAGTGTGTCAATACGTCCCCACGACAGCCGCCAGTTAGCAAAAATCAAAAGTAACCCGTCGCTGCTGAAGCCCCTTCGTGTTAACCGGCCGACTGAAGCGCCACCGGGTCATTTTTTTCATAACTAAATGGCGAGCGGAAAAAAACCCGCGCCCCTAACGGCATCTCTTAGCGGACGGCAGAATTTTTCACGAGTTCGGTCATAACACCCGACCACGTGCATTTGTTTTGGTTGGGTTTTTTTCTCGAAAAAAAGAGCATACATAAAGCTCACCTCGGCCGCCTCGTAGGTGCGCAAAGCAAAATGGTCGTCATTTTTTTCTTCTCTTTTCAGCCATCTGTCCGTCCTTTTCGGTCAAAAATGCGATCGTTATTTCTGTTCCGGTGCGGCTGTGTGCGTCTAGCGGCCGGCGTGCTGAATATACGCCACATTTTTGCGTTTCAAAAATCGACTGTACTGGTTGAGGATAAAGCAGATTTTTGTGTTGCATTGAAATCGTCTTACGTCTAATGTTTGACGGAGAAAAAATAGAAATATAGGAGGCACGGCGTGTACGATAAAGAGAGCCGGAGTCGTTAACGATTCTGCGCCGGGAAGTTGCGCAGATTGCGTTTTTGGTGCTTTTTTTGGGGGCAGCACCTCACACCACGGGGAGTTTTTTATGGCTGTCTTTTTCTAGCACGCAGTCTCACTCCGGCGCGATGTGTTAGCGCCTGTGCGTGTGTGCGGGGGCAAGCACCTAGCACTAGATTTTTGCGTGCAAACTTCCTAGATAGGTGATCGCCGGGTAGGTGTACATAGTCGCGGTATATAATGAGATGTCACCGCTATGTACATAGTAAATAGAGCTGTGGAACAAAGCGTATGTACGTTGACGCTGATTAATCGTGGTCTTTCATAATTCCGCGCGCCAACCTACTGACTGGTAATTGCCTATTCATATGAATATGAAAAGTATGCGTAGTTTTTTGAACAAAGAATAGGTTTTAGCTTTTCAGGGATTCTATGGCTCACTTATGACAAACATTAATTCTCATATCTGTCTATGGTTTATCCTCCTAATGAGGTAATGCCCAAGCTAAACATATTCTATTAATGTTTATAGTGTGCAACATAAGTACACAACAGCAATATAAAATAATAAATAAATAAATGAAGATATAAGTACTGAATGCATTCATATTATAGTATCTTTCCTCACACCTCCCTATACTCTTTAATGAATTAAATGTTATTGTATTGCCGCAAACGTATCGCCATGGCAACGCGTCAAGTTTTCTTTTTAAAAAATGGCGCGGTTACGTTCGGATTGCAAAACTGATATTAATACATTTTTGTATAAATATTGGAAGGTCGGTCGGTTCCACTTTTTTATAGTTTTCTTAGTAAAATCAGAACGATTTCATTTAAAATTGGTGGGCGAATGAGATCATTTTATATTAACAAGAGTTACAATAAACTTTGTATTTTTCCATTATGAAAATCGATGGTGATTTCTAAACATAATAACAATAGCCAAGTTTGAATAGAGCTCGTACGCAAAAGATTCCGTACTACCGTAAACTATGTAGTACAAACAAACCTACTAGACATAATCATTACTTTTAAATACCATAACACAAGCTCAACTTAGCTTGGGATCAGATGGCCGTGTGTAAGATGTCCCATATTTAAAAAAAATATAGAGGGTAGCTAATGCAGTTTCATAATATAAACTTAAAGTCATTTTGATTGAAAAGTAGCCGCCTTCAAAAACTGCAATAACTTCAGAAGTGGGGGGCAACGACATAGAAAGTAACGAACAATACTCAAATCCTCGACCTCTGAGAGCTATTTAGCATCTTCAATTTGCAGTTTTTGAAAACGGTGATTATTGTAATACCAATTATTGTAAACAAGCTCTGAATAAAACGATAACGATTAAACGACTTTATTTTTGTAAATAGTTAAAAAATTACACTTTTACACGTCATTTTTTTCTAATTTTAATCGAACGATGGAGCCGGTGTTTCCTTCCTGGACTACTCTGAGAAGAAACAACCGAAACTAACTCCGAGGTCAAAGTAAGTACCTTAATAACCTGATCAACAGATATGTTTCTTTTTTCCACAGGATTCCTTTACATTAGGAAGTTTGTTGATAAGAAGTTTAATAGAATATCATGACCAGTTATCTAAGGATGGGTAACTATAATCAGTAGTTATCTTTGATCTTTAAAACAGTATCATTTGGTCATTATTTAAGACTTTTACTTTTTGAAGTGTAGACCTGTGACAGATAGACCGATACACGAGCTTTTCAATTTTCATTTAAACGCACGGAACCCTAAAAAAAGAATAACATTAAAGTAACCCCCGCCCCATAGGTTATGAAGATCGTAACTTAAGTTAAGAAAAGAGTTGATGCCTTCAAAACGTCTGATCTTTTTTGATGAAACATGTGTAAGAACCATAGCTAGATAACTTATTTTTAAATAAAAACCGCATCCTAATCAGATCACCTGTTTAAAAGCTACGGTGCTACAGACAGACGGAACGACAAACAGACAAACAGACACACGTAGTGTTGAAACTTATAACACCCAACTTTTTTGTGTCGGGGGTAAAAACTTGAACGTAACTCTGTCTGTCTGTCTTTCTGTCTGTCTTTCTGTCTGTCGGTCTCTTCTTCACGCCTAAACCACTGAACCGATTTGAATGAAATTTGGTACGGATATAGTCTGGGACCCGAGAAAGGACATAGGATAGTTTTCATCCCGGAAATTTCCCGTAAAGGAAACTATTATTCCACGCGGACGAAGTCGCGGGCAAAACCTAGTTTATTATATTCTTAAAATTTTTAAATAAATAAGATTCTAAGGATATCTCTTAATCCTCGTACATACGTGATTTGAGACACAATAGAAAGACAATAGCAGTGCGGTAGCCGGCTGTCGCTTGGTCGTTGAAGATTAATATTATTTGTATAATACCAATAACCTCGCAGGAATGTTATTGACATTACAAAGGGCTTACGCTAAAGGCAGACTTTTTGTTCGAGCATGCCTGGGACTCATGATGTCTGAGAGATCTATATGTAACAATCTATGGAGAAGTGATATTTTTTTCTGATTGTATTTCTTTTATTCTTTGAGGAATCCAAAAACAACGTTAGAAACACATTTCTTAACGTATCCATACTAATATTATAAATGGGAAAGTGTGTCTGTCTGTCTGTCTGTCTGTATGTTTGTCTTTCTTTCACGGCATAACGGAGCGACGAATTGACGTGATTTTTTAAGTAGAGATAGTTGAAGGGATGGAGAGTAACATAGGCTACTTTTTGTCTCTTTCTAACGCGAGTGAAGCCGCGGGCAGAAGCTAGTAGAGTAATAAAAGTGGACAATTTGATTGCTATAGTCTTAGCGGAATTGAGTTTCAGTAGTCTCTTCGAGTAAGTGCGAAACGGATACGTTATTGCTAAATAATTTCCGGGAGTTATACCTTTAGAAAGAGCAGTTGCGATCCTTTGTATATCCATAAAAAATACAATTCTAAGACGAATTCACGACATAGTGTCGGCGAATCTGGTAACTTGGAATACAATACACATTGTTATATTACTTAGTACTTTTATTTTTTTGGATTACTAAATTTTATTGTCTTCATAGCATTATGTATGTATGTTTTGATTTTTCATACCCTGCTGTTTTAAATAAATGTATTTTCTTTCTTTCTTCTTTCAATTAACTACTAATTATTTAAAAAACTTATAAAAATACATATTGTCGATGGCATAGCGAAACTTTGTCCAGCAAAGTGACTATACAGGTAAATAAAAATCTATTTTTTTACATGACTAATACCACTGCATTAAAAATATACGGTTACGGATTGACTGTACTATACATTCCGTCCATACGAAGTAAAAATGACCGGCATTACGATACATTCCGTGCATGTGAGATGAAACCGACCGGTAATATGGTACGTTCCGTGCTTGTGGGGTGAAGTTGACCGGTAAGATGGTACGGTGGGCTACACATCAAGCTATCCTGAACCAGTATAAGCTGACTTCTGATTGTACTAAAAACATACACAATGCGAGGTCAGCTAAAACTGGTTTTGTATAGCTTGATATGAAGCCGTGTGTACATATCGTGCTTACGACATGAAACTGACTGGTAAGGTAATACCAAACATTCCGTGCTTGCGAGTTAAAGCTGACCAGTATACGAAACATTCTGCGCTTCTGGGGTGAAGCTTACCAGTAATACGATACATGCCGTGCAAGCGAGGTGAAGGTTATCGGTAATACAGTACATTTCGTGCATGGAAGGTGAAACTGATCAGCGATACGGTACTTTCCGTCCTTATGGGGTGAAACTAACCGGTATTACGGTACTTTCCGTGCTTATAGGGTGAAACTAAACGGTATTACGGTACTTTCCGTGGTAATATGATGCATTCCATGCATACTGATGAAACGGATAATATGAGATATTCCGTGCATGCGATGTGAAAGTAGACCATTTTTACAGCATAGTTTTTCAATAAAAAACTGGGTTATTTCTGAGTAGTTCAAGATTTAATTAACCTCAGTTTTCAAGTTAAAGTATTACCTTCCAAATCGCGAATTTTTATTTTATTGTTTTTTTTTCTGAATAGTTAATGGTAAAATTTTTGATACCATACCCGAAATTTGCTTTTGCCAAAAATAAGGAAATTACAGATATGACATCACCGCTTGCTTTTTTTTACCAAGTAATTAACTAAATTCGGGTTGGTATCACAGGATTAATGTTTCGTTAAGCAATCATAATATGTAGAATAAATAAATAATATCCCAAACACAAACAATTTGATATTTCATGCTAAGTATTTTTAGTACTAATACTATCTACTAATTTCACATGAAAAGAGGCTAATTATCATGCAGTTGCCAATGTTTTTGGTGATCGATTGCTATCCATTAGTAGACTCACGAAATGTAATTAATTAAATTATTTTGTAATCGATCGGATGTTATTTTAAAAACATTATTTACTCATTTTAATTTTGTAAAGTTATTGAATTTGTATTGTTTTGTAAAATTAAAAGAATATTATTTTCCTATACGTTTTCGTATAGGAAAATAATATTCTTTATATAATATTTTCCTATACGTTTTCGTATAGGAAAATAATATTCTTTTCATTTTAAGAATATTATTATTGTTATAATTATTATATTTTACTTTTAAATCGATTTAGCTTAAAAACAAAAAGTTCACACTCTATAGAAGGCAAAAGTAGTTGGTCCACGAAAATGCACGCCGCTCTTCGTAGCCATTCGTTCTAAGCGACATCTGTACACGCATAGAAGTACTAATCTTGCTTAGATTTTTTCCATTAGGTTAGCAGGTAAGTTTAGTAAGTATTAAAAAAAATAGATTTAAAAAATGTACTGTACTGGTTTTATGAAATAGGAATAATTCTAATCGCAGAATTTACAAAACCACTTTATTAAAATTAGCGCCATCTCTCGGTGAGTAGCTGAGTTTCATTCAACGTCGTGAACGTGTGCCAAACATTACGTGTGAAGTCTTGAGTAGGGTGAGCATCTTTTATTTATGTCATAAATAAATTTATTTATGTCAAAGAAAAATACTTTTTTAAGAAAAAATCTAAATACAATAAAGGTATAATATATAATATAATATGTACCTTAAAAACAAAAATGTCATATTATAAAGTCGAATACGGGAAACGAACCCGCAACCTATTGCGCAGCAAGTCAACCGTCCTGCCACCGCACCAATCAACCCCTGCTTTTTAAAATACTTGTTACATTTTGCTCGCAATTATAAACAATACATCTCATGTATGTTTGTCTGAGAAATTAACAAAACACAAAATAATTCGGAATATCGAATAATAAAATTACACAGTGGCCATATATTTAGTAAACTGTTTTCCGGAATGGACACTAGTGTCCAAACACTGGCCTTTTTTCGCGACCACTTTGTCATTTGAATTATAATTAATTTGAATTCAACAAAAATTCTGTTCGTACAACTTTTGACAATCAACCTGCTTTTAAAGATAGATAGATAGATAGATAACAAATTTATTCGGAGCAAAACACATGACATACACAAAATAAAAACAATATTACAAAAAAGAAAATTAAAGTGACTAAGCAGTGCGTGTCTTTGGTTTGCACCAAATGGGAAAAGGCAAAAACAAAGTTTTTTTTAAGTAATATAATTATCATTGAACAATTTTAATTTTTTTATTGCCCAATTATTGAAAATTTCTATACAATCTTAAAATGAAATTGCTTAGTGTTGCCAAGATAGTTATCCACAATTGATAATTGACTTGAATTTAACTATTTAAGTTTGATAGTCTTACTACATCGCATATACCTGCTGTTGCAAATTTAAAACAATAATAATCTTAGGTTAGGTTAGCAGTGATGTAATTCATGAAAAATCCATACTTCCATACTAATATCCATACTTCCATAAGTACTAATATTATAAATGCGAAAGTAACTCTGTCTGTCTGTCGCTCTGTCTGTCTGTCTGTCTCTTCTTCAAGCCTAAACCACTGAACCGATTTGAATGAAATTTGGTACAGATCTAGTCTGGGACCCGAGAAAGGACAAAGGATAGTTTATATCCCGGAAATCCCACGGGAACGGGAACTATTATTCCACGCGGACGAAGTCGCCGGCAAGATATTGTATACTAGTATACAATATCTTAATTTTTTCATCGATGGATAATAGAGCCGATATGCAAGTAAGTGTAATTTTCCATTTAGTGAACGCAAAATTTGTAGAAATATTTCGCTTAGACCATTTTTTAGAGGCAATTATGAATTGTCAGAGTCAGTCTAGTTGAAGTTAGTTGCGTATACTTCTAGTCCAATAGAGACGCTAAAACATCTGGTAGCTTCAGATTACAAGTAACCGCTTAATTTCTTTTTATTTTTATTTTCTTTGAATTTCTAGGGAAGCAACCACACTGCAAACTCAAAATTGTGAAAGTAAAATCTTGAAGAATTGTGACCTAAGCCAAGAACAGGACTTCATGGTTTATTTGTAGTATTTTTATGACGTTTCGAGGCTATCCGATCTTTTATACCAACAATTATAGTATCGTGTACATTCGTAAACATTTCTCTGGACTACGAGTACTAGCTTTCATTTAGTTCAATGAATTTTTTTAAGTTTACCGATCCGTAATTACCTTCTAAAAAGTACGAGAAAACATAAAAAACGAAAATGACAGAAATCGGTCAAGTTGTTATTAAGTTATAACGTTATTAAAACGCATATCTATTTTAATATAAATAAATAGACAAAAAGTCGTAATATGATTACATATATAAACCTAGATTAGTTAAGCATTAAAATGCCAAACAGATACACAGCTTACAATCAGCGATTATCATAAGCACGTAATTACAAAGTCATTAACGTAAATAGTTAAAATCGTGTTCTATTGGCAACGGAAAACTACAAAATAGTTCACATTGGTTAATAATTTATTTGCACTCACCCCACTTTTATAATTTTATATAAACGTTCAAACCAATCACAAAATATATTTACGAATAAATTAAATATTGTGTGCATTAACTATTTATAAAATAGTACCCCCTTTTACCGCGAATAGAGACACCCTACCCATAGTAATAGACGAGGGTGTCTATTTCAACATTCACACGAAATTCAACTTTATAAACAACGGTTTTAAGTGTAGTTTTCCCTATATTTCCCCTATTATATACTTTTATTCGAGCCTATGTATAATCCGTGTCTATTTTATGTATGCCGTGGGCATACTAAAAAATGTTTATAAAATTTTAGAGGAATTACATTATGAAGGTAGGCTGAACATACGTCCTGTCAGTGTAAAATGAAAATATACCGAGAGATTTTTTTATTATTAGTATTTTGGATTTTATATCGATATTAAATAGATGTTGTAGGTTTTATAAGCCGGTCCTTGGTGATAGAATTTCGTTGTTTTCGTAGACTATTGTGTTCAAATATGTTCGCGAACGTGCTTTACGGAATAAAATAGTTCTTACTCACTGTGTGACACGCACTTTAGCTCTGCTATTCTGCATCTCTGTCCCGCCATAGAAATTAGACAGACGTACTACGACGATGGCGAGTGTGATTCGTGACTTAAGCCGCAATTATATTATGCTGACGCCGCGTGTCGCAACGCGTGGGTAAGCTATCGGTTACATACATTTAGTACTGGATTGATTACATTAGTCCCGTCCCGCGTGTCGCTGTGTCGTGTACTAAATGTATGTAACCGATAGCTTACCCACGCGTTGCGACACGCGGCGTCAGCATAATATAATTGCGGCTTTAGAAAAGTGTAACTTGCCAAGCCATTTTTATTTATATAGACAAGGCGTTTTTTACCCGTCCGCTGCAGTAGCTTGTCTAAGTTTTATTTATTTTTCTATTTTCTTACATTTTCCCTTCTACTGACAGACTAGTTCAATGTGATAATGATAAATAACTAATAATAAATACTGCATTTCTTAAACGACACGCCGCACTGCTTAATTATCCATCGGTAAATTTACTTGAGTACGTAAAATGCTCTAGTAGTATTCTTCATTCCTACTTAGACAAGCTATAGTTAATATATTTTTAAAGCAAATTGCAACACTTGGTTTTCACTTTATCATCGCCGACTCTCGTTTATTATTCTTGAAAGTAAACGAAGCCTAGAGCAAATAGCAATTTATCTTAGGAAAAAAGACATTGATATTTTCTAGCGAGCGTATAACAGGACCTAGAATAGCTTGCTCCAAGTGTAGGTATTATCAATCAACTTCTTCGCTAATTGTGCATGGATTTAAATCATTCTTCTTTTTAAAAGAGTGGTCTCATATTTTTTTTATAATTCTGACAAAGACCTTCAGAACGATACAACCACCTCAAAACTATGTCATGCAGTGATGAGGTAAGTACTCAATTTAATCCGTACTAATATTATAAATGCGAAAGTAACTCTGTCTGTCTGTCTCTTCTTCACGCCTAAACTATTGAACCGATTTAATGAAATTTGGCACAGATATAGTCTGGGACCTGAGAAAGGACATAGGATAGTTTTCATCCCGGAAATCGCCCGGGAACGGGAATTGTTAATCCTCGCGGACGAAGTCGCGGGCAAGAATATAGCCATTAACGAGTACTCGTGCTAGGATGCACGACTGCTGAACGTGGTATGAGTACCGTACTAAATACATATCCCACTTAGCCTAAGATAAATCTTTAACAGTCTTTAGAGCGGTTTTGCTCTACGTCCGATCCGATATTCCGAATCCGACCCAAACCCGTCAAACTATGGTCCGTAGTAGCCATAGAACTATTTCTATTGCAATTTACCTGTCTAAAGATAACGTATGATTATTATCTCTTTTCAAATTTAGACATGTAAACTACCCAGTAAATTAGGTAAATAGTTAAGACGCCTGCCTTCGATACTTTGATACATGAGGTTGAAGGGTCGAATGCAAGCAAGTGTCTAAGTTTATCTAGGACATCAGTGACAATAATGAAGGACATCAGTGACGTCACTGAATGACACCGCGTGGAAATCGGCTCGTTTAATTAATGTAAGTCGTGCGTTCCTTGTATAAGAAGAGGCTTTGTTCCCAGCACTAGGACCTATATATTTTTAAATACCAACACATAACAAGCCTTAAACCCAGTTGCGGAATGTTTATAATAGTTACCGTGACCTCGGAACATAAAGGGCAATCGAAGGAACATGAGTGGGTTTTAGTCAGTAAGAGTCTGACACGCCCTCCCGTCGCACCCAGGACGGGAGCAGTCATTGGATGATTTCCCACTCACCAAAAAAAAAAAAGCCTTAAACCCAAAAAAAAACATTAAAAAAACAAAGCACGAATTTATATTTTGAAACCCATTCTCTAACCTACAATACATGAAAGCCTATTTCTTTTGTAACGACCCCTATAATTGTATCACGTACCATAAACCCACAACAGAGAGTTTGAATAAAAACAAAACGGATTTATTTCTTACGCATTCAAATTAAGCTGGCCTACCATTTTTATAGCTTAAAGCAGTCGTTGCGAAAATAAACGCCCTTTATTTGGCACATAAAGGAATTATTTGGCACATCGCAGAAATAAAGCTGGTTCGTATGAATAGGTGTTGGTGTTTCCCACAAAACCTTTTAATTTATACAATCGCTGTATGGTGGGTGAAGATATGTGAAAGAATGAGGTTTTGTTGGGTTTTTTTTTTCGGATTTTAAGCGGGGTTCCTTATCGTGAGGCTTCGACTCGTCTCCGAAAATTCAAGTCATGTTCTAGAAGCAGTAACAATCCCCACTGGTAGGAATTTATCGGTAGAATTTCCGAAATATACCCTGTAACTAAGGAAATATAGAATAGTACGATTTTTTTAATGCGACACTGACTGAATACTCTGCAAATAACTTGTACCAAAATGAGAATACTGGTACAAGTTATCAATTTCATCCTTTTCATACAATCAGTGAAGTGCCCTTTATAAACCAACGAGCCCGATTTGCGCTTATAAGATTAAAACATGGGCTACACAAATCCATACACATTTTTTGAATTCATCATTTACAAAAAAATAACAGAAATATTAATATTAACTATCAACCAAAAACCACTATGGTTAAAACTTGTTGCTATCATCAGTCTATCGAAATATCGAATTACACAGAAACTACATAATTATGACGGGCCAGTTGGTCTAGTGACGGGCCAGTTGGTCTAGTGACGGGCCAGCTGGTCTAGTGACGGGCCAGTTGGTCTAGTTTGACGGGCCAGTTGGTCTAGTGGTTAGTGACCCTGACTGCTAAGCCAAAGGTCGTGGGTTCGATTCCCACCCAGGACAAACTTTGTGTGATGAGCTTGATTGTTTGTTCTGTGTCTGGGTGTATTTTATCTATAATATGTATGTATTTAGTAAGTATATAAGTATGTATATCAGTTGTCTGGTTACCATAACACAAGCTCTGCTTAGCTTGGGATCAGATGACCGTGTGTGAGTTGTCCCAGGATATTTATTTATTTATTTATAAAACAATA
This sequence comes from Athetis lepigone, assembly GCA_033675125.1. Taxonomy (NCBI): domain Eukaryota; kingdom Metazoa; phylum Arthropoda; class Insecta; order Lepidoptera; family Noctuidae; genus Athetis; species Athetis lepigone. The sequence continues at coordinate 13,587,994 of CM066214.1, forward strand.
GAATTTTTTTTTGGGGATTGTTAAATCATCAAATTACTCCTTCCGTCCTGGGCGGGGCGGGGAGGGCGTGTCAGACTTTTACTGACTAAAACCCACTCATGTTCCTCCGGTTGCCCTTTATGTTCCGGGGTCACGGTAGCTATTATAACCATTCCGCAACCCCGGGAGGCGTTGGTACTGGAACACCAACGCGCCGTCCGAACTACTATAACTAGCGTACGCGTAGCTATTGTACTAGCCTATTGCGGCGAATAAAATAAAATAAATAAACCCATCGCTCGCCGTCCGCAGACCCGCGCCTACGGTGGCCGGTAGTCGTCCTGCGTCTCTCAATGTCTACGCCTAGGTCCCTGTCTGGGGCGCGAGGCTCGTCGCTGCCTCGCGCGCGCCGCCGCTTCCTTCACCAGCATTACTGCTTCGCAGAATTAGGCGACGGCTTCCCTGATCGCCTCTGCGAGGACACGGCGATGGCTCGCCCAAGCGGGGCACCCCTCCACCGTGTGCTCGTCCGTGTCCTCCAGGCGACCGTTGCTGCAGTGGTGACACCCAGGCGTCGCTTTCACCCGAAAACAATGGAATATTAAGAAGTTGATAACTATTGGAGAATCTAAGCTACATATGCTAGGGCATACTTATGGGACTAGCTCCACTTAACCTACGTCCATAGAAAACACGAATTTTGTACGAAAGCTGAACGGACGCGTACGTGTCTTCATACAAAAAGGTTGTGTTCTATGGGCATAAGTTGAATAGAGCTGAATAAGCGTCTGTGGTCTCTAAATCGTAAAGTCTAAACTTCGAAGTCGGTGACTTTGTTTCTGTTTCATATAATTGCCACCAACTTCCGAAATTGCAGTTGGGTTTTTTGGTTATTGACTTATTATTTTTTATTTTTCCTTTTTTAATTTACTATACCCTATGCTACTCCTACAACTGAGACATATTCAATGACCACTCATTATGTCGAAATGTAGAGGGTGCCATAGAATAAGACAGACATATGTACATACATACGTTCGAAAACCATAACCCTCTTTAAGGCAGTTGGGTAAAAATATGTTGGACTTGTGCTCTTTTGATTTTAGACACGCCACTGCATACAATCTGCGCAGATCCGCGTATAATATCTAATAAATAAATTACGATATATCCCCATTAACACTTGACCCACATCATCAAGGCAATTCGGTGTTTGACACCAAGAACAAATAATTTCAAACACAACTTCCTAATTAACTTTTTTGCCCTGAAATCACGTTAGGGTTCCATACCCAAAGGGTAAAACGGCACCCTATTAATACGACTCCGCTGTCCGCCTGTCTGTCAGTCAGTCCGTCCGTCTGCCACCGGGCTGGATCTTGTGAACTGTGATAATTAGACTGATGAAATGTTCACAGATAAGGTATTTCTGTTGCCGATTTAACAGCAAATACTAAACAGCTAGTCCGAGTCACAATAGGGATAAAGACAGCATAAAAAAAATGACATTATGTTTAGTCCGTCTTGTAGATCGGCCAAAAATTGATCAAATTAATAATAAAAAAATACAAAGATAACTAGAGCTTCAAAGTTCCGGAGTGGGGGTCTTTTGACGTCACCGCCCTGCAAAAATTGTATCTAATCGTGACGTCACGCGCAACTTTAACGCACTGTATCGTCGTCATTTTTCGTTTACGAGAAAAAAGAAAAAAAGCGTGTTCAAATTTTTTAATAATCTAACTGGCGGACTATACTTTTTTCCGTCGTCTCGTCTATTGGCTGGTTTTTAAATAACGGTAAAAATTAATGTTATTTGCATTAAAATCAATAAATAAATAGTAAATTAATATTACCATACAAAACCAATGCGGAAATTGCGTTTTTTTAAAAAGAAAGTTAATTGATTAGTGGTGAGTTGTTGTGCTGATAAGTTCATAAGCATACTTTTTGTCGATAGGTATTAAATAACTTTCATCATAATGTATCTTATGTATTACATATTTTTTGTATTTTCTGTTGCGTAATATAATTAAATGTTATTAATTATTGAAATGAACATTTACCAAATGACGTTTGGTAAGTGTTCATTTCTTTAGCATGCAGCTAAAGAAGTCCATTTGAAAATGTAACTTATTTACTTTTGTACCACTCTGTACCTATTATGTGTACCAATTATACATGCTGATCAAACTGCATGAAATATAAATATTATATCTAAATCTGCTGTATCTGTTTCTATGTAAGGTTGTAACTTTTTGTATAGAAGAATAAAATCATCTACAAATTAAAAAAAATAGCAATGCTATTGCTGTAAAATGTTTCATGGTAAATGAAACTGAAGAAATTAAACGCTTTTTCTTTTTATTTATTCGTTATTTCTTTCCAAGTACATGTGTCTTTCATACCACATATTAAGTTACGATTTACCTTTCCCTAAAGCTCTTGAATTCGCGATAAATGCCAAAAATAATGCAGACGCATTCAAACCATATCTTTTCTACATAAAAGTGGATGCGCAGACAATTTTATAATCCACCCCATTTAGCACACCATGGCGACAATAAAGCACCCAGTTTCCCTTCGAAAGATCGCCATTTTTCTCCGCAGGACCCCACATAATAATATATTGCACTGTAAGAAATCGCAAACGCGAGGGTGGGCCAGCTAAATGCTCCTCGATCCCTAGAGGCACGACCAAAAAATACACAAAACCCAACACGCGAATTTCAACTAAATTTTAAAGAGTGTAAGGTGGATTTTTGTAATGCCACAATTCACCACTTAATCACCGCTGTCTCTCGCATAATATGTATGTAGAATGGTCGCGTACTTAGGCCTTTTTTTAACAAAAACTGTGACGCCTCGCGGATTCAAGATGGCGGCCGCTCCATACGTATTTTGTTTTCACGTAATTGCATGCTCTTCAGAGTTGTAAATGGGTTTGTTTAGCGAGTAAAATCAAACGGAATTAGGTCGTTATTGTTTTATGGCGCGAACTGAAATTAGATTGAAAGGGGGATATAAATAATGGAGGGAAATGACAGAAAATGTTTTCCAGAATTGTTTATTTTTTACACGAAAAACGATTACACAAAGAGTTTTGATGACGGAAAGTCTGTTATAATTTTAAACACCAGAATATATAATGATAAGTAAAGTTAAACTAATTGTAATCTTAAAACATAATTGAGATTGTGAACAAGCTAAATTAATTGGAAAGAGGTAGGTGTGTGTTATTGAATAAAGGAAAACTTAGGTACTAAACCACTCAAAAACAAGCAAGCTAAAGGCCACTCAGCATTTGCACAGTTTCTGGTTAGCTGCAGCCTGAAGGAGAAACCCCGAAGTGAAAGCGTGTGATGTAATATGCCGCATATAGTGTGTGTGTGTGTGTGTGTGAGGGTGTGTTCGAGTGTTGTATCCACAATTAAAATTAAGAGGATGAGTTAGTAATACGTTTACCGGATGTAAAGAAACACTAAATGAAGCAATTTTTTTATGTTTTTCCCAACATTGCAATGTTTTTATTTTTTGTAATATATATTACAAAGAAGATAATACGTTTACCTAATGAAAAAAATCACTTAATGAAGCAAAGATTTTTTGTTTTTCTCAACTTTGTAATGTTTATTTTTTTTTTGTTTTGGCTAAACCTGGAAAACCTGTAAAACCATTACAGGTTTTCCAGGCGTACTTAAATTGAAAATTAAAGTTCAAACTATTTTTAAAGTAAATGTAATTTCAAAGTAACAAGTAAATAAAAAGTACTCTCACGATGGTTGTTCGGTTTCATTCACATACAATTACATTTTTATGTGTTACGTCACATCCAGTAACGCGCAAAAAACAATGAGTTTTCACAATAAAAATTATGTAGTTTTCAGCAACGCTTTATGTTGTAGTTTTATAGGAATTGTAGTGTGCAAATTATTTGACATCTATTTAATGTCTTTTTTTACACATCATGGAATATTTTTTAGAATCTGTATGAAGTGAATGTGTGTAGATGTGTAAGTGTGGTGTACATGTAAGATTGTGGTTTGTTGGTGTGTGTTGTGTAGGTGTAATGTGTGTGATTGTGTTGTATGTTTTTGATGTGTACGCGTGTAGTGTGTACTTTTTAAGATTACATTACAATCACGAATGACGAATAAGGCACATTAACATTAAGAATTCGCAAATATAAACTGGATAATTAAATGGTTGATTTGGAATTTTGAAGAATAATAAAATCTAAATCCTATTCTAGATAATCAGAATTAAATACAAATAGATGCAAAGATCTCCAAATACACAAAAAAAAAACAAGCAAAGACAATATAAAGCAGCTGCCGTTCCAAATTTAAACTAATTTGAGAATAGCAAACAAAATGCTCTCACAGCTGTCAGTTTTAAAAATCGAACAGAGAATCGATAGCTTGTGGTTTTAAAACGATGAAAGCAAATATTCGTTATTGATTGTGTATCGACTTTGTGTTTGTTGAAATCAATATTAAGTAAGAGAACTATGTTTTTTGTATCACGTCAGCTGCTTTTGAATAAATGTGAGTACCAGTATCATTCTTGCTTTTTGTTTTTAAAATGGACAAATAGATACATTAATCAACATTATTTTAGGTCAGTAATTATATAAACAGATGATGATTATTTAAATGTTTCATTTTAATATTCGAATGTTTATATTTCACCAAAATTCATTTTGAATTGATTTTTGATGTTTACTTTGTTGAAATGATTGTTTAAAAACAGAATGAATGTGTCTAGGTTAGAAATTATACAGTGCTCAAAAAAAAATTTACTTCGATTCTTTTCTTTTCAATATTTTGTTATTATTCTTAGAAACACGTGCGATTTTGTCTCTGATGAAAATAGCACAAAGAAAATTCAAATAAGAAATAGTTATCTTAATTTTTTTTGCTACAAACATTAGATAAATCGAAAATGATTACCAAAATAATATACTTACTTAAGGACCATTCAGGTTTGCCTACGTAATGAATGACATTTCAAAATTAATTGAAAATTTACATGACATGTTTTCTACTGAAAATAAATATGAGTTCATTATCAATTCTTCTTTGGTTTTTACAACAAATTGTCTTATAAAATACGTCTAAGCGTAAGTATATAAGTTTAATTTTTTGCCCTTTAACAATAATTTCAGAAATGTACTGGATTAGATTTAAATAATGAAGAGTACCAGAAGCTTAGCTATTTTCCAGCTAATGAATGTTTTCATAATAGTAAAAAGTATTAACATAAAAAAACGCTAGTTTTTTCAAAAATATTCCAAATGTATGACAACTGTATTTTTTCAAGTTTTTTAGTTAATTTTATTGTGTTTTATCTTATATTTAACGAACTATTATTATGAATAGTGATAGCTTGCAAACTTAAGATCAGATTAATAATGCGATAAACACAGTAAATACATTTTTTACAGTTAATATAAGTCAAGGTTTGAAAATCAAATAATAATAGGTAACTATTTTACTTAAATATTGAAGCAGTTTTGAACTTTAAAATCCTTTTTTGAGATGTTTCAATTTTGTGTGTAAAGAAAGGGTAACAGTGTTAAGTGATTGAATTTTACGATGAACTTGTTTCGTCACTTCAAAACGAATCAAAGTTTGGCATGGAGAATACTTTTTGCGTCCAAGTATTTTTTTTAATTGTAACAAAATGGATCAGGAACTGCTATTTCTGTAAATACGATACATTTTTAACATTTTTTATCTTCATTCATTTTATTTAATACATGACAAAACAAGCCCTCAAAACAACAATCTAATACCAACAATAAAAACTATTAACCAAATTTAATCGATTAAAAAACCAATCGTTGCCCAGCAATACCGTTTGCAATCGATACTCATATCGGTATCGGTAAAAGAATTCCACAAGCGAAGTGTCGGCCATTCGATCGTGAGTAAATATTGGTCGATTTTGTCTTTTTAACCGAACGGCGTCCGTGGCCGAGTTAGAGGTTATTGTTCCATTTTTGAAATTCCCGCCGAATTTTGTTTTGTTTTTGACGTGTAATGGCGACGCGTTGAAACTGTTTTCGTTGGCAGATGTATTGGTTTGCGCTGAAAAAGAAAATGTTGGTTAGTATTTTCGAATCATATTCCACGCGTTGAGTTAGAAGTTTTATTTTAAAAACTTTATTTGAATAAAGTTAGGGTTTGAATGAGTAAATTTATTGTAAAGAGATTTTTTTTTTGGTTATAATTATAATCAACGCTCGATGATAGTCTAAACTACTACTTTGTTTGTCGCTTCAGTAGAAATACAGTAATATCTTTTTATGATGTATTCGCACTAAAGTTAATTAAACAATTTTTTGAAAATCAACCTCCGATGAAAGTTTAGACGAAAATTGGCGGACAAAGCCGCAGAAAATAGCTAGTTCCATTTAATTTCGCGGTTTGCGTAATTTAGGATTTTAAACGAAATTATAGAGAACGAAATAAATTGAGAGCTTTGTTTAAAAATAGCATAATTGCTAGTGAATTGTTCGCACATAGCATACATTCAATATTATTATATATTTAACTACCTAGATTACTATTAATATTAGAACTTTTTATTATAATTATGTTCAGACAGCCTAGTAGGTATGCGTAAAGTAAACTCACACGAACTAATATTATAAATGTGTAACTGTCTGTCAGTTTCTCTTTCAAAGCTAGGAAACAACTAGACCGATTTTATTGAAATTCGTACCAGCAGCGGATTAAACTTGAACCCCAAGAAAGGACGTTTTGGAACTATTTTTTTAAGAGATTTTAGGAAACAAATCCGTTATTAAGTATAAATAAATAAAATAAATAAATAAATAAATATCCTGGGACATCTTACACACGGCCATCTGATCCCAAGCTAAGCAGAGCTTGTGTTATGGTAATCAGTCCACTGATATACGTACTTATATAATTTTTAAATACATACATATTATAAATAAATAACACCCAGACACAGAACATACAATAATTATGTTAATCACACAAAGTTTGTCCTGGATGGGAATCGAACCCACGACCTCTGGCTTAGCAGTCAGGGTCACTGAACACTAGACCAACAGGCCCGTCAAATATATAAGTATAGATTAAAATATATAAGTATATAAGTATATTCAAAATATATAAGTATAGATTGTATAAAAAAATCCTTGGACGCACACACGGCCATCTGATCTTAAATTAAGCTGAGCTTGACTGATATAATACTTATACAGTTTATAATATTATGCTCATCACACAAAGTTTGTCCTGAGGAAACGAAAATACAATAATTATGCTACTCATCCTTTCGGAAATCGATTCGAATCAAATACTTTAACCATAGACGTATTAAAGTGTAAACAGCCTAGTCAATTAACAAACATTCGAACCAGGAACAAATATTACAAGGATTTACAAACATTGGCCGCGGGAATCGAACCCTTTACCCATAGGAAATGGTCTTTCACGTTGTTAATTTATTTTAGTAACTAGGAATAAGTTTTTTTATACACATAAATAAAATCGGTGTAATTTCCAAATTAAAATTGGACTAAATTCAAGTTAAAATTTAAATTTTTAATACATGTTCAGGCTAAATTCCGAAATGGTGATTTTAACGGGAATTTTATTTTAGACGAAAATTAAATCCTGTGGAATTGTTTGATGACGGATGAAGTTAATTGGAATATTTAAGCCATTTAACACCTTCAAGAAATTCATTTACGATATGGACACTGACTCTTCTTAATATGTAGATTTTTTAATACTCAAAAGTACCTAAAATATGAAAGTCAAAAAACACTAGACAGTAAACAGACAGAAACAAAAGCCGTCATCTAATAAATAAATGAAAATGACGCAACGTCCCGAAGCGGCGTAAGGAAAGAAAATTAAAAAAAATGACTCGCGTCAATGCCTCGTGTACACAACAACAATTGTCAAGCATTTGTTGTTATTTTGCGTAAAATGCGCGTTGGCCGTATGGCGCGATGGCGTGCGTCTACTCTGAACAAATAAATAAACAAATTCGTTTTTTTACCTGTGGTCTGATGCCTCGGTCGTCTGCGCCTTCTGAATTTTTGCTGAGATTTGAAGTTCTATTTCAATCATGTTGTTTTCTTGTAAAGCTTCGCAATTGGTGAGACATTATTCTCATTTTAAATCTGAGTTTAGGAGTTTCGAACACTGATTCTATTTTTGAAATGGCATTTTGAATGGATATCATATCACTGTTACATTTTGATCTTATTTTGCAAGCGTATCGATCGGTAGCCAAAAGCGAACTGAATTCGATCGGTTCTCGCAATCTTTTAACGATTCGCGTCCCCACTCCGATTAAAAAAAAAAACATTATTTACCTGGCCACAAAAATCGAACTCCAAATTCAAAAAACACATTACTCTTATTACAAAAAGAATAACGCTCAAAATCCTTTGCAGATTTCAAAACGAGAAGCGCGAAAATAATGGGAACTACTACCATGCAGTCTTTATAATGTATTTAAAAAAAGAACTGGTTTTAAAATCGTTGCAGCTCTACATGGCTCGAAGTAAATAGGTTGCAGCGATCTTGCTGCAAAATTGAGCTCGAGCGAAGGGTGCAACCCTTTGTCGCCCGGTCGCGTATGTATAATGTATATAGACAATCTTTACAAGGGATCCGTCGGTTTGTTTTGTACCTAACCAGTTTAATTCGGTAAAAAATTTGCTTTGCACGTCGGTGTTGTAAAGGTATTATTGAATAGAATTGGTGGGAAGATTGTACTTGATGGTGATCTAGAAAATGTACGTGTAACACGGTTTGTACACCATCAAGTGGTAGGACGTAGAGATCAAAATGTATTTGTCTGTAACACCTATTGTAACCTATGTTCACAAATAAATATATTGAATTGAATTGGTTTGTTCTTTTGAAAACCACTTTTGAGAATCGCTGATATTTTTTATTCTTGTTCATTAGCTGGTCTAATTGAAGACCAAGGTCTGCAATCTTGAATTTTTTTCCCATATTAGCCATATTTTATCGTTTTTATGCAGTCATCCTTCAGCATACCTGTGACATTATTGTCTGTTGTCCTGTTTTACTTTTCATACACGTTTGCAGTGACACGCTTTTTTGTGGTAACTTACGCACAGCCATAAAAAAAATTAAATCTTTTATTGTCAGGCATCGAGGGCCCATAGCGTGTTAATATTACATAAACTTAAAAACTATATTAGTAAAAACACTTAAAACGCAAACAGTAAGACAAAAATCAAAACACAATTTAGGACCAATTTGTAGCTTTATCAAGCTTCATGCCTGACATGTAGCTAGATAAATCTATCCATTGTAGGCCCCTCCAACCTTTCTGCGAACACCTTCAGAATGCTATCTACTCCCTCTCACTCTGCGTAATAGTGATGCCACTTTCTTGCGCATTAACGCGAAATAGTCTATTAATGAAAAAAAGGCGCGATTAGATGCGATATTTGGGATTACAGCACTTAACAAGGTAGATTAGATGCTTCAGGAGACTGCCAGTGATTTGCAATATTACGGGCAAGCAGCTGCATAATACCTCTTTTAAAATAATAGTTTTACGATATAATTATGTTTTACATAGTTTAGTGTGAATTAGAATCACAATCATCATCACACTGTATCAGAAAACCTCTCCTTCTAGAATCTTGTGAATCGTGATACGCATTCAGCTGCGGCTGGCGGTCATTTGCAAATGGTTATGAACTTCCAAAAAAGAAAGAGAATCTGTGTGAAAAGTCTATCTGTTTGTCTGTCTGATTGTCTGTGGCACTGTGTACTTGGAAGTGGTTTTTCTCATTTCTAAGTAGGTTATCTAGCAATAATTCTTAGACACGTTAAAATCGGTTTAGCCGTTTCAAAGATATCAATCTTATAAGCGTTAATAAAAAACACGCGAACACTTACTTTATCAATATCTTTAGCCGACGTTACGATCAATATGGGTTGGGATTTTTTTTTTATTGTACTTTAAGTGCCTTACTAATAAACGCTGCATAAAGTTATGACAGGTTTATACGTCAAAAAATGTATGGTTACACAGGCTTTATTCATTGCATAACTTTACACAGTGTTTATTAGTAAGGGCATTAATGTTTACATGATCTATAAAGTATCATAGCATTCATAGCACTTACTTAAACATTTCATTCCTATGTTTTTGAGTTTCTATGCCGCGTTTCAACAACTTTTTTCATAAAAATTGTGAAGTTTGTAGACAGCAAACATTTCACGTGTTCGCGTGTTTTTTATTAACGCTTATAAGAGTTAACTTTTAGTTGTTAACTCTGTAAATAGTTCTTGTTTAGAGATTAAAGTGAGAGTAATGAATTAACATGTTTTTTTAATAAAGAATAATGCACAGAGATAGTGAGACAACCAGGAATTTTAATGAACTAGCTTTCGCCCGCGGCTTCACCTGCTTGAATGTCGATTCTGCCATCTCTTACTTTACCCTTTAGACATTATACATATACTATCAGAGCTTTACTTTCTTTACTTTTATTTAACTCGATATGAAATTAATTTCACTGATTTACCTACTTAAACAACATGTTTAAGCATTACTATTCAGTATCCTGTTTTCAAGCTTAACTTTCGACATATAACCAGGGCCGGACTAAGGGTCCCAGGGGCCCCTAGGCACTACGACATAAGGGCCCCCCATCCTGAAGCCATTTTGGATTTTTTTTGCTATATAAATATGAGAATGCACCCCCCCAGGGAAAAAAATATCAAATTTTGAAATTATAAGAATAGGAATATTAATAAATAAATAAATAAATATACTGGGACAACTCACACACAGTCATCTGATCCCAAGTTAAGCTCTGATTAGAGCTTGTGTTATATGGTAACCAGACAACTGATATACATACTTATCTATACTAATATTATAAAGCGGAAGAGTTTGTTTGTTTTTGTGTTTGTTTGTTTAAACGCGCTAATCTCAGGAACTACTGGTCCGATTTCAAAAATTCTTTTTTTTTTAGTTAGTCCATTTAGAGGAAGGCTTTAGGCTATATAACATAACGTTAAGACAAATAGGAGCCGAGCAGTAATGAAAAGTGTGACAAAAACGGGGAAAAAAAATTCTTTTACGAAATTCCATTGCGTGCGCTGCGTAAATGGTTGAAGTTACGCAAAAAATATGTACTAAAGAATTGTTTCCCTTAAAAAATTCCAAAAAAAAGTCCGCGACAGCAATTGTCTAATATTTATGGTTCACTCAATATAACCATTTTTATGGCCACGAATTTAGTTCTAAAATAATTCATAATTTGCCAGGGTGTTTTCAGCAATACAGTATTAATCCATATTAATATAAATACGTTACTCAATACAAGTTCTTAATTTTGTACAAAAATGCAGTTTACATAATTTTATTTCAATAAATATCTTCTGAGATATAGCAGTTTTAAAATTACTCCGCACACTAATTTCGTACGCGTAGTGACTACTATCCTCCAACAGCGCTTAGCACCAAAAATTACATTGTTAGGTTTCGATATCCACGCGAACGAAGTCGCGGGCACAGCTAATAAACTTTATAAATACATACATATTATAGATAAATTACACCCAGACACAGCACAAACAATCAAGTTCATCACACAAAGTTTGTTCTGGGTGGGAATCGAACCCACGACCTTCGGCTTAGCAGTCAGGGCCACTAACCACTACACCAACAGGCCCGTCTAAAATTAATAAAATTATTAACTGGCAAACTGACCGACTGTTGATATATCAACGCACAGTCCAAACCGCACACCTACAGATACGAAACTTGGAGAGTGTTTGTTGTGATGCGTAAGTACACACATCAAAAGTGTCTAGGGATATTTTAATTAAACCTAAATAACTAAAATTCTATTAACTTTTTGTTAAGACACCTACACTTTAAAATAAACCTTGTTTAATTGCCTAGCTAATCTGATAATAAACTTTTGGATAAAGTTAAATTAAAAAAAAAACTTAGAAGAAGAGGAAAAACTCAACAAAATTTCAATATAACTTTATTTTTGAAATTTCAAAACCTAAACAACAAAACAATTTTTTTTTATAAAAATTGTTGTAAACTTAAAATTAATAATTCGTGGATCCACCTAAGACTCTCCTGACACATCTGGAGCGGTTCTGCATAGTCAAAACAAGGGTGTCAATATCCTGTTGTGGAGTACTGTCCCAAATCCTGCTAAGATGCAAGAAAAGCTGGTTTTGATGCACAATATCAACAGGGAAATTCCTACGAGCTCTTTTCTGAAGCATATTCCAGGCATGCTCAATAGGATTTAAGTCAGGGGATTGTGCAGGCCGGTCTAAAGCTTGGATAACATGCTGTTGTAACCAACTTGTAACGATACGCGCCGTATGTGGACGGGCATTGTCATGCATTAGCTGGAAATTTTGTCCCATTTGCTGATTGTGGGGCAAGATTACAGGCTCTAGCACCTCATCTCGGTATTTTCGAGCAGTCATATTGCCTTGTATCCAAACGAGGTCCGTTCTACCGCCGAGACGAATTCCTGCCCAAACCATAATCGTGCCACCTTAATATGCATGAACTTGTTGTGGGTGCTGCAGTTGATTCCAACGTCCAGGTTTTCTCCAAACGCGTACTCTTCGCGAATCAGGATGAAATCCAAACCTAGATTCATCAGTGAAAAGCACAAGTGACCATTGAGAATGGTTCCAGTTTTCGTGTGCAATAGCCCATTGTAATCTTCTTCCTCGATTACCTCTCCTTAGTGCTGATACCCAAAATGGCCTACGAGCACGTAGATTGACTTCATGCAGTCGCCTTCTCAAAGTTTGACCGCTTACCAGCAAACCATACTCTCTCTGTAGCCTTTGAACCAATTGCATCGCCGCTGCATTTAGTTGACGTCGTGCAGCATTTACTATGAATCGGTCCTGTACATGTGTTGTAATGCGTTGAGGTCCTCGGTGCCGTTCCACCACTTCCTCCGTGACACGATAACATGACCAAAGCCTGGATATAACGCTCTGACTGGTCTTCATGGCTTCAGCAACGGCAATTATGGGACAGTATTCCACAACAGGATATTGACACCCTTGTTTTGAGTATGCAGAACCGCTGCAGATGTGTCAGGAGAGTCTTAGGTGGATCCACGTAATATTAATTTTAATTAAGTTTTCAAGAATTTTTATAAAAAAAATTGTTGTTTTGTTTAAGTTTTGATGTTTCAAAAATAAAGTTAAGATTGAAATTATGTTTGAGTTTTTCCTCTTCTTCTAAGTTTTTTTTAAATTTAACTTTATCTAAAAGTTTATTATCAGATTAAATAGTCTATTAAACAAGGTTTATTTTAATGTGTACATGTTTTAACAAAAAGTTAATAGAATTTTAGTAATTTAGGTTTAATTGAAATACCCCTAGACACTTTTGATGTGTGTATTTACAAACAAAGGTATTTCAAAATTCAATCCCGGAATGGATGTCATCAATCTCATGTTTCCTGTGGCTGTTGCGGGGGAAAATGTTTAATTTTTTTTATGTGTGTTTTATATTTTTTAGTAGAATTGTATTCTTTTAGTTAAATTCTTGGTAAATCATCACATTCAGACATGCTTGCTGGAGTTGTGAGTTAACGGACATCACTACTACAATAGCCACTGCACTATCTAGACGAGACGAAACTTTTTGTTTAATTTGGGAACATTATTTTTACTCAATATTAAAAATTGTAACAGGTAGACGCTTCAAATTGTCACAGAATATTTACTTTTAAATAACAATCAAGCAAATATTAAAGGGGGATCCCATACAACAAACGTAATTTTTAAGCAATAAACAGGTAGAAACTTGTCTATTATCGATGATAGTACGGAACCCTTCGTGCGCGAGTCGGTCTCGCACTTGGCCGGTTTTTTATTTTTCTTGTTTCTAACTAGTAAAAATCCGGTCGAACCAGCCAGAACAAAGTTTCAGCCGATTTTTTTCTCCAACCTCGGTTGAGATTTAGGCAACTTATAATTTTTGATCTATTCATTTCTAATTAAAAAAATCTGGTCTAACTAGCCAAAACAAAATTTCGATCTATCTTTTTCTGGCCTATTTATTGATCCGAGAACGAGTAAACATCACAACGTAATTAAATTACCTACGAACAACGAAATTGTATAAAACGAACTTTTCTTTTTTTCGCGGTGGAAAATCCTCATAGATGACCTTCGCCCTGTGCGGGCCGGAATGGTTACATGTCAGATTTCCCCCAGTGTTCCTTCTCCCACCTACGGCGAGCATCGCAGGAACTGATGCGACTTCCTCAATCCCCGGCTGGTGCCGGCCCGCCTCTGCGGCTTTCCTGGGGTCCAGTTGAATGAGTGCGTCAGACGTCCCCAAGTCCGTCGCCTCTGCTCCCATTTAGGGGGGCCGAGAGCAACATAAAGCGATTCAGAAAGTCTCATTATGTGCATAACAAATTATTACTTACTAATAGGACCCTCGTTCCAAGACAAGTACTATTAAATTTAAATAAAGAATGCTACTCTTTTGCATTATTTTGTGAAGTAATTTTATTTCCACAGATGAGGCAGGGAATCTGTTAGATTCCCTGCCTTTTGACAATCACCCACACACCCACCCAACTACCACGACCTATTGGTCGTGGTAGTTGGGTGGGTGTGAGGGGCCCCTGTGATGGCTGGGCCCCTAGGCTTGTGCCTTGTTTGCCTAGGGGCTAATACGGGCCTGCATATAACTGAATAATGACGTCCATCCTTCCCTTGTATTAACAAAATAGGCGAGACACAAAAAAGTGTAATTAGTCCGTCAGATAGATTATCAAAAAATTTTGGACACGTATTTTTTCTTTTTTCTAGTAAATGAAGAATGACGACGATACAGTGCGTTGAAGTTGCGCATGACGTCACGATCTGAAACAATTTTGCCGGACGGTGACGTCAAAAGCCCCCACTCCGGAACTTTGTTGCTCTTTATCTTTGTATTTTTTTATTAATTTGATCAAGCAAAAAATACGTGTCCCGTATTTTTTGCGGATCTATCAGACGGACAAAACAGAATGCCATTTCTTTAATGTTGTCGTCATCCCTATTACAGATAAAGATAAAAAGAACCACAAAACTGTAACTCTAACAAAATCTCCAACAAAAAAAGACCTACACATACAACAGTACACAGTTATATACATTATATAAACACAAAAACCGTTGCGGCCGACCACTAATCTAAATGCAAATCAAGCATCTGCATTACGCCGACTAAATTGAACCTCATTGATTATACTTTTATTTTTATACGTATGTTATTAGGTTTATAGAAAAAGGTTTTATGTCTGTGGTCGTTTAATTTTTTGTAACTTGTTCGTAATTTAAATTGAACCTTCAACACACATGATTCGAGATACATGTACAATAGAAAGACAATAGCAGCGCGACAGCCGGCTGTCGCTTGGTCGTCGAAAGGTTAAATTAAAATTGCTTTGGATAGTTTAGTGCTGTGGTTTGAGCTTGTTGATATTGCTTATAAATTAATTTATAATACGTCTGTTAATATTTAATTTAACTGTATATGTTTTTAGCACATTGATTTTATTGCTTAATTGCAGTACATTTATAACTACCTACTTACTTCTTTATTTTTACTATTAATGAAAATAAATTGATCGCTAAAAACAATGTAAATGTAAAAAACGGTTTCTTATTTTTATTTCGACTATTTTCGCAGTACATTTCCAAAAAAAAAATGTTTAGTTAGATAAGAGGCTTTCAGTATAAATTGTTACCTAGTATATTTATGTCTGATATATTCTTCAGTGATATCATTAATTGATTTCATGATTAAACACTCAAGGAACATAATATAGTCTTCTACATAACCTCCTTAAAAACATTAATCCTTAAAAAACATTCATTTACAAAAATAAACTCACAATGTCCGTTTAAACGACTTCGTTTTAAAGGCCACACAAAAACGCTATATAATGACTTATGACCCTTTGTATACGCCATTATATCGATATCGGGATCACAATTGGCAATTCAAAAGCTCCCCAGTCTAATTCGCTCATTTCGGCCGAGCTTCGTGCAAAACGCAGCTAATGCAATCATGCAAAAACCGGATTCTAAAAAACGGATAAAATCATTTTATTAAGCCACCAATAAAGTTTGAATGAAACAGGTTTTTTGGAAGAGGGTTTCTGCAGCGCACAGGTACCACGGAATGCAAACTTGGAGCTGCAGACCAGAAACGGGTTCCGGGACCCGTTTTCTACATTGTCACCAAGAATGAAAGGGGTACGTACGAGCAATCATTCGCACAAATAAACACGGCAGCTGCAGTTTGCAAAAACTGGTACGTACTCGAAACTGATCTGTTTTCATTTATTGTAATATTTCAATAGCCTTTTAATACAGACTCACGATATTGTTAACAGATAATCCAATGAATTCCGTTGGTGTCCCATCCCTAAGCGGACATTGTGTCGCCATTTTGGAATAAGAATTTGAATTATTACCATCTCGCCTTCCATTTGAAAATTAAATTTAAAAATGGAATTCTTTTTACACAGAGGCGTAAACATCCGTGCTTTGTTTTTAAAACTAACACCGAATGCCAAGAAAAGAAACGTGTTGTGCATGCGGAAGCAAATTAAAAAAAAGGGCAGACTTTTTAAAACAGCGTAATATTCACATTTTCCTACTAAGATAACGCTCCGCCGAGCGAAATATGAAAGGAGTTATCAAAACAATCTCGCGCGCACTAAATCACTGTATATAAGGGGAAGAGGAGTCCTATTTACTCGGAAACGGACAAAATAAATGTTTTTATTACATAATGCGAATTTTCTCAAAGTCTCATTCTAAACGTGTGTGCCGCGAAAATGGTCTTTGCCGTTTAGAATATAGAGTCAAGTTTCTATTGTAGATTTTTTTGATCATTCACGCTGTTGTATGTTAATTGCGAATGGACTTTTTGTTTGTAAGAATAAGGCTTGTTTTTGCTTGTGAGGTGTGAGGGCAGATGGTGGGCTTTGTATATAAAAAGGTATGGTGCACAATTTTAAGCAGAGGGATTTGGTGGCGCTTTCGTCGCTTACCTACGTCTGTACGTACCTACGTAACTGGCGAATGTTGAAAACATCATCTTTTATACAATGATTTTGTATGAAAACAGGGTTCTTGTTGTTTTCCAGTGCGGTGGTGTAATGAGACCTTTGTCTAGGGAGAAGTGCATCATATTTTCACAAGAGAGAATAGAATCGTAGAAGCTAGAGTAGTTGGTAATTACGTTAGTAGCAGCATGTTGTAAGTGCATTAATTCAAAACACGAACCATAACAAATATTGTAATATTTTAAACAGTATTTATTTATCTTTCAGTCTGTCGGTCTGTCTGTCAGGCTTTCACGGCTAAACCACTCAACCGATTTTAGTGTCAGTCTAGGCTTGGACCCTGAATGGATACCTCAAAGTTAATGAATAGTGATGATTTCGTCTATTAAAATCGCCCACGGACGAACTCGTTGGTATACAAGTTAATTTACTTTAATTACAACTTTTAAGATTAAGGACAAACTTTGTGTGATGAGCATAATTGTTTGTTCTGTGTCTGGATGTTATTTATATAAAATATGTATGTATTTAAAAATTATATAAGTATGTATATCAGTTGTCTGATTACCATAACACAAGCTCTGCTTAGCTTGGGATCAGATGGCCGTGTGTAAGATGTTCCATGATATTTATTTATTTACTAGCTTTTGCCCGCGGCTTCGCTCGCGTTAAAAAGAGACAAAAAGTAGCCTATGTTACTCTCCATCCCTTCAACTATCTCCACTTAAAAAATCACGTCAATTTGTCGCTCCGTTTTGCCGTGAAAGAAAGACAAACAGACAGACAGACAGACACACTTTCCCATTTATAATATTAGTATGGATGGATATTATTTAAGTTCATAAACATATATTTTTCTTAAAATTGCGCTCACATTTTCTATTAACCACTTCACACAACTGCGCGCCTAGTACTTTTGATTGATTTAAGTAATACCTAGGTATCTCAGTATTTTAAATTTTCTCACATTATCACTTCACATTACTGCGCTTCTAGTACTATTGTTCTATTAAGTTTTCAATCTTTAATTGAATTTAGAATTCTGGCCGATAGGGGAAAATGATTCATCTTTTATAATTATGTTCTCGTCGATTTCTCATTATTTTTAAGATGTATTCTGCTATTCGGGGCGGGGACAAATCCAACGAACCAAAAACCATGAAAATTGGTCTAGCCGATCTCGAGTTATAAGTGTTGTAACAAACCCGACTTTGTTTTATATATATAGATATTTATTATTTATTCGGATCAACGACTCTATGAAGAAAATATTTAAGATTTTAAAATGTTCTAATACGCCCTGTAAGTTATTTAAATTCAATTTAACTTTATTTACAACCGGGCGTAATTAGTTTAATGGGCTAACATGTTCTTTTTTTGTTAAAAATTAAAATGATTTTTTTCCATACTCAAAACTTCTATATCGTAGGAACGTTAACAAACCATACATATAAGGAGAATACTAACTGCGCGCTGCGGTTTCACCCGCGTTACGTTATGTTTTTGATTACTGCTCCACTTCCGTAGGCTATATATCCCGCGTGATGTTAAGAGCCTGCACATTATTCTTTTAATAAGTAAAGTTTCATATAATTCCGTTCTGTAGTTTGAAAGTTGCGTGGAAGACTACCAAACATCCACACACACACAAGCATTAAAACTTTTACATTTATTACCAGCATTTTCAATGACCACATCAACCTACCACCATAAACACAGGCTAACTACACTTAACCCCGGGCTAAAGTTAAAATATAAAATTCTATCGATACCTCTGAAACAAGTATCGTTTCGGATTGGCTCTCGTTAGCTCTCTGGCCGGTACCGGGCTCAATGCGGCAAATGTAATCGGAATTTCAGTCAGAAAAATCTATGATAGCTTGGTATAGGATATCGAGGTGATAACCAGGTGATGTCAATCAAGTGGGATTTTTAAGTTTTTGGACTTAACTTAAATCTGTATAATGTTTTATGCCTGTATACTGTATATATGCTTCAGATTTGTCAGTGTATTTGGCTACTGTTACGATCCTATGATAGCTACGATATAGGAAATCTAGGTGTTAACACGTCAATCAAGTGGGAATTTTTAAGTTCGTTCGTGTTAGATTTTGGTATGAACTTAAATCTGTACTTACTAGCTGAATCGGTCATGTGTTGCTGTGGTTTTTAGGTTTTAAAATATGTATTGTTGTATTCTTTTAAAAGTTGAATTAAACTGCGCATGGTGTGCAAATATTAAAATCGGTTAAGTAGTTTAGGAGTTCATCGCGGACAAACAACGTGTCGCGTATTTTTTTTAATGTAAAATAAGTATAGAAAAGATTAAATAATTAGTTGTACTCCGCTGTTTTATCTGTATCTTCTGACACTACTGTCGGTCGGCCTAACAGGGCCAACGCCTGCCGGGGTTGCGGAATGTTTATAATAGTTACCGTGACCCCGGAACATAAAGGGCAACCGAAGGAACATGAGTGGGTTTAAGTCAGAAAAAGTCTGACACCCCTCCCGCCCGCGCCCAGGACGGGAGACGTTATTTGATGATTTCCCACTCTCAAAAAAAATAATTATGCCTTTCTCGAAAAAATTAGAATGATTTCAATACTCAAGGGGTTTTCGATTCGAACAAGCATTCCTAAAATTAGTGCGTTCAATCACATAAGTAATCTCTTAGCGTTATCGTTCAATAATGAATAAACCTTTGGTTTTATTATATTAGTAAAGATTCTGTCTCTGAGGATCATCTTGAAGGTAGAATATCCAAAATCTAGACTAATTCCGCCTTATTACAAAACAAGGTTTTTCTTTAAACCAGGTTTAAACCATTGAGCCGGGTTTTGTAATTTGAATCTTATTGTGATACGATCAAAATTCGAAATACAAAACCTAGCTCAATGGTTTAAACCTGGTTTAGAGAAAAACCTTGAAGGCGGATAATGTCTAAAAAGACCAATAATATATGTCTATTTGTAATGTCAAAATAACAATTTTACTATATATGAACTCTTGGTTTGCCGAAAAAGTCTAAAGTTTTAGTTATCTATCTAAAACACATCATCATCCTATCATAATTCCATAAGCTCCCAAAGAACCTTACCTAGCCTAATCTGAATAGTATTAAAAGGATCCCCATAATTATAGTGGGGGCGTTATAAGCCAAAAGCAATATTTTTTGCATTAAAGCACGAGACTTGGTACACTTGTTAGTTAGGTGGGTTAGAGTGGAAATCGCCCGGAAGGCAATCGGAGGCACCCCTCTGGGGGGGGGAGGGGGAGGGGTTGAAGTTCTCTTCTGCCGCGCGCTCTGTTTGTCGTCATAACTTGTAATTTATCTTTAGTATGGCAAGTGGGGTATCATTTTCGGATAAATCAAAGATGGCCAATCGTTTTCTGAAATAAAAAATACATGTCTACATACAAAAAAAGTGAATTATGCCCTAAAATGTGAAAATTTCAACCGTAACAAAAATCATTAAATGGCCATAATTTTTCAAATCATGGCTATATCGACTTTAAAAAAATATGATTAAAAAGCTGTATGCGTATAGATTCTGAAAATTTAATATGTGTCTATAGTGTATATAGAAAAATCGTTAGAAAAAAAATGAAAACAGCTTGACGGAGCAGCCAAAATACATTGTAAAATAAGGACAACAAAATCGATTTTTACAAATTGACCAATCTTTTTATTAGTAAATATAGAGATTTGATCAAATTAAATAGATAATGAATTTAAATTTTTTTTTTTGTTCTTAAAGAAACTTTTATTTAGAAATAAACTATTTACATACTTATGTATAATATACAAATAAATATGGCTAACTTAAAACTAACTCAAAACAACTAATTAATATCTAAAACTAAAATAAAACTAAAAATTAAAATATAAATAAGAAAGGAGTTATCCGTCGGCGTCGTAAAACTAATAATATATTAATTAGTTGTTTTGTGTTAGTTTTAAGTTAGCCATATTTATTTGTATATTATACATAAGTATGAATTTAAATGTTTTTTTTTTGTTAAAAAATTATCGTTTTTACCCTTAGTACAAGTATAAAAAAAATGACATTAGTCATATTTGATCTTATAGCTGAGCGGGCTCTGTTGACTAGTTTAAGTGACTTAAACGTCTGTAATTAAAGTAACAACATATAACTATGCTAAAAGTACTTACTTATAAAATAATGTAAAAGGTGACTGCACCAATGATAAACACTTTAAGAGTTAGCACCAATAGCAGGACGCAAAGAGTTGTTCGACATTTCAGACCGCCGCACTTCTTATTACATCTGCACTGGACCATTTCTATATAAGTTGAAAACCACTGGCAAGTCTGTCCATGTAGGCTGACAGTTGTCACTGACCTTACTCCGTCCCCAATCAGAAAAATCAGGTGGATTTCCAGACATCTGATCCCATACAGGAACAGTTTTGGAATACTGCTCAAGAAATGTTGGTGCAGGGCAGCTTCCAGACATCTGATCCCATACTGGAACAGTTTTGGAATACTGCTCAAGAAATGTTGGTGCAGGGCAGCTTTTGTAAGACACCATTTTCTAGTTAACGAATATCTTTAATAAACAGATATTTTTTAGGTTTCATTTACTTAGCAAAATGTGCAAGACCAGAAATAAACACTTCTAACTATCTTATAAACTTTTTAATAATATCCTGTGACAACTCATGCCATCTGATCTCAAACTTAGCAGAGCTATACTATGACAGGCTAGAAGTAACTGGTCTTCATACTTATATAATTATAAATACGTACATATTATAGATAAATTACAATCAGACGCAGGGCAAACAATACTCATCACGCAAAGTTTGTTCTGGTTGGCATCGTAGCCACGACCTCCGACTTACCAGTCAGGGTCACTAGCCTCTAGACTAACTGGCCCGCGAATAATTGTGAAAGCCTCGTTAATCCGTCCCTCATATACTGCCAGAAACCCTTTTCCCCTTCACAGTTAAAAAACAAGATACATTGTGAGTTGTGACACCCTGGAAAAGCGTAAAACAGAGGCAAGACTAGCTTTAAGGGGTCTTGTAAAAAGATTTTTTTATAACGGCGGATACCAAGTGGCGAACAACAGGACGCAGTAGTCAGAGTTGTGCCTAAGTAATGATACATACACGTACTGTCGATACTGACGTCTCGTTAGCAGTCGTTTTGGTATAGACGAGTGCCTGAGCTAGAGGAGCTGTGGGTAATGTAGGCACTGGAAAACCCCACCAGTACCTTCCTTGCCACAAGGTATCAAGTACTCTCCATTAAAAATACTTAGAATTATTTTCTTTCATCCGCTATATACTTCCCAGGACTAAAATAGGATGAGGATTATTTACAGAATCACCAGTGTGATGGTCCTGTAAAAAAGCTGTGACACTGTGACTTATTTGAACGGTGGAGAAAAAAAGCGCAACGGAGACATGGAATGCTTTTCCAACTGTCGCAAAAGAGTTTCGGGAAAAGGATTAGCGAGGCTTTCGCTATTATTGAAAAGCTGCCCTGCATCTCTTTTTGAGAACATTTTTTCACCGAATCCACCTGATCCATCTAAAAAGGGATAGAGTAAGGTCGGTTATTTACTGTTAACATACATGGAGAGATTTGCCAGTACAGTGGTTTTCGACGTCTGAGTGGAAATGATCCGGTGCAGGTGTAAAAAGAAGTGCGGCGGTCTGAGGTGTCTATTCTATCTCAGACACCTTTCTCTATTTAAGATTGTACTTTACCCAGGGTAAACAATGTACCCATGATGTTAAGATAAATAAATAAAGATAAAGATGCTCTCAGCGGGAACTTAAGTGATTGGAATTGTGCGACTGCGGACGGCAAAGTATTTAATAAACAATATAGGGGCAGCGGTTGTCATTCGTGGAACTTTGACAGTCGTTACGGGTAGCCAAACTAGAAAGTCTGTCCAGCCTAAACAAGAGGCATCGTATCGCCCAGTTACTAAGTTGTGAAGGTCTGATAGGCAGTCGCTTAACATAAAACACTGGTATCCAGCTGAATCCGGTTAGGCTGAGAGGCTGAGAGAAAAGGCTAGGGAGATGATGAGATAGGGGCAGTGACTCGAATGCTAGCACTGCACCAAATTATCAGCACTCTGAACAAACAGATATAAGCTATTATTTTGGCCTATAACTCATAAAACTTACAATTAAGATATTTTGGAACTCTATTTCTGGCAAAACCATACTATCCGACGTAAAAAATGGCGACATTTAAGAAAACAATTCTTTTCGTCCTGCTATTAGAGCTAACTCTTAAAATGTTAATCATTGGTGCAGTCACCTTTACATTATTTAATAAATACTTTTAGCTAAGCTTTTAGCATAGTTATATGTTGTCACTTTAATTACAGACGTTTGATTCACTTAAAATAGTCAGCAGAGCCCGCTCAGCTATAAGATCAAATATGACTAATGTCATTTTTTTATACTTGTACTAAGGGTAAAAACGATAGATTTTTAACAAAAGAAAACATTTAAAATCATTATCTATTTAATTTGATCAAACCTCTATATTTACTAGTAAAAAGATGGGTCAATTTGTAAAAATCGATAATGTTGTCCTTATTTAACAATGAATTTTGGCTGCTCCGCCAAGCTGTTTTCATTTTTTTTCTAACGATTTTTCTAAATACACTATAGACATATATTATATTTTCAGAATCTATACGCATACAGCTTTTTAATCATATTTTTTTAAAGTCGATATAGCCACGATTTGAAAAATTATGGCCAATTAATGATTTTTGTTACGGTTGAAATTTTCACATTTTAGGCCATAATTCACTTTTTTTGTATGTAGACATGTATTTTTTATTTCAGAAAACGATTGGCCATCTTTGATTTATCCGAAAATGATACCCCACTTGCCATAGTAACGATAAATTAGAAGTTATGACGACAAACAGAGCGCGCGGCAGAAGAGAACTTCAACCCCTCCCCCTCCCCCCCAGAGGGGTGCCTCCGATTGCCTCCCGGGCGATTTTCACTCTAACCCACCTAACTAACAAGTGTACCAAGTCTCATGCTTTAATGCAAAAAATATTGCTCCCCATACATTAATGGCTTATAACGCCCCCACTATAACATGTCATATTCAATTACTCACAACGACTTGACATCTTTCGCAGTATCGAGAGTAAAAGTGCTCAGAACTAGGAGAGGGCGTCCTCTGAAAAGCGCACCATTAATTAAAGTATAAAGAGACTGCTAAACTGCTTAGATATACTTAATTTACAATACACACACGCATACCCATAAACTCTTTAAAAGCCTTACCTCTAAAGACCCAAATAAAAACAAATGTCATTCTCCATAACTTGTCATATTCAATCACTCACAAAAACCTGACATCTTTCGCAGTATCGAGAGTAAAAGTGCCCAGACCGTACGCCCTCTGCTGGCGCGCGACGGGACTAACGATATCGCAGTAATCGGCCCCATCGGGCATCGAATCCAGACTAGTTCGGATCCGGTAATTGTACGGGATTGAGGAACATGACATGTGTTCTGTAACTACGTGTTGTGGTTTGGGAGGGTTTCTGTGTAAGTAAGCTTTTAGTTTTCTTTGGGTAGATAGTTTTTTGTTATAATTTGTGCTCATTTTTATTGGTATAGAAAGAATTTGTTAGGAAATCAGGTCTTCGAATACATGGTGATCTAAATTTCTCGGTATCACAAACCTTACATAGATATTAGAATAATTCTTTTTTTCTTAGTATGTAGTATTAGTTAATTCATCTTTATTTAAAAGAATATCACAAAAAACTGATTTGCCATCACAAATATTTAATATTTGATGGCTAAATTTATTCACTGTCATTACGTCGAGAGCTCGCATTATTGTACTTTTATCACCTATGATTTAAGATTACATGAAACTCTACAACGGTTTACGATACCTGTAGGAGTGTAGGTATTAGTAAAATAAAAAGATCCCGGGAAAAATATTTTTCATTACATTTCCATAATGCTTGACCAAGCGTAACTCACGCCGGTGCCCTCTCGTTTAATATCGTACGCGTGATAATCCCCATAGAAAAATGAAAGTATAAACAAAACAAAGCACTCCGGCCCCGCCTATTCTAACCTCAAAACATAACTCTTGCTCATATAAGCCCTCAGAAACAAAAAAACGTTCGCAGAGACCGCTCCAATTATAAAAGGCAGTCGCCCCGAAAACCCTCGGCTTTAAAAAAAAAGAATAAAAAAAAGTTATTTAAATAAAACCCGGCGCCCACGCTCTGTGTCGCATAAATTGCCTTCATTAATTTCCGGACCCTGCAAAATATTGTCTTGAAAGGATAATCAAATACAAAAACGTGGAAATGGCGGTGCGTCATTTCCATAACATTTCCCTGCCCCGGCCCCCGCGCGCTGGTCCCCCCCTCGCCCGTTTTTCGTCCCCTTTTCCGGTCCCTCCGTCCCCTTTATGAGTCGGCCAATTACGACCCAACGTCGGAGCTTAAGGCTCGCATTAGAGAGAATGGTAATGGTCGCAATTAGATGTATATACTATGCAGACTCACGGTTTTATGTGCTAACCCATTGTTTAAGAAATTAACTTCATTTTTTTAGCTAAGTTGGGAAAAAACGTGAAGCAAACTTAGCTAGTTGCTGTTTTTAAATTCAAAAATTGAAGATTTTATCTACACTGTAAGGTTCAATTTTAAACCTAAAGGATCATTTGAATATGGATCAGTTATTAATTCCATTTGGGTCATTAGTATTATCAAAAAACAGTATGCAGTTGAACAACTGATTTCACAGAAGATTTGTAAAAACACAATCCTAGGAGACATCTACATAAAAGAACTCAGCAGACATCTTATAACTACAACAACAATAAAAAACTGTTTACCACCACTACAAAACAAATCGCGTGCGAGCACAAAACTTTACCCTACGTACGGTTCAAAAGTTATAGTAACTCAGCGCTTGGGTTCAGCACAGGATTGTGAGTGTGATTCAGAAATGTGCTACACTTGTGAAATATGTTTCGAGTAAAACAAATCTTCCATAATTTATTAATTAGCTGTCCCCCGCGGTTTTAACCACGTTATGTTATACCTTCGGTTACTGATAGACTCTCGTGGATCATTGTGTAATGCTATGTATATTTGCTAGTCTGATGTACAAGCCATATTACTGCGAAGTGCCAATAAAATCCATTCAGAAGTTGTTAAGTTAAAGAGTAACAAATATTATACATCCACGCTCGAAAACTTTGAAATTCATACTATTTGTAGGTTTTTTCTTTAAACTATACTGCCTTATTGCTGGCCAGTCTTCTCCCGCGCTTTTTCGAATCAATCCTAGTGGTACTCGTCCAATCCTCCCGCAGTATATAATGCAACCTATTCATTTTAAGAGGTTATACTAGAGATCTAAGTATATAGATACGATTTTTATGAAATTTTCTAACTCTTGACTCCTAAAACAAATATGTGATTATGACAAAAATAGTCGCCTTCTAGGCTAGCCTTGGTACCGTCGTCTCTATGAGGACCCTTTCCTAGCGGTGACTGTGGCAAACTTGATCCTCCTAATCCCGTTTAAGCCTAGCAGCCTTTTTGCCCACATGGGCCCACAATGACGTTTGAAATAATATGTTACAATGCAATGCAAAAGGATAACGTTCTATAGGCTAGCGACACTGTATTTTCTCAAAGTCCTTTTTTTACTCTTGTAAACAATGATGTTATCAGTAAAAAAGTGTAGATAGGTTATCCAAACGAAATTCTATCTTCAAAAACGGCACACTAACGCACACATACTTACATTACACGTCAAAGTAGGATGACATGATTGAAGTGGTGCGAGTGAAAAAGAGATAAACGTCAAATGTCAACGCGATACTCAGTATCATGTTTGTCAATTGGCAAACTTTTAATGTGCCACTTTTTGGCTGCATATAACCTATTATATAAACTTTTAAGATAAACTTGGCCCAAGTAGTTTATCATAAAACTTTATATTTATTAACTAAAATTATAATGATTGTCATTCTATTAGGATTATAATTACATAGGTCTTAAATAGACAGGTTTTTAATTTAATTGTATAAGGTGCTAGAAAGAACATTTTAATTGAAAAAGTCACTTTGGTAGTTAAACCCACAACTTAAATTAAGTTGAAAGGGTTATCACGACATGAAATATTAATCAAGAGCTCATAAACCATGATAAATACTATAGTATATTAATGCTTACTAGTCAACAGCATAGTGTGCGAAACAGCACTTTTAAGAGCTGTATACACCTCAAAAATTAGTTACTTATATTAATTGAAAGAGTTATCACGTCATGAAATATTAATCAAGAGCTCATAAACCATGATAAATACTATAGTATATTAATGCTTACTAGCCAACAACATAGTGAGCGAAACAGCACTTTTAAGAGCTGTCTACACCTCAAAAATTAGTTTAAGTACAACTGAAAAGCTTCCCAACCACATTCAAAGACATCTAATATTCAAAATTGAACCTAATTCAATTAAACATTAGAACCTAATTCATAGAATAAAAATTAGGCTCTTTAAAACACATACTATTATCTAAATAAATATATACACAGGTACTTATTATACAAAACGCAAACAGACGCACCGCGAATTCGTTTTGGAGTTTGCGCCTAAATAAACAAAAACATTCATTGGCTTGTGTTTGTCCCCACTTAATTAATTTTCTCATTTCCTATTAGCCCGGAGGAAGGTAGATTTTCGTAGCCCTGTTTGGTTTTGGGAATCATGTTATGTAAATGTACTGGAGGGAGGCCTATGTAAATGTATTGTTCACCCTCTGGGTTTAACATAAGGCGGTTCTAAACAATAAGGCAATTTGGTGTATAGGAACTTGCAGAAAGATGGTGTTTAGAATATTTATATATGTACTGTGAGGGCTTTAAAGAAGCATCCGATATCAACACTCACTGTTTAAAATGTAATCCTTTTTATGATAAACTAGCTGTCCCCCGCGGTTTCACCCGCGTTATATCAGATTTTTGGTTACTAAAAAAGAAGATAAAAAGTATTCTATGTCCGTTCCCTGGCCCTAAGCTACCTCCCCAACAATTTTCAGGCAAATCGGTTCTGCCGTTCTTGAGTTATAAAATGTGTAACTAACACGACTTTCTTTTATAAATATAGATTGATGGCCCGCCTCATGTTAAGAGGTCGCTGTCTATAGACATCTACAATGCTGTAAACCAGATACCTTGCCGGGGTTGCGGAATGTTGCCGGGGTTGCGGAATGTTTATAATAGTTGCCGTGACCCTGGAACATAAAGGGCAATCGAAGGAACATGAGTGGGTTTTAGTCAGTAAGAGTCTGACACGCCCTCCCGCCGCACCCAGGACGGGAGCAGTCATTGGATGATTCCCCACTCACCAAAAAAAAAAATGATTGATTATATCTTCGAAACTATGCATTTTTGGATAGCTTTGAGATTTTGTATTATTTTTACTAAAATAATGTAACCCTAGAGTTATGGAATATCAAAATCATCACCTTGTTATGGTAGTTACATGCTCTAACGAGTTTTTTTACTAGGAGTACTACCACTAGAGCCTGTTTTTTAAATAACAGATATAACATTTCAGCTGTTTATATACGGTCTCTAACTGGAACAATAATGATAGACCTGCTCAAAATTAATCATTACGATTTCAACGTATACTCCTTGTTTTAGCACAAGTAAACCAAATTTTATTCCTAAAAATAGACCTGTTAAAAATAACGATTTATACCAAAAACTATAAATAATGGTCTCTAGTTACTTTTAGGCAATTTTAGGTATAAAAAAACTTAATGTCACAATAAATAAATAAAAACCCATGTTTTATCCGGTTCGCGGAACTAACAAAATATTAAAATATCTATTATAGTCACCACTCCGCTTTAATTCCTACAAAAAACTAATGCAGCCACAAAGCATTTATTTTTATAAACTTCATATTATACTATTTTTTATGTGCTCAAATATTTCGTATATAAAATATTGAAACCTGGTGTGAATATGATGAAAACAATGTCATCATCTCCCTAGCCTTTTCCCAACCGTATTGGGGTCGGCTGCCAGCCTAACCGGATTCAGCTGGATACCGGTGTTTTACGTGAAGCGACTACCTATCTGACCTCCACAACCCAGTAACTGGGCGACCCGATACCTCTTGGTTAGACTGGTCAGAGTTTCTGGCCAACCAGTAACGACTGTCAAAGTTCTACGAATGACAACCGGGACCAACGGCTTTACGTGCTTTCCGAGGCACGAGATGTCAGTGATGTCTAAGATAAACTTTAGAAAGTACGTATGAATTGAACAAGTCACATTGGTACTTGCCCGGATTCAAACCCACAACCTCTTACACAATGATGAAAACAATGTAAGAAAAGATATGTAATACCTACTGAAACGAGTGCTTTTCGACAATGTAATCCAAACTTCGAGTCTACAAGCTACGAAGTGCTACGCTATCAAAGCGTAGGTGTTTCGTAGCAATCACGTAGCAAACATTTTCATCCGCTTATACCTTATACACGTGTAATTAGTTTTATAGTTTTGATATTGTAAAAGTTTAACTATAATAGCTGATTCCAATCTAAAACAGACAATAATTAAATTTATTAAAAAAAAGAAAATTGTTATTTGGATAAATATAGAATTTTCAAGAGGAAGAGACATCGACGCGCAGTTTGTTACTAACCGACTAAAAATAAAATAGAATAAAAATTGACTTCTGGGCAAACCAGTCTACCGCATATTGAAACAACAATCCTAAAGTATTATTAGAATTTACGATGTAAGCTAATATTACAAGGAAATTAATTGGCCCCATTTTACATGAAGGAGAAGTATCCATCAATATTTTTAGTAATTTTATCTTAGCACTTTGTCGCCTTGATAAATACACATACTTATGCAAAGTTTGACTTTTCTATCTTTAACCGTTTGGGCAATACGATAGCGTTGGCGTTGTGAAATACAACCTCCATTTCGCAAAAGTAATAATGTCTATAGCTATAAATACTCTATGGTGGTTCGTAACAGCCTAGTCTATGCTCTATGGGGGAGGCCCGTGCTAAGTAATTTACGAGCTAATTTTATGGTGCACGTGGTTATAAGTGTTGCCACATAACGCTTCTTTTTTGCATATGGTAGCATTGCATTGCTAATTTTTATTTATTTTGAAAAGGGGTGAAATTACATACACGTTTCGTACATATGCCGCGGTTTTTTTGTCGTTCTAAGTCGTCTTTATGGAGAATGACATTCCAGTATAGAAAACCAGTTTTCATAATCTATAATATAAAAATTAATCGCAAAATGTGTTGCTAAACGCATAACTCAACAACGCCTGGACCAATTTGGCCAATTCTTTTTTTATGAAGTTGAAGTTCATGGATGGTTTTTACGGAAAAATTCGAATAACTGCTGAAAAAAAACCCCCTTTTCTCTTTCCCATACAAACGTTTTCTAACTAAAACGTAGAGTCAATTTGAGCTTTATTACTATTGTATAAAGTTCAAATGTAAAGGGAAGGCAAAACAAGTGAATGACGATAGAATCGTGTGAATATTGATGTCAAGTTTAAATTGAAAATATGTTTGTGTTGAATGTGCCCATTTATCCAAGAAGGCTATAATCTATATAACATCACGTTACAATTTACGGGAGCGGAGTCGTAAACAAAAATGTAGGTGAAACCGCGGAGGACAGCTAGTTAAAAATAATAATAATGCCAGTCTATAGGGATGTGGACTACATCAAAAGAATGACATTCTGTTTAGTCCGTCTGTTAGACAGTCCAAAAATACTAGACACATATTTTTTGCTTGATCAAATTAATAACAAAAGATAAAGAGCATCAAAGTTCCAGAGAGGGGGCTTGTGACGTCACTTGTCAGTAAAAATTATACAAAGGCGTGACGTTTCACGAAACTTCAACGCACTGTATTGTCGTCATTTTCTGTTTACGAAAAAAAAGAAAAAATATGTGTCCCAAATTTTTTGATTATCTAACTGACGGACTAATTACTTTTTTTTTTCGTCTCTCTTATTATTGTCCTACTCCCACCACGGAAAGGCGTTTTCTCGAACAAAGAAGGCACTAGTACAGATCACTTTACACATTATATTAATCACTGGCTGTCCCTCGCGGTTTCACTCGCGTTGTGTTAGGTTTCTGGTTATTGCTCCGCTCCTGTGGCTCATAGCGTTATGTTATGTAACCTGCGTATTATATAGAGCTATATTAGTGTAAAGCTTTATCGAAATTCAGTGTTTTTTTTTATTTCATAAAAAATTAACCACTGAATTTTGATAAAACTTTTTTATATAATTTGATTAAAACATTTGATAAAACAGAGCTACTTTAGTGTAAAGCTTTATCAAAACTCAGTGGTTATTTTTGTAAAGGAGTAACATACATCCACACATACATACATCCGTAAATTCAGACTTTCTCATTCATAATATAAATGGGATAGTTCCAGATTTCCTTACGTTGGCTTCCTTCACCAATGCCAGTGATGTCCTAGAGAAAACTAAAAAACTAAACTAACTAAGTTTTAATATAATATATAGTTTTAGTTTAAGTTTTTTTTCTTACCATAAAAATTTGTTGAACTTTAACTAGTTTTGAATCCTAGGCATACTAACTATTGTCATACTAACTTTATAACTATTAACCAAATTCATTAACTCTTAAAAATATATTAATTGACACTTATTGCTTCCCATATAAGTTAGCATTAAAAGAAGACTTGGCTACCTTATTCCTGTTTCAAAATAAAGGGGCATGGCCAGTGACATATTCCAAAAAAGTTAACATGACATGGCGGGTAGATTGAACAGTCTCATTTAAATTAGGAATTGACATTGTTGCGCTGTCGATCATTTTGTCGATACAGAGTAATCCTATATCTTCTTTATTAGGGATTGGCAGCGTATTGTTATTTTTGATGTCGAGTTTCGTATCACGATTTTAAATAACAATATTTCTAGTAATTGTCATAAAATAATTTGTAGTATTTTTAATTGCCAAATTAATTAATTAATAGCCAAAAACGTCAATATTATAGCAAATTCTCGACTTTTCTATACTATGTTTTAATATAAATATGTATGTATTAATTTAAGGTTTCTAACTTTCTATGTATTGTGGGCCACTCGTGCAGCCCATAAAACCTGTTAGCCTTCATAATAAATTATATCTATCTTAATCTCTCTATCTCTGACCGAAAACCGCATAAAAATTTGTTAAGTAATTTATGAGCTTAATATGTAAAATTTTTTTTTTTTGGAGTAGGAAATCACCAAATGCCTGCTTCTGTCCTGGGTGCGGCGGGAGGACGTGTCAGACTTTTACTGACTAAAGCCTACTCATGTTCCTTCTGTTGCCCTTTATGTTCCGGGGTCACGGTAACTATAAACATTCCGCAACCTCGGCTTAATATGTTAGGATGGAAGTATTACATTTCAATAACCTTTACAGCCTTCTTTTTACATCAATTATAATTTCACCGTATATAATAATCACTCTCCAAACCCTTTGAAACACGGCTTATTTTCAAACCGTCAACAATGAATAAATAAATAATAATACCAGCCTATAACTGTCCCACTGCAGGGTAAAGGCCTCTTCTCATACAGAGAAGGCACGAGCATTGATCACCACGCTTGCTCAAGATGGGTTGGCGATTTCGGACTTATATTAACTACAAGTCCAGGTTTCCTCACGACGTTTTCCTTCACCGATGTCTGTGATGTCTAAGACAAACTTTATAAAGTACATATGAATTGAAAAAGTAAAGTCACATTGGTACTTGCCCGGATTCGAACCCGCGACCTCTTGCATGAGAGCCGGGCGCCTTAACCACTAGGCCTTCACGACATTAATAAATAAATAAATAAAAATCATTTATTTCAAAAATAAATAAACTACAAAACAATAACAATACGCCGCGTTCACGCTTTTAAATGGAGAAGCCTTAACCATTACGCAACACCATTCCCCAGCACAATCAAAGTAAGCAATAAACATACGGACAAAAACACAGCACACATGATGATATAAAACACAACCAGCACAAATAGGCTAAGCTCCAGTAAAAAGCTGGCCATATTTGCATAATGACTTTATATTATGCCCGCAACTCCAGCGCAGAATTTTAATGACCCGAGCAACGTTTTTGAGTTTTTAATGTAAGCAAACATACATAATGTTGTGTATGTACGTATGTGGTGGGTGAATTTTTTTCTTATTTCATTGGATGGCAAACAAGCAATACAAGAAGTGGCACAAATGCATGCATTAACATTTCAACGACCAACCGACAGCCGGCTGTCGGGCCGCTAGTCTTTCTATTTTTGTTCGAAGGTAAAAACAACATTTACATATTTTTGGACAACTCACACACAACGTAGTTAGTGTATTCGCGAATATTGATTCTTGAAAGAAATTATTTGATACTAAGCATAAGCATAAGCAAAGGTCGTGATGGCCTAGTGGTTATATAAGGCACCCGCCTCTCATGCAAGTGGTTGTGGGTTCGAATCCGGGCAAGTACCAATGTGACTTTTTCAATTCATATGTACTTTCTAAATATTATCTTAGACATCGCAGACATCGGTGAAGGTAAACATCGTGAGGAAACCTCAATAGTCAATAGTCAAATCGTTTATTTTCATTAGGCCAAAAAAAAGGCACTTTGAAACGTCATTTACAAAAGTGATTCTAGTTGCCCATTCCAAAATGTAGTTTCGTGAAACCTGGACTTGTAGTGTGATTATAAGTCTGAAATCGCCAACCCGTCTTGAGCAAGCGTGGTGATCAATGCTCGTGCCTTCTCTGTATGAGAAGAGGCTTTTGCCCTGCAGTGGGACAGTTATAGGCTGGTATTATAATAATTATAAGAATACACTCTAATAAAATTGATGTTAAATTCAGATAAGTTTAACACAAAAGCTTAAACTCACGTGGAACTCATGACCCTCTCGAGCTTTCCCCCTAAACAGTCACTCAAGACTAAAATCGTGTTAGGTTGCAAACACTGATTTATTCGAATGTTGTATAAATCGTATAAAACCATTTATTATCTTTGAAGGACAGAAGAACTCCATAGAAATCAATCTTTTTTCTTATTAGTTAAATTAATCCTTCGAACACACGTGGTTCGAGACACAATATAAAGACAATAGCAGCCCGACAGCCGGCTGTTGGTTGGTCGTTGAAAGGTTAAAGATTTTGTCTTGTCGACTTATTAGTAAAATTTACCCGAGTATAATTGTAACATGCGAGTATATACTAGGTGTTCAATAATTAATATTCTAAAGAATTTTATGAATTAATCTCAAATCGGAAATACCCGCTTCTCAAATAAAAATCTGAAAACAAACAAAACTTTATAAGGCTAGTTTATGCAATCAAATATGCACGCTTATGTGTCCACTCCCTTCGAAGCTCGAAAAGCCTCTCCGTTCCATCCTAATGACTAAACTCTCGACAACTAATACCAAAATTATACACAATTATCGTCATCAAAGTCTCATTAAAAAAGAAAACTCCGTGTAATTACGCAAGCACATTTACATAAAACAGCTATTATATAAAACAGGTATTATTTGAACAGAGAAGGGTAAATCCCTGCGATTTACGTCATGTCGTTAGTCATTACGCATTCCCGTGAAGGCTTTGAAGGCAAAATTACTGGCCCTGGCCTGGCCCTTAAGGGGTGGCCCCGGAGTGGGAGGGGTGTATAATAAATGACGCTGCGGCCCCCGGGGGGCGAAGTAGCGAACTTTTTTGACAAATTGCTGTAAAAGTGCGTGCCTCTAATCGTAAGGGGTTGATGCGGGAATGGGTTCACATCTAATGTTAAAATTTGTGCTTTGTCCTAATTTTTGTTTGTTATGGTAGAATATATTTTCGAATTTCGGTGTAGGTTGTTTGGTTGGGTTGTTAATGATATTAATTGTGCTGGTTTCTGTGTTCAGGTTATACAGAAATTATGAAAATGTCTTTTGAATAGATTTTAGTAAGTACTTCAAGTTCGCACTCACACTATTGTGACCTGTACTTGTGATTGAAACATTATTAATTGGTTTTACTTTAAACATTAATTTGTATCCAAATATAATGTAGCAGAATTAAAACTTTAAATTATATTTGGATAACAATCATAGATTTCTCTAAACTTCCTGATTCTACAAATTATTAATTGCTTTTGTCCACGTAGACAAAAGCAAATGAAGGAATATAATATACGCGTTACTCCGTACCAAATTCGTCAAAATCTATTTAGCTTACCTAATTGTGAAAGTAATCAAGCCACACAAACAGAGAGACAGCATCACTTTCTTTGTAATATTCGCATGAATAAAACACACTTTAACTCAGAGGTAATTGGTAATAGCCCTACTAAAATGATGTTTGAATTTGCTAAAGCATCAGTATCTACCGCATTCAAATTGCGATCAAAACATAACCGTAAAACATAATCAATTATCGCAGACCGAAGCTGGATATAGTGACTAGATCTTAAAATTGATTATAACATGAAATTATCACAACTATTTCACTAAAAAGTTGTCCACTGATTGAACATTTAGACAAAAATCAAATTTTGAGATCTATCCACCACGGGGACCTTCACAAGCACGAAACCAAACCATCCCAAACACACCTACTTACCTTAAAACCAAACCACTTCTATTCCAATGCATTTTAATCAAGCAAAACACAGCATTATAAACAAAGAGCCTCCCCTCCGTAAACTTTCAATACATAAGCGGAGAGTTTCGAAGCAAATGGAATATTCATACAACCATCCCGTTTACGACCTTGTAAAGGGCCGCATAAAAATTTAGAGGCAAAAAACGAGTACATCCCTTTAGATGTACTCTTGGGATGAAACTGAAGTTTGTAATTGAATTTTTGCCTGGAGCCCGCAAAGGGCCGGCCTGCTTAATTTGTCGTGCGCGGTAAAGGGTTGATGCGGATGGTGCGTGGGATGAGCGGCCGCTGATTGCGAAAGAAGGTACTTATGTTATTGGCTAGAAATATAATTTTAGGACACAATTTCTCTAAAGCACTAAGTTTTAAACCTGCAGGTTTATTTAATTTTTAATTATACAACTGTAAAAATACATTTTCGGTTATTCAATAAGGAAACAAATAAAGGTGACGTCACAAGTTCGCATTTTCAATCCACAAGCATGAGACGTGAGGTATTTTAATCACTAGTTCATCAAGGCCTGCTTACAGCGTGTAGTTAAATATCTAGATTACAAAACTTACCCCAACTTAAGCGTGAACCTACTTAAGTTCCGCTACCGCCTCTAACTCACATCCCTACACAAGATACAAATTATATTGTTGTAATCAAAAGGAAATATTCCATTTTTTACCCGAGTAAGGGTTGTTTTTACCTTCTTTTTTTCAGCCTACGTGCTAAAATTTAATTCGGGCTTTCCGGATTATGTAAAGGTACGTTTGAAATACATAACCCTTTTTTATCTTTGGTGAAAAAAAAATCGATAACACCCTTTAAAGGCGTCACGTACATTTGTTTCTAATAAGTTTCTGTGTGTTTGCAGAGAAAGGTTTTTTGTTGTATTTGATTCGATGTTTGTAGGTTTAATTTATAAAAATAATAACAATTCCAGCCTATTACTGTCCCACTGCAGGGCAAAGGCCTCTTCTCATACAGATAATTAAGTACAGGTAATTAATTTAGGTTTAATTTATATCTATGTTATTTCAAACAAGAGGCTAGGTGTGATTTTTCGTAACTAACGCTTCCTGACTGAGGTATACTATTTTATTATCTTCCAGGTACATAATATCGTCATTGTTTAAAAGAAAAGTTTTGACCACTTGTTCCGTTATAAGAACAATGTATCTGATCCCCTATGAGCTACTTTCACTTTATATTGTACTATATTCTGTAATACTTTCTGAACTGCAATATCAATTAAAAATAAGTATCGTATATAATATATAATTACTTCCTTTCTCGCGGGAATTCGTCCGCGAGAATTTCAGCATTTATATTATTATGACTGAACTTAAAATAACAAAACATTTATCGTATAATCGCCAAATAAAATAGCCAAGTTCAAGTCGACCTCTCGCAGGTTCTTATAGGTTGTATTATTATTATTAAATATATATTATTGTTTTCTTTTTAGTAAAATGTCGTCATGTCCTAGTGGTTAAAGCGCCTGCCTCTCATGCAAGAGGTTGTTAATTCGAATCCGGGCAAGTACCAATGTGACTTCTAATTCATATGTACTTTCTAAAGTTTATCTTGAACATCACAGACATCGGTGAAGGAAAACATCGTGAGGAAACGCGGACTTGTAGTGAATATAAGTCCGAAATCCGCCTTGAGCAAGCGTGGTGATCAATGCTCGTGCCTTCCCTGTATGAGGAGAGGCCTTAGCCCTGCAGTGGGACAGTAATAGGCTGGTATTATCATTTGTTGAAATTTTAAACTAGGTAAATTAAACTCATTGCGTTTCCATTGAACCATTAAAATTACACTTTAAAAAGATACAAACGACTGATTCTAGAAGTGTGCCGTTTTTTATTTCAACGTACAGAACCCTAAAAGAATTAAAGAAATCAAAATAAAACAGTACAAAGCACAAATCAACTAGAACCTATATTTCTTCAAATAGAAAAAGGGAAGTTGATATCGAGTGGAGGCCATTATTGACTCAAGATAAACCTAATAAACGAAATGCATTAGATGTGTTTGTCCGCTCAATAACCAATCACTCAAGGGATACTTTACCTTTGGTGTAGCATTTTTATCGGTACTTATATATTACTAACTTTTGCCCACGCCTTCGCATTTGTCACTTAATAAATTAACATAGTTAATAGCACTCGGAAATAAAGTAGCTAATGGTGCTGATTCTCATGTTCACAAACTTAACAAAATTTAAGTTAAATGCATCTTTCTCGTTCCATTTCTTAAAGAAAAGGACAGAAGATACATTTTAGTTTAATCCTGTCAAATTAAACAGCGCCTGAAGAAAATTGACGTATATTTAGACGCCATGTTTTTAAATCGCGTCTAAATTATCTATGGAGTGTCTAAATTTGACAGAACTTAACTAATATTTTATTTTCTGTCCTTTTCTTAATTAAATGGAAAGAGAAAGACACCTTTAACTTAAATTTACGTTAGTTTGTGAATAAGAGAGTCGGCACCATTGTCTTTATATCGGTGTAAAAATTTTTACAATCGAACTTTAAAAAAATCCTGGGGTTATCTTTTACAAACAAGACAAAATTGTAATTTTGTCTAAATGGGTCCGGTACCGAGAGACCGTGAGTTCGATTAACTATTAGAGTTAACGAAATGTTGGTAAACTATATACTTATGTCCCACCTTTTAAGAAATAAGAATACATTGCTAGTGTTAAAAACAAATAAAAAAAAACAACAAAATATTGTACTTAAAAAATATTTATTCATAGCGTTACATAAGAACGTTCATTCTCTAAAAAAAACTCGTATATTTATCACACCGAAAATAAAAACCTTAACACAATTTCAGCATAAAACCCCTATCTCCGCTTATAAGCCCGACAGGCTAAAGCATTACATGACAAACAAAAACCGGGGGTATCACTTTTACCCAAAAATAAGCACAAATATCATTTATTATCTGTGGACCAAAAAAACGTCACACAATCTTACGTTACGCACAAACAGAGCCCTGCTTAAAACCTATACCGGCCTTTGCTTTTCCATTTTCCGCTGCCAACAAACATGGAACCCCCTCTCCTCTCTTTCGCGAACTGTGATCGCTAAAATCGGGGGTTTTGTGTAAAAAGAGGGAGGTCGTGTTTAAATGGACAGTTTCCCCGTCCAGCGTCGTATGACAGATGATTATCTACGGGCGACGTCAAAGTGAATAATTGGAATTTAGAATAGGCATGTTTTTGGAGTTTATGGTAGCTCGATACGGCGGCCAGTTCATTATGTTGTAGTGTCGGACAGCGGACATTTTTTAGTAATTTGAACTAGCAGAGCTGCAAACTGAAAATGGAATTAAAAAAGGGTAATATGTAGCTGCTTATAGTCAATGCGCTGAAAGGATTGCTTTGTGCAATTTTGAATGTTAGCTGGTGTGTTGCCAAGGGCGTTTTGGTTCGACAAATCATGATAGTAAATACTCGTATGTACGGGAACTGTGAAAACTCTTTGTTATAGGATACTGAAAAATATAATGCACTACAAATAAATGAAGGATGAATAAGAATTACTGAATGGTATACATGTGATAAACTTTAACGTTTAAAGTGCATTATTAAATATTATTTCGTTGGAAGTTTGTTACTCTTTCCCGCAAAACGTTGTTGAACGAATTGATGATGAAACTTCAGTGTAATAGAGCTACCTCAGATAAACACATACGTTATATAATATCACTCTATGACCCAGAAACCGCGGGGGACAGCTAATGACTGTTAGGCAAGGTTCTCTCTGATTTTATTCAGAATTTTCCTAACCTCTTTATTCTACTTTTGACCCCTAAACATCACCAATATCCCATCAAGCAGAAGTACTCAACAAATTCGCTGTACATACCTACCTCTTCAAAACCATTTAAAACGCCCAAACGAAAGTACCATCACCTACACATTAAAATTCTCTCGCCCCGGCCATGCCCAAAAAAACAAAAGAAACGCGCCCATGTTTTATAACGACTGCCTAACACGAGAGCGGCGAAAATGAAAGGGTACTAATTAATTCTACAAACCACACGCACACATAGAAAACGCGTATATCTGTCTATCTATAAGTAAATGACCACATCAAAAAATATCAAAGGGATGCTCAAGAAAGATAGGCGAAAAAAACGTACCTACTGAAACAAAACCCCGCCCTCCCCGCAGGTCGCAGCGGCCGCGTCTCCCCTTCCTCGGGGGAGGCTGGGGCACGCACATGCGTATTTTGCCGCCCCCACTCTAAGCCAGCCTTCCATTTTGTTTTTGCGTGGTCATTTTTTCTCCCGTTTTAGTTTTGCTAGACGACTGTTTTAATAGAAACTGAGATGTAATGATTATTAGTTTGGTATGCTGCCCTGGTATTTAGGCTTAGGATGCGATAATTAAAGTTATGCTATGATGAACTGTGAAGCTTAAATACTATAAAGGCGGATTCGAGTTCCGCACAATGGACGATTTTTTGTTAGACCAACAAATATAATTGCACGTTTCTAAAGACATCCACAGAGTTACTAGTGTGGGGAAAAGTAAAAAAAATAACAAAATACACAGAATACACTACACACACTGGAGTCAAAAATTCAGAATCAGCGACAATATCTACTTAAGAACTTTTGCGATTGTCTGTTGACAATTTCGTTAAAGTTGATAGTAAATTAACTGTCATCACAAGAAATGTCAAAAATGGTCTCTTACTAAGGTTTCAGACCATTTCGCCGAAAGTAGCATGCCTAGGGGTCAAAATTACTCCGTACCCAGCCAACATATTATTAGATTTTAGAAAACTTCCTCCAGTCGCTGAGCCACTTCTCTAATAGTTATTAACTTCTTAATATATTTATATTTTAGGTATATTTGTTTACTGTCTGACTCATCTTATTCGTGGTAGCCGAACTTGTTAGCCTTTATAAATAAAGGACACGCCACTGCTCACCAAATAAACTATTTAATTTTCTAGTAAAAAACCAACATATTAAAATACAAATTTCGTTCTTTGTCCTGCTTTGAACTAATAATTGACCCCAGCGATCAAAAGCCAATCATTTGATGTTATCTCGTTTGATTGAGGTTAATAATTCGTTTTAAAATCTATTAAAAAAGTCTTCAAATCTATTTCAGGTGCCGAATTTCAAAACCTTTTATTCAGAAAAACCACTAGCTACATAGTCTTTGGGTGCCAGCGAAGCACATACATAATATAGTAAGTATGGGTGAATAAGTATTTTAGAATAGTAATTGTCGAAACAAACATCTATGAGTACAGATTTTTTGTAAGAGTAACCACAAATTGTCAAAAACTTCTACACTCCTTTAAAAAAAGCCAGCTTGATGCTAGTCAGACTCACGCACAAAAGGTTCTGTTCTTAAAAGCTGCCCTATAATATATATATTTTTTTAGTTTAGTACCTTTAGCTTCTACCCGTAACTTCACGTTAATGTTAGGTATCTCGGATGCATATAAAGTCCAAGTCCGTTAAAATCTAAGCTATGTCCTTTCTTGGGGTTCAAACTTAATTCATACCATAATCAAAATCGGTCCAGTAGGTGTGGCCGTGAAAGCAATGCAGATAGACAAACAGTAAGAAAGAAAGAATTACTTTAGCCTTCATTCGTTCACTAAGCCAATCACAGTGCATTACCATCAGCAGACGTACTAACTGTAACGACCAAAAAAAATGGCTCATCATGGTACCATTCATTAGAAATTAACACATCAATTACCTACCTAAAACAAATACCACCCTTATTTCCTTTACAAACAAACCCTCGCCTATTTACTTACCGATAATGACAAACACAATCTTGCTAGAAGCTTGCTACATCACAATTCGCTTCAATTTTAAACCTTATTCCTTTAGGGATAACAGTTCAAGGAATAGCACTCTTCGAGCCAGGCTCTGAACTAGAGGCATGCGATTTTGGACTTTAAGGGTTTGTGTTAAAGGTGGTGTAAGTAAAGATATAGGTTTACTTCCCCGCTTGGGACGGTGATCCATCATAGTGTCGTTTCTATTTATCTTGATGAGGCCTCACTTCCTGGACTAATGGCCCTTTGTTTTTTCCCCTGTTTGTGCATGGGTACCTACCCTGTGGCTGCTGGCTGTAGATTAATCATTTACGTGATCTGACGAGTTTTTGTAGGTATAAGTCAGTATGAAGTGGAGTGTAATTTTCATTGTGATATAAGCATTATTTCATGGTAGGTACTAGTCTGAATAATAATATCTGTCTAAACTATAGTTGCAAAACTTCTGAAAAATTCGAAATAATTCCGGAATACTTCTGGGAAAGTTTCTTTAAATCAGAATTATTCAAAATGAATTTAAATTTAGAATTGTATTTTTTTGCAAAATATTTTTTTATATTTTTTTAAATATCGAATGGAATTTTGCATCGACCGTCGATCGCCGCCGCCTGACTGTGTGCACGAAGGCGATGGCGGTGCGGGGTGCGGTGAGAGGGGAGATGCTCCCCCCCGGAGAAGTTTTCAGAAAGATTCATACCCCGCAATCGAAAGTTTCCGCGGAATATTTCGCCCGAATTATTCAATAAGAATAAACGTGTTTATTTTTTGTGTGGTGGGTGAATTAATTATTTTTCAGTGGCACATAAGTTAGTAAAATATAAATGTTTATTTTATTATAAATCTGATCGATTAAGTATATTTGATAATATTTTTATAAAAAAATAAAAATCCCTTTAATCGCGGGATAACATATCTACATAATAATCCTGCAATTAACAGGATTTTTATTTTTTTGTTTTTATGTAGGTTATATCGAAGTCGAATGCTATTTTTCAAAATGTTAGTTGTGGAATAAAAAACCAGGCCGAGCATATTTGATTTGTTTTTTGAAAAAGGGTTTCCTATGTTTTTGGTTAGTTTGTATATAGCTCTGCTGTTCGCATCGCTAAGTATTCGCGAGTCACATAGATAGGTATTACTAAATAAAGGAAAACCTAATAAATAAACTCAAAAACTATTGTGTCGCTTTCAAAAATTCTTTCACTATTGGAAAGCTACTACTAATATTATAATGCGGAGGAGTTTGTTTGTTTAAACGCGCTAATCTCAGGAACTACTGATCAGATTAGAGAAATTCTTTGTTTTTTAAAGTCCATTTATAGAGGAAGGTATTAGGCTATATAACATTACGCTGCGACCAATAGGAGCGAAGCGTCAGTGAGAAATGTTGCAAAAAAGGGAAAATTATTCACATTTGAGGCCTTTTGTTGCGTGCGCTGAGTAAACGGTTTACGGGGGGCTAAGAAGTAACCAAAGGAAATTAAACGCGGTTAAAACCGCGGGGGACAGCTAGTAGGCTATATTCTCTATGAACCCATTAGAGGTAACTGCTGTACTCGATTGAGTACAGCATTATTCCGAAGTATAAATAACAGATCTTGTAAATTTTAGGTGATACACCTTATTATTTTACTTCATTACGCTGTACTCAATCGAGTACAGTGGCTTTTAATGGATTAATACAATTTCACCGGGTTTTTTTTGGCAGTTGAAATATTCCCAAAGATTCAGAATATTTCGGAATACTTCCGAAGTATTCGACGGGAATGTTTCGGAATTTTTCCCGCCAGCATCTATAGTCTAAACACAATCCGATATTAAAAATTGTCGAAATTTTAACTGAGAGACTTTCATAAAAATTAATTAAGATATTATTCTAACTAACTATTCATATATTCTAACTAGCTGTCGGAACTTCCATCGCCTATTTTACCCCTTTATCGTTGGGATTTACAAAAATATTTTCTTAGTGTTACCTATACGTAGTTACCTTACTCTTCGCAAAGAACACCTTACTAATTTCATGTCTCTAGGACAGCCCAAACCGCTGGGTTCAGGCTGTGCGTTAAAAAATTAACACTCAATCAATCAGTCACCATTAATCAGTTACTATTTTATTTATTTATTAAAACTTTATGCACAAAGAAAAACATTGCACAATGGCGGACTTAATGCCTTAGGCATTTTCTACCAGTCTACCTTAGGGTGACGCAGAGACAAAACATGGTAGGTGCAAAGATATTAAAGATAAAAGAAAAAAAAATGAATTATTGTAATAAATACATAAATACATACATACAAAATATAAACAGTAGGGAGAGATAAAAAATATAGATAGAGAAAAGAATAAATTACATGTGGGATGAATCTGCCAATTTCTTGCGCAAGTATTCGCGAGCCTTATTTTTGAATGTGTACAGACTGGTCAACGTCCTAATATCCTGAGGAAGTTCATTCCAAAGGAAAACTATTTATATATACTAATAATTTTAAACGTATAGAAGACTTCATTGAATACCGGATGAACTTCTTAACGACTGTAGTCATCATTCTCATAATCTGATGGGACAGTAATCCTACACGGCTGAGAAAATACACCAGGACCCCAAAACCGGTAATTTATGAACTTTTCGTAACCCGGCAATCACATCACTAACTTCTAAACTCCGATCGACGACTAAGAAACAGCGAGGTGCACAGATAAGTCGTACGAGCTGTAACACCCCTAAAACTATCGTACTTGCATTTGGTAACGTAAAAGCTCCTATTAACGACCCCCTAAAATGTGTACTCTATTAACGATCTAATTTTAAATCACTCATATTATACATAATGTAGGGTTCCAGAAAAGTCATACCTTAAAAATTAGTTACATAATTTTGTTTTATAACAAAACGAGCAAAGTTTGTGTGTTTAAATAGCCAGTGAAAGTAATAATTTGTCAATAATTGGGAAGCGCCCGAAACGGACGCAAGTTTCATAGTGTCGCGCCTCCAGCCACGTAAGTACACCTGAATATTGCTTAAGGAAATTAACGCACTAAAAATTGATTAGTCTTCTTGCTATCACATTACAACTGTAACGCATATATTCGTTTTCTAAACTAATTCTTAAAATAATACTTTTAATTGGTTTTTGTGTTATAAAATCATGTTTTAATAAAAGGCGGTAATAGAATCCAAATTTTAAAACTTGATCCTAATAACGACCCATGGCGTTGTTAAAATTTTGAGAACGTTCAGTATTTTAATATAATATCTATTATAAACTAACTTATTTGATTTAACCTTTTTCTTGTT
The DNA here is from genome assembly GCA_033675125.1 of Athetis lepigone. Taxonomy (NCBI): domain Eukaryota; kingdom Metazoa; phylum Arthropoda; class Insecta; order Lepidoptera; family Noctuidae; genus Athetis; species Athetis lepigone. Next base: position 13,632,970 of record CM066214.1, read on the forward strand.
CAATTCTTAAAATTATTTTACTTCGTTAGGTCTATTAACGACATAGCTATTTCTTAAGTTTTAGTGTCAAACTCGATCTATTTATTATTATTTTTATTGGTCGCTAATAGAATATTGTAACCTTCGTACTTGATTTTATTACCGACTCACAGCTGTGAGGATATTTTTGGTAATATTGAAGTACTAACACAAAAACAAAATGTCCATTTTTGAACAAATCGGCTTATTTCTTGCATATGTGACGTTTTGAGAGATTTTGTCACAGGCCATATCATTAATGTTAAATAAAATTTACTTTCCTGTTTAATTCATGGCATTATCTATGTATATTTCATATATTTTATTATATTCTCTAATCTCTTTAAAGTTTGTTTGTAGCAGAAAGCAGAAGCGCAAGCAGTAGGGATGCCTCTGGTCAACTAGAAGCTGGGCTTATATAGCTATAAATGAAGAGACCAGCATATACGAAACTTCATAAACCTATTATTCATAGCATACCAAGGATAACACTGCGTTACAAGGGAAACCATGACTATTGTTATATTATGATTTTATATTATTTATTCGTTTCACCATCGAATATTCACACCAATAATTACTTACTTATAGATTATTGGTGTAAATATTAATAACTATTTTATAACAAAACAATAATGTAACACTTACTTCAAAGTAAACAACACCATAAAATACCTTAAAAACGATTTTATTTTATTTTATACTATAGTAGAAGTGACAAATTCGTATGGGTCGGTAAAAGAAGCAGAAAAATCGCTAATAGAATCTTGCTGCATTCTAAGGGTCGGTAATAGAATCAACTTCTCTTTTGGATAAAATAATTAGTTTGTAACTGTTGTGTTATTGAATATTGAATTTAAGAACTGAATAGCAAAGAATACTTTGTAAAGATTAATTATAAATTATAACATCTTCCCTAACATAACAGCTTATATCTATTTTTTTTAAGTGAATCCTGAGACAGCTAAAACTGGCGGTAATAGGAGCATTTACGTTAGGTATACTAAGTTTGGTATTATGAGTTGAAACATAAGTTTCAACGTCACGATCGTCGATCACGTCCGTCATCCCGTGGCGTGCCAAGAAAAAGCGCGAAAAGTCAAGCTTTCGCTAATCATCCTTTCAGTTAATTACCAAATATAATTATTCTCTTCTTCTTCTTCTTCCTTTTTGTACATAAAATGGTAAATTGACTGACTGATTGTTGATATATAAACTTACAGCCCAAACCGCTATTCTTAGAGCCATTAAAGTTGGGGGGTGTGTACAGACATTCCTATAATGATATTGAAAATGCGTCTCACTGTAAATTTTTCTTCGATGATTCATTGATCATTCAATGATTCTTTCGCCTGCTACCAGTACCATATTACCAGTTACTTTACATACATTCAAGATTGTATCAGTATCACTTAAACCATCGAAAAATGCGATACAAGTACCTTCTATTCAGCAAGTGGGTGGCATACGGAATTTCATCTGTCGGTCTGCATCAGATCAAATCTCCCGAAGTGGCGTCTGCCTATAAATGGTGCTGCATTATGGACACGCAAACAGTTTAGTCTAGCGTCCGTGCGACTAATACTGCCATCAAATTATCTCCAGTAGTTCCGTGTTTGATGTTATTGTATTTTAGGTTAGATTTTATAAGGAATTATAGGAGTAAAGGTAGAGAATGGTAGATTTGTTATTTGGACATTTGAAAGGTTTTGCGACAAAGTTTTTGTATAGTAAAGTAGCTGTCTCCCGCAGATTCACCCGCGTTATGTTGTCTCGTTATGTTACATTCTTGATTATGGCCCCGCTCCCGTAGGTCATACCGTGATAATGGTGCCGATTCTCTTGTGCACAAACTAACGTAAATGCATCTTTCTCTTTCTGTTTAATTGAGAAAAGGACAGAAGATCGAATATTAGTTAAGTCCTGTCAAATTTAGACACTCCATAGATAATTTAGACGCAATTTAAAAACATGGCGTCTAAATATACTTCAATTGTCATCAGGCGCTGTCTAATTTGACAGGATTAAACTGAAATGTACTTACCTTCTGTCCTTTTCTTTAAGAAATGGAAAGAGAAAGATGCACTTAACTTAAATTTACCTTAGTTTGTTCACAAGAGTTTTTGTTATAGTGCACCACGTTTTTTGTCAGACATTTGTGTCATTAGTGTACTCGCTTATTAATAATAATAATACCACCCTATTACTGTCCCACCGCAGGGCAAAGGCCTCTTCTCATACAGAGAAGGCACGAGCATTGATCACCACGCTTGCTCAAGGCGAATTGGCGATTTCGGACTTATATTAACTACAAGTCCAGGTTTCCTCACGATGTTTTTCCTTCACCGATGTCTGTGATGTCCAAGATAAACTTTTAGAAAGTACATATGAATTGAAAAAGTCACATTGGTACTTGCCCGGTTTCGAACACGCTGCCTCTTGCATGAGAGGCGCTCGCTTATTATTATTATTTTATAGAGTTTTTACTTTACAGAATTGTAAAAGTGTCTCCCAAAACCGCCTAGACACGTATACGTGAGTCTGGCGGTCAAAGAGTTATTTTTCTACTAACTATAGAAATGTGAGAACTAAGTCCGAAATAAATTAATCGAGATAATACGGAATCATTCATTGGGTTTGCTGTGTAAACACACAACCTCTCACAACAAACGCCTTCTCCGTTCCATCGTGGATAAAAATACGATTAAAAACGTTTAAAATCTATTACTTTGGTTACCACTGATGTATAATTATGAAATCAAAGCTAGATAAAAAGTGCAAGACTTTTTATCTGGCTTCGACTTGCTATATCCATGCCCTAGGAGTTCAGATACTTAATAACAATGTAAAAATCGGTCGATGGTTTTACCATGTAATCGTAACAGCCCGACCAAGCTATTATATTCTGAGGTAGTAATAAAGGGTTACAAAGACATCTCACTTATACAATACTACTTTTACAATAACCATAGACATGGATTAAATTCAATTATTTTCTTCTCTACCGCCTTGTTGCAACAAACAGCATTTCATCTCTTACATCTGCAGTACAAAAGAAATATATAAACAAGTACCACAAACAAATAATGCGGCATTCAAACGCAAGATCATCCCATTCTTTAAACAAAGGCCATTCGCTAAAAACCACATTATTCCCGGGCCTTCATTCCCATAGGCTCACACAATGGTCCCCACAACTAAGACAAATGAGAAATACACAATATCTAAAGCCTAGGTAAATGGGATAGCTTTGTTCTAGCCACGCAAAAGTGGCACCTTCTTTTATACAAAATACGATTCAAGCGAAAACCGTCTTTAACTTGCAAAAATAGAGCGTTTTTTTGCTAAACGTCAAACACCGCTTCAAAACTTTGGAACTGTTTAAACTACATATACTATGTTACTGCGACTATCATAACTAAAATTCAACCTAGTGTGTTTGTAAATAAAGTTCAAGTTAGCATAGTAGGTTGTGTAGTATAGGGGCTGTTTTGGCTAGTCAGAAGCGGTCAAAATTTATTGCGCGTAAATGTGCTCTGGCTAACCCGGGAGTTAGGGGGTGGGGAAGTAGGCTTAAAAATCGGGGAAAGGGGTAAAGGGGTACGTTTTTAGCGTTCGCAGCGCGTCGGCCTATTTGGGGTGTTGACGGCATACAGGGACGGACTTGAGATGTTTTAAAATTGTTCCTGCAAACTCTGTTAGGCAATCGTTTGTGTGTTTGCCGAAATAGTCTCGCTGTCTATTATTTTTGAGATTAGGAATAAGAGTTAATTAGAAAGAATAATGAAGTCGTGCACATTAAACTGTGATATCTAAGATCTGAATAACAATTAACGCATAAATTTAGTAAATGATATATTTAAGCATCAATTTTTACTGTTCCTATGAATCATTTGGTACGATATGAATTGTTTTGACAGACGTTTTGTTTTAAAAAATATAAGTTTTGTATTTATTAACCTTTCAACGACCAAGCGACAGCCGGCTGTCGAGCGGCTATCGTCTGTCTATTGTGTCTCAAAGCACGTGTGTTCGTAGGTTTAAAGTCAACTTACCTCCTCATACAAGTTTTTTATACAACTACGCTCTAGATGAGTGAAACAGCAAGTTTTTTATTTACTAACAAATTGTATGTAACTACATTTCAGGTTCTTCGACTGCTAGACGAGTGAAACTGCTTGCCTGATAATCTACAACAATCATCAAAAGGTAAATATGTGTTTCACACTTATTTATTCTGAACAAAAAGTAACATGTAGTATGGCACTAACACTTGACAAATGCTTGCACTGTTTGGACAGGTCCACTCAAATCTGCGTGCTTCTCTCATCAAAAGATCCCTTCAGTTTACCTTCATGGTCTTCGCATAATTTGACCAATACAAAATTGTATGGACTTTAAAAGAAACTTTGACCTCTGAGTTTGTTTCGGATGTTTCTTCTCAGAGTAGTCCTGCTAGGAAACACGGCTCCATCGTTCGATTAAAATAAGAAATTTATAGTCGCGATTCATTATATATCAACACACATCCAGACACTGAGCTGCTAATTACGTAAGAAAATTTGAATTACGCGGGCTATCTTGAACATCCACCTTAAAAAAGCCAGCCCTCTAACTACATCTACTCCCAACTTACTATTTTGACCATCACTAAGTTGACACTGCGTCAAATGTCCTTCAAACCACATAACCAAACCATCCTAGTCCGGCCCTGTAACGCGTTTAACCCCGCACCCTCTCGACCTACGCACGTCTCACTCGCACAAACTACAAAAAGAACTCTCCGTCGCTTTCCACCCTTTGCTTAAATTATTGCACCTCCGATCCAGCCCCTCACGAAACGCCCTTACGACCACAGAAAATACCACACAAAAATATACTCTATCGCTTCTGCAACAAGGTAGTAATTTAGGTAAATACACACAATTGTAAGAACTAATTTCTCCAAAGAACGTCCAGCGATGATCTGATATCCCATTAGATACTGATCTAACGTTAATTTTCTTTTTAAGCAAATGTATACCTTAACGTCAAGTGGTAGAATACAGTTCTGTGTGTTGTTTTTTGTGTAAAATTTGTCTTTTAAGAATCGGGGAATAGTGAAGGAGGTTGAGAGGGCATTAAAAAGGCCACCCAGGGGTGGTAGTTTAGGGGTGTGGAGGGGGAACAGGGTGGGGATAAGGGTAGCTGGCGTGCCCGAGGGTAAAGACGCATTGCAAGGGGAACCTTCGACATGAGAAGACGTCAATGGCTTTAAGATTTGATAATGGTTATGAAAATATTAATGCGTGGGATGTATGACCTGTTTCTTTTATGCTCTGAACATATCCGTTTGCACGAAACTATGCTTTAGATAGAAAGAAATTGGCTTTAGTAATATTGAATTTGCAACTTTGATTTGATTATTGGACATATTTGGAAAGGTCACTTTGTAAAGACTTTTTTTTTGTGTTTTACTTAACAATAAGTTTTGTTAAAGTACCAAAATATATTACAAATTATGTAATTTTTTTTTTGCGTGGAAGTTTAACAAACATCCACACACACATTCAAACTTCCACATTTATAATATTAGTAGGATTACTAATAGAAACAACAACATCTACATAAAAGAAAAAACTATTTCTCTTTATTTACTAGTATGACGATTCTAAAACGATGTTATATACATTCGAACACTTTGGTCTGTGTGAAGGTAGACTCCACAAATACTGACGCACCATTTTTTCCCGAGGATAGTATGCGGGCTCCGGGCAGTAATATGAACGGTGTACAGAGTAACAGCCAGCCAGTATAGGATTCTAATTAGAATCCAGTCCAAATTAAAAACTGGAACTAGGACTATTTAAAAATTAATCAGTGTTAAGTATATTTGGGCTAAAGTTCCAGGTCGCGCCCTATACCATTTTAACATCGTTATTTTTAGAGTAGAAATAAGTTTCAATGCTGGCCCTTTTTTAAATTGTCTGGGCTTTTGGCTAAAGTTATTATTTATGCAAGCATCTAAAATATTTATAAAACTAGTCCATATTTAAAAACGTAAGAAAAGATACTTATTGTACCTGAATGTGTACTGATACTATAAGATCCCAAAGTCACCTCTGGGCTTTTAGGTCAAAATTCAAAATTTAAGACATTTATTTCACTTAGACCATTTATAGGCACTTATGAATAGTCAAAGAGTCGGTCGGTCAGTCAGAAAAGTGACGCTAATTGCCTGTTCCAAAACGTAGATCTCTATGGACAAGAACAGGCAAGAAGCTCCAACACACTCTTTAAAAAAAACATGTTTTACAATAACTTGTCATCATAACTGATCATTCTACACTTAATTCAATCTTAAACAAAAATTAGGATATTAAAATTACTCAAATATTTGCCAAAATTAGATGAGATCTTAACTAAACCTTCTTATATCAAAAAAATCCTCTCAAATTATACAGATATCCGAAAATATCGGGAGAAGTATATAAAATATATTAGTAGAAGAATAATAATATACTGTCGTGAAGATTAAGACATTATTCACATGATAACAACAGCATTCTAAATAAATTATTAAAAATTATTATTTTTGTCGCACTCATAGAATCTTGCATAAACCTTGTGAAAAGACGGGCCTGTTGGTCTAGTGGTTAGTAGCCCTGACTGCTAAGCCGGAGGTCGTGGGTTCGATTCCCACCCAGGACAAACTTTGTGTGATGACCATGAATGTTTGTTCTGTGTCTGGGTGTGATTTATCTATAATATGTATAATATGTTGCAGTCAAAACTCTTAACTAGTCAAAAGTACTATTTACTAGCAAAATCTGTCAAAAGCACAACACTCCCAAGGTTGTATTTTTTAAAGTTGTATAAAGTTTCTATCAAAATTAATGGCACTGCGATAAAACCGCTGCATTTCTGCTCGTGGTGACAGGGCTTTACGTATATTTCTTTCTAGAAAACCAATCAAGAATACAAAGTTTAATATTATACTTTAACGTTAAAGTCACTTTGACAATATACCATAACACATATTTACTCTTGAACATTTATACAAAATATTTATATGCTTATAGGTAGCTATTAATCTAGGCAGCCGTATAAACTATACATAAGTAATTTAAATGAGAATGTAACTGTGTCTTTCTGTCTGCCTGACTGTTTTTTGTCCTGTTTCGAGAATGCGTTTACCTTCATAAACTCACATACACAATCATCCAAACTCGGGACAAAACTATAGGCCTTACCAATAATTTATTGTATTGCAAAAATCGGACCCACAATCCTCGCTTAGCAGTCAGGGTCACTAACTACTATAGGAAAAAGCCCGTCAAATGTAAAAAACCCAAAAAATATCAGTAACTTAAAAAAACAGAGTTACAGTGCTACATCTACCTGCACAGGTGAGGGTAGGACAAAAAGCACGGAGACAGCGGAGTATCAGATGAGCGTAATTTTTCATTACATTACCATAGGATAGTCATGCGCGCGTGAAGATAAAACCGCGTCCCTAACCCGCGTACTATGAAATCCGCGCGGAAAACGATAGCGATACGACAGCGGGATTATTCTTCTGTTAATTTTACCTTATTTTCGCGTGTTTGGTCTCAAAAATCACAATGTTAGCAATGGTGTGTAGAAGTAAAAATAGTAAAAGCAGCATAAAAAAAAATAACATCACAACACTTAGAACGAGAAAAAATACGTTGCTTAGCAAGGGTTTAAAAAAAAATAAAAAAAAATACTAATAAAACCATAAACAAACAAGAAAATTTTACAAGCTTTATTCTAAAATACGGTGTTCATAGTAATTTGAGTGTTATAGTAATTTTAGATAGTAATACTATGCGCTTTCAAGGTTCAATTGTTCAGCCTCACAAAATTGCAAGTGAGACAAAGAATTACCGTTGGAGAATGCTTTCTGATAATGATGGCTGGGCATGAGACGAAAACAGAACCGAAGTCAAGACCACTGAAAAAAAAAATTTAAACCATGAGTCCATCGACAATAATACTTTGAGTTTTTTTTTTATTAAATAAGAGAGGCATCTGTTGAAGAGTGAGTTCATGTTTAGGTGACAATAATTCGTTCCTCGTAGCATCATTGTTGCTCCTGCTACGCCGTAGCAAATTAATGCTACGCTACGTAGCATACTTAGTTGTTTTGCGTTGCTGAGTTGATATTGGTCCTTTGTTTTGTTTAGCCATGTTTCTATTACACTTATTCAGAAATTAACAGTTGGTGTAAAAGGTTATGATTGTGGCCTTCTCATGATGGATACTTGATCTTTCATCTTCTGCTTGCCGTTTGTTTCTTCAAGCTTGGTTTGTCTGGATGACGATTTTTTAGGTGATTTCATCTTCGTTTGGAATTCCAGCAGCTGAAACAATTCAAAAAACATTGTTACAAAATCTTTAAACCACAAAGTAAAATATACTTAATCAAATAGTTTCTGAAAGAAAATTTTGGTTTACACTTTTGAATAAAATAAGACTAAAGTACAGAGTTAGTGATTTACATACCCCAGAGTCAAATCAAAAACGTACCAAAACTGAACGTTGATTGTAATTCAAATTAAATAAATAAATATCCTGGTACAACTCACACACGGTCATCTAATGCCGAATTAAGCAGAACTAATACTATGTTTACCAGACAACTGAGAAACATACGTATATATATATATTGTATAAATACTTACATACACATTAAAGATAAATTACGCCCAGACACAAAACAAAGAATCATGCACATCGCACAAAGTTTGTCCCGGGTGGGAATCGAACCCACGATCTTCGGCTTAGCATTTACTACGATCAACCTCGGTCACTAACCACTAGACCAACAGCCCCATCAAATTGATCAACACTTTAATATTTCAACGACCATGTGCCAGCCGGCTGTCGGGCTGCTATTGTCTTTTTGTGTCTCAAATAACGTGTGTCCGAAAGTTAAAAAAAATAACAAAAATAACTCCTTGATTAAAAACTCGTCGCTATCATGGTACAAGGTCCGGGGTAGGAGTTCCCTTAGGAAATTAATAGTCGAGTGGCGGAGACCCTTCGAGCCAGAAGTTCCCGCCAGCGCCGCTAGGTGGCGACGGCACAGAATGTGGCGCCACGAGGCAAACGGTCGTTGACGTTCCATTTTTAAATTGGAATAAAAGATAAGGTAGTATGGAGGTATGGATGTGTTGTTCTGCAGGTTCTTTGGAGTATTAAAATAAGAAGAAGTTGTCAGTTTCTATCTGTCAATAATATATTGGACAAGTTTCTGATATTGAATATAGAATTTAAAGTCTTGTCGTAAATTAATCTTAGCATTAATCAATGTTTAAAATGTAGTCATGAAATCGGTTAGAATCAGTTTTAACCACTCATAAAAAACCTACTACCCACCACCTACCCTACTTAATCTCTTTCTTAAAAAATCGGTATCTATTATTGATGTGCAAATAAGAAACTAATGTCATGAGCTTCTAATAATTTTAAGAATTATCATGCTAAGGAAGAAGTGTTTTAACATCTTTATCGTTCCCTTCTTACCATTCACAATTACAACAACTCAACCAAACATATTTAAAACACAAATCACAACAGCACCAAATTTTCAAAAGCGTCATACCCAACAAACCCTCCAGATGGCGCCACCCAACAAAAATACTTCCGAATAAAATCACCAATTTTCAAATGCACGTAACAGGAAACTGCGAACCACACACAAACTATTCTGCTTACATCGAAATATTTAATAGTCGCTAAAATATTCGCAGAGCTGCGTCGTGTTGGGTACAACTAAGCTAAATTAAACCAACTGCTCAGTATATTAGTTGTAGAAATTATTATGATTTTAGTTTTGCAACACCAGCAGCGGAGGGTTGAAGTCGGAACTCGGAATGTTGGCTTGTTAATCGTTGCGAATTCTGTACGAAAGCGCTTTAGGGTTGTAAATGCTAAATTAAAATTAGAATGTTGAAAGCTTTCGTGGCGTCTAATGTAGGTAACTTTATAAGCGAAATGCAGACTGGAGGTATGGTATTAAATGTAATTAAAATGATACACGTTTCGTTCAAATTGTCGTGATTATTTAGTAATAGTAAAGGGCGGTGATGGAAAATGTCCTGAGGAAACTTGGACTTTAAGTACTTATTAATACAGCTGAGGTTGTTTGTTGTTTGCTTAATGGCGCCAATCTCTGAAAGTTCCTGTCGGAATGGGAATATCTTTTTGAATAAAATAGTCAGATATGTGTGGATAGTATACTTTGATCATTACGCTACGAGCAGTATTAACCAATGACACGGGTCAAATCGCAATAAGAATATTGGCGTGATTTCAAACGCACGCCAAAAAATTCTTAGTTTTCTTAAATTAGTAAAAATAAGTCATAATTACCATGGATATTGTATCGGTAATGGATAGGGGAAGCCACATAGAAAATGTAAATAAATCAAATATGTTTATCGTCTTTAACAATTTGGTTTTCGTTATTGCGTATAGACAAAATGACATTTAAAATTTTAGCTTTTAGTATTAAAATGTATGTTTTCAATACAATTTCTTTCACTCACCCCGAAAACACCACTATTCCAATTACAAAACTATCCTCAAACAAACATGGCGTCGGCAAGTCCAACCCTCTAAAAGCGAACGAATCTAATTTCCGACCGGCTCCAACTATTTAAACCGAAGTTAGTTTTGTGTCTCGAAGTCCCAGACGCAACGCACTCTCAATTAGTGACTCCCGTATGAAAGTTTAACCGCCCATACATAACCATTATGTGTAAAATACGGGTAAAGTGCAAAGTTAGACAGCGTTTCTATCCTTGTGAGGCTATAACTCATGTGTGGCCAACTTCTGAGAGTACCGTGCGCAGGCACAGGGTTAATAGTTTCTCAGTTTTTGATTGGAGAACTTTTGTTGCGTAGGTTTTATGTTTATTAAGTTTTATGAGTTGGTAGTTCTGGTAATGTTGGTATTTATAGCTGATACAGAGCTGCTTGTACTGCTAGAGTTGTACTAAGTTAGCATTTTGTTTTAATTAGAAATTCAAGCTTTGTGCACGGAAATTACACTATGGATAAACAAAAAACAATTTTTTTATGACAAATTGTTTTTTGAAGCGCCCAAAAACAACTTTGATTTGAAGATTTTCTTCAAAAACCCGGGAAATGTACCTATCTTATTTTCAATTTTTTTCAATAAAAAAAATATATTGACTTAAAATCATTTTTTTATTTGACTAAAACTCCTTATAAATCTAAATCTATTAAGGTCATATAACCCAAAAATGTTATTCGAATAAAAGCACTATGTGCCTTATTTTGCAGACGGTGCGAGAGGGTGCGGCGTGCGGGGGGCGAGGTGCAGTAATTGTACAAAAGTTACCATCCTCAGCTACGGTGAATTCGTTCACGCTTCCTTAAACGCGGCCGGCAGACGAGCGGGTGAAACGCGGCGGTTCGACCGCTCGACTATCTTGTTTGAAGATTTATTGAAATTTTGATGTTTTCTGCATGTCTAGTGGGAAATGCGAGGCGGCCACTTCGGCATGATATTGTTTTTGTATTATCTATAACAATTGTAGTAGAAACTTTGTTAGTGAAATGCCGTTATGGATAAAGTTTGTAAATGAACAATTATCTAGTTATACTGATCTACCGTCCTTAACATAATCACAATAGGTTGCAAAATGATGTAACATAAAAATGCGACTTTTTGTGATTATGTTTACGACGGCAGTGATAAAGCTGCAAACAAACCAATTAAAAAAAAATACGAGTTTGTGTGTTTGTAACCGCTATCAGGATGCAGAAACAATGCCTGAAAATTGATTTTTTTAAGCAAACACACTGTAGAATATGTACCGACATAATTTTTTTATGTATAAATAAATGATGGATCTTCTAAGGCCAGTATTCTACTAAAAAACTAAATAACATTTTGTTAGAAAATTTTAGATCTTTACGAAAACTGACAGACGTCAATTTTATTCCGCGTCAGGGTAAAGTTTGGTAAAAATCATCTTAAATGCTTTTTTAACAGACAGGAGCTGAGATTAAACTAGTTAATTTAATAGCTACCGATGCCACTAAAAACCAAAATGAAAAACATACCATTTTGCTTTGTCTAAATAACCTGATATAGACCTAGAAATCTTGCATATATCTTATTCGAACTAAGAGGTAATAAAATAGTTTATAACCCGTAATAAAAACTGTTTCTGAAGGATGTCTAAAAATAAGTGCAAGTACAAGTATATAAATTACAAACACATGCGTAAAAATAACAACGTAGGTAAAAAAAACCCAAATGCTACACCTTTTTTCACCTTACAAATTGCCCAGCTTTATTCCACTACGGCGCCATTTTCCCAACTTAATCAAATACTTTCCAAGTCATTTCACGGCTCCCTAAAACCGTAACGTTCGATTTCCCGTCCCGTCCCTAATCGTAACTTTTCTTCAATCAACCGTCTACGAATCGTAAAAGTAAAATCTAATTACCGGTTACAGATTGCCATCGGCGCAGGGTTGCTCGTGATTAAAAATTTAAATTATGTTTTAAAATTAGAACATTTTAATCTAGGGTCCTGGTTTGAAAAAGTTTTTATTCAAGTGGGAATGCTTAAAGTTGGCGGCCGTTGTTGAGTGCTGTGGAGTAGGGTTGGCTGGAAAGTAAAAGAGTTTTTTTAGCTTTTTCTTGCGAATATGTCAAATACTTACGTATATATATAATATCATTTAATCAGCTTCCGGAATTATGTACCTTTTTATCAGTAATAAGTGTACCCAGCAATTTCACCCGTGTTTACTGCTTTACTTCCGTAGATAGCGGAGAGTGTGTTATTACTCGGATATCACTGTATCAGTCGTTTATAGGAGAACTAACTGTCACCTGCAGCTTTACTCACGTCTTGGTAAACTGCCACTTCCATTAGTTATACAGAAAGAGATAAAGGAGGCGAGCGAATCTGGGCTTTTTATATTACACTAATGAAAATTTTATCAATATTTTTTTCAAGATTTATTATTTTTTACCATGAAATATTAAGATATTTAGTCATGGGATAGTAAATTAATTATTTATTCAAAACATTACTGACTGTCTGCACTTCCGGTTTTTAACAATGTTGCCAAATGAAATATGTTAATCGATCAGTAGAAATAAGATTAAAATGGAAATGTAAAACCAAGTAAATAAAACAGTATCGGCAGAAGAAACACTGAATCGTGATTTCATCTGTTGACATGTTTTATAATATATTTTAAATAATGGTTTTTGGTTTTAAATATCGCACAAAATAATGTTTAATCAATGAAGTTGCAGTAAGTTATATATTTTTTATTATACAGGCCACACAGTAAAAACTCATGTCAATGTCACATCTAAAGTCAAACAAATCATTCACTTCGTTGGTTTTAAACTTGCAATTGTGGATATTATGTTTTGTAGTGTTTCCGTGCGGTTTAATTATTTGATTGGTATTATTTTACGACTTTGGCTACGTATAAAGGATTCTGACGGTTATTATTTTGACGAACGACCTACGCATTTCTTACATCGGACTGATAAGTTATCTTAGATTACGAAGTAAAATACAATCAGTGATCAACATCTGAATTATATTAACCTGATGGCGTAAATTCTTCTGTACGTTTGCGCTAAATAGAAGAGGAATGAATTCTTTCAGTTAGACAGCAATGTGCCACGCAGTCGTAAGTAATTTATTTCAAAATAAGTTCACATGGTCATAAACTGTTCTATTACTAAAACACTTCTGCTTTATATTTACTCAAACCAAGCCTGATCATAATGCAAAACTTCCAGTCAATAATTCATAATTATCAATTCAAGGCGTTTATTGCAAAACAAACAAAGCTAATTTTGTATGGACTAATAACATCCTATATTTTTATTTTTCTCCCATGTAGAAATTGTAAATATTGGTATTTTTTTTTAATAATAGTAATATTAAAAATGAATAATGCAAGAATCGTTGCTGTATAGTCAAACCCAATAATGTATGGACCTTCGCCCGCCTTCTTTGACCAATACAATTAGTAGTTCCAAATAATAGCCCGCTTAAAGAAACTTACAGACAGGCAAAAAATCCACTTTATTCATGTAGATTAAAAAAAATTATGAAGATTTTAATATTTTAATTTAAAAAGACTTTCGGGCCTCTGCCACTTATTAAAAAAAAACCACTCAAGCTTTCTGCAAATAAAGACATAATTTTACTGTCCCACTGCAGGGCAAAGACCTCTCCTCATACAGAGAAGTCACCAAGAGTAATCACTTATATGCATCATTAGTCCAGCCCCCCTAGACAAGTGGCATTGTAGAATAGATAGCGAAACGAAAACGATTGTCAAATGTATGGAGATGTCAAATTGTTCAGCGAAAGCTTATGTCAATTCCATACATTTGACAATCTATTCGTTTTCTATTCTACAATGCCACTTGGCTAGGCCCTCGGTTATCTTTCGATGTTTTCCTTTACCGATGTCTGTGATGTCCAAGATGCATTTTAGAAAGTACATAATTATATGAATAGAAAAAGTCACATTGGTACTTCGAACCCGCCACCACTTGCATGAGAGGTGGGTGCCACGACTGCTAGGCGATCACATAATTTAAAGCTCTAAATTTATACCACTTCTAACGTTAATATAATTCCCAATCATGACAAACATATCAATACCAGTTAAAAACACTTTTTAATTATGTATTTTCACTAATTGCGTACTTCAAATTTTCATGCGTTTTACTGCTGTGGTTTTGTTTAATATCGATAATTTTAATTAATATAATTGTTATACATACTTCAAAGTACTTTCAAGAGATCGAAAGCATCATTACCAATTTGTTTTAAAATTCATGATCCATTTGTTGAACTAAATTCTTGAATACAAGTATCTTAATTGGGGAAATCCGTTGTTAACAAAAATCACAAAGCTCATGTCCATATTTTTGGCTTGGAAATATAATTCTCCTAACAGTTACTCAATTAGGAAAAATGTGGTCTACTTTGTAAAATGAACTTCGTATGAAATAATATCATATATAATATATAATCGTTAAATCATCCAAGACTACTCATGTTATGGGCCCGACAGTGTACAACCTGCTGCCAGCAGACATTTCTAATGCCCCGACAATAGACAGCTTCAAAGCTCGCTTAAAAAGATGGCTTATCGAGCAAGCGTTTTATTCCTTTGACGAATTTAAGATGATGTAAACTTTGACATATTAATTTGAATTGTAATTTTTACTGTGACTTTTTATTGTGACTCTTTCTTTTGACTTGACTATTTGTGTATGTGTTCCAATGTTGTTTGACAACTTGATTTTTGACATGTGTTTAATAATGTATTGTGTTTTTTTTACCTGAATATGACTTGTAAGAATCCCTTACTAATAAAACACTATGACTACTATGACTATGACTAATAAATAAAAACGTAAAATGTTAATAAATAAAATCATAACAATAAGGACGTACCCACCGGTACGTAACTCTATTTTATGCATGGGCTATAGTAAGTATGGAGTTTCTTGCCCATTCTTCTCCATACGAATCAACTTTTTGGAATGGGCAACTAGATTCATTTTTCTTTGTTTTTGACGTTCTAAAGTGCCTTTTAAATAGTCTATTAGAAATAAATGATTTGAGTTTGCCTGACACACACTTGGCTAAATTATATTTTTCTCAATTTACTCACTACTCAGAAAAGCCAGTTATGGGGTTCAATTCATAGTAATAGTTTAAGATACATAATGTATGGCCTAACTGTCTGGCCACGCGATTTTTTTCGTCTAAAATGCCTAATATCGTTTGCACAATAGTTTCTTTTTATTATGACGTAACGCGCACTAAGAAGCAAAATTGGTAGGAAAATGCAAAGTCGCTTTAAATAGGTAGTTCATTTATAAATAAAGAACACTTTAGTAGCATTTTGCTATCATTAATCAAATATCTATTTTAGGATTCTCAACTAAATTTTCCTTTCAAAAGCCGACAGCTCTTAGCACGATCGCCATTTATATTTTTTTTTCAATTACGGTTCCGACTATTTGCAAAATTATCTTTTTTTCTAACACCTAAGGCCAGCAGCCCTGTACTCGGCAAGTTAGGCAAGCGGTGGCCGGGGCGGGTCTTGCGGCGCAGGGCGGGCGGTAATGAGTTGGGCGGCTGTGCCAGGACTTCGCAGAGGCGGACGTAGGCATTAAAGTTTGGCCGAGTTTGGTTGGTCGAGAAATATGAAACTTTGTTAGGTTAGAAATAGTTCAAATTGATAGTTTAAAGTGGTTTTAGTTGGAACAGGAACGTCATTTTGCAGTGGATACATAGGAACTTGATTAGCGCATTCTTCACGCTAGAATACTAATAAGTGTGATCAAATGCATGTCCTTTACTTTGTGTGCTTCAGAGATCACACCAGTAATATTTAGACTAGTCAAATCTGATCCAATCATGATCACCTGACAATCATTTGCCAACAATTTTGGGATCGGCGGTCAAGCTTTTACTCACACAGTCGGGGTAGTCTTAGAAAGTACTAACATAACAGAATTCGTTCTTCTGACGTACTAACTCCATAGATGTGACTTAAGGTAATCAGTTTCTAGTGTTATATACATATATAAGAAGAAGGTAGAAAGTTCATCCTCCATTGAAAAGGGAGGATCCTCTGACTGCCTAGTCGGACTATATTACTATATCTGGTGGACTACAGTACTGCCCGAAAGTTCTTGCGTATTTTTTTTATATAATATGCTAATGCCGTACCAAATTCTGATTGCGCGATGTAGGGTTTTAGTTATAGTTCAAATGTTGGGCGATAGATGTCGCCACAATAAATTATTATTCCTAGAGAGTGCAGTTGACAGCAGAGCCTTGTAAAAGCCGCGATCTTTTTTCTCACAATGACTTCCATTTTCGAAACGAAAACAAAACACAGTCGCGTCTACTTTTTTTTCTTCAAACTCTTTGGTGGAAAGTTGAAATTCGGCTCCGCTCTCGAGACTACAGATAAATATCTGGCCGTGGCCGGACTTTTTTAATATAAATGTTCTTTGTTCCTGACGGGAGAAACTTTTAATGAAAATTCAAATAAGGACAACTTTTAACCTTTTGTTTTTTTTTCATGAATGTTTTTTTTTGCGTAGGAATTGTTTTTTGTTATTCCAAGTGCCGGTGATAAGGATCGTGGTTTGTTTGGCTTTGTTTTTTTTTTCGTTTAATAAATTAAGTTTTTAGTTAGTTGGTATTATTTAATTAGATTTATGTTGTGTTACCGAATCCTTTATTTTGGTAGCACCTTTGCTTTATGTAATTGATGTTACTTGTGAATTATTTTCCATTAAACTTCGTCTATTATAATAAAATTTAAAACATATTTTTCAATGTTATTTAGAAATTTTCATTAAAATACGATGCAATAAGATAATCATATATACCAGAAAAAAGAAGCCTTTTAAGTTAGGCGACCACAATCTGCATAAACATCGTCCTTACCCAGACATAGTAAAACACACTAAAAAAGAAACACAAAAAAAGCTACACCAGAAGAATCCCAAGAGACACACTTACACCCACTAATCAACATAAGCAACACAGCTACACCCCACAAACACAACACACTACATTTCTTCGACCACACATTCAACAAAACTACTTGCACAATTAAAAACACACACCTACACAAATACATAACCTAATCAACTTAACTAATTAAGTGTAGGTTCTACGTTTCTGACGGGTCACTTGATTAAAATGTATGTTGGCGTAGACCAAATAAAGAGGGTTTTATTTGCTTTCCCTCCCTGAGGCAATGGGGCCGAATAAATAAGGGCCTACACTCATTACCGTGAATTCTTTGTACGGTAATGACGGTGAGGTAATGGTAATGACGTCACAGGGTGTGGTGTGTGACTATGAGCTAGGTGTAGGCCGCGGGTTTACTCGCTTTGAGTTGGGTATTTTGTTACTGCTCGACTCCTATGGGTTATGGATGATATTATGTGGAATCCACATTACTACAAAGTTTTATCATCTAATTCAAACAATGAAAAAAATATTCTGACAAACCTTTATGTTTATTATATGTAAAAGTAAGACTATCATTTGAACGTACCTTTTTTTTTTTTTTTGGTGAGTGGGAAATCATCCAATGACTGCTCCCGTCCTGGGTGCGACGGGAGGGCGTGTCAGACTCTTACTGACTAAAACCCACTCATGTTCCTTCGATTGCCCTTTATGTTCCAGGGTCACGGTAACCACTATAAACATTCCGCAACCCCGGCAGGCGTTGGCCCTGTTGGGCCCCTTCCTGTGCTGATTTGAACGTACCTTCGCTTGTTAATGTAGTTTATGTCCGTCTCTCGGGCGCGGTTCCTTATTATTAACTAAGGTAGATACTCTATATCTTTTTCTGTACCCCCGGCAAAGATTAAACAAAGTTTCATGATCACCGGTTCAATAGTTGGGCGAAAAAATGTTACAAAAAGAAGAAATTGATTTGTATTTTTACTATTAGCTAGGAATGTCTACGTTTAAAATATTGTCCTGCACTATGTATTTCTTCTAAATTGTGAGAGCGGTAACAAACATTATAAAAAAGTCGTATGCAAACTACCAGACTCTATCAAATATCCTATACTTTGAACAAATCTCATCCCGTATGGGATTCGAACTACACATAAAATAATCTCAAGCTCACAATTTCAGACTTCACCAAGCCTCAAATTATAAATGCTACCGAATATCCGAACAAAATAAACGAACCCTCGCAAAATTAAAATTCTCAAACAGTTCTCACTCTGAAAAAGATATATGGGGGTGTTCTTTCATCTTTTCCAAGCGGTGGCGGTACCTTAGCCGTTTGCGGGTTAGGGGCGGGTCCGGGCATACCCCTAAGGGGGGCAAAAAACCCGGGTAAAGTTGGGGAACAGACCTCTGCGGTGTTATTTATGGGTCTCTCGAGTACAGTGAAGTGCCCGCTGAATATAAATCCTGGGGTCGCAAAGACTTAAAATGTAAAATAAGAACGGAAAAGGGACGAATTTAAAACCCACCCGTACCTACGTTGTTTAATTTAGGAGGTATGCTTAGGTAGGATAATGATGCTGGCATATAACCTAAATAAAAAGCGCTTTAAAAAAAGGTTTTAAAAAATAAGCTTCGGTAGCGTACCTTAAAATCCAAATTCAAATGCTATTTGACATTAATATTTACTATTTTAAACATCTGTAAGCACGAATAATATAAAAACCAATTACTTACAGCACAAGTATTTGTGAAGCTTTGATTCAAGGAAGTGGTTCGATACATATACAAAAGTGTAGCTGCTTAGTGTCGCGCCGTTACGCACTGCGTTACGCTGCTTACGGCGACATTTTGTTGCGTTGCGGCGGACGCCGTTGACAACTTTTGGTGCTTACATTTGTGTGTGCTTTGACAATGCCATTAGTCATTACTTACTTTTTCTAGTAACTTGTTTGCATCAACACATTCTTTAAAAAGTTTTTTTTTACCAACGTGTTTCGTTTGAAATTTAAAATAGTTCCTATGTCTCCACCCCTTACGTTTACAAGTTTGATAAATAAGGGTGAAATCGGACGACCCAAGCTTTTCCTATGGACATCAACTCTCATTAAAAGTTGAAATGCGATATGATTACGGGTGATAAAAGGGTATACGAATTTTCACAAGTTTATTCAGGAGATAAACTGAGATTTAAGTAGAATGCTTTCAACGAAAAATCATAAACTGTTCGTCAGTCTGCCTTTTCGCGATTTATCATAACTACAATTTCAGTCCCATAGACTTCCACGTAAAAGAAAGAAGCAAAAAGAAGCAAATGACTTCTCATCTTCAAAAAAAAAGTTAGCCTTACACATTAATTCTCTTGTTTATGCAAAAAAAACGAAACTCTAGCTTTCCAAAAGATAAAAAAGGGACGTAAAGTTCCATATACCGAGGTCACAGTCAAAAGCTAGTACCAATTTTATAAATCCCTCGACAGCGAATCGTCTAAATGTGCTTAGGCGAAGTTTACACAGGTACATAGGTAGCGGGTAATCTACGAAAAACACGCGAATTCGTCATAACTCGTAAGCCCGTCCGTAAAGTACGCACTTCACTAAAAATATGAGTTTTGGGACAAGTTATAAGAGATTGGAGGCCTTTGTGACTTTGTGTGTGTTTTATTATTTTATCTTGAAACTTAGCTTTCTTCTATGTGAAGAGGCAGTGGCGAGTCCTTCCCTAAAGTCCATCAAAATCGGTTTGCGGTGAATTGTAATAGACAGACTAAAAAAGAAATAACCACAATAACTATGACATCTACCAAAAACTGCAAAATGGAGGGAAAACTGATAGTTTCTTCAATCTTAGTACATAGATACACATGGACTAATTTCCCCTCTCTTATCTTCTTATTTTCATTTTATTTCTGTTTGAAGATTGAATAATTTTCTGATATAATTTCATGACGCCACTGACAATTCAAATTTGTATACACACACAAATAACATTTGATACACTTTCATAGATCGATTGATTTGACATTAATTAAATTCCAATCTAACAATAGATATTTTAATGTTATTATTAGATAACATAGCGTCAAAATTAGCACTATGTATAACAAAAATTACGAACAATCAAACAGGAATATACTGTTACGTAGGTAGGTATAGGTGACGTAAGTGTCGATTGTTCCGGGCACATTTACTAGAAAATTCGGGAAAGTTCCACGACGTTCTAGAACGTTCGATGGAGTTCGGAGGGGTCATTCGAGAAACTTCCAGATCATCGTCGATCATTCGCGATGTTACTGGAATGTTCTCGAATGCACCTGGGTACCTCGGGTTGTCGAACTTTCTAGAAAATGTGACCGGGGATATAAATAGCGGACGTGTCGGCACGGGACTCAGTTCAGTTTTGGGAACGAAACAGTGAACATCGCCGCGAAGCGGAACTACGACTGCGATACAAAGTGTGTGTTTTGTGTAGTGTTGTGTTAGTTTGTGTTAGTGAATTCTAGTAAAGTGTTTGTGAATTTTAAATAAAGTTATCGTGTTTTTTTTTTTTCGGTTAAAACTGTAATTTTTATTTATCCCGAACCCCAGCTCGTAACAAATTGGTGTCAGAAGTGAGGGATAAATTATGCCTGTTTTACCGAAGGACGACACGGAAGGAATCCGTACGAGGAGCCAACGCCAGCAGGAGGTGGACCAGAGGCGATTTGACCCCACCTCGGAGCACGTAATGGGTGGCAGCCAGCCGACGACGGAACCAGCGTCAGCTCAGGTATCTGGTGCTTCTGCACCATCGACCACCATGGACCTTTCTGCTCTGATGGTACTGCTGCAGGAACAAGCCCGCCAACAGCAAGAGCAAGCCCGCCGTTTGGAAGAACAGCTCCAGCGGGACAAAGAAGAACAGGCCCGCCGACAAGAAGAACAGGCCCGCCGACAAGAAGAACAGGCCCGCCGACAAGAAGAACAGGCCCGCCGACAAGAAGAACAGGCCCGCCGACAAGAAGAACAGGCCCGCCGTTTGGAAGAGCAGTTACAGCGCGACAAGGAAGAACAGTCTCGCCGACAGGAGGAACAGATCCTCCTCATCAAGGACTTGCACGCAACGTTTGGCAAAGACATCGGAGCCGTAAAGGAGAAGGTTGAGCTGCATGAGAACCGAATCTCCGAGGCAGAGAACCGTATCTCCGGAACCGAAATTAAGATTGCTGATCTCCAAAAAGCGTTTGGGTGTCTGAAATCTGGGGACGGGTCTGCGGCTCCTGTGATTGCCGCACCATCGGTGCGAGGATTTAAAGCCCCACCTTTCGACGGAACATCTTCCTGGTCCGCGTACAAGCTTCAATTTGAAGCTGTCAGAGAAGCAAATAGCTGGACGGATGCGCAGGCAAAGACCGCACTCACCTTGGGCCTACGCGACCAGGCGTTAACGGTTCTAGAGGCACTCGGCAACAATGTCACGTATGAGCAGCTAATTGAAGCTTTAGAGTCTCGGTACGGGGACGCTCATCTGGAGCACGTCTTTCGTGCTCAGTTGAAAGATCGCGTGCAGCGCAGCGGTGAAAACTTGCAGCAGTGGGCTCTTGAAGTGGAAAAACTGGTACGAAAAGCGTATCAGTCAGTGCCTACGCTCATCGACGGTAATTTGGTTCAAGCGTTCGTCGATGGCATACGGGACTTTGAAGTCAGAGCAGCTGTGAGACTTGGGCACCATGAGACTTTGAAGGCAGCCTTGGCCAATGCACTGGAGGTGGAGGCAGTGAGGCAAGACCACCGTGCCCGCATCAGGGAGATATCAACACCTTCACGTGACCGTTCAAAGTACAGTCCCACATGCTACAATTGTGGGGAGAAAGGTCACATTCGAACGAGTTGCCCTAAGCGAAGAGATTCCAGCGAAGATCAGACCCGGGAAAGAAGTGCGGCTGCTGCCACCGCTGAGCAGCAGGGAAACGAGTAAAAGCCAGAACTGCGGGGCGGGTGCTGGCTGGTGGTCAAGGAGCCCCAAGGATATCGATCTCACAAGCCCATGATGGGAACAGCCTGATTATCAAAGGTGAAGTAAATGGAAGACCATGTAAGTTAACATTGGACACTGGAGCTTCTCGCACGGTCGTCAGTTCCCGAGTAAATCGTCATCTTGGGGACTTCTTCAGCAAGTATGACCACATAAATTTGGTAACAGCTACCGGTCAGCACATACCCGTCCGAGGCGAGAAGGAGGTGAAGTTGAAGCTGGGTAGCACAATTTATCGGCATAAAGTCATCGTGGCTGATATAGAAGACGAGTGCATCCTAGGATTAGACTTCATGCGACAGTACTGTTGTAAGATCGACGTGAATCAGGGAGTCCTGAAGTGTGGTTCGGAAGAAGTCTTCATGGAAGGTGCACCGTCAGGGAAAGTGCACTGCTTGAAGAAGACTGTTCTTCCTCCCAGGTCGGAATCGATAGTTCCAGTTAGCCTCCCACGCAATACTGGACCGAAAAATAGATGCATTCTAATTGAAAGATTGGACGAGGACCTCCCATGGAAGATGGCACGGAGCTTAGTACGAGCAGTTGATGTTGCAACTGTACGCATCCTGAATCCAAGTGAACAAGCACAAGTTATCCAGAAAGGTACGTTGATGGGTACCTGTGAGGAAGTAGCATGGATGCGTAATTGCCAACATCCGCCTTCTCGAAACGTTGCTCAAGATGCAAGTTCTCACATCTTGAATCTTCTGGAAGATTGTCGCACAGAGTTATCTGCGAGAGAAATGGATAAGGCTAAGAAGATGTTACTTCAATACGCCGATATTTTCTCTGCACATGACGCTGACATAGGGAAGACTGGATTAGTTCAGCACAGAATCAACACGGGAAATGAATTACCTATTCGTCAGCGACCTAGAAGGTTACCACTGGCAAGAGAAAAGGAAGTAGACGCCATGATTGAAGGGATGGTAAAGGATGGTGTTATAGAGCCTTCATCTAGTCCCTGGTGTTCTCCTGTGGTCCTGGTGAAAAAGAAGGACGGCAGCATGCGGTTTTGTGTGGATTATCGTCGGCTGAATGACATTACAAAGAAAGACAGCTATCCATTACCCAGGATCGACGACACTCTTGACACGCTTTCAGGAATGAAGTGGTTTAGCACGTTGGACCTAAAAAGTGGCTACTGGCAAGTGGAAATTGACCCTAAAGATAAGGAGAAAACCGCATTCTCTACGGGAAAAGGACTTTGGCAATTTAATGTTATGCCATTCGGATTGTGCAACGCTCCTGCAACTTTTGAAAGGTTAATGGAGCAGGTACTCACTGGTTTAATTGGAGACGCCTGTTTAATCTATTTAGATGACATCATCATTGTGGGCCGCACATTTGAAGACCACCTTCAAAATCTGGAACGAGTGCTGTCTAAAATCCGAGGAGCTAATCTTAAGTTAAGTCCAAAGAAGTGCACCTTCTTTAGACAGCAGGTTAGTTTTCTGGGGCACGTTGTGTCTAAAGAAGGAGTGCAAACGGATCCAGAGAAAATCGTCGCTGTCAAGGGTTGGCCTATTCCAAAGGATAAGACGCAGGTCAGAGCATTTTTGGGTTTGTGCTCGTACTATCGAAGGTTTGTCAAGAATTTTGCAGACATCGCCAAACCATTACATAAACTTACCGAGGAGAAGAGACCTTTTTGTTGGGATGATAGCTGTGACATGGCTTTTGAGGAGTTAAAGAAACGATTGTGTAATACTCCGATTTTGGGCTATCCTGATACAGAAAATGAATTCATAATTGACACGGATGCGAGTAATACTGGAATTGGAGGTTTGTTATCTCAGCGAAAAGGAGATCATGAAGTTGTCATAGCTTACTTCAGCAAGTCGTTATCGAAACCAGAAAGGAACTATTGTGTCACGAGACGCGAACTCCTCGCCGTTGTGAAGACTTTGCAGCACTTCAGCAAGTATCTACTGGGACGCAAATTCCACCTTCGAACTGACCATGCTGCGTTGAAGTGGTTGCTGCAGTTTAAGAATCCGGAAGGGCAAGTAGCAAGATGGATTGAATTGCTGCAAGAGTTTCACTTCTCAATTGAACATCGTAGCGGAAAGTCTCATGGTAATGCAGACGCTTTATCACGAAGGCCTTGTCCTGAAGATTGCAAGCATTGTGTCAGGCAAGAAGCTAAGGAAGCAGTTCCTGTCAGAATGCTAAGAACAGACCTTAGTGATGAGTGGAAGGAAACTCTACAACATGCTCAGCAAAGTGACTCGGACATTAAACCAATCCTCGAATGGATTAAAGCCAATGCGGCTAAACCGAAGTGGTGCGATGTTGCAGCAATGAGTACAGCCACAAAGAGCTATTGGGCACAGTGGGAGAGCTTAGTACTCCAAGATGGTGTCTTGTGCCGTAAATGGGAAAATGCTCGTGGAGACAAGTGCCATCTGCAAATGGTCGTGCCGAAATCGAAGGTACCAGAAATTCTTCGGCTCTACCACGATGGAAGTTCCGGAGGTCACATGGGGGTAAAAAGGACTCTGTTGAAGATCCGAGAACGGTTTTATTGGATCCATTGTCGAGAGGATGTTGAAGATTGGTGTCGCAAATGTACCAGTTGTGCGGCAGTAAAAGGACCTCAAACACGCAGCAGAGGAGCACTGAAAGTGTACAATGTAGGAGCCCCCTGGGAACGAATAGCACTAGACGTCGCTGGCCCATTCCCTGAAAGTGAAAGCGGAAACAAGTACTTCTTGGTTGTCATGGACTATTTCACGAAATGGCCGGAAGTATTCGCCATTCCTAATCAAGAGGCTTCGACAGTAGCTGATAAATTAGTCCACGAAGTCTTTTGTCGGTTCGGGGTACCCCTGGAAATCCACAGCGACCAAGGAAGAAATTTCGAATCTCAAGTTTTCCAGGAAACATGTCGTGTAATGGGTACTCATAAAACTAGAACCACGTCATACCATCCACAATCTGATGGAATGGTGGAAAGATTTAATCAAACACTGGAAAGATATCTGGCCAAAGTTGTAGCGAGCAGACAACGGGATTGGGACAAGCACATACAGCCGTTTCTTCTGTCCTACAGAAGTGCTGTTCACGAAAGCACAACTGTGACACCAGCCTTTGCAAACTTTGGAAGAGAGTTAAGGTTACCAGCTGATCTAATTACTGGCATCCCACCTGATTCACCAAGCAGCATAACAGATTATGCAAATGACTTGCGTAACAAAATGAATGACGTATACGAGCATGTCAGACAGTCAGGCCAGCAGATGTCTGAGAGGATGAAAACTCGCTATGACCGGAAGATGAACAATAGCGGATTTGATGAAGGTTCACTGGTGTGGTTGCATAACCCAGTGCGTAGCAAAGGGAAGTCGCCTAAACTACAGGCAAAATGGGATGGACCATACCAGATTGTGACCAAAATCAATGACGTCACCTACCGGATACGGAAGAGTACGAGAACTGCGCCTAAAATTGTTCACGTAGATCGGTTGTCACGATACTACGGGAATAATGATGCTCGGGACGAGCATGTCTTAGGAGGGGGCAGTGTTACGTAGGTAGGTATAGGTGACGTAAGTGTCGATTGTTCCGGGCACATTTACTAGAAAATTCGGGAAAGTTCCACGACGTTCTAGAACGTTCGATGGAGTTCGGAGGGGTCATTCGAGAAACTTCCAGATCATCGTCGATCATTCGCGATGTTACTGGAATGTTCTCGAATGCACCTGGGTACCTCGGGTTGTCGAACTTTCTAGAAAATGTGACCGGGGATATAAATAGCGGACGTGTCGGCACGGGACTCAGTTCAGTTTTGGGAACGAAACAGTGAACATCGCCGCGAAGCGGAACTACGACTGCGATACAAAGTGTGTGTTTTGTGTAGTGTTGTGTTAGTTTGTGTTAGTGAATTCTAGTAAAGTGTTTGTGAATTTTAAATAAAGTTATCGTGTTTTTTTTTTTTCGGTTAAAACTGTAATTTTTATTTATCCCGAACCCCAGCTCGTAACAATACTATTGAAATAATTATAAGATTAGTGTTACCCATATAATACTAGTACAAATCCTATCGTACTTGAATAACGCAAATGTTGTAATTGTTAGAATAAAGTTCATTATTGCATTTTGTAAGCAACGCAAATTCGTCGTTTCGCGATAACGTCGCCGCTTAACCGCCTCACCCAAAAGAAAAGCTCAAAAATCCCAGTCTAACCCACTTCCGCCTATCACTCCGACCATCCCCCATACCGTGACGTCGCACACAATCCCTCATTAAACGGCACACGACGCACGCGCCGCATTACGGCGATAATTTGTACCAAACTCATATTGAACCTATTTGTGCCGCTCTTCACGTACCGACTGCAAAAGACCTGTAACTATTACAGTGGGCACAGACGATAGACTTGACGCGCGATCGTGTCGTGTAAGATAAGTCAAGAAATTCCACGGTAACGTAAGGCTTACATAAGGATTTCAGTAGTAGCTGATCGTGAAAGAGGTCTTCCGAGACGGTATCACCATCATACCTATTTATGTGTTCTAGTTTAAAGGGTGACATATCATTATGAGACATAATCTAGTATCGGGTAGGCTGTCAGCTTGTTTGCCATCCAATGACATAAAATTAAAACGTATGCAGATTGACATTGATTGTAAATGAGAATAGGCTTATTGTATTGCATGTCGCATGAAATACTCAACAACTTTAGAGGATATAATAATTTAATACCTTACCATATAACTATCGTGAAAGCATAATATTATGATGAAGATTAGTATGTATGTATATTTATGCGACATAACGAATTTTCATTAAACTTTACTGTGATATAGATTATACGTTTGCATAACATATGGACTGGCAGTCAGATAACATTTATTACTATCCCTTTTGACGCTTGATTGAACGCATTGCGCATTATCTAATACACGTAGCACCACAAAATTAGGCGCAGATTTTGTCGCGCTAAAAGTCTCCCGTCTGCGACACCCCTTAATATTTCGTCAGCCTGCGTGACTTTTAATGCCTGCTGACGGTAAAGAGCAGTGGTACGGTATGTGCTTTGTTACACATGCGTGAAACTCGACCTTTACCATTGAGGGGTAAATGTTGTTTCGCATAAAGAGGAGCTCTAACAATATTTAATTCCGATCCTTAAAAAACATACATTTTTTTCTTACGAAACCTTAAAAAAAATATTCATTCCGAGAATGTTGAAAGGGAAACCAGAAAATATTATCGGAGTTATGTAAAAGTTCCGTACTAACTTTTCCCTATTGTGTTAAGGAAACGGCAGTAGAGAAAATAAATGTTTTGCTTACTATTTACTATAACTACTACTTAAATAGTACCCCTAACTTTATCCGCAAGAATTGAAAATTATTATTATTTGACTATCCAGTATTCTGACTATATATTTAATCTAAACATTAAGTTCCATGCATAGATAAAATCGCTTTCAGGTTTTCCCTTTTTTAAATTACTAACCCTAATTTTATTTGCATA
This sequence comes from Athetis lepigone, assembly GCA_033675125.1. NCBI lineage: Eukaryota > Metazoa > Arthropoda > Insecta > Lepidoptera > Noctuidae > Athetis > Athetis lepigone. The sequence continues at coordinate 13,661,026 of CM066214.1, forward strand.
AAAATCTTAACCTGACTACATAATTTAAAGCCTTAAATAGCCAAAAGTTTTCAGCCCTTTTTGAATTTTGTGCTCAACAAAACATTAAACAATCCTTTTTATTTATGACGAGAGCCTTATTTTTAAACTACCCAAGGACCAAAAAATATGAAACCAAACAGAATTTAATGCAGCTTCCAGCGACACTTATGGGACACATTTTAAAACCGAAAATTACCCAACACGCTTATTAGCAGATTGATGAAATATCCTTTGCGCAGTAGGCGTAACAGAAAACCTGCCAGGTGCGAGTCGGAGTCGCACACAAAAAGTTTTTTAGATTATAAGTGAAGTATTTCTTCTCACACTTTTCCCAGTGTTTTCTTAACGATGTTACTAAGAAGCTACGCACATTTTTTCTGATCTATTCAATTTATATCTATAAGAAGACGCGTACACGTCCGTTCCACTTTCCGTCGGTTTACCTTTTGTACTAAATCGTTGTATTCTTTGGACATAAAACTGAATGAAGCTGAATAAATGTGCATATAGAACTGAAAAAGCCACTGGGGTAGTTACTCGTGTTTCTACCTGAAACTTTATGCGTGAGAGGAAGGAACCTTAACCACTGGGCCATCACGACATTTAAATTTTTATTTGTAACCTTCTACGCAAAACGAGTCTTTTAAGTTTGATCGCTAGTGTGTGTCTGTCGGTCTATCTGTCCCACCGTAGTTCTTAAACAGGCGATTCGATTTGAATGTGTTTTTTTTATTTGAAAGTATGTTATCTAGAAATTTTAAACTCTTTTGTTATGTAAGCAGCAGTGGGCTGGAGGTTTTTTATAGTTTTATTTACTTTTGATTTTGTTTACAAAAATGTACACTCCGTAGTTTCAATCTGTATGGGGATTGAAACTACGGAGGCATTGCACACGAGTGATACTTTAGGGGTCGTTTTACCCAACCCTACGGAACCTAAAAAGCACGCTACACCCAACACGTCACAAGTATATTAATAATAATTTCGCACTAATCTACATAAAGGTACAAAACAATGAAACTGGAGGAGTTGGGAGGAACCGCAAACGCCCCTAATTTTCCATTATCACAAAATTCTGGCATAAAGAGTGTCCCTCAGCCTGAAAATATCTTATGAAAGAATTTATAATGAGCAGTTGAAAAGGGATAATTGATATGAATTTTCCGTCGAGCCTTCGTAGCCGGGAAAGGCTTTGTGATGAGACAAAAGGAATTATAAACAAGTGGTACGGCGATGACGGGGATGTAGGTTTGTAGTCGGGGAGCCCGAGGCTCTGTGATGTTGATGAAATTTGGGTAACTTGAAACTTGCTTAATGTTTAAATTGCTCACATGTTTAGATCTGTAAACACAATATACGAAAAGTATTAGTATTTGTCTGAAACTTCGTCTGCGTGTTAACCTTTCGACGACCAAGCGACAGTCGGCTTTCGCGCTGTTATTGACTTTCTGGGTGTGTCTAAATTATTTTACCTGAAAAAGTTATTCTTTTGAGAAGTTGTTTTCTTAACACTTAAACTGTCTGCCAGGGCGTATCAAAATTGGTATATCTAGTCTTAACCAACAGGAAGAGAGACAGACAAAAAAAAATTGAGGTAGGTGGTTATTTCTTTAACATTACAAACAGTAAAATTTTATAAATAATAAAATTAACATTACACAATTATTCGATAAAATCAAGCACATATTCTATCACTTATTTTCATCAATGACATGCCATTTCGCTCTGAATCTAGCTCTTGAACTAACATATTTATAGGGACGTCCATACAGATATACATATATGGCTATAGAAATTCGGATAGGCTAATTAGCAATTTTGTGAGTAAAATAGACACAGTAGTTAGGGTAAACATTCCAGTTTTATTTAATTTGCTGTTTATTCACATTAATTCATGTTTATGAACAAACTACAAAAATTTATAGTTCTTTTATTATTTTAGTACGTTCACCCAATGTTGTGAATATTTTTGACTATTTGAATATACTGAGTAGATACTCAGTAAAACTATATAGTTTTATTGTAGTACTTATTGATGATATTATACACAGAACGTAAAATGTAATGAAAACAAATGAAATGGGGAAACATAAAATAGTTACATATTGGATGTTTGCAATTAATTAAAAGTGATTCTATTAAGCGGGTGAATAGATTCTGTTAAATATGCATTCTTCTAAATGCATTCTCCTAAATGCATTCTTACAAAAACGAAAATTATTAAAATATTGGTATAGATAAACATAGTGATTTTATAGTGTTTTAATAACAAAAACATCATGAGCATAAATACGTAATTATAAGCCACTAAAGTATTAATTAGTCATTCATGACAAATCACCGTACATATAACAAAAATAACAACAAAAAAATATTTGTTTTAACAACACACACACGGCCATCTGATCCCAGACAAAGCAGAGAACTATATATACATATTTTAGATAAATTTCACCCAGATTATAATTATACAATTATATAAGAATTTCAATAAAAAATAAAAGTCCTTTTAGGTATCAACATTCCTAGAGGTATTCCCACCACATAAAATTGGTTACACTACCCAAAGTCAGCATTTTAATCCGACTTTACACTTTAATTTACTTGAAACTCGCAGAATCTATTCATTGAGCGTTCAATTAAAACAAAAGGTAGTGATTACTTTGTTCAATTTTCTCTTGAACAAAAGAAGGCGATCGCAGCGCCGCCAAGCGGGCAACCGCTGCAATCCATTTTGGCTGCCCAAGTTTGATCAGCCTTAATAGAATTGTGTGATTAAGAGATTGGAGTTTTTGGTGAATAAGTTTGGGTTGGTAACTATTATATTAAAATATAGATAGATAGATAAAAACATAAATTAGTATTAACGAGTCATTTGTTAGGCGGTCATCACACAAAATGTCTGCGACATATATGTATTTGGTATATATGTAGGTATTTTGTGTGAATCCGCCGTTTACATACGGCGTCGGTATTTTATAAATGGCGTAAACTGGCAAAATGTCAAAGAAATTCAAATTGCATTAGCTCAGCGGAGTCCCGGAGGCGAAGCTTAGCGGAGCTCCCGCTTCAGCTTTTTACCTAACCTATCCAAGTCGCATTGCCTAACATTTTTCATCCACAAATCACATATCAACGCCGTACATAAACAGCGGATTTGCACAAAATGCCGGGGATATAAATATAAATGGTATACATGTATAGAGCAAGACGGACCTATCCCATACGGAAAAGTGTGCAGTCTGAATACGTATTAGGCTCGGTATGAAACTTTGCAACGTTTTCAACGAGATATCAAAACTTATTAATTCCTTCTAGATTAATAATAATTGGGCTTAATTCCGGTACAACTATCAAACTGCAAAAAAATTCAAACCAGCCTGTTATTGCCCCACTCTTATTAGAAAAGGCATAACCATTCTTCACCATAATGCTTAAGCAAGCGTAGTACAATGTGCTTGTGTCTTTAGATTGGTGATTTCAGATTTATATCGCTATTATATAAAAATAATAAAGATGATAATCTACCGAGAGCCGAGACTACTGAAGACATAAAAAAATCACAGAAGCTTCTTTTTATTATGTAGATACGCACTGAGGGGTGATTTTCAAAACCTTACGGAGAGACAGGAAATGAAAGATTGTTTGAAAATGGGCGGGCAAAACACAGGATCACAAAACCTGTTGGCAAACCTTAATAAATATCCAATAACAGGAATACAACAAAAATCCCTCTATTTCACTCAAGAAACAACGTCCCGACGCCATTAAAAAAGCATTCAATTCTAAAATTAAAATGTAACAAACTCGAAAACAATCATTCTATTTCTAATTAGGTACGTCGCAGTGTGGTCGGCTTCTCTTAATGAGCCCCGGCAATTGTTTCAATTTCGTTTCGCAGCTGCCCAGTCCCAGATCCCAGATCCCAGGTCCCAGCTTTTTGTGCCGTCCGTCCAGATGGATCTGTCGCACAGCAATTGTTTAGACCGACTTCTAATTAATTTTATTGTAACTTGAAACACGGTAGGGTATGCGTTTTCAGAGAGAATTCGCGTCTACTTGCATTTTAGAAACTGTTTTTGGTTACCTATGTTTTAGTTATTTATTTGTACGTGGATTTTTAATTGAAGCGCCATTTTTAATAGTAGTTTTTCAAAATAGATGTTAGGTATTTCGTTTGAGCTTGAGGTTCCTGTTCCCTCTAATCAATATTGAGTTAACCCACCCCCGGGTTTGTGTTGATCCACTGAAAACTTTAGTAGGTGAGCTCAAGTTAATAATTGATTAAGTTTTTTTCAAATAATGTACAATTTATAATCTCATGTAAAAATAAGAACGTTTGTAGAAAAACTAGAAGTCCCAAATCCACATGTTTGGTTACTGTTCCGCTCCCGTCGTGATGTTATATATAGCAATTCAATTGAAACCAGTACTTCTTAAGAACAGCGCTTTAAACCAAATAAACAAACAAACTCTTTAGCTTTACAGAGATGTGGTCAAAATGGTGTTTCAAACCTTTCAATCAAATCATGAAATTGCATATTTTATTTTTTTATGTATCAAATGACTTCTCCCGCCCTTGTGTCAGACTTTTACTGACTAAAACCCACCCAAGTTCCTTCGGTTGCCCTTTATGTTCCGAGGCCGCGGTAACTATTACAACTATTCCGCAACCCCGGCAGGTATTGGCCCTAGAGAGCCCCGTCCCGTGAACTGTACAAAGTGACCCTTTTAGGATTCTATTTTCCTCTGAGGCACAGAATTCTAAAAAAAGCAGCCAAAATAATAGAACTAGTAATTTAGTCTAAGCAGACACCCGCATTGAACTGAAAGCGCCCAGCTCGTAAATAAGGCAGTAAACACAAGACGTGAATAAATACGCCACTATTACTCCGCCAGCTTCCACCAATTATGGCCAGCCTCGGCCAGCTCCCACCAATTATGGCCACTCTCATTTAATCTAGCTGCATCTGTGTCTGGAGATACGCGTATAGATTGAAAAATAAATTGTTGGTTAATTTATTTATTTATTTTTGGGTCGTTTTGGTTTTGTGCTAGAAATACATAGTCAAATAAGGTTATTTACTGTGTCTTGAAAAACTAGGTCGATTATTTATAATCACCAGGTCAGGTTTAACGTAGGATACATGAGGCTATGAAGCAGCTTTTATATATAAAATATGTCAAACTATTAATAACTTAATAAAACTTACCTGAGAATTTAAAATCCTTAGTTATTTATTTTCATTATATTTTTTTATTAGTAGATTTAATTCATGGTTTGTTTTATGGGAATACCCACGAGTAAGAGCAAGAATTTTTACTTTGCAAAGTACTCCAGAACAATTATATATTTTTTTAACCATTTCATATCGTGGTTGTGAAGTTTTATCTACTTCAAACAAAAGAAAACCAAGGTATTCTAAGAGCTAGTCTCAAATCGTAGTTCTATTATTCCATCATATTTTATACGAACCTAAGAGATCCTCTGACTTATATCCGACACGAGAGCCATTAGGATTGACAGTAGCTTGCAGTCACTCTGATTATCCATGAATAATATCATAAGATTCATAACGTTGGCACGGCAATCAGAAATAGGCACATGACGGTATCCGACCAGTCCTGTCTCTATGATAATATCTTATTTTCGGATACGATTGGCTAAATTTTTAATGAGATGGCTAATTTGAGATGATTTGATGCCGCTTCTATTCGCTGAATTTTCTGTTAGTTTGTGATGGTAAAAGGATTATCCAAAAAAGGAATATTTGAAAACGGGAATATCCGAAAAAAAATGTCTCGGAAACCAAAAGTTTGACTGGGTGATAATATCGACGCCACAACCGCTGATCCTAGAGACATGCAAACTTGGAGTGCATTCTTTGTGAAGAGTAAGTATGTACTAGGAAAGGATTTTTGGCAATCTGACCAATAAAGGGGTAAAATATTGGATGGAAGTTTGACATGATACCTCACAAAAACCAAACTTTCGAAAGCTGGAAAAAAGCTCACTGGTACTCATAGAAATATTGTTATGTAAAGATATAAATAAGACCAGGTGGCAATATTTCAAGTAGACCACTAGACAAGCTTACGCTAAGTCTTGCAGCTGCATAAAACGACCAAACAAATCCACTTCGTTTACTAAGCTCAGGGTTGCCACGAATAAAATATCCGAATTTGCATATGGTCGTGAGATTAAAAGCTTTGTTTCATTAACAAGATGACGTTATTGAAGGGTGTTTTAGAAATATCATGTCATGCCTTATTGGTAAAAAAAATTGAAAATATTAGTACATTTTATACATAATTATTATAAACCGTTTTTTTTTTTGTTTAAACCACAACAACTGCTTATCAAATCTTCATGAACCAGTAATGACAGTTTCAAACCAAATTTGATTTCAGACCAAATTTGACAGTCAGTCTAACTAAGATGAAGTTAGACTGATTTCGAACTTTCTGGCTTGTGACTGACTACTTTTAACGACTGACAAAGACCTAAGAGAGACAAAAGGGGTCCGTGGCTTACGCCCCCAGTGGTCGACGCACCTGTGGCCGACGCCCCCGATACGATTAATTCATTAATTTTTGATCAAATAAGTACTCATTTCAGGACATTATTTTCTCACAATTTCGCGTGACAGCCCCAGACACGAGGGCGAGGTTTGTTCCAAGTCTTTGCTTTAGCGTTGTTATTTAACGGATTAGGTTATTACGGAGCCAACATAAATTCTTATCTTGGCCAACTTGGACGATGCTTTTTTTAAATAAACCTGCTTTTTTGCTGCTTCTTCTTTTTTTTTTTGTTATAACGTGTAAAGTGTAACTGAGTGTTATAGGAAAGGTGTGTTTTGAGGCTAATAAAACTTTCGAGATCTTATCAGATTTAAATTAGTATTAAATATTTTGCATCAGCAAAATATGGACTTATGAAAATGTTATCAGTAATATTATATTGCATGTTTTCATTTAAATAACAATTCAGAAAAAAATATTCTACGCTATCTCGTAAATTGAGCGCTGCTTGACGGAGGATTAATTCTCGCACGAGACAAATATTTGCATGATATTCTACAGTCATTTGTTGCCTGCTTGATGCAGAAATTATTCCCAGTGCGGGGAAAATTTAAGAAAAGAAATAGGAATATCTTAATGTCCCATACAATCGACATGATATTTAAAATTTTCGCTAACCAAAACAACAATTACTTTAAACAAAACCCAACACTTTTCAGTACTCGAAACAAAACCAAAAATAATCTCCCAGCTCCCGTACATTTTCAGAGAACATTTATTGTTGTAGTACTAAAATATTAACGTTTGCCGGCTAGAAGGCGTCTATTTGAGTTCAGACAAGTAGTGATTCACATTTAGAGCGCGTTTAGCTCTTGACAGGCGGCTCGCGGCGTCCACTAATGTTGCTGCTGAGTGCACCCCTCCATAGACTTGCGAATATATAGACATAGAGAGCCTCTATGCTTTCAATGAAATCTGTCGACTTGCCCTAATTATGAACCCAAGCCACGTTACCAACAGAGAAGTCTTTAGCTCTGAGTTCGACTGGGATTTATTTAACATTTAAACTAAGAAAAAATAATAAAAAACCAAAAAACGTCAACTTTAAATAACAAATAAGTATTTTATAGCGTAGCTGACTAAACAATCAATGTTACTGTACAACTCTCAACCTGCGTTAAAATGGAGAATAGCTAAGATAAAGCAGCTACTAAGTAACGGCCTTAGAATGAGGTAAATATTAACATCCACAAGTCAACATTATAACATATTTCACTTACATTACTGACGCACGGATCAGCGTGGAGTTAACAGCGTCAAAGGCAGACACCACAGCTCCATATTCAGTAGGATTTATACTACTCCCTCGTACATATACAAAAAAAAAAATAGATTTATTGCAAAAAAAGATTAATAAAACTAAATAGGGTTTTTTTCGGGGAGTGTAAAATCATCAATTAACTTGTCCCGTCCCCTCGTGTCAGACTTTTACTGACTATAACACTCTCATGTTCCTTCGGTTGCCCGGATGTTGGTTCGGGGTCACGGTAACTATTATGAACATTCCGCAACCAACTAAATAGGACCCTGAATATGACTTAGGGCTCTGAATATGACTTAAAAAACCTTGCCACGTCTATACCCTTTCTAAGTCTACAGGACCTAAGCTTTTAGACTTGCACATCGAGCTTCTAAACTTTAAGCTCTACTCATATATAATTCTAAAGCAAGCTTTTGTTCCGCAGGGAAATGGCAGAGAGTTCACAGTTAAATAATTTATCCGCCTGGCTCCAGTTAACCGTAGACGAACCGGTTAAATACGTAAATGCATCCGGTATAGTTTTAATGTGAGATTTAATAAGAATTTCCAGTAGATGGCAGGTGTTTCGGAAAATGTTTAATGAAGTTTTCAATTTGGGTTTTCAATTTTTATTTTTTAATTAGGTATAAGTATTTTTGAATTAAATGTAGGAATGTGCTTATATATTATTCTTGTATTATATGTGGTTTGTTTTCCAAAGATGTTAGATTCCATAAGAACTTATGGGGTTTGTTTTTCAAAATATTGTATCTTCCACCAGAATCAGTTAAATATTAATGTTTTAAAAGATATGTAATGTTTTCAGATCTCCTCAATCCAGTTACTATGAAGGCAAACACTAAACTTTTCAGTAAGAATGACTGTCAGACCAAATAAACATCTTTGACATGCAAGAATAATACAACTTAATAAGTTGTGAATGCTACTAACCCCTGACCTCCTCTGGGGAGTGGGAAATCATCAAATGACTTCTCCCGTCCTGGGCGGGGCGGGAGGTCGTGTCAGACTTTTACTGACTAAAACTCACTCATGTTCCTTCGGTTGCCCTTTATGTCCCGGAGTCACGGTAACTATTATAAACATTCCGCAACCACCCCTGACCTCCTTAGAGTCTAGTCTTTGTAGAAATCCAGAAATAGGATGACCTAATATTTTCAGTTCAGACGACTAATGCAAACATATTCTAATATATATAAATCTCGTGTCACAATGTTTGTCCTCAATAGACTCCTAAACCACTTAACCGATTATAATAAAATTCGCACACCATGTGCAGTCCGATCCAACTTGAGAGATAGGATAGTTTAAATCTCAAATTATAGTCGCAATTTTAATTTATTGCTAATTATTTGTCTGTTATTATTTGAAAGTCACAATTAATTTATTAGTAGTTGTGGATTTTGGAATGTTTTACATTGGATCCGACAGACGGCGCTACCATCGCAGTGTCAAATTTTAAATAATAACCACTTTCAGATGTCATAAACATAGACAATGATATTAAAAAGGTTCTATAAGAAGCGCATGTTTTTGAGTTTTCTCTGTCGCAATATTTCACGCATAATATGGGCGCTAATTAGGCTATATTTATTGTAATCTTATATCTACCCGTGCGAAGCTGGGACGGGCCGCTAGTATTTAAAATAGATATAATATGAACCTATGTAATTTTTCATCTACCTATCTAAATAAATTGTTTCCCCTTATAATAAAAAATTCTTTGTTTGTAAGAGATTATCTCTTGAATTACTGTTCTGATTCCAAACGACTTTTTGTATTAACCTTTCAATGACCAAGCGACAGCCGGCTTTCGCAGTGATATTGTCTAACTATTGTGTCTCGAATCACGTGTGTTCGAAGCTTTAGTAAGCTACATTTTTACTGAGTGCATAGGAATGGTATAATGTAATGATCAAGCAAACTATAATCTGAGACTTTATCATAAATAAAACTTGCATTAACATTATACACACTTAGCGCCTTACTAATAAACGCTGCATAAAGTTATGACAGGTTTATACGTCAAAAAATGTATGGTTACACAGGCTTTATTCATTGCATAACTTTACACAGTGATTATTAGTAAGGGCATTATAATTTAACTTAATATACATGATAAGTAAAATGTTATGCACAAACAGTTCCGCAGGTAGGTATGTTTGTAATCAGTTTAGTTAGGATGGGTACATGAATTAGTTTTATCAATATTTTTTCTTACAGTCTTGTTTACTTTTTATAATAGTCATGCTGTGTACCCATATTTAGGAATATAGTCTCGAACTAAACTTAAATACTTAATGTTCTCTATGCAATGTATTGTCTATATTCTGTTTTGTGTTTTTTAAATAAATAAATAAATAGACAATACTAGAATAACTTAAAACCTTAAGTTACCTTAGAGCTAGAAAAAGCTTGGTAAGTATTTAATAATGAATTGCGTGAAACATAATAATATATAGCAGTTACGTATAAATGTATTTACTTCAATCAAGAACTCCATTTGTCTAGAATGAAATACGATTATTTCGCCACTACGCTTGGGAGCTACGGCCCAGGAGTAGATATTACACAGAGGGCTCAAAAAAAGCCCTTTACAAAACGTTATTAAACCCTAGAACTTACGTGATTCGAGACACAATAGAAAAACCATAGCAGCGTGACAATCGGCTGTCGCTTGGTCGTTGAAAGGTTAAAATAAGTACATATGGATGATAAAATGTTAAATTAGCTAATAATTGTATTCATTTCATAATAATAATGTAAGAAGTGTGATGCAATGTAGTAGTTTTATTTAATGTATAAAGCATGCAATTGTAAAAATATCATGTTGCAGTAATCTATTATAGTTTGTGTTTAAAATTTTAAAACTACTTTTGTAACATTTTTTAATGTCATGACTGCAATATACTTATAAATAAAATAAAACATTATTTTTTATTGCTCATCGATATTAAAACAGCTTTTTTTCGCGATTTCAGTATTGGTCCCAAAATCTGTTAAACAAAAACTAAGGTTGTACAATTGCGCTGATTCAATACTAATCTATGACTTGACTGTGATAAAGATAAGTATGCTTTAACGCGTCGAGTGATACTTTCATGTTTGTTGCACAGAAGATCGCACGTTAAAATGAATAGAATGACTTTTATTTTGTAAATAGGTCAAAAATTACAATTTTACACGTAATTTTTTTCTTATTTTTAGCAAAAGATGAGTCCAATGTTTTCTCGCTGGACTTCTCCGAGAAGAAACAATTGAAACAAACACAGGTCGACAAAGCTAGACCTCTGTCTTATTCCATACTCCTGTGCACACAATAAACATGGCTATCGTCCATTGTTGGCTGGTCGAGTAAAAACAGGACGGTGATGGATGAGTGTAAGACGCAGCTGTGCGCTTAATTATCTAATACTGTTGAGTGCTTGTCTAGTTGTGTATCTGTGTGTGGGTAATATATTTTCTATGTACGGTTGCAATTGGCGAGGCGGGTGTGGGTGTGGGACTTATTTATTGCTGTATTTTCTAAGCTTAGGAAGACATATACTTACCTATATAATTAGTTAGCTGTCTTAACTGATGAATTTATCTTTGCAAAGCCTTGAATTGAATGAATTTACCTTTGGAGATGCTTTTCTCAATTTGGGAAGAAATAATTTTGTTAAGGCGCGGCAAGTAGCTTTTCGCGGTGGTGCATCGAATTAATAGAAATAAGGTCGAAAATATTTTAGCAAATCCGCAAAAATGTAAGCAATTTTGCAGTTTTATTTGAATATTTAAATAAATACAGTTCTGTGTTTTAAAAATTTTAGGTATGTCTTTAGTTTATATAATTTTCTTTGTTATAGATATAAAAAATATGATGGTCGCTGAAAAAATTGAGAATTTCGAGACCATAACTTTTTTTCGAGGTCGTCGCGTAAACTGTGGACTTAGTTAAATGAAACAAAATTTCAGAACTTTTATTGTCTTTAAGATCTAGTTTCTTTGGAATACTTTTTCTCGCTTACTTTCGCATAGTGAAGGCGAGATTTATAACGCGATTACTACAAACGCCAAGACAGATTGGTAATTTGAGACTTATTCACGCAACATACGATTTAGCTTCTTCTTTAGCTGGCTTTAGTTAAGAGTTACCAAGGACTTTTCGAGATAGCAAGTCTAAAAATGACATTCATGATTTATTTTACTGATATAGTTATGTTTGTGTAACTATGTAAAACGCATTGCATTGCATGAATAATGTAAAAATAAAGGAAATATGTACGTCTACGTACTTAACAAATTCTAAAAGCTAAAATACGATTAACTACCTGACTAACACACGACTGTAAAAGAGAAATCTGAGAATAACAAATTGTACGCCAAGTCTCATTGTCAGCCACAGACTTCCTATTAAATATAGTGGAAGCCGGCCCGTTTGTAACCCGTTTTACGTTCCCTCGTAACATAAGGGTAACCTAGTTAGAAGTTATTTATTATTTAACCACCAAAATTGAATTGACAGAAAGGAAAATGAAAAGCTGTCATTTCACTGGACGATTTGACATAAAACGACACAATTCTTTTTTTTTTATAACCCAGGCCCGAGCCAAAAAATCAAAATTCTAACTGCCTTAAAAGCTAATCGAACGAACATCAATCCGATCCCTAATTAATTCCTTGTCCCATGTAAACATTCTAAAAAAAATTAAAAAAAGAAGAAAAAAAACATACGCTGAAACCTCTCCAGCGAAACATCGGTACTCGATTGAATCAATTTAAACTTCAACCGAATCTCATCTCGCAGGGTACGTCCCTAATTATGCCCGCGGAAGGACAGGGGTAGGGAAGAGACAAAGTTAAATTTGCGCGCGCAAAATTCGAAAATGGAACGCGTGTGTTCTCTACGCATAGGCAGTATAGACTTTTGTGACATGCCACCTTATTTGACGAATTAAAAAATTACGTTGCCGATGTAATCGTCTGTTCCGAGCAGGAGAGGGTGGGATAAGGGTTTTCAAAATGGCGGCGCGTAAGATTTTGTTCGGTTATATTAATTAAATCTTCGTAATTTATGACCGGCTCGTGTACCATGTGGTGTTCGTGATTTATCGTTTTTGCTGTATTAATTTTGCATTAAGCTGATTCGGGAACAATCTTGTACATGTAAGTACCTAGGGAGAGTCATTGATACGGAAGTAGTAAGTATACGTTGATTATGTACAGACAGACTGGGCTATGAAATCTAAAAGTAATGTAGGCAATCAGGAATCAGGATAGTTTCACCACAGGTATCAAATCTTCTTTTGATATACATACTTAATAATTATTATGGTTTGATCGTGATAATAAACCTTAAAAAATACGAAAGCTCGCAAGGCTGCTAAAAACAAAAGATATAAATTTTGGAACAAAAATTTTATTTTAATCAAGAAGAATAAATGAGAATCGCTGCTGTACTTAGCAAGACCTAGCATCTAACCTATAGGAACTTGATAAAGATAATAAAAAAAATAGTAATGAAGCCTAAATAAAAAGACACAACTGAAACCCAACTATTCCATTTTGAACTTAAAAATCAACGCTCGCACATAAGTATGACAATTAATTATCCGATTTCAAAATTGTACAAACCAACATTTTTAAATAATACATTTCCTTTTTATTCAAAAGACCTGTTTCAAAACGCGGCTAAACACGTACAAGTCAATTGACGTCAATGAGATCCCGAATACAGATAATTCCATTATACAGGGACCCAACCTCTTTTCAACTAACCTCTGCATAAAAAATTAGGGCATCCCCCCCTTTTCGACCCTTCCCACCCCCCGGGCCGTGCGATAACTCACCCCCCGAGTGCGGCCCTTGAGAAAAATAGCTCGAAAAACAGACAAGATTTAACTCGGCCCAGTTTTTTTTTGTTGATATTTTGAGGAACGATGTGATAACGTCAGTTACGTTTACAATAGAATACTAGTAATTTATTTCAGACCATCAAAGGCCATAGATACCATACATTTGTTTGTTATATTTTTCTTTAGCTCCATAAATATAGAGATTGTATTTGTTAACTAACTAGACTTAACTTTTTTTACTTCTAGCTATTGTAGTTTTCTAATATACTACGATAACTAGATACTACAGTATATAGTGATGCAAACTGTGTTATTATTTCTTCACATAATTGCGTATTTAAGAGATGATTTTTCTATCACTTTTCACGCATTTTACTCACCTATCTACAAGCAAATTTTGGTAAGTCTAAAAGATCCGCATGTATTCTTCTTAATTTTAAATTGTACGTTATAATTAAAATAATCACTTATGACGGCTTTACAAAACTGAATTAATTCCCAAAAATATACTTTAACTTTCCACAGACTTTCTAGAATTTGGAATATTATGACGATAGTCATTTTCGGTAAATAACATATATAGCTTACATAGGCCTAGCTTATGCAATATTTGCTAATGTTTTCGTAATTTAACGTTTCAATATCGTTCATCGAGATGGCCGCTTACATACGATCCTCTACGCGTGCCGGTAATCTAGGCAAATGTACCGATCCCGGCTCGACCCACCTAAACTGTTTGATGTTTTAACTCACAGGATTTCTACAAAAACTTTGTTTATTTAATCCCAACCCTGTATGTAGATATAAGTAGGCATATTGCGTGTTATATGACAAGGATCGCCTTTGAACCCCACGTTTTGAAATTCATCTTCGTTTATAACTGTTAATTTGAGATTGGTAGGGAAAATAGCAAGTTGTGTAATGTATTTTTAAGCATTTTATATTATTTGGGAAAACAAAGGGTTACATATTTATAATATAAAACCAAGATTGGAATATAAATGTATAACCTACACCATTTTCCTCATATTCTAAAAAAATACACAAAAAGACGGAAGGAGAGATTAATGAATATTAAAATTAGATATTTTAATTTTATAATTCAGAAGTGAAAAATGTTTTGTATCTGTGCTTGTTTTAGTTAGGTTTAGAATTATGAATAGAAAGCCACAATATTATATTATTTTTAAGTTTTACAAAAGGCAAATGTTCGTTCTTCCGATATCATTTGGGTTCATAACCTTTCGACGACCAAGCGTCAGCCGGCTGTCGGGCTGCTATTGCAAATCACACACGTGATTCGAGGGTTTAAAACGATACCTTAACTTTAACCCACGACGAAACGGAAAAAGGTATGCATTTGGGGTAAGAAGTTGTAAGTATAAAGATCCTAATAGTAAAAAAAAACCAAATCAATCGATACTGACTCTCTAATTTCAACGACGTGTACTAGGGTCACATAAGCACCTAGCAGTATCGTACATCAATAACTTGAGGTATACTCCAAGGCCCGAAGGTGAGAGAACTCGAAGATGTCAGGTGTCTAGCGCAGATGTACCTCAAGTGTGATGCGGTAAATTGATCTGAACGAGGATGTTGGTGCTTATTATTAATTAGTCTTGTGAGTGCATATCTAGATGGAAGAGAATTTACGTGGGCCAGCTTGTGTTATCTAGATAACTCTTAATTGGGGATATTTATGATTTTATGGAGAACAATTATTTTAAGAAGAAAGTAATAGTCATATCAAAATATAATAGTTTCGCCACTATATGAACGCTATTCTAAAGAAAATACCGTCTCGAATGAAACTTATCAATCTATAGAATGCACAACACAAAACCTATTAACCGACTAAAAAGTGTTTGTAAAACGTTTATTAGGTTTACTTCTTCTTAGTTCTATTAAGTTTTTTTTAATCTGCCACGTCTCAGAACCAGCCAATTTTGATCAACCCATTAATCTTACAAATATACACATCATCGACTTTTCTACAGCGACATTAGTTATTACTAAAATAAAATCAGAATACCAGAAAAAGGACCCCATAGGTCTCTAGAGATTTTTACTTACAAACATAAAGAAAGGCATAGATTTTCTCCTTATGATATTGGTAAGTATAGATGACCAGTTTGAGTTACAATTTGATCTAGCAGAAGACGAAATATTCAAAATATTGGACTCGGTATTTCTTTTAACCCATCGTCTTACAACATACACTATTTTTTTCCAAAACGCCATCGTTGTAAAACACAAATGCGTAACATCCACCAAAACCCACAAAACACACACACACACACACACACACCAAA
Organism: Athetis lepigone; assembly: GCA_033675125.1. Taxonomy (NCBI): domain Eukaryota; kingdom Metazoa; phylum Arthropoda; class Insecta; order Lepidoptera; family Noctuidae; genus Athetis; species Athetis lepigone. The sequence goes on from CM066214.1 coordinate 13,677,036, forward strand.
AATCAAATCCATAATGACACTCAACTCTTACTTATTCCAAAACGACAATCTACCACGTCACCAGTCAATATTGATCAACACACTCATCTTAGAAATAGACAACATCATCAACTTTTCAACAGTGATATTATTATTACTAGAGTGAAATCAGAATACCAGAAAAAAAACTCTAGAGATTAACACTTACAAGCAAAAAGAAAGGCATAGATTTTCTCCATTGAGTTACAGTTTCATCTTATAACTAACATTGCACTCGGTATTTATTTTAACACGTCTTACGACATACACATATTTTTACAAAACACCAACGGATAGTAAAACACAAGTGCGTAGTAACCACCAAAAAAACCCACAACACACACACATACACACACTCTCACACACACACACACCAAAAACCAAATCCATAATGACAGTCAACTCTTACTTATTCCAAAACGACAATCTACCACGTCACCAGTCAATATTGATCAACACATCGACACGGTCAGGCCGGGGTCAAACGGACGCTCTTGAACTCGATGCCGGGAAAGAAAAAAGAAGTATCTACGAGCGTTTGTAAACTATCGGAGTGCCGGGCTCCGTGGGGGGGTTAGATTCTGTCTTTGTTTTTGGGGGTTATGATATGGACGGGATTTAGGTTGTTATTGTGATGCCTGTTGTGGTGGTTTGTGTGTGTAATGTTGATTTCTGAAAGCTCTACTATGCTTGTGACTCTGTGTACTAATTTAAGGTTTAACTACCTAACATCTTGCTCAACTTTTGCCGTGTAGCGTCTTTAGCCGTCAATTTTTTTTATAATCAGTCCAATACTTTTAAAGTCTACCACTTAGAAACAAACACTGTTTACCCACTAATCAATTTAGTCCTAACCAACTATATAAACTTTGCCTCCAGTTACCTTCACAACGTATTGTTTTGAAGAAAAAGCACACAGCCCTTTCATCGTAATAACTCTCAATCTTCCTCTAAAAATAGTTTTGTCGCTAAATCCGCTTCTACTCTCTTCCGCTCGAAAAATGCTCGCTACCCGCGTCTCTAAAGGAGCACAGCCTTAGCTCTAACCAGTGAAAGTGTTAGGCAATATTGCCCTAAACATAAACCTAGGAGTAAATCGGTGTACCTAATTGTTAATAGGTAATAACCGTTCGATCAACTGAATCACACCACAAATTAGTCTACGTTGAGTTGAAATTTAGAGTTACAGTATTTAGGCTGCACGTTTAGATGTTATTTAGTGTTGGTGGAAAGAATAAAGTAATATGAGTGCACTAACGTCACTACTAAGGTATACAAATTCGTGGAGTCGAATTTGGAATTGTTACTTTGATTATCTTTTAATCTATCTCTAAATAAACTTCTTCACGTAAAATTGCATAAAAGTGAACAAGTTTATATAAAACTGTGTGGCCGTTTCCCTTATGTAAGTTAGGTCTCTGGGTGCTGTTGTGTGGTATCAGAATTACTTAAAAATGGTCTGTATGGACATCAGAAATGTAAAAGAAATATGACTCCAGTTATGCGATATGATTTACAATAGTAAGTAATTTAGAAACCAATACTAGGATCCCAAAAACGACCGGCGACTTCGTGGCAGACATATGCAAAGATGGCGGAATAAGCGTGACATTTACTATCAGGATTGGTCTACAGTAGCTCATGATTGGTAGAATTATAAAGGTATAAGGCCTGTGCTTTGCAGTGGGACAATATAGGCTAAAAATAAATAAATTATTCAATGTGGTATCGCTAGGCCCAAAGATTGCTTTTAAACTTTAAAAAAACAAGAGACAATTCAATCGTTATTCCTATCACAAAAGACCATAAAATACTTCGGACAATGGCGCTCAAAAACGAGGAACAAGAAAGCAATGGAATCGCAGCCAAAGTGTTGAGTCCACGGAAGTCGGACACTCGGGCCGGTTCCATAACACTTGACGCTCTGCACTTTTGTGCAACTAGACTGAATTGAAAATGTTCCAGGGTTAGCAGAAGTAGAGAGCTAGGCAAAAATACGTCTAGGCTAAAGTACTGTCTAAAAATACTTTGAATGGTTGACGGCACTGTTGTCGCAGAGGTGAAGAGTGGAGCACTTGGCTGCTGAACTGCGTGTCCCGGATTGAATTCTAGACTGAGAGCTAAGGCGAAGAAATGCTCTAAATTTAGTTTAGCTGATATTCTGGTAATTGGTTATGGATTTAGTATACATGCTACAGGTTAGTCAAGCAATCTGTAGAGCAGGCGACACATATAGACTATTAAACATGTTGGCTATTGAACACGGTTTATAAATGTTTTTTAAGGGGTTCTTGATTGCATATTCATCATGAATAAAGGTGGAGAGCTAGTGCGTAATAAAATAAGGTATCAAAAACCACACATATTAAAGAGTAATAAGGAGCGGCTACGGCTCCTAAAGCCCTAAAAAAAGCTTTAAAAATACATCCACAAAAAAATGGAGGACGAGAAAACTCGCCTCAAAACATATTAGACCTTTATCCTCGTCCAACGAAATTGCGAACGAAATCCTTTCACATAAACATACAAAAAAGTTGATTATCATCTGGGCCCAATTCCCCAAACGGAACACCCTTTTGTTATTGTCAAATTAGCCAATGCTCAAGATAACAAAACATCCCTTTATTCTACAGGACAAAAGCCCTTTTATTGACGGGCGAAATTTATACAGGGTGGGTTTTAACTATCTTCCGTGCCTTCGTAATCCGGGGAGGTAGGGGAAGGTTGTTGTTGGGTCGGATGGCCGTGGTTCCCCTTATGGGAGACTTATCTGTAGCTTTGAAATTGGAACAGGTTTTCGGTTGGAAATTTTATTAAATTCTCAGTTGGCGTTAAGTGTGTTGTTTTCGCTTGATGTGTTTTGGAGGAATTTCATGTGTAAGAAGTTGTTCATTTTATACGAACTATGCTCGCGGCTATGACGACGCACTTATGAATAAACTTAAAAAGTAATGGACACCCATTCAGTCGTTATTTTGTTATTTGGCCACTTTAGGGTAAACAACCAAAAACCATTAGTGATTACCTACAACATAAAAGGCTAAAATTGAATGCCAAAAATGTCAAATCTGTGCCCTAGTATTTCTAAGACACCGATGATGAATAACTTAATAAGTCAAGACAAATATTTCTATCTGTATGTACAGATAAAAGGTAACTAATATTTCCACAAACATATTTCAATGAATCAATTGTGAGAAACCGCTTCTGCCGTTCTGCCTGCGTATGCGTCAAATAAGCACTCTATTAGAGGAATCGGTCCAGTAGTTTTGAATTCACTCAACAAACAAAACTAAAAATCGTTCACGTTTAAAATTATATCGTAGATAGTTAATATTCCCGTAAACTGTCGTGATTCATTCATACACAGAATATAACGTAAATCTTCACTAACTTCCAGCATCACATAAAGCGTTTAAAACTTCATCTCCCAAAACCTCAAAATTTTCCGTCCACACGTTTCTAAGTCTCAATATAAGTACACAAACTCAAATTTTAATACTCTACGTAAGCGATTCGCTCAAAATGTAAGCGCTCCACGTTTTATTAAAGACATAAAACCTTGCAATTCGCCACTCGAGGGGAGAGGGGGCAATTTTAACTATCCTTGTATGTAATGAGGGTGGACGCGGGTGGTAGGGGAGAGAGGGGATTACGAGGGTGCGTCTTGCAAACGGGTCTGCGTGCCTGCCCGCGGGCTCCAGCGATTTGTCCTTTACATCCCCGGTCTACCCTTGCGGGCGACAGCGGCGCTCAAAGTGTTAGTCTTAAACCTGATTAATGCTGGAATTGTTGTGGGTTTTGTTAATTGAACTGTTTTTTGTTAATTATGGAATTTAATTCAGATTCTTTTTTTTTTGTTTTGAGAAACCAACAAGTCGCTAAGATCATTGAATACTGAATATTGTCTTTTTAGGGTTCCGTAGTCAACTAGGAACCCTTATAGTTTCGCCATGTCTGTCTGTCTGTCCGTCCGTCCTCGCTTAATCTCTGTGACCGTTAGCACTAGAAAGCTGAAATTTGGTACCAATATGTATATCAATCCCGCCGACAAAGTGGTAAAATAAAAATTGGAAAATAATGATTTATTAGGGTAGTCCCGCTATATGTAAAGTGGGAAGTGATTTTTTTTTTAATTTTTAACCCCATCGTGTGATATATTTTTGGATAGGTATTAAAAATGAATAGGGGTTTACTAAAATCATTTTTTGATAATGCCAATAATTTCGGAAATAATCGCTCCAAAAGGAAAAATTTAAGCGTCCCCCCCTCTAACTTTTGACCCGTAGGATTAAAAAATATGAAAAAAATTTGGAAAAAAGAACTTTATAAAGACTTTCTAGAAAAATTATTTTGAACTTGATAGAAAGAACAGTTTTTACAAAAAAGACAAAAAGGACGTACAAAATAATTTCTGCGTACTTAGTATGTCAACGTAGCAAATAGTCTTTTTTAAAAGTTATAAGTGGGAACACTTATTGTGACGGACGGGAAACTACGGAACCCTACATTGAGCGTGGCCCGACACGCTCTTGGCCGGCTTTTTTATTTATTATATTTATAATAATGTTAATAGTGCAAGTCGGGCTTTTTGTCTTGTATAAAGGGCAAGCTACTGCAAAATATCAAGCCGTGTCTAGTTTCAATTTAAAACTATCTCCATTTAACTAGATTATCTGTATGCCGTAACTTTAGTCTACACTCAATTAGTTTTTAAGTAATATTTGGAACTTTAAAACTACTTCGAACATTCTCAATACAGGCTTTATTCTTGAGAAATATTCAACATCACACTCATATCCCTAGAAAAAACATGCTTAGGTCGTTCTAGAAAAAAACAACACTGGTTTTTTTAAAAATTTAAGAAACCTCGCCCACAATGCTTATTTGCATCTGAGAAGAAGAAGAAGCTAGTAATTTAAGCTAAGAATTTTGAGCTCATATTAGGCCGACTGAGCCCCTTATTGTTAATAATGTTACTTTATATGGTCTCTCGTACAGTCTGGTAGTAACCTACAAAGAATGAAATGAACATTTATAAACTTTGTCTAGAAAGAAGTATCCAGGAACACCGTCAAAATACTACACACTACTACAGATTTAGACCATACAAGAAAAATAAACCAATTGAGATCTAACCGCACGTAGCCCTTATTTTATTAATTAATACATTAGTCTTTATACGGTCTCTTACAGTACTGATATATTTAGACTACACTAAAAAAAATTAGGCTTATTTTTCCCTCCAAAAACTTTGAAAACCTCGCCCACAATGCTTGTTTACGTCGTAAAAGGTGGTCGATAGAGAAGCGCCCTCGCGAACGCCCTCACACGCGGCTGACTGAGCCGCGCGTAATCGCGAGAGATGGCGGGTGGACGGGCCCTTATTATTGTTAATATATATTTTATTTATACGGTTGCTTACAGGTAAATGAAGATTGAGGAGTAAATAGCTTTTTTCTAAATAGAAGTATTACGTCAGAACGATCAAATTTAGAACGTTATTTAGAAAAAAATATACCTACTGAGACGCACGTAATCGTGACAGATGACGAGTGGATACGCACCTTTTAATGGTTAATATAATTTAATTATATTTATACGGTTTCTAGTAGGTAGAGAAGCAAATAGGCTTTTTCTATATGCTTTCTATATGCTGACTCCTCAAAAAATATACCCATCTCTCACGTAATCGTGAGAGATGGCGGGTGGACGCGCCCTTATTATTGTTAATATTGCTTTATACGGTTACTTATAGGTTGATGAACATTGAGGAGTAAATAGGTTTTTTCTAAGTAGAAGTTTTACTTAGGTCATCGTCAAAATACCGCAGGACACGTCAGATTTAGATCATTCAAGAAAAAATATACCAATTGAGATCAAGCCACACATTGTGCTGTAGTATAGTGACGATCATACATCTAAAAGTTTTAAATAGAAAAGTCTCTTTATTTATATATTGAAAGTAGGTGACCCCAAATTAAGTTGTTCTGACCAATAAGTAATAAATACCTAGTCTTGTTAACAGTTGTAAAGTCGTCCTTACAATTGTAAAACTCGGTAAAATAATGTTTGGTTTTTTTACGGTTCTTAAAAAATCCGTATGGGTCAGTCCTTGAGTTTTGGCTTAGCAACACATTTTTATTTAAATATCCTGCCTTTGCAGCTGAATTCTTTCTTATAGATACTAGAGACCGTATAAAGATTTATTAATAATAATAAGGGATTTTTGAGATAAAAATTATACTCTGTGTCTATCTCTGTACTAAATTTCATTTAACTTGGTTTCGTAGTTTTGCCGTGAAAGCGAGACAGACAGAGAGAGTTACTTCGCATTTATAATTTTAAAGTATGGATATCATTTTTTTCTTTTGGGACAATTCCGCTACACTATTCCCAACCACTGCAACTCCTGAAAACTAGAATCATCAGTGGAGTCCGCCAGAAAAGCACTGAGCAATGAAGCTCGACGAGTCTTGGAGACTCTGGTCAACTGCTTTGATATCAGGATGCACCTTAAGGATGAACCTGGATGTAAACCCAAAGGTTTTGCAAACGTTACTAAAATCAGGTTGACGGTCCCAAGAATGCTCACGAAATCAACTAAAACTTCTCATATTTTGGGTTCGGCAGTTTATAACTACAGTCTTAGACTTATATCAAGTACTAATTTTTTTACAGGACTTCCACGTCAATGTAATACCTATATTATGTAGCTAGCATATGTCCTATCTTGAGGTTCTAAGCTTACTTTGTCCGAAATTACATCGAAATTGATTTAGCGGTTGAGCCGAGTTGCGTAACAAATTAATAGACCGTTACTTTAGAATTCATAATATTTCCAAACGTTTCGTACAGTTTCGCTCGCCCTTTTTGCCTTTTTTACTCCCTTTTTTAGGGGAAATTATCAAATGACTTCTCCCGCTCTGGGCGGAGCGGAAGAGAGTGTCAGAATTTAGTCCTTTGTGTCCGGGGTCGCGGTATCTCTATCGAACAACCCGCAGCCCCGGCAGGTTTTTTACCCCCTTAAAGGTTGAATTTCCAATTGCTTCTTATTTCGCCTCTAGTTTTGGTCGTTTGTTGACCACCAAAAAACCAGACTCTTTATTTGTAAAGATTATGAATTTTGGTATTTTTCTACAATACCTCGATCCTTGAAACACTTTTAGAGATAACTACTTGTTTGAATAAATCTAAATATAATCAATAAAACATATCAAGTAAGTAGAACTCTAATACTTCAACAGAACTATACTACGAGTAGACAAAGAAACTGCAAAAAATTCTTTGACATAACATATCGTTTTTTCACTCAGACTGTAAAAATCGGCCTACTGAACTATTGTATATTTTCCATGTTATCAAAACCACCACACATTTTCTAACACTAAATAATAAATCTAAAACTTTCAACAACATAAAAACAACCCGGTGGATCCCTCAAAACGGCCCGCTGACAAAACTGGTTCAAAAATAACTACACGTCTAACCCTAACGCTGCAGCACGTGTCAAAAAATAACCAAATCAAATCAAACGTGTTAGAAGGTCACGCAAACTGTGACCTCTGACCCGTCCCTGTTGCCCCGTGACCATAACACGTTTACAACTGACCAGTTCCGTCCCTTAAGGATTAGAAATCAGTTTAAGATCAACCCTTTCAAGTACCTTCAAGAAAGGATCATGCATAAAATCTGCGTTAAGAATCAAACCCACAATAAAATATAAACAGCATGTTGATATCACAAACAGTACGTAATAAATATATGAGTACCTACTCATTGTGAAAGTGATAATGACATTGAAAATTAAAATACGATGCACTCGTCCCATTGACCGAGCTCTCGTAACCGAAAAAAAAATCAACAACTCGCAGTCCAATAAAAACGTAAAATTGCCACTGACATTATCCTATTACGTCATCATTCCATTCATGAAAACGATGCGCGAAAAAACAATCGCATCGGAACACGTGTTAAACGATGCCATTAAACGGCTGCCCGTCGAAAAATATTAATTATTAATTAACACGCTTGCGTCGAATTAAAATATTTTTATTGGCGCCAAAAGGCAAAAAGTCGGGAGTTAATTCGGTGGCCGCGATGGCATTGTTTGCGGGCCGCGTGCATAAAAAAGGAAACGAGACCGTGGAAAAAAATACAGACGAAACTTCGGGGAAATAAAAAACTGAGCTGCGTGGAGCACACCGTGATTTAAAAATAAAAAATGTCGGACGTCCGTAATGAAATCGAAAGGCGGTTCGTCGATAGCCATTGGAAAAAGGTAAAAGAAGAACGGCACTTTCGCGCGTGAGAATTTTGGCTTTTTTGGCATCGGACGCGGCTACGGCGCGACCGCAAAACCGTTTGTGCTTTTAAGGGTTAATAAGACAAGTAGTAAAGGACATCGCCTAAGCTTCTTCCTTTTTTAATGTAGCTGTCTGTTTAAGTCCTGCTCACTGATGTCAGTGAAAGCTTTTTATTTCTTATTCTTTTTATCTTTAATTACGTTTAAATCAAAAAAGATTTTGTGGAAGTTTTTAGGACGTTGCTATTCTTTAAGGATTCGCCACACAATAGCTTTAACTTCTGCGTTTGTAGCGTTTGTAGTTCTGTCATTTTAACTAGTCGAAACCTTAGCACCCATTCTTCCTTAAATATTTTAACAAGTTTCTTCGGTATCAACAGTTAGAAGACTACAATGAGTATACTACAGTTGTTTCTGACTTCCTTGATTATGATAAAAAAATATCAATTTTCTGTCGCTTTATAAGTTTAGATCGTTTAATGCCCCAATAACATCTTGCACACAAACTCATTGAATTTTCAAAATATACTAAAACCGATCTATTCCCAAAAGGCCATAATAATCTAACCCGTTAACAAAACAAGCTCAACGACCTATTAAAAGTTTATCTCCTTGAAAATTGTACGGAGTAATCGCCTATTAATTTTAATTAAAATACTAATTAACAGGTGCGGTGCGACAGACTAAATTGCCCAGTGTTGTGTCGCGGTAAAGAGCTTAGCCCGGCCTCCGCCAAAAAATATTCTTTGGAACAAACACTCCATAAATTAAAATATATACCACCAACTCTTAGCGCTTAATTTTTATTTAAGCCCAAAAAACAGTTGATTATGTAAACGCTTAATCCTTAAAAGTGGTCTTTTATTTCATACCTAGCTTACGTGAAATGTACAATGAAATTTAGATAATCCAGACGAACGGTGCTGTTTGCTGAGTTTTAGTCTAGTCTAATTTTATATCTGTCAGTCTATCTGCAAATTAGAGGTCTCAAACAATTGCTTGAACTAGATAAAACTTAAACTTGAATAGTTGTAATTTTGTTTCTGTACTAGGGAGTGTGAAACTTTCCATACATGAAATAGGTACGCTAATAAAAAATCAACCTTTTCCCAAGCACACATACACAGCAAAAAAATTAAAGTAAAAATTGCTGTGGCTAGAGACAAGGTAAAATAACATGATTAAAAAATATAAAAAGGAACTCATTATGGCCCAACATCGTCAGCTACTGTTCCCTTTAAACCCACCCTCTAATATAATAACCCTCCCACACCTCCCAGGGTCATAACGGGCGTCCCTTCAAAATATTCTTTCAACAAAACCGGGCTCCGTCCCTTCGGAACAAAAAAGAAAACGCTGCATCACGGTCATTTTTAATTTTAACCCTAACGACGCCATTGAAGGCATTTAACGTCGGCCATTACGGCGTCACTATCTGGTGCGTGCATCTTCCCGCGCTAAATGGACGGGAAAGGGTCTGGAATAATACGGATAGCGTTCGGAGCCTGGGGAAATTAAGTAGGTTTTATGCAAGCAAAAATATTAGCCAGTTTTAATAACGTGCTGTAATAATTCAGGATTTGCTCGTCCAGAAATTATGTGCTGAAGTCGCAGTAAATTTTCTAGACCGTGTAACGCCTCATAGTTACACTTCAGATGAGGGACTATTTCAAAACAAACCACTGCATAATTTATTCTACCCTAACTACAAATTAGAGTCCTGTCTCAAAAGTCACTAACGAAAAATATTCAAGAGATTTCGTATCTCATGAAAGCCTAAAGTAGCCATGCATAAATACGAGCTGGGAGAATTCATCTCTCCGTTCATATTAATATTAATACTCGTGATTTGCATTTTAGCACTTGGCTCCGGTTCCCGGGGAGTCTGGCGCGGAAAAATCTCCGCTATGACGGACATCTGAGTAAATGGCGCGAGAAAAATAACGCCCGTCGAGTACACGCGCGCGGAAATTGAGAACGTGGCGTAATTTTTAAGTGTTGCGCGGAATTTTGTCCGTAATAGCAGAACTGTCGCATTCTTGGGTTAATTCGGGACGACAATGTTTTTGTTTCAAAATATTTTAACATATAATGTGGTGTAGTCTTAAACATTACCTCTATCATGAATTACTACTGAAAACTTACTTGCTAGCGTTACGTGACAGTCAATAATTCGACTATATAGAAAAATCGGCTTTCAATGAACTACTTAAAGGATATAGGGTCTGTTTTATTTTTATTCCTTACGTATATGTTACTATAAATTTATTCTATGACCGAAAGAGGCGCTATATTATAAACAGAGAAACTAGCTGATTGAACTGTGCAAACTGATGATAGAACAACAGAAAAGATTTTATTCAAGTCTAGAAACGAAAGTAGTAATAATTGTAGAAAGTACGACATGACGGATGACATCTTATCCACCTTTAGAACAAGTTTGTTCCTGAGGTGGGTCAGATTATAGTATTCTTCGTCAATATGCAACAGCGATGACTTAGCTACAAGGTGTACTCCCCAAATTTTCCGCTCGGTCCCTTTATCCTATTTTCTACAACTAATTGGCAGATGGCCGGATTAAAATCCCTCGTAGCTAAGCACCAAATAATGTTCAGCAGAGTATCTTTGTGCTTAATGACTAGTAAACACTGGGTGGGGGCGGGTATTTGGGAACGCTTCGTAAATGAGGCGCCGATTATTTGCCCCTAAACCGGGCCTGTTTGCCCGAGCCTCCTCCACTAATTGATGCGAGCCGTTGCGCGGAGGCTTTTTTGCCAAGACCAATGTAATGGGGCTCTTCGGAGTGAAATATCTTTTTCGGTTTTTTGTATATTTTACCCGACCCCTTTTTGGGTAAAGGGTATGGAGGTAGAATGTATACTTATGGAATCATTGTAATCAGTTGTGGAAAGGTTACTTTTGTTACTTTTGACCCGAGCCTCCCCTAATGCTGCTGTAAATTTAGCAGCGTGATAGCGAGGGATTTAATGAATAGGATTAATTAAAAGCAATATAGTGTAACATAAGTGATACAAGCGAGAGAAGGGTTAGAACGTTACAGGATCGCATTGCCACCAATTTATTTCAATGTACAGTTAAGACCAATAAAGCAAATTCCAATTTGAAACTGAAAGATTGACTGTAAATTACTTTTCGCTTCTAATGATTATTATTAATTTTAGAGTGAGCCCTAAATTAAGTTCCAAAGAGAGTTTATTAAACATAATTTAAAATAATTAAATAAATGCTACGTTCAGCACTTATATTTTTAGTTGATTATAAAATCCAGCAGATTTCACAATTCAATGCTTTAAAATTGTAATTCTTGAATAATTGCAACCCTAACTTATTTCCAACTCAATCAATCCTAATGAGCACCACACAATTTTTAACGGGCAACATTCAAAGCAACAAATTTTACTCTGGCAACTCCGGCAGTACCGGCCTTGCGTATAATTTGTGCGAAAAAATTTACATGTGTCGACTTAACCCGCCCTCACTCAGTGATTGATGATACTTTCGGATATTATATTATCGGGCCCGTGGAGGGTTTTGCGCCTAATATAGGTATTATTTGGGCGTTGGCCTGTCTTAGGCGAATATGGAAATTGAAGCAGGTTTATGCTTACAAAGATGACTGGCTAAGCCTTCGTATATAGACAACAGAGCTTTTTTTTGTGGAAGGCAAACCATCTGGCGGCCGTCCCATAATGTACTTAAGTACCATCAGTAGACGTCTAAAATAACAGAGGCTTTGCAGAGGCGTTGACCTAATCTATATTATGTATTTTTATTATATAAAAGGTAAACTAAAAAGACTACGAAGAACTAAAAGGTAATGCCCAAGGTATTAAGTCCGCCGTTGTGCATTGTTTTTTACATGTGCATAAAGTTTTAAATAAATAAATAAACTGACTGATTTATTGATTGGTTGTTGATATATCAACGCACAGCGCAAACCGCTGGTCTTAGACACATGAAATTTGCAGTGTGTTCTCTGTGTTCTTTGTAAAGAGTAGGTGACCACTTAGAAATGCTTTTTGGAAATTCTAACCCGAAAGGTGTAAAAAGGGAATGAAAGTATCGATATTCACGCGGACAAAGCAGCAGGTGAAAGCTAGTCAGAGATAAATTATGTGAGAAGTATGAATTTTAATCAAAATTATGTATAATTAAAAATGAAAACCAAGCTTTCTCCATTTTCAAACAATATTTTTAACGAAACTTGACCAAATTTTTCACAATTCTAAAATAGTTCTATTTATCCCTATCTCCCTAAACCACAGAATTCTATTCCAAATCAATTGATGCCTGTTTGTAGTGTTGTAGCCCATTTGTAGGTGATTAATAAACGCATCGATACCGATATAGACTATTACCGTAGTGCTGGGCTCAATGAGGAGGGCATTGTCGATACACATTATACCGGCCCGTGCGAGGATACCTAGATTAAACTGTACGGTCTGAATATAAGCGGAGGTTAGAAAATTAGATTTATATATTTATTTTATTTTCGTGTGAGATCAGTGACCTATAAATTTAATATAAGCCATTCCACTAATTAAGAGTGTTTAAAAATAAGTACCAACTTTATTTGATGGACGATTTCAACACCTAGAAAAGACAATCAACTAATAGTACTACATAATTTAGAGACTCAGTTTATGAATAAAATAAATATAAATACTAATAAAGACACAGCTTGTAAACGAGTGAGTTGTCGCCTGTATTGACACGTCTATACCGCCTCTCTCTCCAAACTAGAACGGTGCCAAAATCCTGGAAGCTTGCTAATGTGCAGCCAGTGCCCAAAAAGGGTAGCCGTGCCGACCCCTGTAACTATCGACCAATCGCCATCACCTCCATGCTCTGTAAAGTCATGGAAAGGGTTCTAAATAGCAAATTGTTGGCATACCTAGAAGACAACAATCTACTCAGTGACCAGCAATATGGCTTTCGCCGTGGTCGGTCTACTGGAGATCTTCTAGTGTATGTTACTCATTGCTGTGGCGAAGCCATTGAGAAAAACGGCGAAGCCCTTGCCGTTTCGCTCGACATCTCAAAGGCTTTTGACAGGGTTTGGCACGCTAGTCTCCTTAGCAAGCTTCCTGCTTATGGCATCCCTGCTGACTTTTGCTGCTGGGTATCAGACTTCTTAACGGGACGGTCGATAAGAGTGGTCGTCGACAGCTGCTCTTCTGACCTTATGGCCATTGATGCCGGTGTTCCTCAAGGGTCTGTCCTCTCTGCAACACTATTCCTGCTCCATATAAACGATATGCTAAATCCTAGCATAGTCGGTTACGCAGATGACAGTACCGTTGTAGAGAGATATCTGGCCAGCGCAAAAGACAGTAGGGACGATATACGTTCACAGAGAGAGGCCATGGTAGAGCGAGTGAACTTTGCCTTGAGCCGTGTGTCCCAATGGGGCAATCACAATCTAGTGCAGTTCAATGCCGCCAAAACGCAAGCGTGTCTGTTCTCCGCTAAACGGAGCCCATTTGACCTGGCTCCTACTTTCCGAGGTGCACCTGTAAATCTAACCGGCTCCCTAGAACTCCTTGGCATGGAGTTGAGTTCTGACCTCAACTTCGCCGCTTTCATCGAGTCCAAAGCACTGACTGCGGCGAAAAAGCTGGGCATCCTTAACAAGGTTAAGCGATATTTCACGCCGGGACAGCTTCTAACACTTTATAAAGCTCAAGTCCGATCGTGTATGGAGTATTGCTGTCACCTATGGGATGGCTCAGCCAAATACCAACTGGCCGCATTGGATTCGGTAGAACGCAGAGCCAGGAGGTTGATTGGCGACAAGAAGCTGGTGGCCCAACAGCAACCTCTAGCACATCGGCGTAAAGTTGCCTGCCTGGCGGTGTTTTACAGATTGCACTTCGGTGAGTGTGCTCATGAGCTACACGAGCTCATTCCCCCGTCTCCGTTTTACCACCGGACATCCAGACGTACGGCAGGATACCACCCTTTCTTGGTCGATAATCCTCGAATCCGCACGCAGCGTTTTTCGAAATCCTTTATTATGCGCACCGCAAAGGAATGGAATTCTCTGCCGGCGTCTGTGTTTCCAAAAGCATATAACCCGGATGTATTCAAGAGAAGAGTGCATAGGCATCTTTTGGGTGAGCTCGCTCCATCGTAGGCCCCGTCTATGCCCTCGGACAAGTCTGGGACCAAGAGCAAGCCCATAAGTTATAAAAAAAAAAAAAAAAAAAAACGAAATCGTTTTTAAATAACTTTAATGTAACAGTTACCGTGAAGGCGTGAAGAAAATAGAATTTTGACGCTGTGTGTAAAGCATATGCTAAATATGACAAGAGCATATAGTTTATTGAAAATACACGTTTATAATGAAAGCGTAAAATACAGACAATCAAGAAAAAGATTTTTCCACTTATTTAAAAGAATGTTCATGAAGTTTGCACTTTCTTCATAGAAACCATATACAAACCTATTAGTTTTGGAGCAAGCAAATAGCTCCAACTTTTTGACAGACTGACCTCTTTACAATAAAAAAAAATACCCATGAATGGTCTAATTGAATAATTAATTTTGAGTTTGAGTTTAAACAAAACAAGGTTCTTAAATTCCTAACTCAAGCTTACTCCCTAATATGCTGACCTTACATCTCACAGCCCCGTTACACAGTTAATAGTGTCGTGCGGACATAAAGTGACGTCACGTAAAGGTACACTTTCACTAGACCACAAACAGTTGACACGTAATACATAGTGTGCACAAATTGCGGTAGTACGGTACTGGTACCGGGTCCAGTACCGGGTCTTGTGTGATTCTTATTATGGTTTATGTGTTTGTGAAACTGGCTTAGAAATGGGTTTAGGGATAGCACACGTAGATATTGAGACAAGTCAAGGATAGTGTGGTATAAGAAACCTCGAATTTGTTAGAGTATGTAAAAGTGAAATTAAAATTTTATCTTTGACTACTACCACTAGACGACTGCCATTTCATCATCTAACCACAAAGTAAATAGCTAACTCCTGCATGATTAAACTACGAAAAAGTACGCTTCTTAATTAAAAATACCGAAGAGCTGAAACTTGTCCCACTTTTCAAAATATTCATGTAACTGTTCTACTACTTATATTATATTTAATATAATAATGTAGGTACAACTTAAAATGGCTTCTTAGTGCACATGAAAAGAAACTTCTGTACAAAGCTGAGATGCGTTGATGGTCACAAAATAAATACATTGTCGAAAACCTCTCCACTGTTGAAAAACCTCTTTCTGAAGTCGGTTAAAAAGGATAATTATATTTATGACAGATTGAGGCTAAGAATATTCTATATTCTTCTATTATATAAAGGCAAATTTTTATAAAAGCAAATATTCTTAAAAATACGCAACTTCTATTTCAGTAACAATTTTTTTATCGCACACAATTTCTTTCCAACAATAATTCCTTCATAATATTCTACACATACCTCAACACCAAAACAACAACACAAACCCCATAGTTACATGACCTATAGTCTAGACAACAACCTACGTACTAACCCTGAATCTTGTTCCTATATGCGGTATGTAAATACATTACCGGTCACTCTCACTCGCTGACCCAGCCACCTAGCCGGCCTGTATCGGAATGCCTTGGCTGTTACGTAGTTAGTTTAGGAGCTAGGGCCACTTGTAGGCTTCTTTAGTGGGATAGAACTGTATTTATTTATTAACTGGCTTTTGAAGCGGAAAGAGACAAATAATAGCCTATGTCACTCTCCATCCCTGCAACTATCTTCAGTTAAAAAATCACGTCATTTCATCGCTCCGTTTTGACGTGAAAGACGGTCAAACAGACTGACACACACACACACTTTTGCATTTATAATATTAGTATGGATTTAAAGCCTATGCAAGACTTATTTTAGCCAAATACAATAATGATAAATATCAGTATGATATTCTGACATCCAATTACAAGTATTTACGTCTAGTCTGTTAGTTACGCAATATCAAAAGTACTGTATTCACACGTTCATAACTACGAATGACGTCAGTTTAAAATATGGTTTGTCGATGCAATTAACTTAGATTTTCACTATCAGGGTTTCCTTTTAGCAAGCTCCGATTTGTAAATGAGGGGTTATAAATTGGTAGGTAAAATAATTATGGATTTTTCATTGAGCTTGGATAAATTTGACGTAAAGAAGAAATTATAGATAATTCGTAGTTTCGAACTTTATGAAAACAGTACTAATTTTAGTGTGGTAATCGTTGAAGTCTGATAGTTTAATTATTTTTGGATCAATACAAAGTTCATGACTTGTAAAAATAACTATCAATGTTATTTATTTTGTAGAATGAGACCGAAAAATATTTAGGTAGGTACTTAAACGTGATTATTTTATAATTAGAGTTATTAGGATGAAATTAATACAAGGCCGCAAAGCATTTCGATAAACTATTGCATTTTTTTTATTGTGTGAAAGTTTATTAAGAATATTATAAAAGACATACTTAGGGGTCTTTGATTGCCAAAACGGAAACTAAACAAAAACTACTTCCCTAAACCTAACCACAAAACACCAACCCCAAAACCGAATATATTTATCCGCCGCCCATTTATCGCTAATTTCCTAACATTTCATTCACTATGACTAAATTCCCTCCACAACAAACAGATCTAACACCACAGACCACAATATAATTACCCCTCTCCGAATTGATTCACTAACATAGCTGTCATCAATGAACACATGTAGTCTAACATGTTCTAATGGCACTCTCACTAGCGCTACTACGCAGCCCGTATTTGTATACCTATTAGCTAGGTCAAGGCACCGCTTTCACTATCTTTGATTAGTACACGGAGTAAGATGAGGGTCTTTGAAGCTTATAGGGGTTTTTGTAGCTAGTGGGGGGTTTGGATGACGTTTGGAAAAAAGTGTCTAGCTCTTGAATAATGTTCTTTATTTGAATGTTTTTTTTTCTTTTGTTATAGTTGATGTAAGGTTACTGGTGTAGAAGTTTTAAATAATAATATTAAAATAGCAGTTTATTACTCTCCATTGTGAGGTAAAGGTCTCTTCTTGTATTGTGAAGGCAAGCATCGATTGCCGCGTTTCCGCAAGGCAGGTTGCCGATTTTAATTACTAAGACTAAAGTTTCTAATTTTAGTAGTAGCTATAAATAGGTACTTAGAATATTACTATCATGGAATAAAGGATGAATAGCTTTATTTCTAAAGTGGAAAAAAAACGTATCGTAACTTGTGTTTGTAAGTAATGCGATTTACAAAACAATTATTTTGTAATAAATTTATTTATGGTCTAGAGTACATTCCAAACTGTTTAGAAAACCCTTAATAAAAGGTTTTTTTCATTCTTTTTTAGAAAGTCGTTGTAGTATCTTACTACATAGTATGTATCTCTGCAACGACTATGAACTTTTACTTACACATCTATATAAACACCTTTTGTACCTAGCTTTTATTTGATGTATTAGAGGAATAAGTTATTTATTTTTTACATATTCAAAGGGCCCAACAAAGATATTTTACATAAGCCCTTAGCTACTCCATTTTGGATTACATAAAACCTCGTTACCCAAACACTGCTAACAAAGATATCTAAACCGAATCAACCCAACAAAGTCCCCCCGCCTACGATTAAAGAAAATTATAACGCGGGCTTTATCGACCCACACACGAAGGCGGCGTTGCCTAGCAACCAGGACCAACGGGCCTAACCCTTCAGATGCCGCGGACCGCTTACTTTGCGGCCGGGCCCGCGGCGGGGGACAAAACCCCGTTTTTCGGCATTGATCCAAACACCACCGCGCCTGCGTGTTGGACGAAAAACGAATTGAGGAAAAGCAAGGTCACATCACTACAAATTCTTTTTTCAAATTCGGATATTGAATGGAGAATGATTGCGTTCAGAAATGTTGCTTGCCGCTTTGTGCAGTTCAGTAGGACAGTGCAGTGCCGGCCGCTGAGATCAATGGACGTCCGGCGACGATTGATTGCCGCTAAGATTAACTTGCGCCTCACTCGTCAGCGTCTCACGTAATAGTGGGACAGCATCCGTATCTGAAATTCATGGTCACTGAAGAAACTTCACTTGAATATCTTGCAAATAAAGTTGATCTAAATTCTAAACAGTTTTATTTTTATATAGACACCTATTTCTATAAATCATTGTCGTATTAACAACACAAACCTGTCACTACTACAACGCAAAGCTATGAGCATTGATTACCGCGTGCAAAACTGTGGGTTTTAAGCTTATATTTATTTCAAATTTAGATGTCTTCTAAATCTTTTCCTCGCCAACTAAGTGATGTCAAAGATAAACTTAGAAACCATATAAATAGTAATCATTGTTGTTATTTATCACAATAGTCTTACACTTATCCTATAACATAGTAACGTTTTCTTTTTCCACTCCTTCCCGTCAACAAACATGCTGTTAATCAAAGGATACTTTTACGGACCTAATCTTTTCTAATTAATCGTAATTAAAATATAATATTTAGTTTGAATTACGCCAGAATCTAAATCATGTCTTGAATGTACGACGCAGTAAGCGCACTGCCGTTATAAGGTTAAGTAAATATCATGCAACTTGACACTCAGACCAAGAAAAATATTTAAACATCGACACAAAAAATAATTCAGTTAATCTCCTCTTTAAACCCTTGTATTATGATAATCTAAACCAAAAGCAACGCTAACTCAGAGTCATTTAGTCCGCGTTAAATATCAGAATTATGGAACCGCATGATGCGATACACATTGGGAGAACGCTGTCTGGCGTATTTCAGGCTTACTATTGACGTTAGAACTACGATTATCGAGCACAAATATTTGGCATCCGACGCACTGAACGTTGCTAGTTAAGCATTTAATATCAGGAATTATGATAAAGTTAGATCGACGAAAAGTGTGTGTGACAATACCAATTTAACTGAAGTATAACGTAATTATTATTTACTCATATTATACCAGCTTTCACCTGGGATTTCGCCCGCGAGAACCTTGAATCTTCTATCTCATATTTTACCTCATTTCTCCATTCTTTCTCACTTTAAACAAAGAACAGCCCTTCCAAGTTTCGTGTCTCTAGGACCAGCGGTTTGGGCTGTGCATTGATATGCTACCCACTCAGTCAGTCAGCTTTTTATACGTATAGAAGATTCATATTATATAAGCAACTGTTTCCTACGGTTCCGTCCGCCCATTTTCATACAAATTTTGGGAGCCTAGATACCGTAAAAACAGATCAAATGCCATGTTTCTAGCTTCAGTTGTTTAAAAATCACTAAAATAGCATGCCTCTAATGTTTAGACGTAGAATCTTAATTCAAACCTAATGTAACCATTTTATGGAATGGTTGAACTCAAACATTTATCAATCTAGTCAAATATTTTATGAAGTTAGACATCAATTTTAAGATCTGTCTACCACATTTAAACCAAGGCAACTTTCCTCAAATACAATGGAATTAAAATCTATTTTTGTCATAAAAAAGTAGTTTCCCACGTACTTATTAAAAACAGTAATCTTAAAACCTAATTACTACAGTCGGCCGTACGTATCGGAAATCAAATTATCTAATAAATTAACGGACCCGTCGATTATATTCGAATAATTGAAAAGGAATCGTGGAAAACGGCCCTAACTAATCGTTTTGTCGTACCAATTAACTTTAAATTGAGACAAATCCGATATAAATATATAGGCGGCGTCCACAGCGGCGGGTTAGTCGTTAAAACCCGCGCGGTTAAAATTAAATCAAACGATTACTTATGAACTACGAATAGTTTTAGCTAACTGAGCGAATTACATCTGTATTTTTTTGTTGTTGTAGAATTGTAAGAATACTAAGACCCTTGCTTTTTTTGGCACAAACTTCTTATTAAAATTACGTGCCTGTGGTACTTTAATCCATACTAACATTACATACGCAAAATGGACTCTGTATCCGGAAAACAATCAGTGTCAATTTTCGCGAAATCACGGCCTCTATATGAGAACTACTCATGACTTCTCTATATGAGAAGAGGCTTTTGCCCTGTGCTGTGAGACTGAACAAACTAATATTCTTTATTAAAGGTACGCATTATATATACAAATCCTTCTTTAAAATCCGTAATTTGAAATAATGTTGTTACAATATTATTTGTACATACATGGTTAAGTGTGACGAGTTGAATGTATATAATGTCAAAATACAGAGATGAATATTTATTTTATTATAGGGAATGACTGTTGAGTTTCTAATTATTATAATTATAAATAATATTCCTGTTAGTCTGAACGCCGCCTACTCCGTGGACGCAGCAAATCTGTCGGCTGTAACGGTAGTTACCTCCCCACGTAAATACTTTATTGGCTTATAAATGGCGTCTACAGCCACATGGGCTGAAAACTGCTAAATATTAATTTACTTATCTTAATATCTTTGTATTTGGCGATATAGGACTTACTGATGTAGAGCTTTGGATTGATTTTTGTTTAATGGATCAAATTTTTTGAACCAATGCTGAACACAGAAATATAGTTTGTAGAATTTTTATCTGTTTATTTGTATGGTTGTCCAAAATATAAATTATAGAAGTACTGCTTACATTTCAAATTTTGTGTAAACATCACAGAAGGTCGCGCCAACACAACCATATATTTGTGGAATGAACGATACAGTGATATAGGGCGCTTTGAAGCACCATAATAATACTAGTAGCTTTAAAGCGTCCACACCAACGTCGCAGGCATCAGCTAGTATCCTAATATGATTAAATAATATGGCAAAGTTATGTAGAGTCTCTACAGCATACTAGATGTATTTTTGGTCCTGCACAACCTGCTAGGAGATGATTCTACCCATGAAAACAAACAACTTTTACTATGGAACCAACTCCGAAGTCGCGAAAAAGAATTCAGCTGTTTCTTACAAAAGTTCAATGCCCGACCATAATGTATGAAACAGCTGATATTTTTTTCGAGTTGGTTCCATAATAAAAGTTGTTTGTTTTTATGAGTAGAATCATCTCCTAGCGGGTTGTGCAAGGCCAAAAATACACCTAGTATCAAAGGCCTTCACTTATGACTCTTCAAAAATCAAAGATTTATTGAAATTACAAAATATAAATAAAATTGTAATATTATTTTAACTCATAATAAAGCAGTGGTTTTGCAAATATTCGTTCGATACGTACGATTCGTACTACGAAGAACAGTTCCGAGAAACAATCGGTTTTCGTGAATATCGCGGTGCCCGTAAATTAAAGGGAATTATTTTTTTATATTGACTACGAAAATAATATAGTTAATAATAATTATTATGTGTATGTCTGTTCATCATGAAACATTTCTCGGTAGCCTTAATCTCAACAAGATTAAAATTGGCACCAACTAATAATATCCAGCCTATTACTGTCCCACTGCAGGGCAAAGGCCTCTTCTCATACAGAGAAGGCATAAGCATTGATCACCACGATTGCTCAAGGCAAATGTCTGTGATGTCCAAGATACGATTTAAAAAGTACATATGAATTGAAAAAGTCACGTTGGTACTTGCTCGGATTTGAACCCACAACCTCTTGTATGAGAGGCGGGCACCTTAACCACTAGGCCATCACGACATTTAAATATAAACTAAACCAACCAACTAAACCAACTAGTATTATATAAAAAATAATAAACCCTTTATTAAAATTGCGACTTCAGCTAACAAAGGAGTTGATAACTTCGAAACAACTGAACCGATTTGGATGAAACTTGTCTAAGTACCATTGCTATATAACCTATTTCCGAATAAAGAAACCTGCATCTAAATCGGATCACCTTATAAGCGGTGCGGTGCCACAACACAAAATCGAAAAAAATCTAACATGTTCATTTAAAAGTAATAGTGTCCGTCTGCCTATTTCTTCAACACTTAATAAACCTAAAAGGAAGCCTGAGACGAATGATAAAGGTTGTACGACAAACAAATCTAATCTACGCAGGCAAACAAACTATTGTCAAAGTAAAAAAAATATAAAGACATACCACAAATCCCTTAGCACAATAAAAAAAACACCACACTAAATTCACCACTAAAATTACTTGCATTATTCCCAACACTAAACTTCGCACTGAAATACTTGCATTACTCTGGCTAGAGTCGTCTCCAGACTCCACTAGACTCACCCGTAGACAACTACACTTAATCGCAACAAAAGAAGCGAATTTTAATTACTTAACAACTCAACCCTTCAACGGCGACGACTAAAAAGTTACGTTAAAAAATTTCACACGACAAAAACTGAACGCGAGCGAAAATATCAAAAGAAAATGCTAATAAACTGCGAGAGAGATTTATTTGTATTTTTTTACAATAGTTATGTTAATTCTTAAATTAGGTATGCAAGTAACAGGTGGGGTCATCTGACCCCGGTAAAGGGGTCATCTTGGACCATGTTTCTGCTTGTTAATAAGTAATTAGACTTGCAGATGATATAAGATTTCACACGGCGCAATTGTTGATGGTTTTAGTTTTATTTTTATGCAGTATTTAAATGAGATGTGCATATTTATACTGTTTTGTGGGAATCAGTGCAGTTTCTTTAAAGTGTTGGTCCATTGCATTTGCACTTTGGACAACGTGAGATATTTTCTCATTTAAATAGAACCCTCTCGAAGTTTAACTACGAAGCTTATTTGGTTTATCTTTTTTTTAAGTTTTTCTCAATTTTTCTTTAAAACTTTAAATCGCATGAATTATAATAGTGCATTATTATTATAAAAACCTATTTTAAGTTAGTAGTAGCTAGTAGCCTTTCGTTATTTAAGCTAGTTGCTGATTAATTTTTTTTTAACTAAAATGTTAAATAAACAACAATATATTGCTCACAGTAAAATACAGATTCACATAGTCATCTAAAGAATTACTTCCGTTTAATTTATATATTTATTTTAAAATTAAAAACACGTAACCAAGAGAAGTTGAAGTGGATAACAAAACGTATACAAAGACAAAAATATGTGAAGCCAAAACATAATTAAATTTAACTAGCCTCCTTTAACAATACTCTATTTTAGACAGTGTATCTTTAGCTTTTTTCTTAAATAGTAGGTTTAGTTGAATAGTAGTAGTTGGTTTGTAAGAGTGAAGAGTGTTAATATGTAGACTGCTGCAAAAAAAAACTTATGAATATTAAAAGAAAATAACATTTTATACTAAACCTCTAGCAAGACTTAAGTACGCAGTCTTACAAGCATTTTACATATTCATAATCCTTTCCAACTGCCGAGACAGCAAAATCTTCTCAGACTTAACCCTAGCTCGTTGCAAGAAATTTAAATTTTTAATTCGCTACTAAAATTTCGCTTTATGCAAATTGATTTCTCAAGGCTTATTCGACAAAGGGTCATCTTGGCATCGCGACTCCAACTGGACCATGCATTGTTATGATCTCAACTGACCCTATTGTGTCAAAATGATCTTTAAAAAGCATCTTTATGTTAATCTGGCACACGTAGGGTCAGAGGTCTCGACTTTTCTGTGGGGTCACTTTGTGCAGACAGGTCCGATTGACCTTTAACCTCGCGTTCTCACGGTTAACCCTCGGAAGATGTTGCACGTTGAGAATTCTTAATTGGGTTACGGTAAGCGTTTAAAAATCTAGTTTGGCGTTTTAAATTAAAAAGCGATGTGGACAGTTTGCATAACTGTAAGTACAAGATATTCGTATACTAACTATATTTATTTATATTCAGACGTTGTGGCTATTTGTGTGTCCATTGACTGTAATGGTAATTGCACAATTAACACATTCAAAGATTCAGTGTTATCTACACTGATGCCCTTACTAATAATCACTGTGTAAAGTTATGCAATGAATAAAGCCTGTGTAACTATACATTTTTTGACGTATAAACCTGTCATAACTTTATGCAGCGATTATTAGTAAGGGCATTAATCTTTAAATGTGTATTCTTTTTCTAATGTGAGCAATAGGGTCAAGCGTGGGACATTAATAGGAGGTTTCAAATGTGAGGACTTAACATAATTATTTATTCTTGCATAATCTGCCGCGCGTATTTGTCGTTTTTTCATATAAAAACTAGCATGAGATCAGATCACCCAATCCTCTGGAATAATTACGAATTATTTTATTTTTATAATATTCCGTGGAACTTATGAAGAGAAAAATTGGAAAACTCGTGCCAGTAATTTTTAATTCGGGAAACACTGATCGACTCTGGAGTCCAGAGTCGATCAGTGTGTCCAGAGCCTGGACACACTGGATTTGTGAGCGAATTCGCTTGTTTTGAGTTTTTCTCTTTACTTAACAGGACAAGCCCTTCTTGTCAGCTAGTTTAAAGTAAATATAAATGTGTAGTGTAGTACTTCTAACAAGAAGGCCAAATTCTAATATCTTTTTCTGTAAGTATGTCTATTTTTTCAATCTTAGAAGCGGCGAGATATTATGACGAGGAGTAACTTAGCCTACTATTAATTTAGAAGAAGGATTAGGGTTCCGCATAAAATCAATGAAAATACTTGACTTCCAAGCGACGCGCGTCGGAGACAGGGGGTAGTCCACATATAATACTCAATATCAGGAACCGGGCGAGTGCCGGCACCCGCGGCACCGTTCGATTTTTAAAATGCTCGTTCGAATGTTTTCTTCCGGAGCTTTTAAATTGTATTCGATTTTGTAGTAATAGCGCGAATACCGTCATTCTTTTTTAAATTTAAAGCTTTTTCGTTGTCTTATTGAAGCTCTTAAACGCGTGAACCGATTTGGATGCGGTTTTTTTTGTTTGAAATTAGGTTATCTAGCGATGGTTATTAGAGTTTGATCAAAATTGGTTTGGCCGTTAGTTTAGAAGTTATCAACTCATATGTTACCTGTAATCGTCATCTTAATAACACTGGAGGTGTTTTAATGTTCTAATTTGCCATTGTTTATTTTATTTAAAAAATAAATTGTTATATTATTTTAATAGTTTGTCGACCTTTGATATAAAATTATTAGAACAAAGTACATACACTTATTTCTCTAAAATAACATGGGCCATTAAGAAAATTATTACTAGATACGATTATTACGATAGAGAATATTCCGTTACAACAGTTATTATTCATTTTATTATTCCATTTCAATATTATTGCTTAGTTCGTATGTTGTTGGTGGTCACAGATGGATTTTATTGCCTAGAGTAGATAGCTACCTACCAATATGATTTTGTAGTTTTATTTACATTCAAATACTTTTATATAGGAATGAAGGCCCAGCGGTCAAAATTAGTTAAAGTCTAACAGATTCTTACAACTTGTAAAAATCCCCGTATCTTCGCTAAGACTGTTTTTCAAAAACTTTTTAATAATATATCATTTATAAGTAAGTATGTATTTACTGACAGACTATTGTCGTAATATTAGGAGTGCAAACCGAGTTTTTTAATTCGTATGAAGGAAGCGTCACTAAAAATGTACAAAAACCTTCTAAATTACACTAATATTATCAGGAACATAGGGAAAAATCCGTATTTGTATTTGTTAGTTTCAGTAGCGTGCACTTCTTAAGTATAATTAAGCAGTGTCTACTACATATAAACCAAAATTCATTATAATGTATTAAAGACAATTAATTACTCAATTTAATTGGTGTGTCGTGATGGCCCAGTGGCTAAGGCACCCGCCTCTCAAGCATTTGGTAGCAGATTCGAAATCCGGAAAACACAATGTGCCTTTCTCAAGTCAAATGCACTTTCTAAATTTTCTAGGGCATAACAAAGTTCTCGTGCCTCAGAAAGCACGTAAAACCCCTGTCCTGTCCTAGGTCCCTATCCTAGGTCCCTGTTGTCATTTGTAAATCTTTGACAGTTGTTCGGACTCTACCCAGTCAGAAGTCAGAAAATCTTATTGAGTCTAAATAAGGGGTGTCTTGTTACACAGAAGCTGGGTTGTAGATGTGTGGTAAACCCACGGTGTATACTGGTACTCAGCTGGAACCCGTTCGACTGGAACTCAACCTAAAATCAGGTCATAGCTGGGAAAAGGTTGAAGACATGATGATGACTTAGTTTACTTTACAGTGTCGTATCTTTTTGTATATAATGTGCGTATATAATTAGCTTTTTCCTACTAAATAAATACAATCTAAACTCTTCAATAATATTTTAATTACTTCCTATATTATTTGCAAACCGCCACAGCGAAATCACAAACCAATTTTAATATATGTATATCCGGTGAGTACATTCACCAAATTATTTTCATAAAACTAAATATGAAGTAAAATTTCCAGCTAATTAATTAGGCAGCAAGCCGCTATCCACCAATCAGGGCGTTCATATCCATCGACATAATCGAAAATCATTTTTGTCAGTAATTATCTCATATTTCTACAGCGCGCAAACTAAGTACTCCAAAAACCGTGATTAAATATTCTACACCACTATTCATTATCTATAGAATAGCACGGGCATAAACCACCCCTAAAACATTACACGCACGGTCGTTACCCCCCGACCCACCCCGACTCACCCCGAACACCCCCGAACGCAACGTTTTTCTCCCCGGCAAGATAAAGACCAAATAAAAAAAGAAAACGTGAAAAATGTCTCTGTCTCTTTTTAGCGCGCGCATAACACGCCCGTGCGAACAGTGCGACATCTAAGCTACGAATGACTCACGAAAACTTGGGCCCCGCCCGAGACGGCCGCCTCTATCCGTCTCTCTCACTTTTTCACACTTTTCATGTGATGTCGTTGGCGCCAGAATGGAGTAGGTAACGCGATAACCCTAAACTAATCTCGACTCTATTTTGAGTAGCATAATGCCGATAATCATGTGCTGCTAACATCGGTCAGAAAATATTTTAGAATGAAAGCGTTAGGGAGTGGAAGGTCTCTCTCGCTCGCAAAAAAGCTGTACACGGTTCGGGGGGAGGGTTAGACAGCGCGGGGGGTACGGATAGTGGCAGCCATGATGGTCGGCCGACGGCGGACGAAGACTGGTATTAATTTCGGCTTAATTCGTTCGTTGATTTCAAGTATTTTTTTGCTAATGCTATCAAAATGCTTAAACAAAAATAAAATCGAAATAAAAAGATTTTTTGTTTCATTAATTGTTTAGTTTTTCTTATTTCTCTTTTATTGTAGTAGTGAATGGATGAAATTGTATAAATAACACAGAGGACCCACATAAGTACTCGTATTATGATTATTTACCCATTGTTTTAAAATCGGGAACTACTAAACAATACTTGATTGTTAACAGAGAAATGCATTTTACATTTCCTATTTTATTTTGAGGATAATTTTTGATACGAACAATAATATTCGTTATCTATTGAATTTATTATTAATATCCTGAAAATCATTTGGAATCTATTCAGTCAATAGAATTTTTTATTTGTAAGTTGCGATCACTGAACATATAAAATTTTCTACTTTTGAACATGACATTAATTAAAAATTTTAAATAATCAGACTGAATCCATGACTGAGTGCAATTTATGCTTAAACAATAATTCAAAACTCTACAGACAGATCGACATATTTTATAGACTTTCATTATATACCTACTTGTTTATGTATGAAATAATCTCTACTGTATGAAAATAAATTATTGAAACATAAATCATGACTGTCTATATTTTATTTTAGTTTTTGGTGTATGTTTGTATTTACTATCAACATCGTTTATATTCTCAACAATTAGCCTTAGTTTAACATACCTCATTTTATATCCTTTTCTTCATAGGTAGTACCTACTGTATAGAACGAGCAATCACGTGGCTTCAACTTTGTACAAGGCGAAAGCCCGGCTAATGTTAATAAGTAAACAAGAGCCTGCTTGTACAAAAAATATAAAAATAATATAAAAAGTTAATAGCTACTGAAGGAGTGTTTAACCGAGTTTTTTTTCTGCTTAATCGTAAAACAATGTTTCGAGCTTGCCTTAACTTTGAGCCATAGACACGACATAGATACTCTGGATATGGACTCCTTCAAAAGTACCACTAAATAACTTTTTATTTAATCAATTTAAATAACAAAAATAAGAGAATTGTAAAAGGGTGTAGTTTCACTAAAATCAAACCATCGTCGAAGTCAATTTCTGCCATTCAAAAAAAAAATCAATTTAATTGATCTAATTTAGAATAAATTTGGATTATCAATCAAACTGTTACTAATGGGTACTAATATAAGATATTGACGTATTGAAATCGACTTTAGCAATAGGCACTCAAAGACAGAAACGTTACTAATTTTTTTTAATTTTTTTATTTTGACTTATATGCATAAGTTTAACTAAATAAATCGTCGGTGTCTTAAAAATATTTTTTACTAAAATACGTAATGCTACTTATATTATCGTTACTTACATTATTAAGTGCACTTACAATCTTCACCCATTTACAAGCCGACTTCATATCAGCTCGCCTGCCTTAAACACATTATTAGAGGTTAAGTACCAAAGAAATGTTACAAAAGTAATTTAAACTTGGTCGTTGAAAGGTTAAAAAAATCCTTGTCACTTCTGCATAAGACACAAATACCTATGTAGTTAAATGCAATGATGTTATAAGTAAAAAAGTGTAGATGGGTTACTCAAACGAAATTCTATCTTCAAAAACGGCACACTAACGCACACATACATTACTAGTCAAAGTAGGATGACATAATTGAAATAGTGCGAGTGAAAAAGAGATAAACGTCAAATGTCAACGCGATACTCAGTATCATGTTTGTCAATTGGCAAACTTTTAATGTGCCACTTTTTGACTGCATGTAACCTATCTACACTTTTTTACTTATAACATCATTGGTTAAATGTATTTATTGTCTTAAATAGTATCTACAAAACAAAATGGAATCTAAAAAAGAAGTCCTGACCTTTATGTAGAAAGAAGAAAAACGAACACACACTATTATTCAAAGTATTTATTCGCATCTCTAGTTCTCTGAAACATTGCAAGGCTCCGGTGGTGCCTAAAACACCATACAATCTATCCTCTCCCTCGCTTCTAAAGAAAAACAAAGAGAAAAGAAAGGAAGCAATATTTATCTGAAGATCATGATGGCCCAGTAGTTTAAGCTTCTGTCTCTTGTGTATGAGATTGCGAGGTCAATACCGAGCAAGGCAAGCAACCACTATTTTTATTACCCTTCTGAACACATTAATAAAATCTACATTATGGTGTGCAGATTTTCTCAAGGATAAGTAAGTTTTTAAACAAACCATGAAAACGAAATAAAATCTGTTTAGGATTATTATATTAGTATAGATATTAAGCACTTACGTAGCTACTTACTTACACTTCATTCTTTCTTTTAAAACTGATTTTGATTAATGAATATTAAAAGTAATTCAACATTTTTTGTATCCTTCGATTTGCAATCTGTCTTAATCTGTTAAATACCTATAAGGGTTGATGTCACGAGAAGTTATACTACACAGTAAATAAGTCACATAACTGTGGAACAAAATTGTTAGCTAGGCATAATTACTTTATACAAAGGCAAACTTAAAGTCTTGGGCATTCTACTAGTCTACTTTACTCTGAATCACGCAGAAACAAAATATGGTAGGTGCAAGAATACAGAAAATTTACGAGAATAAAATATGTCACACATAAAACAAACAAAGTTTATGTAATTTTATTTTTAGTTATTTATTAAATTTGCTAATTAAACAATAAGGTTATTTATAAATTAACAAGCTTTTGACGTTGATTGTCGCTGCGATGATATTGCGACTTCAATTTGTACATTTTAGTAGATGTATTCTCCAAACTGTCAATCCGGTATATTAATATCCCGTTAAAAACAAAACTCTATTCATAAATTGTCCTTTGACTAAAATATTTTGCGATGTTCGTAAATATAGGATGTTTAGTTAATTTTAAACCAGGTCAGCAATGCAACGAATTATTATTGAATTTGTTGGTTTCTATTTTCCCTCAACCAGCGGTGAATAAAATTGGGCTAAAATTATAACTTAGAACGGAATAAATGCACATTGACATGCTGATATTGCTTACAGAGTTATTAGACGATACATCAATATTTTAACTTCTCAGTTTGACGACAAACCTTAACCATAAAAAAGAGTATACATATTAAGAGGTTGTGTCAAACGCAACGTAATGTGCAAAATTCTTTTGTTATTTTTTTTTTCAAACCCGCACCTATAACATAAAAATATATTAGGTTTTTGCACTCCTTCATTTAAACTTCAACTGTGCAAATTTCATACTCCTCACTCGCGTAATTGTCGTAAAAAGTGATACAAAGTTTTTGCTCCACGTATTAATATAATATTTTCGCAGCTCTTCGCAACTCCACAGTCGATTCCAACAATTTATCGAAACTACTGAAATATAAAATAAAAATCACATGCGAAATGACTCATAAAAATCTGTAACGTAAATTATTCATTCTTTTGATCAGTTAAGTAACATTCGGAACTGTGAATACGAAATATTTTTTCTGGTAATTTATTACAAAAATGGTTTTTTTGTTAGGAACTTAAGGAGTTATGTGTTCTTCGTAGTGACAAGGTAGCTCTAAACCAGTTATAACTTTGAGTTTAAATAACTTATTAGGAGTTGGTATGGGTGTCGTTATGATTTCCTGGTATTGCAAATGCCTATTGCGACGGTAACAAATTCACTTCAGGAAAAATAACGTTCAAAAAAGAAAATAACGTTTATTGCACAAAGCCGAGTCGACAGAGGGTGGTAGAAAAACGGAACGAAAATATTAAAAGTCGGTTTCATACATTTAGTTACCAACAACAAAGAAAATAAAATAATATTACTACGTCCCCGAGTGCTGTGTCAAAAAGGTGAACTGTCTGCTTTTTGTCATCCAAAGAAATATAATAAAACTTTCATATTTTCTATCAAAACCTCTAAAAGTTTGCCATTACCCATTTAAAAAAAAACATGGTTCTTAGAACAAGATCTTCTACAGAGTATTTAAACGCGTGCAGAAGCCTATAATTTGGAACCAAGAAACTCATCATCCCTCGAAAGTCACTACCATATTGGTTTAAAAATACTGATTTCTTTGTTGAAATACAAATCTACTAACCGTCATACATTTTATATACAAGATCTCCCTAGCCTTTTTCCCACTTATATTGGGGTCGGCTTCCAGCCTAATCGGATTCAGCTGGATACCAGTGTTTTATATGAAGCAACTGCTTATCAGACCTTTACAAC
This sequence comes from Athetis lepigone, assembly GCA_033675125.1. Lineage (NCBI taxonomy): Eukaryota > Metazoa > Arthropoda > Insecta > Lepidoptera > Noctuidae > Athetis > Athetis lepigone. Next base: position 13,708,569 of record CM066214.1, read on the forward strand.
CCAGTTACTGCATTAAATTTTTATATAATTAATAAATAATAATAAAAAATAAATATCCTAGGACAACTCACACACAGTCATCTGATCCCAAACTAAGCAGAACTCGTACTATGGTAACCAGACAACTGATATACATACTTATATACTTTATAAATACATACATATATATATATATATATACACAGAAACATAATATCTAAACTGTCCCCAATTGTCTGTTAAAAGAATCCTCTCAAAATGAATGCAAGCTACATCCTACACGAAACAAATACTAGCGAACACATAACAGCATTCACGCCATCTCCCTAAGAAGATGGGTAGAGAGAGAGGCCGACAATAGCCTTCGCTACAATTTCATCGCCACCCTTCCCTGATTGTCTGAAACGCACTTAAACTGATTACAGACGACAATGACGTCAGCTGTGGTTCTGATACGGCTCGCACGTTGCTAAGCTTGGAGATTTTTAAATGTTTTTTTAGAGAAAAAGTACTTATCTTAATTTAGTAGTTAGCTTTTAGACTATTAACATGCGTCTATAATCTAGACTATTATACTACAAAGTTGAAACGTTTGTTTGGTTGAAAGCGCTAATCTCAAGTACTACTAGTCCGACTTGAAAAAATATTTTTGTGTTGTCTTTTTCCGACGAAGGCTATGTATCATCTCGCTTCGAGCTACCGGAGCGGAGTAGTAACCAAAGTTGCGGGTGAAACCGCGGGGGACAGCTGGTAGTAACTCTTCTTTTAACATCGCCAATAAAGAGATAAATGTCGCTTAAAATGACTAAGAGAATTCCACCTGCGCACCCACACGCATATTCGCTTAAGATTCATTGTATATTGTATGCAAAAAAAATGATTTAAGTAAATGTATGGTACAAAATAAATGTTTTTGTAATTTATCACTTAACACATCTCTTTAAGACAAGGATTCTAATAAGAATATTATAAAGCTCTACTCTATTACAAACCAAAATCTAAGTTACGTTTACATCTGAAACTTGAAAAGGAACTCAGCATTGAATTTTTTAAGTTCGCACATATTTAATTCAAGCATGCCAAAGAGATAGAGCCTGAAAACGCAGTTTATTATCTTATACTTTTTCATATCACAAAATTTCTACTAATATTCTGACATGAAATTCTACGATTACATGGATGAAAATCTCGTAAAAATACAAAATTGTATAAGCAATCACAGTACCCTTACTACATTATTCACTAACTTTTTAATCTTATCCATCTCGTTTTTGTTTTCGATAAATAAAAACAAGGGCGCGAATTTCAGACCCTTAGCAGCTCTGGCAAAATTTTGTTCTTCACTTATGTACCAAAACACTAAACTTAAGTTGTATAAAACCAACCGAAAAATACATGGGCAAAATACGATCAAAATTTTTAATTGACTAACGTTTCGGAAGCGAAATTTAAAACTTTTATTATAAACCGGCTAAATATTATTTAGTAGGCAATGTGAAAATAAACTCATTTTTTTAAAATAATACATGCACACCACAAAATTATAAGTAGGTAGGCTAATTGAAAATCAAAAATGATTCCGAAAAGTTTTATAGTTGATTATAGTTTCAGGTATCCCAAAAAAATCTTTGTTTTGTAAACTATTTTGTAAAGTAACAGAGAAAAGAAAAAATCTGTGACCCATTCACTATAATTAAAAATAATATAAGGTTAAAATTTATTTACCTTTCCCAAACTTCATGAGAAGTAGTTGGATTTTACCCTTCACGGTCTCACATTTCAACCGTTCTCTACAGTTTTATTAAAACAAAAAATGTCAATAAAACTTCACGTTCTTTCAACAGCGAAGTTCAGTGCAATGAACCGGCTTGTTTTGAAGAGGCAGCGCCATCTGCTACCGAGTAGCAAAACTAATAAAAATAAACAATCTTTATAAAAACCTTTGTTTTATATTAGGAACATAACAAATAAAATAAAAAAATACTGTTGTGTTCACTATAAAATAATAAGAATATTTTTTTACTATTTATCGGTATCATAAGTTACCTAGATTTTATTTATACGGACTCCTTCACAACGTATTCAAAATAATTAATAAAATCATATTTAAAAAAAAGATTGGAAAAGATTGGACCTGTGGAGTTTTTAGCTTTTGAAACTTTTAGAAAATTTATTCTTTTTTACAAGTTTTACTCTACAGGTTATTTTTAACGTTGGTACTACTCGACGCTAGATTGCAGCGATGGTAACATTCTTATATTTCTTATTGGATCATATCATAAACAAACCGATTGGATTGGGAACAGATCGAGTATTGAATCACTCGACTATTTTTTATCCCACATCGAGTTGTAAACAAAAATAGGTTTATAGGTTTTAGCTTTTGCTAGCTTTTAACGTAATAAAAATGTAGCTTAGGTTTTTAAGTTACGTTACATCATAGTGATCGCATTTCTAGTAAATGAAACAATAATTATGTTTGGATAATTTATGCTAGTAATCAATATTATACTCTAATCAGATATGTATCAGATATGTCAGATGTGTATGTAGTTCCTTGTTAAATTAATGCCAAACAAAAAGTTTTTCTGGTGTTTTTTATTTAATTTGTGTTTTGCTGTTTGTAATCGTCTCTCTTAAGGCGTTAAGCAACTCTCTGGTCCTCTTTTTTTCTTTTTAATTTAAAACCTAAAATCAATAAGTTGTATTCAAATTCTTGTAAGTGCACGCAACAATAAGGATTTGAACTCAAGACTCCTTACTTACTAGCCCGGACATTCCGAATGAAAGGGTTCAATCAAAGAGTTGTTGGTCACAAACTATCTATGCGTTACTTTAATTTCATAACTAGCTTCTGTCTGCAATTTCGTGCACGTGGAAGTCAATAAGTAAATAATAAAAATACCAGTTTGTCACTGTCCTGTGCTTATATAATGAAGTTACGAGCACTGGTCACCATGTTGTTCAAAGCGGATTGGTAATTTCCGACTCTTATTCATTAGGTATATGTCTGTGGTGTTGTTTCTTTTGGGTTTGCCCGGATTCGATGCCACAATACACGCGGTTGCTAAGGCATCATGAAACGTTATGAATTTTATCAGCTATGCATCTGTATATGTAAATGGTCTGCCCTTACTGCTAAGCTAGAGGTCGTGGGTTCGATTCCCACCCAGAAAAATCTTTGTGTGATGAGCATGATTGTTTGTTCTGTGTCTGGGTGTTATTTATCTATAATATGTATGTATTTATAAAATATATAAGTATGTATATCAGTTATCTGGTTACCATAACACAAGCTCTGCTTAGCTTGGGATCAGATGACCAAGATATTTATTTATTTATTTATGGTAAACTGACTGACTACTACAGATTGACTGACTGTAGATATATCAACGCACAGCCCAAACCGCTGGCCCTTGAGACATAAAACTTGGAAGCTATGTTCTTTGTAAAGAATAAATATCCACCAAGGTAAGGTTTTTTGGAAATTCTTCCTCTAAAGAGGTACGGGGGATGCAAGTTCGACATCTACATGGACGAATCCACGGGCGCAAACTAGTATAAAATATTTGTTTAAACAAGATCGATATCCCATACCGAGCTGTGAGACACTCCCCCTCTCCAATAAGTGGTGGAGCTAGTTTCTCGTGGATATTGCATAAGTTTCCGAGGCATCGCCTGTAAGCATGGCAAACTGGGAAACCCAACCCTCGGTACAGTCTCCCACAGATAGCTGTATTATGTTTATTTTACATTTTTATTATGGTTTGTTTGTCAATTCCTACCAATATTATAAATGTAAAAGATGTAAAGTAAAAGTGTGTGTGTGTGTGTTGTAAAGAAAACTACCAAACTGTTGAAACTTTTCTGAATCAAGTAATGTAACTTGCATAATTATCATGTTTATTTCACATTTCTATTTTGGTTTGTTTATTCTTTCGACCAATATTATAATCCTACAGAAGAATGTGTATTTACTCTATTACTTAAAAACTTTACAGCAATACAGCTTTTATGTGTAGGAATAACAAATAAGCTACAAAACTACGGTTTTCTTTACCATGACCATTGTTTTATTATTATTTACATTTTAATTAGTTCTATGTGAGCATACATTATCACGTATACCTATTGTATATTATATATTGTACTCATTTCTGTATTTCGAGTTTTAGTAATTATTATAATATTTTCATTAAAACCTATTGATGAATAGTTTTGACTATATTTACATAGTTGTTTAGTAGTTATTATTGTTGGCTTTATGTCCAAGTTATTCTTTTGTCTGGTATACCAACAAAAGTCCATGTATCAATGTCAGGTAACCATTTCACCACTCAGTGTTACTGAAGAATCCAAACATACGTTTCTTTATGGGTCTCCTTCACAACCTCACAATAGACACATTATCCAGATATATTCAAAAATGGTCCAGAATTTGTATGACATTATCTACCACTTATTTCAACCAGAACTTATCAGAAGAATGGGAAACAGACCCTTAAAATACGAAGATATCTTCACACCAATCAAAATTACAACGAAATGAATTCAACCAGTCGCAGCCACCCACATCAGTCCAGCGACAATTCCCTTCACAGCTCTAGTAATTATCCCAAGGCAATCGAATTACATCAGAGAAGTATGAAGACATGTGCTCTCTTGAAGCAATTAGCCCCGGGGGAGGGTTCTCACCCCCCCTACCGAGGGGGGGAACCCGCACAATTTCGCCAAATCATCTTTACCCCGCAATTTCTGCACTAATGTAAAGGAGAAAGATTTGTTTGTTTGTCTTTATGTAATGGATAAACTCTAAAACTACTGAGCTGTTTAGAGAATTCTTTGACTACTGCAAGTAACATAAGCTACACTAAAATTATAAAGAAGTTTAGTTAGAAGCGTTTTTTTTTAGGGTTCCGTAGTCAACTAGGAACCCTTATAGTTTCGCCATGTCTGTCTGTCTGTCCGTCCGTCCTCGCTTAATCTCTGTAACCGTTAGCATTAGAAAGCTGAAATTTGGTACCAATATGTATATCAATCACGCCGACAAAGTGCGAAAATAAAAATTGGAAAAAAACGTTTTATTAGGGTAGCCCTCCTATATGTAAATAGGGAAGTGGTTTTTTTTTTTAATTACAACCCTGATGTGTGATATATTGTTGGACTTTCTAGGAAAATTATTTTGAACTTGATAGAAAGAACAGTTTTTGTACAAAAAAGACAAAAAGGTTGTACAAAATATTTTTTGCGTAAATAGCCTTTTTTTTTAACTTATAAGTAGGTACACTTATTGTGACGGACGGGAAACTACGGAACCCTACATTGAGCGTAGCCCGACACGCTCTTGGCCGGTTTTTTTATATAATAATTATGGATAAACTCGAATAGTAGTTACTAATCTGATTCCAAAAATTCTTTTACAAGCTACGTTATCAGCGACTAAACACTTATGCCCTTACTAATAATCACTGTGTAAAGTTATGCAATGAATAAAGCCTGTGTAACCATACATTTTTTGACGTATAAACCTGTCATAACTTTATGCAGCGATTATTAGTAGAGTCAAGATTTGTTTGTTTGTATTTTTGTTTGTAATGGATAAACTCAAAAACTACTAAACCGATTTTAAAATTTCTTACACCAATAAAAAGCTACATTATTGACGATTAATTTAGACGATATAAAATCACCTTACGAACCACGCAGCGACCAAAGACACGGGTGCAACCGCAGCAAAAGCTAGTTTTTGATAAAGATATGTAAATTCGTGTCGAGATATTGTCGTCGACGAGGGAGTTCGACCTTTTAGTTTTAGGTACCATTCCACTTACAATAGACAGTTGAAAATAGATCGGTGTACACGTGTATGGTATTAAGTATTAATTTATCTTCCCTAGAACACTTTGTGTAATGTCTCATTAGTTTTGTTTGGCTCCTAACTTTGTATTCTGCTAATTGTTGTTAAAGGAAAATAGGCTTTTTGGCCTAGTAACCAATGACAACGTGAGGTATATCGTTTGAGTTGCGGAATGTTTATAATAGTTACCGTGACCCCGGAACATAAAGGGCAATCGAAGGAACATGAGTGGGTTTTAGTCAGTAAAAGTCTGACACGCCCTCCCACCGCACCCAGGACGGGAGCAGTCATTGGATGATTTCCCACTCACCAAAAAAAAAAAAGGTATATCGTTTGAAAGGTTTTTTCATGTACAGTCAGCAAAGTAGATAAGTATGCAGAGCCGTCATCTACAATTGAGGTTTTCTTGAATACTAAAGAATGTATTCAAATGAAAAACCTAATTGAAGAACTTAATTATTAATTATTTTCTACTGTAGTTTAAATTTTTATTAGAAAATATCCAAGGGTTTTTGAGAAAACTTAAACTGTATCTGACGGTCCAGTATACTTATCTACTTTGCTGACTCTACATACTTCAACTATTCTATGAAGGCATGTATCAGATCGCTGGGTAGAAAACGTTTGATATTCATAATTAAATGAGGATTATTTAAAGAAGACGTATTCGTAAATTTCTGCAATCCATATTAGATTCAATTAAGTAGAAATAATAAAACTATTAGCCAATAATTTTATTGTGGGTGTTAGTGGACGGCGTTATTCATCTGACACGCTTGCTTGTAAAAAACTTTGAGACTTTTTTAAAAAGGTCTCCTTAGTTTAGTCTTTAAAACCCAATCCAATAATTATATTAAATTACATTTTTAGGTTTTTTTATATTAATTTATTTGCACATTATGCACAACGGTACACAGGCGAACTTTAAAATAAAGGAATGTTTCCTTTAAGTAAAATAATCTATCTCAACGATTTAAGGTAGTTTTTAAAACTTTCCACCGTGTATATTTATAATAGTTGGTACTTAAATTAATGTGAGAAACAGAATGTAAGAGAGAGCGAAAGGGATGCAAGTATAGGGTGTGAGGGAGAGAGGTTGGCAAGATGGCGTTAGACAATAAGATAGTGAGGTCGTTTACTAGATGTTTCATTCAAAAATAAATTTAATTATTGGATTCATAATAAGTTGATATTTTAAATCCATCTAAGTACATTGAAGGGGCCGCAAAATATTGGTAAACATAAAATACAGGTTACATATTTTTTAAGTTATTACTGTTTCATGAATTTATCTTTTTCAATACGGTATTTAACACCATCATCAATTGACGTAGTTTTTATGAGCTGTCAAAACGCAATTCTCCAAAAGATTTTGTATGACAATGGCAACTTATGACGTCACTAAAATAACAACTCAGTTGAGTATCTATTTATTGATTTCAAAGCAACTAAAAATATTTTTTTATAGCAAATTTAAAATTAACCGAATTTATTGGGCTGAAGTTAAAAGAGGTTTTAGGAATTGTGTCTAACATTTATTGGTTAATGGTGTAAACTACCAAATTCGATCAACATCAACATCGTAACTAGACGCAGTGATGTATTTGTAAATTAAGACCTGTGTTTAGATTTTATAAACATGTTGATTACGCACTTTCACTTTAATCGGTACGGTATTCTAGAAACAATTCTCCGCCCAAATTTACACAATTTCGAATATACGCCCTCAACATTTGAAGTACGTCGCGACTCGCGAGCATCCAGCAGTGATGAAAAACTTTATGCTAGAAGAGGAAATTGACTTTTTTTTTGGTAAGTGGGAAATCATCTAATTACTGCTCCCGTCCTGGGTGCGGCGGGAGGGCGTGTCAGACTCTTACTGACTAAAACCCACTCATGTTCCTTCGATTGCCCTTTATGTTCTAGGGTCACGGTAACTATTATAAACATTCCGCAACCCCGGCAGGCGTTGGCCCTGTTGGGCCCCTTCCTGTGAGAGAAAATTGGCTCACAATTTTTTTGGTACCTAACAATTGAAATAAGTAAAAAAAAAATATCCTAAATCCATACTAATATTATAAATGGGAAAGTGTGTCTGTCTGTCTGTCTGTTTGTCTTTCTTTCACGGCAAAACGGAGCGACGGATAGACGTGATTTTTTAAGTGGAGATAGTTAAAGGGATGGAGAGTAACATAGGCTACTTTTTGTCTCTTTCTAACGCGAGCGAAGCCGCGGGCAGAAGCTAGTAATAAATTTTTCAAGTTATTGTATTAAATTTTTTTAATAAGTATATTTTTTACTTTTAGTGCGACTTTTTACTGAGTACCTCCTTTTTGAAGTCGGTTAGTATACTTAAACCTGCTCTTTTAAGAGCAGGTTTAAGTACATTTTTGTAACAAACACTTTTCTGTAAATAGCACCAAAAATCGGTTTATCCTAACACGAGACAAACATACAAACATACAGATCAAATTGAGAATCTTCTTTCTTTTAAGTTGGTTAAAATATCTTTACTTAATCTTGCTAGAAGCCATTCACTTATAGGATTGTCATTCCCTCTAAAGGAATCTTGGTCAGAAGGCTATGTTTCAGTGGTAATTCCCACACTAAACTGTTGTTTCACCTACAAATGACCGTTCTCCATTGACATCAAACAATTTAGTCGATGCCCGGCGTAGCCGCCTACGCTTTGTCTACGACGCTACGGGGCTACGAATTCTCGTAGCACGTGTCTTGATCGGTGCACTGTACAATTCGAAGAACTTGAATGTAGGAATTTGAGTGTTAGTAATAAATTCAATTAAAATAAATAATGGTTTTTTATTTATTTTAATTGAATTTATAATAGCTTTCTTTCTATATACGGTTAATGATGATTGAAATTAATCGATGCATTCTTTAACACCCTGATAAAAATGCAACGGTGCACTTTTTTATCCTATTGTAAAACAGAGAGATATACAATTTAATTTAAAAACACCCTTATCGTCATCTTAAAACGAGCGTTAATAGTTGCGAGACAACATTAACTTTTGCTACTATCATCGTTTTCATGTGTAATTGTGTATGTAAAATTCCTTTAATTTTTTATTTCTAAATAAAGTTTTATTATGTTGTTACCTCCACCATAACATCAAACCAGCAGCTGCAAAAACTCCACAAGCATTTCTATAAATTCACGAACACTTCTAGACGAGCGTGTCGACCGCAGCGTTTTAACCGCCGCGGTTCACCCGCCGCGTTTCACCCGCCGGCCTGCAACCATCACCGAGCACCCACGTAGCGAAGATCATTATCTACCACGAGAAAGTTGGGAGGAATCTAGTTAGAACCCTCCCCCGCCCCCCACCCTAGAAGCCTTAACTTGTTATAACCAGTTTAAGCCAGTTCAGTTTAGTTGGGCACCTGCGATACAAGGCAAACTCCATGGTTTGTCTTGTTGCTGGTCGTCCTTCTCGAGGTTGTTTTGACTAGTGTGTGTGTATGTTTAGCTGTTTTGTTCTGAGTTCGATGTTATGTTTGTTCGGTATTCTGTTTAATGTAGCTAAATGTGGTGAGAAAGATGAATCAAGCTGTAAGAAATATTTTTTCGCTCCACACTAGGGCTGAGATATATAAACATTCCGAAGCATATACTTTGGTTAAGTATTATACTTATGATTGTCAAACTACGATAGTGAGGTAAATTTGGGTAATCACAGGCTGTTGATCTAGTGGTTAGTGATCCTGATTACTAAGCGTCGTGGATACGATTCCCACCCAGAACAGACTTTATTTGATGAGCATGATTTTTGTTTTGTGTCTGAGTGTAATTTATCTGTAATATATATGTATTTGTAAATTATATTATATAAGTATTTTTGTCAGTTGTCTGGTCACCATAGCACAAGGTCTGCTTCATTTGGGATCAGATGGCAGTGTGTTGTTGCAGGATATTTATTTGTATATTTAAAGTTAGGGAATACTTTTACATACATAGTAAGCAGCAATTATTACTGTATCTTGGTTGGATTGTCAATACATATAAACTTAACACAAACAACCATTTTTGAAATAGCTATAAGTTATAAAAATGGCTGCAAATAACATACATTACTCTGAATCTGTAAACAGAACGCAAAAAATAGAAAGTACTAGATCAGACAAATACAAGTACTTATTCCCTCTTCATTCGCTCTCTTCATTTACGCAGAACAGTCTGAATCCTCCATCTCCGAACTTAAATCTATGTTCGTTGAGTTCAAAGCTCAACAAGACCACAAGTTTGATTTGCTGAACGGCACCTTGAACACTATTGCCACGCAAAACCAAGAGATCAAAAACTCTATTGGAACCCTCACGTCCCAACATCAAGAACTCCTTGCAAAAATTGTTAGCCTAGAGAAGGAAAATTGCGAATACAAAAACAGAGTTACTACCCTAGAAAATCAGATTGACCTCCTCGAAAAGAATGCGCGCTCTACAACCATCGAAATTCGCAACTTACCTAAGCAGGAAATTGAAAACAAAAAAGTATTCTCCAACTTAGTTCAAAACCTCGGCTCAGCACTGGGACTTGAGACACCAATCGAAGGGTCGGAGATAAGAGATATCTACCGCTCAAAGTCCGAAGCCGTAGTGGTAGAATTTACTACAACAATGCGGAAAGAGTCTGTAATTTCTAAGTACATCTCGTTTAATAAATCTAGACGTGAACTTCAGGAACCACGTTTGAACTCGCAACACATTAACATCCCGGGCGATTTACGCACACTGTATATTTCAGAGTACTTATCAAGCAAATCAAAAAGGTTGTTCTATGTTGCGCGCCTAAATGTCAAGGATAAAAAGCTTGTTGCGGCCTGGACTTCCTACGGAAAGGTCTACATTAAGAAAGAAGAAGGGTCATCGCCAGTGCGTATCAATGATGAGTCTGAGTTAAACAAACTCATTTTGTGACTGGTAAATGTACTTATTAAAAATAGCCTTGCATTGTCATTATCTATAATCTGGATTATGCCGTTCGTTAAATTTACTTTTTACACTTATTTGTTACCTTTACTTAAACCTAATTGCAGTCTCACACAACGTACACAACCTTATGTTACACGCAATCCACATACACCAAATGCACACGCATTTTACACAACGCACTTTTTGAATCAAGATTTAGTAAATCGAGCTGTGATCATCAATAGTAATTGTCTGTTTAAACGTCATCCGATTCCACTTATCATCTCACGTCATAACATTATAATAGCAATAGCCACCGACATACCAGACTTGAGTGACAATCACCTTCAAAATATACTTAACGGGTCACGTTATAAACGTGACCCGCATCTTTCGATAATAATAGTTTGCATATGATGCAAAATATTGAAGTTATTCACTCGGATCTGGATTCCTTGTCGGTGGCTCAAGTTATTAGATGTGATATAGATGATATAAAAACCCATGTAAATCATAGTAATCGCCATCTCAACATTCTCTCTCAAAATATACGTAGCATTGCATGCAACATGCCAAACTTCATTACACTTCTGCATAGGTCTAATATAGCCTGGGACGTGTTGGTTCTTTCGGAATGCTGGCTACGGTCAGCCAAAGATATACCTATCCTTGACAATTATAACTACGCATCAACTAATTTGAATAAGACACAAAATGAAGGAGTCGTTATTTTTTACAAAAAACAAATCAAAGTGTCAGTTGAAGAACCACCAATTAGTGATGCAAACTGTCTATTACTCAAATTAAATTCAGACACTTGTATCCTTGGAATCTACCGCCCTCCCGGCCAACATAACACTAGCAATTTTACTAACGCCCTCGATGTACTCCTCACTTCATTAAGCAGCTACAAAAACATAATACTTTGTGGTGACATAAACATAGATATAGTGATGGGCAGCCCAGATAAACGTTCTCACGAATACCTTAATGTCCTGGCTGGTCACTGATGCTGCCTGCTCATGTACTACCAACCCACGGTAAAACGTGTCTGGATCACATCATGGTTAAGACTAGATTAAAGGCTACTTGCCTTGTGGTCGAATCATCGATTACAGATCATGAGAGTGTGGCCATTAGCCTTGACCTTGCTCACAAGTCTCAGCTAGAGTATTCAAATAAAATTAGTCACCGTATTAATTATGATAACCTAGACTTAGATATACGAAAGATAGATTTTCAAATTATACTAAACTGCAGCGATGTAAATAAAGCAACTGACTTGCTAGTAAGTTGTCTGGCAAAGGCTATAAAAGATAACTCCAAAGTAGTAGAAATTCCTAGAAGGAAACTAGTCAGTAAGCCGTGGATTACAAAGGGGCTGTTAAAATGCATGCGCAATAGGGATAATCTTTATAAAAAGTCGAAAAGGGACCCAAAGAACGAAGTACTTCTCACAACATACAAGCGTTATAGAAACTTTTGTACCTCACTACTGAAAAAAGCTAAAAGAAACTATGAAAAACAAGAGATTGAGAATGCAAGTGGCAACAAAAAGATGCTGTGGGATGTTATAAAACAGATTAGCGGATCTAAAAGGGTAACAGATTACTCCTCCTGTCTCATCTCAAGCGTCAATCCGGAAAGGAGTATCAACGAAGTCAATAGTTTCTTTGCAAACGTTGGACGCAACCTAGCCGAGCAAATCACTTCTCATTCATTCCCCCCCAGAAACAAAGCTGAAAATCTCGCGGTAACCACTCCTCTCCATTCCTTGGTCATGCTCCCTACGGACGAATCTGAAATCCTGCAACTGGTTCAAGGATTAAGGGATAATTGTGCTGTTGGATCTGACCAGATCCCGGGCCGGTTACTGAAAAGATATGCTTGCATTCTGTCCCCCGCTATTACCCACATCTGCAACCTCGCCATATCTACAGGGACATTTCCACAGGCGTTTAAATCAGCAATAATAAAACCCATACACAAATGTGGTGACAGGAACTGTGTCGATAACTTTAGACCTATTTCTATTCTTCCAACGCTCTCAAAAGTTCTGGAGCGCCTAATGAACGACCGGCTAATTAATTTCCTCGAGGTTAACAACCTCCTTTCATCTTCCCAGTTTGGGTTCCGGCGCGGTAAATCTACCAATGACGCGGTACATGAATTGGTTAGCTCGGTCAAAACGAACTTGGATAAGAAGAGGAATTGCCTGACGGTGTTTCTGGACTTGGCAAAAGCCTTCGACACAGTTTCTGTTCCACACTTATTGCACAAAATGGAAAAAATGGGAATACGGGGTCTTCCCTTAAACTTATTTCAGGACTACCTTTCTAACCGGAAACAGCAAGTTAGAATTGATGGTATGGTAAGTAGCGAAGAGCCTGTTACCTTCGGGGTGCCTCAAGGCAGTATACTCGGACCGACGCTCTTCTTGATCTACATCAACGACCTCTGCCAGTTTCACCTTAATAATGGTCAAATTTTTACTTTCGCCGATGACACAGCTCTCTTCTTTAGTGGTGACAGCTGGGAGGGGGTCTTTGGTGTGGCTCAGGAGGGGCTAAACGGGGTTGTTACTTGGTTACATAATATTATATAATAAATAATAATATATATATATAATTCTTTATTGACATAAGTTGCGTATACAAGATAAGATACCCTAATACCTGCGCTAGTAAAAACTGTGTTGCAGGTATTAGTGTCTTCCCCTTAGTGTAACAGTTTATTATGTCAGACAGAGCTTATAAGAGAAAAAAAATATAAATAAAAATAAAAGTAGGGTAACATTTTGGAATTTGTTGTTGGTAAATATTATACAACGTGCTGGTTTATTTAAGTTTGTATAGATGTGTATGTGTGTGCGTGGGTGCACTTGTGTGTGTGTGTGTGTGTGTGTGTGTGTGCGTGTGTATACGTGTGGAAGTGCGTATTGGGTTGAAGAAGAGAATGTTGATTATGTTATGTTCCCAGAAGGTTTTCTACATCATTATAGTCCAGTGTCTGTAGCCAATCACTAGTATTCAGTAGGTCTGAGAATCGGCTACTATCTATTTTTCATACCCCAAGTGATAAGGGCTGTTCACCCTTAACATTTTTAAACGCGGGTGAAACCGCGAGAGGCAGGTAGTTTAAGCTATAATTTATTTAAGAAAAAGAATACTGCTCGGCGCATAAAAATATTATAACAATAACATGTCTATTACAGAATCAGTTTGTGTGATAAAAATAGAATTTGCTCAGCAAGTTGCTAACAAGCGAAGTCGCGTTCACACACTAGTTATCCGTACAACTCTTCAGCAACCCTTTCCCTCAAGGTCGTCGGTCTGGCACAAGCTCGTAAAATCTTATTTTCCACACAATCCGTCTGGTTGCCTTATCTCGCTCGGCTTAGCCCGCAACCTAACTTAAATTATTAACATAATCTGATTAAAGCCTTTCGTTTATCTTCAAGCTAGGCTACGAAGAGGCTGGGTAGGTACTTTGTAGTTTTATGTGGGTGGGTTTAGGCTGGTTTATTTTCAGTAGTTATGTGTTATAGTCTTGTTTTATAACTGTTCGTAACTTTAGTGCTGAGTGTGCTATTCTTATGGATTATATAACTATGTTCTCTGTTGTGTATGACTGTCTGTGAGTGTTGAACTCAAATACTACTAAGCGTATTTCATCAGATGGTTGCTGTGTTTGTCAATAGACAGAGTGATTCATAAGAAAGGTGTATAATTACCGGTGGAAAGCCGAGATTTTCCAAGACACCCGTATGTCATTGCCATCGGTGTAGAAAAACATGATGAGGAAACCCTGATTATTGTAAATTTGAAATCACCAATCCGTTTTAAGCAAGCATGGTGATCAATGCCATTACTGAATGAAAAGGCGCCATCATCATCACCATCATCATCACCAATAAATGATTCTTTTAAAATTATTTCAACTTTTTTCAACTCTCAATTTTTAATCTCTGAAACCTAACCCGAGAATAAAAACCGTATTAGCAGAACCTGATAAATGACCACGTGTGTTGCAAAACACACGAGTATTTCCTCCTATTCTAAAAACCCGAATTCTATGAACCCGGGCTCATAAATCAATGGATGAAAACTTATTTTTCCTTTAGCCGAATAATTTGAAAGTGAATGGAAGCCCGTTCGATACGGACAGCGGTTCGTAGTACCCACACTGAATGTAAAGAAAAAGAACTACGGTGCTACGCCGTAGCTGACGTCACGCCTACGCCGGCTACGCTCGTAGCACAACACTGTTTTGAATACATTATTTGTTTTGATTTTTATCTGACTAGCTGTGCCACGCGGTTTGGCCGCGTTGAGATAAGTTTTTGGTAACTGCTTCGCGCCTGTGCCGAAGTGTGATCCATACTAATAGTATGGATAGCCTATGCCTATGATAAATGGGCTATCAACACAAAAAAAGTTTTTCATTGCGAACCAATACTTTTTGAGATGGAAAGTTGACCCTTACCAGGTTACTGTTTTGTCTAATGCAACAATATCATAGTTAATTTAAATAAAATAAGGGGTAACTGTCTAACTAGTACTTTATTTTTATTATCTTTTTCTTTCAGTCTTTCATATCTACATCTTCTAACGTATACTGACTATACAGATTCTTATAAAAAATTTGTCCAAAAAAATTCTAATATAATAAAGCTGAAGAGATTTTTTGTTTATTTAAACGCGTTTATCTTTGGTACTACTAGTAGATAGGGACAATCATTTTTTGAAGTATATAATACTAGCTTTTGCCCGCGGCATCGCTCGCGTTAGAAAGAGACAAAAAGTAGCCTATGTTACTCTCCATCCCTTCAACTATCTCCACTTAAAAAATCACGTCAATTCGTCGCTTCGATTTGCCGTAAAAGAAAGACAAACATACAGACAGACAGACAGACAGACACACTTTCCCATTTATAATAATATATAATAGGCAAGTATCCATACTAATATATAATAGGCAAGTAACTCTGTGCGTCTGACTGTCTCTTATTCACGCCTAAACCAATGAACCAATTCTAATGAAATTTGGTACGGATATAGTCTGAGACTCGAGAAAGGACATAGAATAGTTTTCATCCCGCAAATCCCCCGGGAACGGGAACTATTAATCAACGCGGACGATGTCGCGGGCAAAAGCTAGTATGCTATGTAACATCACAGCATGTCCCACAAGAGCGGAGTAGTAACTGAAGATGCGGGTGAAACCGTAGGGGACTGCTAGCAAATTAATAAAAAATACGAATAAAAATAAAACACCTATTAAACAAGTGCTCCTCAGACTACCCACGCACTTCACGATTCACTGGCTCACGTACAGTCGACGATGACGCGTTATTTCTATCGTTGGTTAAAAATACGCCCGGCTAAGACAACCCCACGCGTTCACGCCTCGTACCCAACAGGGGCGCACGCATCGCACGCAGCGCACGCAGGCGTGAGTCTGGCGTGAGATTTGTAAGTTTGTGCTGATAGTGTCAAGAGAGGAGGTATTGCGTAAACGGCATTAAGTATTGATACTCATTCAATTGGTAATGGGATTGGGAATTCCAAAGAAACTGATTATGCAATTTAATATTATTAATTTGATTTGCACAGCAGTAAAATATTTAAAATATTTTTTTTTAATAATCAAGGCTGTATCCTTAATTATCGTCATTCTCGTGACTTTTGACACTGATATTTTTTGTGTGTATGCCCTAAGTAAGTGGTACGTTTTTAGACATCTCGTCCGATGATAAGTTGGACGAAGAGATCATTTAATTTCAACTCCATGATTCTTTCCACTTTTACCTATATTTTCGTTTTTAGGCACTGTAATATGTAGATATTTTTGTCGACTGCCATTTTAATTAGATGCAACTAAATATCATTGTTTTAGCGGGAGCAATTGCTTGACACATATCTTCATGTTTACAACACAGACTTTTACAACACTGAAAACTCTGCTCACCCCTTCGAAAAACACAATCGTCATGCTCCCGTACAATTTCTCCAAATTCCATTTAAATCGACCGCCATAAATCCTCAACTAATACCCAAGACTGTAGTCTTGCATTTCAGTTAAATTATTCATTAATCCATACATACCTTAAGCGTCGCTTACGCCCGGTTCAAGAAGACCCTCGGTTGTATAACTCTGTTGAATAATCCACGGGTTATGTGAAACTGGTGGGGTTGAATGCATGCTTGTAATATAGGAGGCGTATTCCTGGCACGGTTCTCAAGGAATCTGCAGAAGGACTTAATGAAAACTGGCTTGCAGGCAGAGACAGGTCGGAATTGTCGTATGTGAGCTTTGAACTCGAATGGGCCAATACACATGCTCTCTGTATTATTATCTGTAGACTAAATGTGTACGTTACTATCTCGGAATGGTAGTTGTACAAAACTTGTTCATAATAAAAATTTAACAAACATATCCTCATATAGATCCTGGGAGAACTCACACACGGCCATCTGATCCCATATTAAATTTATCAATACATACATATTATAGGTAGATAAAATACTCACAACACAGAACAAACAATCATGCTCGTCACGCAAAGTTTTTCCTAGGTGGGAATCGAACCCACACGACCTCCCACATAGCAGTCAGGGTCACTAACCACTAAGCCAACAGGCCCCTTTCAATTGAATGTAATATACTTTTCTTCCTAGGACACCTCACTCAAGTACAATAGGCCAAAAGACTCAAAGTTTGTTTCAGTTTTAAAATAACACGACATACGTTTTCTCTCGGCCTGTAGTTGGTAATTATACAATACTCCAACCAATTCGCGTTGTATATAATCTTATGAAAACACTAGCTGCTTCCGTGGTTCTACCCGCAGCATTTGGTAACTCTAAATGTTATGTTGCTCGTTACCATGTACTATGCAACAGAAATGTATTCAACAAATCGGACCAGTACTTTCTGAGATTATCACTTTTAACCAAACCACTCTTTAGCTTTATAACATTAATGAATACATACGCTGTTGCCAAGTCTTAATAACAACACCAGCCTAATAATGCCCCACTGCAGGGCTAAGGAATCTTCTCATACAGAGAAGGCACGAGCATTGATCACCACGCTTGCTCAAGGTAGATTGGTGATTTCTGACTTACTACAAGTCCAGGTTTCCTCACGATGATTTCCCTCACCGATGTCTGTGATGTCCAAGATAAGCTTTAAATAAAGTCGCATTGGTACTCGCCAGGATTCGAACCCACAACCTCTTGCATGAGAGGCGGGGGCGCCACCACTAGGCCGTAACGTCATTTTTAAGTCTTTATAAATAAACAGATAAATATAAACTATCCACACAAACATACATAACTGCTGACAGCACCTAGACCTGGACTAAAAAACACTTATTCCGGGCAGACAACAGCCACGTATAAGTCCAATCTAACTTTGAGCGGTGGCAATAAAATCAAGCGTGTGCTTAATACCTGCAAGCGCTTATCGCTCGATCAACGTAAACGATAGTCAAACTATTCGCATAAAGGACGTCGCACGCACATAAAGTGGTTATCTCAACACAGCCTTAGGCGCCAACTCGGGATGCGTGGGGTGTGGAACATAAGATGAAGCGGACGGATATCAAATTACAAAGTTAACGTACAGAATGATGAACAAGAAACAATGGATAAAAGGCAAAATGTGACGAATATGTTGTTTGCGGTAGCATTTTGGGAGCCTATTTGTGCACCTATGCATAGAACACATTTATACATCTCACCCTTACCTTAATAAAAAAAATGGTGCTTAAAAGGGAGTACTTCACAGGGCTTATGGTAAGAGTGTGAGCAATCACGTCAACCAAAGCACGACAAGACAGCATTTTCAAATCTAAATATTCATATAAAATGTGATGTTTGTTAAATTAAAATATCTACAGTCACAGCCACCTCACGCAAAATGCGTGACAGTTTATATTATTCCTCAACGATCGCACCGTCCACTGGCTCTTAAAACTCGCTCGTCTCTTATTACTTACAAATACAAGAAGTAATTTGCGCGAGGCGATTGTAAAGTATCGTTATGGTGATTACATTGTTGCTGATTCCGCTTCGTGTATCTAAGTCATTTGGAGTTAGCACCGCCTCGCCTCGGGCAGCAAAGTAACTAAACTGATTATGTTAGGTGATGTTTTGAGGTACGGTTTATGTGTTATTTTCCTGTAGAGATAGCGTGGTTAAGGACTGTGAAAGCCTACTGGTTAAGGCACCCGCTTTCTGAGATTGCGGCTTCGAAACGTGACAAGAACTAATAAAACTAAGGCCATTTCAAAAGTACGTTCGTTGTTATTTATTTTGTAAAGTTGCTGAAATAAGGCTTTTTTTTTAATTCACGTGTCACTTCAGTATTGTTTTTTTTTTGCTTATTTTAAGAGAAATCGAATGAGAAACATCGGAGATAAAAGTCACTTTAACGGTACATACAACTGTATTTGGACAGAATTAGATTGGATTGCTGTTTTACCATATACAACGTAAACTTCTTAATAAAAAAACCTGCTAAATTGGTTGAAGATTAATTTTTAAAAATTGAATTAAAGATGCCACCGTAACAAACATACAGTGCAAGCTAAATTAAAGCTTTTAATTAAACAATTTATTAAGTTTACTGTGTCACTTTTACAGTATATACAAATGGTATTGGACAAACCATACAAGAACCATTTAAGTCAATACTTAGATAGATAGATAGATAGATTTTAGTTTCTCGGAAGCACGTAAAGCCGTAGGTCCCGGTTGTCATACACAGATCTTTAATAGTTGTTACGTGTAGTTAGAAGCTAGGAAGTTTGACAATCAATCTAACCAAGAGGTTCTCTGCCCCCCTAGACAAGTGGCATTGTAGAATAGATAGCGAAAACGAATAGATTGTCAAATGTAAGGAGATGTCAAATTGTTTAGCGAAAGCTTATGTCACTTCCATACATTTGACAATCTATTCGTTTTCGCTATATATTCTACAATGCCACTTGTCTAGGCCCTCTGTTACCTAGTAACAATATAGTTTGTCGAGGTGTGATAGGCGGTTGTTTCTTATAAATCACTGGTGGTCAGCTGAAACTGATTAGATTGTGGGCCGTAATAGAAGTTGCTTGATCACAAATGACAATTTCTAACATCTATCTATCGATCTTAAGCACAAAAAATACCGAAGAGCTTTTTATAAGATTTTTATCACAGGACGGGATTTTTTCCATGACGAAGATATACACTCATATGAATTACACAGATTTTTGGGTCAGAGCCCGTACGTCCCCTAAGATTTGTCCCCCAGCATAAAAGTTGTGGATTCGGCCCCTATATAGGTGCCCGTTGGTCTCCTGGTAGGGGACCAATTAATATTTTAATAAAAATATTATTTTTAAGGTACCCATTCGTCTCCTCTAATATATACACAATATAAGTTAAAGATTCGGCACCTATTCAGGTGCCTATTGGTCCCCTGAGATAAAATCACCTATATTTTACCTAAAAACGGTTAACATAGTACACTTGTGAACAGTTTATTAACGCAATTAATTTAATAAATCATAACAGATCATTGAAAAAAGAGCTACGATGAATGATAATCCGTCATGATAATAATGTAACCTGTCGATAGGCTTACGATGTAATATTGTCTCTTTACGAATGGCTTGTTAAAAAACGGGTGGGTATTAATGATTGAAAACTTAAGAGAACAAAAGTACTAGGCGCGCAGTAACGTGAAGTAGTCATGTACAAAAATCTAAAATTCACTGTGTTTTTAATTTTCTCACAAGATCACCTTAATCAATTCAAAGTACTAGGCGCGCAGTAACGTGAAGTAGTCATGTACGAAAATTTCCAGGGGACGAATGGGCACAGGGTGCGAATCTTAGGGGACGTACGGGCTCTGACCCAGATTTTTAGCATTTTCTGTATTTTTTTTTTTTGGAATAAGATTGTTGAAGCTGCTTGTGAAGCTTAAAAAACGTGTTCAAATAATACACGTCTCATTAGTTTTTTTGCCATAATGTAATGAATATAATGTAATATTATTCATTGTAAAATTTATAAGGGTATTTGTAACATGAAATAAATGATTTATTCCTTACCAAAACCTCCTTCACACACAATAAAATATACATAGACGCATAACTTCAAAGTATAGTTCAACGTAATTCCACTTTCCGCACAACGTTTGAGGAGCGGGTGCAAGACGATTTGCAGCAGGAAATGAACCCCAACAGAGGGGGGAGTGGCTCGGATCTGCGTGGACATGCTTAGATGTGTATACATATACTTTAGAAATACGCGACTCGAGCTACTTGATGCGATGTCAAAGCGAAGTTATGTATTATGAAGACATTTCTGTAAATTAAGTACATTTGCAAATGAAATAAATAGGAAAAATCTTTAATGTTATTTAGTTCATCTGCAATTTTAATAATGCCTCATAAAATTAATAAATTGTTGACACGCGCGCTAGATAGCCATTGAAAGAAGAACGGCTTATACCTATTTCTCTCTCTTTTCTTAGGTAAGTGTCTCAATGCAACCGCAAACGCAGAAGTACACCCTAGTACTATTTTAAAACTTTGAGATCCCTATTGCGTTAATTTAACTACAGTTTTCATCACGACTTTATATTGTTTTATATTTTTCATTTATCTCAGGACCCTTAATTAGGGGTCCCGGATTTTTGGAAGGCGTACGAGGGGCCGAAGCCAACTCGGAGAGGTTGAGCTAAACTTCATGTGAATTGAGGCACCAGCTGACGGTTGTCCCCCTAAGCAGTAAGCAAGCGCACCCAAAGATAGCCGCCCGTTGATTGTTTCATTATTATTTGACGGGCCTGTTGGTGTAGTGGTTAGTAGCCCTGACTGCTAAGCCGGAGGTCGTGGGTTCGATTCCCACCCAGAACAAACTTTGTGTGATGAGCATGAATGTTTGTTCTGTGTCTGGGTGTAATTTATCTATAATATGTATGTATTTATAAATTATATAAGTATGTATATCAGTTGTCTGGTTACCATAACACAAGCTCTAAGCAGAACTTAACTTGGGATCAGATGACCGTGTGTGAGTTCTCCTAGTATATTTATCAAATTTTTATTAGTCACATGTGGTCACACACGTGGTCTAGTGGTTAGTGACCCTGATTACTGAGCCTGAGATCGTAGGTGCGATTCCCACCCAGGACAAACTTTGTGTGATGAGCATGTTTGTTCGTTCTGTGTCTGGATGAAATTTTATCTGTGTGTGTATTTATCACTTATGTTTATCAGCTGTCTGGTTACCACAGTACAAGCTCTGCTTAGTTTGGGATCAGATGACCGTGTGTGAATTGTCCGAGGATATTTATATTTAGTTATATGTTATATATTATCGTGTTCTTAAAAAATATATTCCTCGACTTACCTAACACTATGTATACAACCTTTATTTTCCAGTACCACCCCCATATACATATCCCCTTCCCCTTACAAGTACTTTATTTACCTTATTCTATAATACTAATGTCGGTAGTCCGTATGAGACGAGTAGCGCTTTTCATATGTTTCACCAAAGTCCACCAAATGTTTGTCCTTAATTCAAAGACGTACTTAACGTGAACGTAAATGTTTGCGTTACGTTCTGCTGCCCCAAACGTGGCTTTGATTTGTAATTTACTAAACTTACAGAATGCTATAGGAGTTTGTGGTCACTTTGACAGGAATATGTACGTTTAATTAATAGTGGATGAAAAAGTGGGTTCGTATTTTTTTATCTATACTAATATTATAAAGAGGTAAAATTTGTAAGTTTGTAGGTTTGTAAGTTTGTATGTAGGGGGTAATCTCTGGAACTACTGGTCCGATTTGAAAAATTCTTTCAGTGTTAGATAGCCCTTTTATCGAGGAATGCTATAGGCTATACCATCAAGCTACGACCCACGGGAGCGGAGCAGTAACGAAAAATGCGGGTGAAACCGCAGGGGACAGCTAGTGTATGTATAAAGTTATACGGTACTTAATAATAATGACAAATTTTGATGTTCATATTCATATTCATATTCATTTATTTGCATACCATAATGTGAATTTAGATGTTACAATGGCTTAAAGCTACAGTACAGTGTTATGGACCCTGTAAGGGCACAGCAACATTATAACATGGAAAATAAAATAATAAAAGAAAAAATAAAATAAAGTAATAAATTAATAATTATTTAAACATTGCAATTAAATGTTTAAAGACACAAGTTTTTTGGTAATCAATACACAACAGACAAAATGTCGTAATGGCCTAGTGATTAAGGCGCCCGCCTCTCATGCACTTGGTTGTGAGTTCGAACCCTGTGAAGTACCAATGTGACTTTTTCAATTCATATGTACTTTCTAAAGTTTATCTTGGACAGACATTGGTGAAGGAAAAGGAAAACATAGTGAGGAAACCTGGACCTGTATCCGTACTAATATTATAAATGCGAAAGTAACGCTGTAAGTCCGAAATCGCCAATCCGCCCGGAGCAAGCGTGATGATCAATGCTCGTGTCTTCTACGTATGAGAAGAGGCCTTTGCCCTGCAGAGGGAAAGTTATAGGCTGGATATTATTATTATCAAAACACAACAAAGCATCAATAAAAAATCCGCAAAAGTATATTAATTACAAGCTTCTGCCCGCGGCTTCGCTCGCGTTAGAAAGAGACAAAAAGTAGCCTATGTTACTCTCCATCCCTTCAACTATCTCCACTTTAAAAATCACGTCAATCCGTCGCTCCGTTTTGCCGTTAAAGAAAGACAAACAGACAGACAGACAGACACACTTTCGCATTTATAATATTAGTATGGATGATGTAGAAGCGCACTAAGAAGCGATTCATCGTACAGATATCGTAATAATATAAGTTAATACGAAAAAATACACTTCATACTGGAAAAATAAATACTAAATACTAAATAATATTTATAAGTTAGGCAAAGACATTTAAATATTCGTCCCTCCATCTTTCCAGACGGTTATCATTCCCACAGAATCATGTCTCCACGAGAATCCCACGACACCAACCAAACACTAAAATAGCTCAGGGTCAGAAAGACCATGAGGTCAAATCTCATGTTCTAACAACGGGATGCTGCATCGAACTTAATGTATGCACACACCTTTCTGTTTAGACAAACTTAACACCACACCATGAAACCGAAAACTATTGAACTTCCAACCTTATGTACTTATTATAGAGTTCACGTCACATTTATAGAGTTGTCAAAACTAAAGTTGCACGCTTACTCAGCACCCTTAATTTGTCCGGTAATAACCGGTTTGTGCACAATAGTAAGGCCTATTAGCATAACTCCTTGACCGGACAACCGGACACTTATTAATATTTATAATAATGTGTGTGTCTGTTAAATTTTTAACATTATCTCTTAGTTGTTGGAGTGATGCGAGAGCGGTGACATCAGTGATTTGAAAACTGTAACATGGCCGGTGATCCAGTGCGCGGGTAAGTGGCACGATTTCCTTATTTTTAAACTTTTCAACGACCAAGTGACAGCAGGCTGTCGGGCTACTATTGTCTTTCTATTGTGTCTCAAATCACGTGTGTTCGAGGGTTAAAAAAGCGGTTTTCTTTTGTTATTTTCCAAGCCAAGTTATTTTTAAACCCTGACGCAAAAAGGTGGTATAATAAGTTTGATCGCTATTTGTCTGTTTGTCTGTCTTTTCCACCGTAGCTCAGATTTTTATTTCAAAGTAGGTTATCTAGCAATGGTTCTTATACAAGTTTCATCAAAATCGGTTCAGCGGTTTCCAAGTTATCAACTCTTTTATTAGATTCAGTCGCAATCTTATAATAACTTCTAGGCGTGGGCTTTTTTTTATTTATTTATTGTTGTTTTATTATTTTCAAGCTATGTTATTTAATTTTGATGTGTTTTAAAGATATCACTTTGCTCAAACATTATAAATCATTCTTTTATTTTTTTGTTGTTGTTGTTGGTAACGGTTTGAGCTCCGTCTTTACGTTTTGCTCCGTTGCTTAAAGCGTGAAGATGTTAAGCCTCTTATCATTGTTTATAAATTTTACTGATGACTTATTATAATCAATTTCCAATCTGACTAGCAGTTACAGAGATTAAAACGTTCAAACAAAATAAACTCTTCGTCTCTGTTACATTAGCGTAGATTACTGACATACGAAAACATATCTCTCACAAAAGATAAATGGCCCTTTCTGTCCACCCGGCAATCTAATTTCATCCCTAGAGATGAAACGCAATTCCCGCCCATTAAACATTACCAAACCTAACCAACAGTACGTCTTCCATCAAAGTCTTTGAACGTTTCCCAACACTAGTACCAATAAATCGATATGCGTCGCGCGACTGGCCGGCTCATCACTAATTTACAATTTTATGGCTTGTGGGATCGAGTGGGGGGAAGGGGGGGTAGGTCGCCACTCCATTAGTGGAGTTTGAACCCCCCGCGCGGACCGGCTAACCCTACGGGAGGGTGGGCAGAAAAAATTTGGTTTCTTGGAAGATTTTTTGGAGATTTTCATATGTGATGATTTCGATACGTTGTTGACGTGGAGTTACATAGGTAGTTATAGGTTGTATATTCTCCGTTTTATTATCTTCATATTTAGAAATGTAATGCACTCAGCCGCTCTAGGCTTATTAGGCTCTATTCTTTTTCAATCGCAGAAATCCAAGCTGTACTCCTGCGGCGAATACTCTCTGATCTGATCTGTAGGCTCTGCTGGTCACAGCGTGATTTTGTATCGTTGGTACCATGGTCGGTACTTATTTAAAGGCACCTAAATGAGCAATAGAAAAACGGTACTTTTCAAAGCAAACAAAACATCACTAAAAACAAAGTTTATTTTAAAAGCCGTTTACCGTCTAATTACATTGCTGTTATCTCTAAAAACGAATCATACATTCTAAAAATCCAAAAAAAAAAGACGGGTTGCACTCCGGGAGTGCCGGCAGAAGTGAAAACTTGATTATAGCTGTCTACTATCCATCCGTCCTACGCTTTTTCGATCAGGTCACGTGTCCTGACGCGAGTTTAAGATTTTATACCCATTACAGAAAAAGTGCTCAACGCCGCTAAAGAAATTTTCACTTCAAAAACGAAAACCACAAAGCAAAAACCAAAATCTACAAATCAACCATTTACTTGCGCACCGTACTAATTCACGCCTCCCGACAAGAAACGCGTGCAAAGGAGAAAGGACAAAATTGAGACGGGGCAGAGAGGGAGATCTTAAAGATACGTCGCCATGGCAACCGGTAAACACGCACACATACACACTTACCCAGTTTAACGATAGTTGCCACCCACACTCCGCTAGTTGTAGGTATTAGGAGAATTCGACCCTACCCCCAAAGTTTCAGTTATTAAGCAAATGCTTTGTAAACATTCTGGGTGGGCACCTTTACTTTTGCGCACTATAAATAGGTTGGGTAGGGCTTACAGCCTCAATTAAGTAAATGTATGTAAAGTTGTTTTGTTCAAATCTAGACGGGACATTGAAATTGTATGCTCTTTAACTGGAGTATGGGATATTGTGTGTGTTGGAAGAAAATTTGCGGACATATTTAATTCGCTTTTTGGCATTATTTTTGCCCCAATGTAGATGAAACTGCAAATAAAAGTAACCCACGTTCTTCCTTAAGGTTTGAGCTTAATGGGCTCCTAACTCCATCAAAATCAGTTTAACCTTTCGACGACCAAGCGACAGCCGGCTGTCGGGCTGCTATTATTTTTCTATTGTGACTCAAATCATGTGTGTTTGAAGGTTGAATCTTCAAACACACGATATTGGAGTTTTCCGAAAAACAACAGAAAGACAGTGACTTCTGCGATCGGTTACCCCTGAAATTATTTCGTGAATTAAATTTTCTTTTCCTATTTTTCTCACCCCTAGTTTTTCTTTCTAACAAAATACCTACGTTCTGACATGTATGCTAGAAGATATTGCTTCAGATATGAACACTATATTAATACACCTATCGATATGTGTATACGAATGGTTATACATATTGTTGAAATGATTCTCGTAATTGCGATATTACGAATTTTCGTAAAGTAACATACATTAAGGATTATAAAATGTTTTTTAATTAACATCTTGCCTTTAATGGCATTCAAACATCATTAAAACATCGTTTCCGGTTTAAAAATAATATAAACTTTTGTAATGTAGAAATAACTTTCACGTGTCATGAAAAGCAGTATATCTACTATAAGTTTTATATTTGTCATCTGTCCCTAAACAGCTCATAAACATACTTACAAAATTTAAAATGCCATACATTATAAATAACTAGCTTTCGCCCGCGGCTTCGCTCGCGTTAGAAAGAGAAAAAGTAGCCTGTGTTACTCTCCATCCCTTCAACTATCTCCACTTAAAAAACTTTTTTCAAAAAAAAAATAACCGCCTTCAAAAACTAAAAACCCAATAATAACTAAAATTTCGGAAGTCGTTGGCAACACAAATTGAATGGCAGAAGAGAAACCACCGACTTCCGAAATTTTAGTTATTATTGGGTTTTTAGTTTTTGAAGGCGGTTATTTTTTTTTTGAAAAAAGTTTTTTATTTATTACTTTTTAGTGTCGACTCCCAATGTTTGACTGTGTATAGTACCTTTCAAAGTAATTTATTTTCAAAAAAATAAAACTACTAACAATCTTATAAAACGAAAATAGAAACTTGAAGACAAAGCACACATCGTCTATGAAAATTTCGTCAATTTTTTTTTGTTCTTGGTGAATTTTTCGAGAAGCACTGAACCGATCGCAACAAAATTTATATGGGACCACCCCTGAATCATGACTTATCAAACAAAAAAAGAACCATCAAAATCCGTTGACAATTGACGGAGTAATCGATAAACAAACATACAAAAAAAAAAAACATACAAACAGCCGAACATAGTACCTCCTCCTTTTTGTGAAGTCGGTAAAAAATCACGTCAATTCGTCGCTCCGTTTTGCCGTGAAAGAGAGACAAACATACAGACAGACAGACACACTTTCCCATTAATAATATTAGAATGAATTTACACTCGGACACAGAACAACAACCATGCTTATCACGTAAAGACCAGGCACCTAATCATAGTCATAAATATCATACTACTACGCCACATTATTTCCAAAAATACTAAGAAACGTAACACAAAACTGAAATTAAAAACTTAACGTACAAACATCGAAGCTTGGTCCAAACTATCCGACAAATTACCATGTCCGCTAACGACCTCTAGCGAAACGGTCTAAGAACTAATAATGAGCAGTACACTCAATTACTCGAACACTCTAGAACGTTCTAGACTCTAGAACGTTCTAGAGCTAGAGCATTCTAGAATAATCTAGTGGAGTACCTGTTCCTAGTACTAATAATGAGGTAAACATCGATGAACTGTTATTTTGTACTTGTTCATTTTGTTGTCTTAACCTGGTTAGAAACGTTTTTGTTGTGTTTTATTGAGGACCGATTTCTTTACCGGTTTATTTACGGTTTTGAACTTCTTGATTTCCAAAGGTCATTGAAGGTTATTGAAATACCTTTAATAATTTTATATCTATGAACTTATCTAAACATATAAAGAGACAGACTTTTTGGGGGTTATTATTATAATAATATATAGAGGTATATATTATTGTTTCTGCCAGCTTTGCTGCTGCTAATATCAAGTATTAAGTTACACAAAAACATCAGGCAATTTTCCAAAGCTTTACTTGGCAAAAATATACTCAAAATCATAAATCACAGAAGTAACACACAGGGTTCCAGTAAATACTTATCTCCGTTTAAAGCTCAAAACATTAGATATAAACCTACATAAAAAGCTCAACCCAACCTAGTAATAATCATCAAAACACGGGTCGACTTCAAGTACTCAACCCAAACTACAGCTCAACCCTCCCCCCTTAATAAGTTCCTATCGACCTGAGGCTGGCTTAAGGCTGCGTCCTTAACCCCCCGCTGCCACCCCAAGACATATTTCATCGAAACTCTTAACTGCCGGCCGAACTTTAGCTAATATTTCACGTACATATACAAGTTACGTGAGCAAATATACAGCGTGGGTGGGTAAACTAGGGACTGTGGGATGGTTTAAAAATTACACGACATATTGGTGACAAATTACGAATATCTTCGTCAGTCCAGTTTGAGATAGAAGGAGAGGATCGTTACTATGTCATCGATACGCATAAGTGTAACGATCACTCTTGCGTCAGTTTTTTAATGAAAATAGTGCCAGAGACTTCATCCGTAATTGTATAGCCTAGTCTATATCCCGCGTTTTCACTCACGATGTACTGTGTTTTAAAACGCATAAGTACTTATATTTTTTAATATATATTTACGGTACGGCATAGTAAATTGGTCCGGGCAATGCCGGACTCTTCGCGATTAAAACTCCATTGTTTCTCCCACTGCCAATTGCCGGGAAGTCTCTAAATATAAATCAGAATTATCTCATTTAACCTTTGCAACTATAAAAAAAACAACTGATTGTTAGTTGATATATCACACACAGAGCACAGACGGTCGTAAGTATCAACAAAAAATAGATTTTTTGGAAATTTCAAATAAAAGTCTGAAGTAGGAGATGAAAGTTTGGACACTACCGCGGGCGAAAACTAGTCGGGTATATAGTCTCTTCTACCTATGTTCTTAGTTTCAGAAGTCACCCTGTATACAAGATAATATGTACGTGAGAGTGGTACTACGTGTTTTAAGCGATTATGTTATGTTGGTATTATACTATTATTGTTACAAAATTGTCTCAGAATCAACTCGGTAAGTCAAAATTTACATTTTAAGTTTTTTTTACATGGCTTCTAGGATTTGAGTTATTAAAATTATTAGTTTTTTTTATTGGTGAACATATTTATCAGATTAAAATATGTATATACATATAATCAACTTACTTAAGTTATATCTTTTATATGAGCGCGCAGAATACCAACTAATTGATTTCTTTCTTAAAAGCTTCATTCTTATTGCTAAGTTATACAATAATATATACTATACAAACAGTTTGTATAGCTTTTATCGTCGTATTTAAAAATCTAACCCAAATTCCAGTACGAATATCGAATTGATAAATAGAGAGTAATCTGCGAAACTAATTATTTGATTCTAATTATTTTTTTAACTAATAGAAGGCCACGTGATTCCCGCGTGGTTGAAATCCCATCGATTTAAATAATCGTGTTATTTTATAAATACATACCATACCCAATGTTAATTGGCATCCTTTCTCCTCATTAATGTTTTTCTACAGAGAAAATCGTATTCGTCTTAAATTAATTCGGTTTGCTTAAAAAGCCCTTGATCAGCTAATAGTAAATCTTACTATAACTTAAGCGATACATCTACCCTTTTTGACATTCAAATTGACATCTCTTTGTCTGAATCCCTGGGGTGACTTTTACCCAGCTTTTAGATCTAATAAATATCTGAAAAAAAAATTGTCTGACTTCTCATACTGATTCTGGAAGACGACAACTTTATTCTACGAATAATGTAGAGTAAAATTAGTTCTATAGGATATTTACGACAAACGTAAGTTGAGAATAGTTTCTACAATTTTCATGAATGACCAGCGGGTTGGTGATCGTCTCTGGACCCTTAACACTTTCTGAATTAACGCACACCCCAAAGTAAAATAGTTCAAATGTTTGCCATTAAAGTGGTAATTTACTTTAATGTCCCCCCTCTCCTTTCTGGCGGCAGCAGTACATATGACGAAGCAAAAAACTATCATAACTATCAAGTGTAAATAAAAAAAGAGATCGCGACTTCCACTAACAAAAGAGTTGATAACTTCAAAACGGCTTAGATTTAAATGAACACCGTATCCTAATTGGTTCATCCGTATAAGAGCTAAAACTGAACGAAATCCTAGATTGCGTATACCGACAGGCACTTAAATTATTTAAGTCAGTTAAAAATTAAAAACGAAGACATTTTAAATTCTCATCGTTATCTATCTACACATAGACCCCACAACATCGGGGAATCAATATACATAAATATAAATAGGTAGGCAGCGTATCGAAGCCATGCAAGTTTTAATGAGCGCGCTCCTCTGCAAACACCCTGTATACACGCTGTATACAGCCTGTATACTCGCTTACTACACACTCATACATTACGCACGCACTATCTTTTGATGTGGCTTCACTTGCTTCAAAAGGGAATATCAATATTTATGAAAGAAAAAATAATTATATTAAAAAATTTTCAAAACGCATTTGGGTGTTTTGGAAATATTGGTCACATGTTACACATCACTCTTCATGTGATATTTACATTCCATTACCACATTTTACAAGATCCTACTGTTTCTGACAAACCTATAATAAACTATCGTACTGTAGATGTCATTCGATTTTTTTTTTCATATTTTGCTGTCATAAGCCTTCACCTGGATTCTGATTTTATATATGATCCGGCTCGAAGGACCATGTTTAAAATAAACAAGATAATAATAGCTGGTGCTTTACATGTGGTATTTTTGGAAAGTTTCTACAGCACCATACTTAGGCATATCCTGATCAGTCTATTAATAAACTACGTTTCCAATCACCCTTCTCATATCACCAAAACAAACCCCTTAAACTTCACCGTATCAGAATCATCTCCTTCACAAAGCCCAATCTCAAATTTAAATAAACACGACACACACACATACACACCATTATACATATACTACTATATATTTACATAGAGAGTACATAAAAGCGATAGTTTGTAGGCAGCCCGCCCGGGTAGAATTACCACAAGATTGCTACCATTCTTTAGGGCTCCCGAGACCCTTAACCCTTAGAAGCAACGGGCTGAATTTGAAACCTTGCGTGAGATAATTTAATTAATTATACTGATTTCAAGTAGGTTTGTTCAAAGTTTGTATAACGGGAATCATAGAAGGTTAATTTAAAAGTGAATTGGACGGATTCTTGTTGGTGAATGTATTTTACTGAAAATTTTATTGGATCTTTTTTTTGTTGCTCTTTTTGTCCTCTTCACTAACTGAAATACAAACAGAATATTGTATTTGGTCTTAGTTCGTGTCATTTGCATCAGTTATTATTAGGGTATTATTTATTTTTTTCAAACGAAGCGATACCGCAAAATTCTACAGTGTTTAATATAATTGGTTTAAAAAAACCCTAAATGACGAGCACATTACATACCCAAACAACACATCTTAAGTAAAAATCAATACACGTGTCTCTAACTAATCTGTAACTAACAAAACCAAATCAACCCTCAAAGGAAAGCAACCATAAAATTATAACAACCATTTCACTTTTACAAATAAAACTTTCTTTCAAACAATCAGAGGAACGAACTAATGTTCAAAAGGAGATTTTCCGCGTTTTTTCACAAGTAGGCCAACGAAAGTTGTGGCGATGGGGTCGATTGTACCGTTCACGCGCGGTTGAAGGTTGAACGCTGGAACACTCAAGGAAATTGGGTCATTTGTCCTTTCTCCCTTTGAACACTTTGTTTATGCAGGATTGGGTTTGGTCATAAGGGCGTGGATGTGATTTGGAAACTGGAAATGGCCTTGAATATGTGATAAGGAAAAGATCCGGTTTGTAGGCTCTGTTTCTTTGATTCTGGTTACTTTATTTGATGGCTTTTTGTAGAGTTAAGGGACAAAATTTCATTGTCTTTGTGTAAGTTTGAAATCGCAGTTAATGCACCTAATATTTCAAACCAATCAGCACTGCTGCAAATGACGTCCGATAGGATTAATATTCAAAAGTGCGTTATAATGGTCGACATAATTGTGACAAATTATTTGTATTTGGTAAGAAGTTACACACACGTATAAGTTTATTATTCGAACAACAAGCTAAATCCTGTTAAAAACATACCAATGGAAAGTCGTACCTCGAAGAAACAAAACGACATTGCACATTAAGGAAGTATATACTCACAAACGACGAATTAATAAAGCTACAAAGAAAAACCCTATCACTTATACACATTAGCGCACCAGTGATAGTTTCAACGACAAAAGCGTCACATTCTCATCGCAAAACTATCGATCCAAACATGGCAGACCCATCTTAACACGAAACTACACACACACATACAAAATACATACTCATCATCCAATTTAATAATGTTCTTAGCACCCCCAAGTGGGGCCCAAGTTTCTGGGCCCCCCGCGATCAGTTCTTATCCTAGGGGGGTGGGCCCCGCCTTAAAATTGAGCCTCGGGGGTACACCCCTGATATTAGTTCCCACCGTCAATGTAATCTTAGGGCCCATCTGCGAGGTTATTTTAATGGTTCAAGGAATAGTGAGGCGTTTTGTGTTGTGTTAGAAGGGACAGAATTTTGGGAGGAATTGAAACGCAAGTGTATTTAATTTGCTAGTCATAATCTTGGAAAGAGCTTATCCGATTATGAAAAATAATTCAATAGTAAATCAGATCTTTGGCAACTAATTTTCTGATATTTGTCAGGCAAGTCGAATAAAAACGACCAACTACTTAAACTGTAAGCCAAAGCAGATGATACCCTACACCTCTAAGCAAGTGGCATTGTAGAATAGAAGGTAGAATAAACTCGATACGAGATGTCAAATTGCTTAGCGTAAGCTATTTCAATCCTATATACCTAATTAGCGTCTTAACTACTAATAATCGCTGCATAAAGTTATGACAGGTTTATACGTCAAAAAATGTGTTGGTTGGTATGGTTACACAGGCTTTATTTATGACATAACTTTACACAGTGATTATTAGTAAGGGCATTAGTCTAGCTAGAGGTGCTGATTAGATAATATAATAAACCATTTTATGCAAACGAAATCACGAACAAATAGAAAAGTACTTCAGACTTTTGTACCTTTTTCTTTGTTCGTGATTTGAAGTACCTAAGTCTTATTACTTACCGGATCCTACCCGCGACATTTTTTTTTCGACTAGACTTCAATAGCCACAAAATAAAGAAAAAACCATAATGTAATTTGAATAAAACCGGACAAGTGCGAGTCGGACTCGCGCAACGAGGGTTTCTTTAATTTGTTTTTAGGGAAATCACTACAAATTTACGGTTTTCGGAGTTTTTCCTTTACTTGTACTACATGACATTGCTTCTTGCCAAATTTCATGATTCTAGGTCAGTGGAAAGTACCCTATAGGTTTTCATTCTCTTGCAAAATTGACGGACGGACGGATATAAAACAAAGTGATCCTATAAGGGTTCCGTTTTTACCTTTCGAGGTACGGAACCCTAAAAAAGGAGTATTACTTAATGGATTGACGGACAGAGTACTAACAGATCTGTTACGAACTTAATTACGCAATAAGGCAAATCCTTCATTAGCTTTTAGGTTACAAATTAATGTCCCTGAAAGCTGAAAGGTATAGGATTTACTTGTTTTAACGTTTTCAATTTTGGAAACTTATAATATGCATTTCTAAAGCTTTTTGTTGGAGTTTAAAGTCAGCTACGTTTACGCCAACGTTTTGACATTGGTTGTCGATAACTAGCCAAAACAAAGGATAATTTTAAGCAATTGACCGTCAATAAATTCCCAATCTAGAAACGTCTACTAGCATTTAAATATTAGTTTTTTTTTACTTTTTTTACATCACAAATCTTTATATCATATTCAGTCGTTTTCTGGTATAACTAAACTGAAAAGATAATGTTCCTTATTTTTAAATCTACACTAAATAACATGAGGACAAAAGAAAACAAACAATGTCTTATGATATTGATTATCATAAGACATTGTTTGTTTTCTTTTGTGGTAGAAACCAGATAAAATTCGTTTTAGGTACTTCTGAAAATATTCAAGCAACTAATACGAGCTACATAGCCTAAAATAATAGACTTATATAGAAACTGATATAGAATTTATTTAATGTAGGCTTAGGTTCTGAAACCAAAATTTCACTCTTGGAGTAGCTAGTATGATTAGTAGTATACGATAGTAGTATGATTATGCTTTCCATAATAAAATTCTTAATTATTTTCTTTATAATTTTTTTTTGGGCTTACTAATGAATTCAAAATGCGCATACTGTTAGTTTTTGAGGAGTTCCTATGTCTGTCTCCAAAGGTCTCTTAACGATACATATACAACGGAACTCATTGTGATCTTTCAAATTAGAATAGAACAGAAAATATTCAAATCGACGCAGAGGATTTAAAAATCTCTTTCTTTTTTAATTGGAACATGTTAACATGTAATTAAAATAGTTACACACTATAATTAATAGTTTAACACTTCAAGAAAAAATAACAGCCTGGTATTTTAGTCTATGCTTACAAAATTTTAAATTCAGAACCCCATTACCAACACTATACATAAACATATTCAAGGTAGCCGAGTCTTCATGTACTCACAATAACTAACTTGCTTCATACAAGCTATTATGTTCTCACCCGCGGTTAACGTACAGCCAACTATTACTTCACAACTTTTGCTAAGGGCTGAACTAGAGGAGAATAATCTGTGGTTTAAATATTATATTTATTTTAACATAAGAACAGTTATAAAATCCCATAAAAGTGTTAATAGTGGAATAACTTCGTATTTGTAATTAATTAAAACAAAAAGGTTCCAAGAAGGAGTTTCAATTCCAAACAAAATTAGTTACGCTCACTGGCCGGCACCGCCCGAAACTTCTGAATTCAAAACATTTGCGAAACACACTTCAATTTAGAGTTGTAAAGAGGCATCTCATCAGCAACTGAGAAGGTTACGGACAAAAGGCGGCCCGAGTGCGAAATTTAAATCCTACCCACAGCTGCGGAATAGAACGGACCTTAGAAACAAACAAATCGTCCCTCCACCCCGCCTCCCTACCCCCGGGACGAAACAGGAATGGCCGCCTTATACGACCACATCTTACAGGCCCCAATTCCTACTTCCTTTCCATTACACAGCCAGCGCTGACTAAACATAATCGCCGAACTTCCTTACGACTCTACCCTTCCGGCCAACTGCTCGCAAAAGCAACACAAGCCAAATCAAACTGTATAGCACAACAAACAGAGTCGATTATTTTCGTTACCGTTTAAAATTCGACTATCGATACCGATCGTGCGAATGTAAACTTCAGTAAGTGCGTCAAAAAGTCTATTTTCGCGCGCTCGCCTTACCATTTCCAATTTTCCTCGAACGACCGCTGAAGCACCCGAGTTAAGAACATCGCCGAACAAGTTGTGCTGTTAGCTGGGAACGTTTGAATAGTTTTCGTTGTCGAAACTTGTTCTCTCGGTTGTTCCGGGTGTATTTCTTACACAAAAGATGGGGGCGAGGGGGGTAGGGTCATGATAAATGGCACAATATTAATACTCGGGCCCGCGTTGTATAGTTTTATGATCTTAGTTGGGTAGTAATATAAATCTGCTTTTCCGGGCCGGTACTCTTCGCTAATGTTTTAGTTTAGTAAGCTATCCCTACTGTAATATTTAAGTACCTAACAGTTAATAGTTTCTATTATCGTAACGAGTACATGCTCGCTTTATGTACTCTAGTTACTATGGTAATGAATACAATTTTCTGTTTATTACTTT
Organism: Athetis lepigone; assembly: GCA_033675125.1. Taxonomy (NCBI): domain Eukaryota; kingdom Metazoa; phylum Arthropoda; class Insecta; order Lepidoptera; family Noctuidae; genus Athetis; species Athetis lepigone. Next base: position 13,744,888 of record CM066214.1, read on the forward strand.
GGTATGATTTTAATGTATTAATGTTTATTATCTTTCTACAACAAACGTAACTAAGAGGGATTATAATTGTATTAGGTTGTTTCAACATAGATGAATCAAATATTAACGATCTGCCCCAGCTTCTCACGGCTGTAGCAAATGACTTTGACTCGCCTCTGCAATAATAGGTAAAAGTATCAAGAGCCTATCATTGAAAATCACACAAAAAACCATTCAGAAGTTTTTTAGATTTATTTGTACCAATTCATACATACATTTGTAAAAGTTCAATTTGCAATCTCGAAAACCAATGAAGGAATATGAAAGGTAGTTTGGATGGCGCTTATGTAAGGAAATAGTTGTAGCAAAAGAACCGAATAAAAATAATAATAAAAATCTTTCCACTGTCAAGTCACAGGAAAATTCAGTGTTTATTTTTTAATACAACACTTTTAAGTTAATAAGGGTGACTGATAATTAGTGTACGATACTTAAGGTCATAGCTCATTACAGCGTACACCCGGCAGCCACTCCGCACCGACTCGCCTCCTGCGGCTTGTATTCTTTATATGGACTTGTATGGGCATGCGCTCACTATATCAACTCCGTACCGTCACCGAATCGCCTCGGTTATAAGGCGAGTCGGTGCGGAGTGGCTGCTGGGTGGCTGTAATGAGCTATGACCTTAAGTATCGTACACTAATTATCAGTCACCCTATACAACTTAAAAGTGTTAAACACCTGATTGTGTTCATGATAACCAACAACTTTTACTATGGGAACAAACCCGAGATCGCTTATAAAAACAGCTGTTCAGTACATTTCTTATGCCTAATGTACTAAACAGCTAGAAAATTCCTACACAGCATCCATACATAACATCTTTACCCAATAAATAATCTTGATATTTGCAGTGCGCAAATTGCGTGCTATAAATAAGAGATATCATACGTATACAATGACTTTACAAAGCATATTCAAATTTACAAAACATTCTTACTCCAGTAACTATTTACTTCACCATCTAAGTAATTTCTATTTACTTTACAATCCAGAATACTCCCACTCAGCATCCATATATAACATCTTTATCCAATAAATAATCTTGATATTTGTAGTGCGCAAATTGCGTGCTATAAATAAGAGATAGCATACTATAATAACAGAGTGATCTATAAATCACTTTTACAATGACTTTACATAGCATATTCATATTTACAAAACATTCTTACTCCAGTAACTATTTACTTCACCATTCAAGTAATTTCTACTTACTTTACGATCCAAAAAACTCCTACTCAGCATCCATATACAACATCTTTATCCAATAAATAATCTTGATATTTGTAGTGCGCAAATTGCGTGCTATAAATAAGAGATAGCATACTATAATAGCAGAGTGTAGGCGATAAATTTAGGGACAATTAGACTTAATCGTTGAATAGAAAGCGTGCAAGAATCTTCCGGGAGAATACGATCAATAGCAGGGGTTGCGAACCTTTGGTGGCGGTTGCTTTAAACTAATGTAACTGCTATAATAAAGAGGAATTTTGTTTTATTGTTATTATATTTGTACGATCCGAGTCTTTTGAATATAACAGTCCTAATTTGATTGCAAAATTATTTTGCCAATAATAATATGTGCAAACACAGGCAAATAAATGTTTTTGCTTCAACATGATACATTAAACTAGTTTGAAAATTTTACCGATTATTTATCTGTAAGTACCAAAATTTAGTATTTAAAAAAAGATCGAAATGACCAACTAAAAAAACTATTACAGAATGCAATAAACCGAACTAATGACGTCCGTTTAAAATATTATATGGTTTACGCCGGTCGACACGCTAGGAGCGCCGATAGTAAAATCTTGTATTAAAATAAAAGAAAGTTGGTCAAAAATATGTCTGCAGGTTTATTATACCAATTTATTCTTGTAAGTAGCAGACTTATGGCGAGATATCTAGACGTTAACAAGTACGTACTTTGGCTTAGCTGCGTTCCGTCTCTATCGTACACCTGACGTTTGGCAGTTGTGTAACAGTGACAGGTCTAGTGCCAAGCATATTTATTTCGCCAAGAGAGTTTTTTGTATACAGTAACCTCACAAAACCAAACATACTCCCGTCATCTTCAACTAAATGTGGCCAACCCCTGTCCAGTGGTTTATTCTCACTATATTACATGGTTTACGGCGGTCCACCCGCTAGGAGCGCCTGTAATAAAATCTTGTCGACGACGACTACGCTTTATGAATATTGTTCTGCAGTTGTGCGCGATAAGGCGAGACTAACCGTACCAAATACTACCAAGTTTCCTATGATTGCTTTTAGTTTTAGTGGTGCTCGTTGGAAGAATTATTTATATGATAGTCTTAGAACAAGAATCTGAATGCTTTATTTGCTTTGTCAAATTGTGACGAGTGTGAGATAGCGAAGATGCTACTGTTAGATCTCACATGTTTTGCCCGTTGTACGAATATATTTATAAAAAATTGTAACAGTTTTTTTTTATTTTTCAAAAACGATTTGTTTTTCGCGTAGTTTAAATTTACGTTCTAGTTATCAATTTTGTTGAAAAAATTATGGATGCAGGCACAATTCTATAGTAATAAAAGAGTTATGTTATGTTGTAATACGTGACCAAAATTCGAAAATAGTAACATTACATTTATTTAGATGAACTTCTGTAAGACGTCGCCTTAAAGATAGCACTCGTCAATCAAGCGAGGTTCAAACCGTTCAACAAGAGAGCATCAAGTGTCAGTGAGTGGCCCAGGCGGCGGAATCAATCAGTATAACTCGGTATAACTGGACAGTTATCTCTGAGATGTGATTGGCGGATTGAATTGGTTTTAGAAATAGTTTTTTTTTTCAAAAATAAGTGTCAGTAAAAATTATAGATAGAGGCACAATTCAAAACTAATAAAAGACTATTGTTAGTTCAAACATTCAAACCTTGTAACATTACAGTTATACACTTCTGCAAAACGTCGCCTTAAAGACAGCTCTCGTCAATCAAGCGAGGTTCAAACCGTTCCACAATAGAGCATCAAGTGTCAGTGAGTGGCCCAGGCGTCGGAATCAATCAGTATAACGCGGTATAACTGGACAGTTATCTCTGATGTGATTGGCAGATTGAATTGATCTTGGGAAATAGGTTATTTTTAATTGGATGTGGCGATGGAAAGAAAACGGCTCATGTACCTATACTTAGGTATATAGGCCCGTTATGTCTAAAGGCTGATTTACATTGATACTGTAGCTGGCACCAGCTTCACTGGGTTCCGGCGTTTAGCACTGTATTATTGTAAATCAGCCTTCAATACTGATGAAATAGTACAGCATCCTTTTTCAAATCTTTGAGCATGTTTCGGGCCAGAGAGTACTTAAGAATAAAAGCATGCTTTTACAATTTTTCAAAACGACAAGTGCCTACGAAAATTATACATATGTCAGCACACCAAGCTATTTGTGTGCTGACATATTATTTAATAGATTTTCAACTTTATCATGAAATCATTGGGTTTAAGATTATTAGGAAAAAAATGTCTCGGGTAATTTAATGAGCGACCCGAAACTGTCAAATCAGTATCAAATTATAATAATTATGGGGCACTATGATTTTCATATTTCATTGTAAGTATGTTTTATTGTTTATTCTTTATCAGTTGTTACTAACACTATTTTTAAGTTTTTCATGCTGTTATACTAAAATTCTTTGGACTCTCGTGGGTCTGAAATAAATCGTTGTTTTTTTTTTATAAGTAACTTAAAACCCTCTGATACATTTTCCGTAAATAAATTTAACTGTAATTGCAAAGTGCCCACAAAACGCTATTTTTCGGGCTGATGAGAATGCATTAAAATTGTTTTGGTTCCTATTTTATCTGTCAATTATAACGCAGATATTAAGGCTCCATGCAAAAAAAAAGGTCATGAAATAGTGAAATATTCACATACGATACAGACTCATGTACGTACTATAAAACAAAGATTTCAAAAAGTGGTCATACGGTCGAAGATTCTATTGCAACAAAGATGAAAAGATCCCATCCTCTCCCACGGTACTCATAAAAAAAGTACAGGTTTTTTAACCCTTTCCAACGCACCGGTCGCTATGATCCGTGGGTCAAAACTATCACCCCGAGGTCAAAATAGTGTAACGGTTACAAAATAAAGTATTGCATTGTGGAAGAGATAGATAAACAGAATTAATATCATTTTATAGGTAAATACATAAAAACGACGTAGATAATTATAGTAGTGACAACATTTTTCTCAAACTGCGACCCATTTTTTTATTTAAACATTTAAATACTTAATACCAGCCTATAACTGTCCCACTGCAGGCAAAGGCCTCTTCTCATACACAGAAGGCACAAGCATTGATCACCACGCTTGCTCAAGACGGGTTGGCGATTTCAGACTTATAATCACTACAAGTCCAGGTTTCCTCACGATGTTTTCCGTCACCGATGTCTGCGATGTCTAAGATAATCTTTAGATTTTTAAATATTTTTCAAGTGTGTGAGTCTGGTTGCTGTAATACATTCTCTGCCTTGTGTGGAACCTGATGGTCACCCTGTGCGACGTACCAAGATTATTATTTATTTATAATATCTTGAACGAAATAACGAGCTTCATGGCAGTTGTCTCTCAAATATCTGAGTAAGCGTTTTTAACCCTTCACAAGGCTACCGGTTGCTGTGACCTCGGGGTCGCGGTTGTGACCCGCGGTCGTGGTCGCCATGCCTTGGCTGCCTGTCGCGACTAATGATCATTGTATCACGTCACAGAGCTGTAGGTAATTAACATTATAGAAAATAATATTGAAAAAAGTAATCAAAACCTGTTTGTAAATTAATTAATTAATTTTCTTACTACTACTATTTACGTTTGGAGTACTTTTTCTCAAAGCACTTTTTCAAAAATAAACTATTTTTATGTTTCTTTATATAAACAGTGATAAAGGCATTTGTATGTTAACCATTCATTAAAACTGTTTCACATTTATACTTACGTCTATCAATTTCCTGCGGCTTTGACCTCCCATTTTTGTAAATAAAATGGGTCGAATTTCCAAAAATACAAAACATAATAAATAATTAATGCAATAACCTAAAATGCATGTTTGATACCTCCAATAGTTTTCTACTAAATTACTACTAAAAAGCCTGTCGCTTCATGTATATAGAAGACTAGCTTTTGCCCTCGGCTTCGCTCGCGTTAGAAAGAGACAAAAAGTAGCCTATGTTACTCTCCATCCCTTCAACTATCTCCACTCAAAAAATCACGTCAATTCATCGCTCTGTTTTGCTGTGAAAGAAAGACAAACAGACAGACAGACAGACACACTTTCCCATTTATAATATTAGTATGGATAGTTGCGCTCGATCCCATGATAAAATATCTGATACATTTTTTTACCCTTCATGTGGGTAGTGATTGCTGTGACCCGTAAGTGCTCTGACCTAGGTCAGTTTATCCTGACAGTTGACTGACATTTCTCAGGGTTGTATCTCATTTAATTATTGCCAGGTTAATTTTCTTTGCAAAACCTATCTACGTCACTACTTGTTTCATTTCTTGAAAAAATGATTTTGAAGCGACGCCGCCATGAGTAATTAAATCTAGACAGACTAGAATAATTTCAGTCATAACCAAAGAAAATTTACGTGATTAACTCGATGTAGATAATATAGGAGTCATTACCCCATTGCCAAAAGAAGGGTTATTAAATGTAAACAATTATGCCATAAGTTACATGCCAAATTACGCAAAAGAAACAATATAATATAATAATTTAAATTACAATACTCCTTCAACTATGCCACATATCTACCTGGACACACATATATACCTGGATACCTGAAATCTTTTACAAATTTCTACCAACCAACTAACCAACCCACTCACTCCCTTAAAACAACTCAAATCTAACGCAACACCATTCCCAATTAACTAGAACTTTCGAGAACTAAAGAAAACACGTTATAACAAGAATAATCTTCTCTCATCTTGATATTCTCAAATCCAATCTCGCGCGATGGCCAGTAGTGACCCCGGGGTCACGGAGACCCTACATCTCCGCATTTCTCACGACGCCGCAGCATTCAAAGGGTTGATTCTCATGCAACTCGTCCTTTTAACTTGTTGGAGATACAATTTACGTTTATTATACTTTATTTGACCTTAAATCTTCATGTTTAGCTCTCACGGGATGAAAAAGATCGAATTTTGATTAATATGTGAGGGATTTAAAAACTAGTATATTCTTTGACGTGATCCAAGTTGAGGATATTCAAACAAGTTGCCCACTTGCTTGTTGTCTGTGTAATTCAGTCGTTTAAAAAGCTTTTCAGAATCGTATAACCTAAGCTTCATACATTTTTGAATGCTAGGCATTCAGACACAATAGAAATGAGCAACTATCATTCGGCTTGGATACCGAGCCAAAACCAGTATTTGATCCAATCAAAACTTTACATACAAAATGTTAAACAATGTGAGAGTAGGTAACCAGTAAGAAATACTTTTTGGAAATTCCAACCCTGAAAAAAAAATAGGGGATGGTAGTTCCGAAACTCACGCGGGTGAAGCAGTGGACAAAAGCTAGCAAGTTACAAAATGAGCTTCCACATCCAAATATACCAGTTATAAAGCCTCATTCATAGCCCATACCAACTAAATTACCTAAAAATAACGTCTTCATTCTCCTTAATAATTATTAGGGTGTTATCTTTAAATCCAGCGGGCAAGGCCAGTGTAGGTATATATAATTAAATTATACGTGGGTCCACACTAAGGCCGATAAGACCGGGGGCGGCGCGAGGGGGTTGAAACGAAATGTTCGCGCAGGGGGAGGGCGTACGTGAAGACAGCGAGCTGAAGACGTGCTTGGATGTTTATAGAGCGGTTGATACCATACTTTGGTATTATTTTTTTTTCATTTCCATTTTCCCCCTTAGCGGGGATTTTAAAGTGGCTTTTGGGAATAAGCCAAAAAATGGTTTGATGTGTTGCGGTATCTTGTTGTTAGTCAAAAATGTGAAGTCACAGTCATATGATTGAACCGTAACGATGTATTTAATAAGTTTGTGGGGTTTTGGTGTTACTATCTTTTGTATTTTATTTTCTGTTATTACTATCTTTATATAATGTCAGAGTCCATAATTAAAGCTCGCGAATACTTACGCAAGAAATTGGCAGATTCATATCACATGTAATTTATTCTTTTTCTCTATCTATAATTTCTTTTTTCTCTCTCTACTGTTTATGTTTTGTATGTATGTATTTATTGTATTAATTCATTTATTTTGCTCTTTTACTTTAATATCTTTGCACCTACCATGATTTGTCTCTGCATCACCTTAAGGTAGACTGGTGGACCGCGTAGACGGCGCGTTTTGTTCCACGCGCGCCTCAAAGAGAAGGAGTCAGCACAGGAAGGGGCCCAACCCCTGCCGGGGTTGCGGAATGTTATATTTATAACAGTTCCCGTGACCCTGGAACATAAAGGGCAACCGAAGGAACATGAGTGGGTTTTAGTCAGTAAGAGTCTGACACGCCCTCCCGCCGCACCCAGGACGGGAGCAGTCATTGGATGATTTCCCACTCAACAAAAAAAAAAAAAAGGTAGACTGGTAGAAAATGCCCAAGGCATTAAGTCCGCCTTTGTGCAATGTTTTTCTTTGTGCATAAAGTTTTAATAAATCAAAATAAATAAAATAATCGTGACTGTAACTGATTTCCTACCAAGTTATGTATGACATTATGGTACGCAATAAAGAATTCAGAATGTAAAATACTAGCTGCTATGAGTTCACCCGCGTCTTTGGGTACCGTTCTGCAATCCAGTTTCAGTTCACTATAAAATCCACATAACTATACTTGTCTAGCAATATTATTGCATTATCACAAATGTAAAACCCCGACAAACAAAAATGTGGCCAAAAAATTACGTCACAAGAAAACCAAGACAGTAACCAAGACAAAAATGGTGAAGATTAAACCGAGATCACATGCTATTGAAATTTTGTAAGTTCTGACAGCAAGAAAGCATTACTAACAAAAATCTTGCTAACATAAAGAAAATTTAATATTTAATTATCTTTTCTATTGTTTCAGGTATCATGCACCAAGAGCATAACCCACACTAAACTTATTTATAACCGTCATGCCATTGGGGTGAAAGAATGGAACCATGAAAATCCGAAACCCATATCAACAAGTTTTCCTAAAATATCAAAGCCGTTCGAAAACTTAAAAAGGTTTCGAATGGCTAGATAAACGAAGCAGAAGAAGAGAGAGAAAGAAAACAGGTGAAATCTGCCATATTGTAAAACTACAAGAAAATTGTTGAATCACTCATACAAAACATTGCAAAATGTCATACTCTCTAACAAAAATACTCCAACAGAAAACATTACGTAACAAAATATTCCCCTGGCGGTATCATCAGCTCTATACGTCTCCTCCATGGTCCGGTCGAGCAGAGTCCGGGCGACTTTCGTTAGGGTGAAAGCAGTTTGAAAGTCGGGTCGGGGTATTGATCGAGTGTCTTGCCCCCCTCTAGCCTCACCCCCCGCGACCCGCGCTCACCCCCGCCAGCGTCCATAAGGAGTGCCCAATTCTGAGGATGGTCGTCTTTAATGTAGAATTAAGGCTAGCTTTAGTTATATTATGTGGCGTGGGTTTAGGTATGTACAAAGGTTCTTTGGCGGACCTCTGTGGAACAAAGAACTGTGGGTAGTTAATGGTTTTGAGTTAAATATTATTTGATTTTCGTTTATGGTAATGACAGTCACAGTGAGTAGCGTTGTAAAGTACTGACTGTAAGAAAGGGCAATTTCCTTTTTTATGCCTCGATATAAGTGATAGAGATTTTAAACATAATATTTAGGAAAAGTATCTAAAGTAAATATTAAAATAGTAAAACACTAGCTATGGTTCAAAAGCTGGCTCAGAAATTTGATGCAATAAGCGATTGTCTTGGACACGGCACGCATTGTAAAGAGGTTCGTCCCTCTGGTACCCTAACCACCGTTAGCTTGTGTGTCACCATCTCGCCACGGATGGAGTACTAATTATATGCAATATTAATTTGTAAAACAATTAAAATAATATTTATCACAATAAAGAATCTTCACCCAAAAGATCGAATAACTTGCAAATACATTCACAATGAATATAGACATTTTGTAAAAAAAAAATACATAAAGTTCACTAGACGGTTACTGACGGCTCTCGGGGGTCATATCGTAATATTATTTACGCCCTAAGTATCTGCTTGTCAATGTACAAATAATAATATCATTAACACTGAGTTTTGAAAAACCAAAATACTTATTTCTCAGATTTATATTAACTGACCCTCGCGATTTCAACCGTATGTTTGGTTTCCGCGTCTCTTCTTTTATAAATTAGATTTTCTACTATAGGCAATCACTTAAACTTTATAATACAAACCGGTGATTACTTTCATGACTGACAAAAAGAATATTCTTAGGTAATATAATAATATGATTAACGTTACGGAATAACATATTTTCTTTTCGTATTCACCCCAGGCTTTACCGCTTCAGTGTGAACTTAAATGTATTCGTAAATCATGCGTTTTATTAATACTGTTAAATTAAACAAATCTTGTATCACTTACTCGATAAAAATCAGTAAATGATTGCCCTAAAAAATATGACGTTTATGGAAACGAGTCTCTAACTAGAATTTATTTAAAAAAACTATTTTAAAAACTCAGAATGTTCCCTAATATTTTAAAGCAAAAAAAACTACATGTAAGCATGTAGTCTGGACACAATGACTACTTATCATAAATAATGATGATGGCAACACACAACGATCTTACATTACGGGCAACCCTATTAACAGCGACACCTGAGAGGCAGCCCTAGCGAGATCGAGGGATGACACCCAATACGCGCGCCTATTCTGTTATTTAAATATTTTTTTAACAGTTTTTTGTAGGAAATTATCATTTATACTGAAGGGATCGGACTAATTTGAATTCTAAATATTCAATACACAAGGTCCAATATTTCCATATAAATAAATATTTAATTTCATTGTTTACTTTTACTCTTGCTTTACTTATACTCGTACCAGTAACGGTACAGGAATAAATATTCGCTATTGGCTATTCCAACTAATTTAAAATTTGGTTACTAAAGATACAAATGCATGGAGCTTATGTCAAATATCATTTTTTAGTAATTTAATCTACCGATAAGGTTATTGATAATATGGGTATATGATCTATCGCTATTTCATCCCAGAGCTTATGTACTAAGATTCTAGGCTGTCAAACTTATACTTTATCGGATTAGATAATTGACTAAATGTCTTTTTACATAATTTTTTAAAAATAATAATGTCGTACAGTAATTTCGTATCGTACTTTGGCTTTATTTTAAACCAACGTTAGGTATAATAAGAAACTAAGTTGAAACATTTTGTTATAATTATTACACGCATTTTTTTTTGGGAAAAAGGCATGTCAAGATTGTTTATTACCTAAGCCGATGGGATACACGTATGTGAGCTGAAGAATATATTATTTGAACAACAGCATTTAACGGCCCGAGAACTTGTACTAGTAATTGTCCTTGTGCTTGTAAGAGAGCACTCTAATAGTAATTTGTAGATCATTACCTATTTGTTGTACTAATCCACGTCAATCTCAGCAAAAGAAAATAACTAATCAATTTAAAATTAGAACACAACCACAAACGTCCCTCAATATTAAAAAGAAAACATGACTGTAATCGATAAAGCTAACGAGAATACAACCGCAGGCTAGCCACGGTACACTTTCGTCCGCTCTCGCCTTACATTCTCGACTTGATTAATGTGTGTACCGACCGAGTTAATCACCCACTCGAGATGCCGATGATAACCGCTCGTTTGTGACGTCGCCTGTGCTTTAAAAAAAGTATAAGATTTTATCTATGGCTCTGAGTTCGATTCTAGTTCAAATATTTGTGGAATACTTGAATTCGGAACAATGCTTTGATAGGATTGATTTCAGTTTGTTATGGTGGTGGAAAAGTTCATGTAATGGATGGAAAATTTTGTTTAACCTTTCGACGACCAAGCAGCCCGACAGCCGGCTGTGCACGTGGGTTCGAAGGTTTAAATCGATATTTGATTCTAATATTTCGCCTAATATAGACACAAAGAAACAAATCGAAAATCTCTTTTGAGAATAAAGTTTAGGGAAGATTTCTGCGAGTGTTAAAGTCAAAAATATGTATTTTATTCACAATTTAAAAGCATTTCTTGTGAATCAATTCCCTTAAAATTTCGTTAATATTTTTCCTATCTAATGCACATTTCAGAAAATCGACATTGAATTTCAGACTGCTCCTGATTCCAATTGGTTCACAAAAAATAACTAAAGTAACAAAAACGTTATTTAATAGATTTGAATATTAAAAACAACATATTATTATGCAATAATATTTTGATTTTAATTAATCCCTCGGCGGAGCCTCTATACATGCCAATATGACAAACCAGTAGCGACCACTAAGTTTCAAATGAACCTTGAATACAAAACATTTACCATCGAGGCACGTTCAATCTTGCCCACTCGTCTTGTCCCAAGTCCCAACTCTAGTAGATACCTACATCATGTCCTCAGCAACTCGTTTCCCGTCGTCCCGTCCTGTCCGCCATAATTAATGGTACCACCAACTGCCACTAAGAAGTGGCCGGTGGGCGGCGATCGATAGAACCCACACTTTAAGGATCCTTCCTTCTGGAGAAATGTGGTTTTATTGTGTAACTGCGACTGGTTGCTGTTGTTTGGTTATTGCTTGATAGAACATTTCATATTACATTGAGCTAGATTTCAGTGACCATTAGTAAAGTACCATCGCAATGCACAAATAAATCTTTTGTCGTTTCTTTACATACCAATAAAATGCTTGAAGTAGCCCAAAAATGATCTATTTACCATAATTACCTACAAATATCCACAAGTGGAAACACCACTCTTGAATTTAAAAATCATTACTATCATCAACAGCAACCTGCCTTTTTTCTTGTATTTGTCTACTTAAGCAAACATTTCTATCACATTTCGTCTTAATAACATTTCCAAATTATGTACCATAATAAAATCAAGTTATTTATTATGAAGAATCAAGCAAAATCATATTTGAAAGCAAATGTGCGATTATCTTCACTAACTGAATCAACTTTCATGTTGACAGCAACTGTCGTACAATCATCAAACAATCGCAGTTGCACGATACACACAGCTCACAGTTTCGGTTGCGGTGTACCCCGCGGCCCGCCGGGCGTTTCTTCTTGCGTTCCTTACGTATACCTCCTACCTCCCGGCCACTGTACCGAGAACTCTCAAACTCCGGCCAAAGTTACCATATTTGCCCAACGGTACCTTTCTTTAGGTTGGCTGCAGATGAGAGACTCGTTTCAAGCCAAATAAATGGTTTTTATGACTTAAATTGAAGCTGCGAAACACATTGTTTTTATGTTTACAACCCCAAATGTTTGCATAAACAGAAATTAAGAACCTTATCGCAATTCCTGTTAATGGAGTCTAGAAGAGAAGGACGATGACTAGGTAATTAACTTAATATTTTGAAGTAGGCGAGAACGTCAAAAAACAAAGGTTAAAAAATCTTTATTACAAATTCATGGTGATTTTAGTCTTATTTTTACTGTAAGACGATAAAGGATCAAATTAGAAAATAACGGTTTAAAGTCAAAACCATACGTGTCTTTGAAATTCGTAATACTTAATTAAACTACTGATCAAATATCCGATTACAATACCCAAAAATCAAGTATTTTAACAAGCAAAAATTTTTCTCCTTTATCTTGCCATAAACAACGAAATAAGACTCAAAATTAGGGTAGGTACTTACATAATTTCTTCGCGCCAACAAAACTCAAACGTATTGTCGATGGTCTGTAATCAACCTAAACCAGTATAAAGGCCAAGCTACACTGGTGGCTTGTGTGCTCCTTAGTGGGTTGGGTTGTGTGTATGTGTGCTAACTTTAAGACAGTTAGTGGGGTCGCAATCAGAACTAGCAGTAGAAGCAGTGCTTTTCATTAGTACCTACAAACGTTATCTCCAGTCGTACGTGCTTTGTTACAAAACTGTTTTTGCGAGAATTTGATCTGTGAAGCTGGCTGGTTTTTTTAGTTGTCGTTTGACTATGATAAAGTTTAAATTTGGAATCTTATAAAAAATTGAAATAGAATTTCCTTATTTAAAACTCTTATTTTGTTATATTCGAATTGCGTTTTCAAATTGTTTTTAAAATCAAATCTATAAAATACACTTTGGGCGATTTGTTCAAAAGAATATAATTTTAGGAAAAGGCTGGAAAAATTACAAGATTTTACTTTCAAAGCAAATAATAATCGACCGCCATTTCTCGGCCTTTACGAAAAACTCATTTCATTGACATATTTTTTCTAATAAAGGCGGTAATGGCGTGTCTATTAAGCCCCGTTCACATTAGCATTCAACCCTCCAGTGCTGCACTTCTTTAATTCCCGCGCAAAACATATAAACGGGTTCGACGGCACGTGAGCTGAAGCTTAAAAAAATTGTTCTATGTTTGTCCATGACTTTTTGAAATAAAGGTTCGTGTGCCGCCAGTATTTTGTGCTTTTAAGGTTTTGTAATATGGAACTGATCATTTGTTCGTCTGTTACGCAATATTTATTTTGAAGAAAAGTAAATTTTTGAGGTTTCTTACGTTATTGTTTTTTAAATCTGATATTCAGGCGAAAATATTTATCTGATTATTAGATGATCAAAAAAATATATGCCCTTTTAAAAATAAAAACTCACACATTCTTAATTCACCAACAATTTATTTTTATATTCAGCAAAGTAACTTTAAAATTAACGTTCGTATTAACTCGCAAGTGTTTTCTCTTAAACTCGTAGCTTTCTAGGTATTTTTTACACAAAAAATAATAAAAATTATTACGATACAGCTCAGGCAAAGACATTCTTTATAATAAAAGAGTCCGTATAAGAATGAGCGGACGTTTGTTGAACATTCTTTACAAAGAGCAGGAGAAAATTATTTTCATAACAAAAGACATTCCATTCCTTCTTTGTTTCTTAACTGACGCCACTCGGATGTTATGTGAAACGTTTGTTTTAGTCATAATTATGATATAAAAATAGTTAAAAAAATATCGAAATAAAGCTGATGAATAATATTACTAAGACTGGACATATTAAACAACGATTGCGAACAGAATAAACTATAAGACGCCATCTTTAAAGAAAAATCTTGAAATTTAAATAATATTATTTTATGGTCTTTATTATATCTCTCTAAACTTAGGAAAGGCTATACTAATTCGATTTTATTTTTCATAAATGTTAATTGAAGTGTGAATGAAGAAAGTTCTTATGAATGAAACATCGAAATTGTATAGTTCAGTCCAGTTCAGTCCACAAATAAAAAAAAAGTTTCACACACCTCCTACAAATTAAAAATAAACTTAAAAAATAAAAAGAAATTATCCACCGACAACACGTCAATCCAAATAAACAAAAATAACTGGCCACTAAAAAAGTAAGAATTTTTAAAGAACGAACCGCAAATGTCTTTTAAAAATAAAAGAGCCGCTTTCACTGTGACTCGCTTCACACTACAGAAAAAATATTTTTAACACTGTATTCCTAACTCAGGGTTGGCAGTAACCAAGATAATATTCGATGGAGAAATAAAAAATAAATAATGTTATTAACTTTTGATGTATGTTAAACTGTTTTGTAATTATAAGTAATAGCAATAGTTTACAGTTATTAAAGAGGTTAATCAGAAAGTATATAAATTTTATCAAATCACAAAATCTTTGTGACAAATTCATTTCTTAATAATAAATGGTAATTTTGGAAGTTTGGATACAAAAAATACTTTTATAAAAGGCAAATAAAATCGATTATGTAATAAAAATAATAATTAAAAAAGGGGAATTAAAAAGATTAAAAATATTGGATTTATATAGATGAAGAATTTAGGTTTTTAGAAAAATTTTACAACTTCAATTTGCGATAAATTAATTTCTTAGACCTTTTTACAGTTTTTGTGTTTAATAGAATTATTTCCATAAAAGTCAAATAAAATGGATTTAAGCCAACTAATTTTTCGTAGAATGTGAATCATTCTCCGAAAAATTAAGTCACAATTTAAACCCTTCTAGACTTTAAATTACTAAAATGTGTACTTAGTCTATATACCTCTGTTAAAGCCTAAAATCTAAAGTAATTCAACAAAATTACTTTGCAGTTTTCCACGAGGTTTAAATATCAATTAACTACTTCAGCAGACCTTTTAATTAACATAGGTATTCGGCTAAGCTTTTAATTTTGTTAAAAGACGGGACGCTCCCCAATTCTAACTTTAATTACGAATTGTGTTTCTACAGCTCCGTTACGTATTAGTATTTTTTTTTTTTTATTAAATATTTGGTTCTTGATTGTAATATTACTTTTTGAAGGACTATTGGCTAAATTGAACTTCGTAATGAAACAGAAGACTACATTGTTTGAAATATATATAATCTATTTGAAAGTATAATTGGGTTTTCGGCCATCACAAAATCTGTTCTTAACTTACGTTTAATCACTAGCAGTCCAGTTTCACTCGTGTCTTCAGTTACTGATCCGCTTCCGTGGATCTAAACACAATGTTGTATAGCCTATACTTTCTCATAAATGTTACTATCGTAAAGCCGATTTTTTTTTCATTCCCAGTCGAAATTCTATTCCTTTCCAGAGATTAAAAGAAACGAAATAATACAATCTAAAAAAAACAATTTTCCCTTCAACTTCTCTATATTAGTAGCCCGCAAGTCTACATAAGACCTTTATAACAATATTTATAGAGACAAGCATATTAAAAGTAACTTAAAAATCGCATCGAATTTATGAAAAGCAGGCAACCCTAAAGCCAGCACGGCGTTTGTTCCTCGAATGCTAAAGTAGCGGAAAAAGATTTGCATAAAATTGTCTTCTTATAAGGTCCATTCCGACGGTAATGCTTATTCACTTTTTTATTATTATTTCCATCCACATTTTTATCTTTGCCTTCGTTTTTCTCAAATTAGTCTTATATTTACGACGACTTTAGACGCCATTATTGGATTGGGTTGAATGAAAACGTGTTCCTTTTTTGAATTGATCATAATTTGTGAGCAATGAGCGTTTATTAGTTTAGCTTCTGTATTTGAATGACATTAGATTGTTTACATTTAGAACGATTGAAAATATAGACAAATAAAGTTAGAATACTTGACAGATTTGAAGCAAAAAGATCTTATGTATTTCACCTTCAGTTAAATTGATACTGTGCAGATCCTAAGTGACCCTTGTTGTCAACAAAACCGATAGGTAAATAATTAATCCTCTGACCCCAGCATCAGAGACATTTTAGTGCCAAAGATTAACTCTGCAGAAGTAAATGTGTCCCCCGACAACAAAGCGGAGCAGCAACAATTCTAATAAAGAAATACCGAATTGTCGCGTTGTGACGCAACGCAATAGAAATCTCCAAGTGTCCCGCGCGAAATCGTAAACGGACGACCGGGCTGAATACAAAACAGGCCGGGGTGGGGCCGACCCCACCCGCCACACCGCGCACCACCCCCCGCGCCCCGTCTTCATGCCCTTCTTCCTTAATGTGTAACAAAGACACCCCTCTTACGCTTCAATGTATTTGTGTAGTTTTTACATCTGTGTGAGTGTAGTTTTACGTTCCTTTATGCTATGTACGCGTGTCAATGTGTGCGTTCGTTGTTAGTGTTGCTAGTTTGAAATATTTCATATTAAATTTCAGGCCTCTATCAATATAGGGCGTGTTTGGGTTATCTTTTGTGAGGTATCCGTTATTGTATAGTTTGGAATAACTGTAGATGGAGCGTTAAATGTTTATTACTGTTACTAGTGTTCCTGATATACGGAATTAGTCAGCCATTATTTGATTTTATTATAAATTAAAACTCTCGACCTTTGGGTACATAGGAGAAACTGTTTATGAAAATTGAAAAAATATTATTACACAAAATTCTATGTTTGAAAACAGCTACCAAACTTCAAAATTCTAGTTTCATCATCACTTCAATAGACCATTCAAATATTACTATAACATGAGTTTCAAAATGTTACTAATTACAATTGATCACCCATAGGAAAAGAAATGATTCCAACTAGTAACCATTACATCGAACTTTTTTTCCAACTAGATTTTTTCTTACAAATTTAGCAATTTTAATCCATTTTAAAACTGGCTAGTCCAATACGTTATTACGCAAACCCATACAAAGTGCATTAAAAATAAATAAGTCAATTCTAATAAGAGTTCCCGCGCAAATTGCCACTCGTTAGACACTTAACGATGGCGAAGGAAACGACCTGCACACAGCCTGCACAGACACAGACTAATGTGAGAAAAAAGTTTGAAGCAAAGTGTGAAAACTTCGCGCCACTCGCGACCTCTACAAATAAAACTCTCACGCTTTACTAATTTTGTCGGAATATTTTTGATTCAGGCAAGAAAGATCTCAAAACAGGTCTTTATTTATCTTACTTATTTTTACAGGATAAATCTTTAAACGCCCAGTTTCTAAATCAAAAAAGCTCATAATTGTATCAATTTCATTTCACTGACAATCAATGTTTGCATTGCTTATGCAATCAATGTTTGCATTGCTTATGCAATGCAAACATTGATTGTCAGTGAATGCTTATGCAGTGTCAATGAATGCTTATGCATTTTGACAGATTGACATATTGACAGCTTAGAAAGTTCCAAAAAGTTAAAAGAATCGGCCCCTTGTCGACAACCATCCTTTTTGTTCCCAACTTTTCAAATTCAAATGTCAGACAGTGTTCTATTATTCAAAAGTGTTCTTCGTGGAAAGATTTGTTTTTTGTTGAACGTCTGTTTCTAATTAGCAGAGACTTTTAATTAAAAAAAAGAGTAAAGTTCTGCGTATGTTTTTAGATTATTGAGTTACTGCTTGAAGAGTTGAATAAAAATGTCAAGGGATGGTACTTATGTTTTAAAAACTATAATAATATACATAATTATATATTGATCAAAAATTTCAATACGTGGTATAAGTAATTTGTTATTACTATTCATTGTAGCACTAGTTTTTAAATATTTTCTAGGTTTTTTTATATATGAAGGCTTACAGTTATTTTACTTAACATCAACCCAGTCAAGTGAAATACCACTTATTTATACTTCAATAAGGAGTAAAATCCAATCATAGATAAATCATCCTATACTTATATGTCACATAATTATATGAGTACTAAGCCGTAGATATCTTACTAGGGTTCAGTGTCCGAAGGGTGCCAACAGAACCCTATTACTGCTAGATTATCTGTCAGCAGTTGACAGGGTAGTATCTTATGAATCGTATAGATAGAGTTGAAATTTTAACAAATTATAACAATTTTTTTTACATAGTATGTTTACTATTACTGCTATAACATGAATTAAACGTCTTTATGCTCGATCATATATATTATTAAACGGTGGAACGGAACCCTTAGGCCAAAATAAATAGACGTTACTTAGAGTACTTTGGCTAAGCACTATACCTGTCACTGTTACACAACTGTCAAACTTCAAGTGCACGATAGAGACGACATAGCTAAGCCAAAGTACGTGTTTAGTATCGTCTATTTATCTCACTTTTAGCAGACGAGACCAAGTCACACTTTCACGATTTTCTATCACAAGAAAATGTAACTTAAATCCGCCTTTGAATAAACAGCATCCTAATTCACCCTTCGTTAGCAAGGCGTCTCAAGTCATCCGCTGTGTGACCCCTCCCCCCAGACCCCCCTTTCTGACCCCCTGATTAATGTCGGTGTCTTCCGACATTGTTGTCATTATGCTAATAATATCCACCGTTATTTAGAAAGGGTTATGGTAATTCTTCATTTATTATTTTCTGTTTTATGTGCTTTCACTTTCGCGAATGGTTTGTAAGATGTTAAGTGTTGAGTATGCTGTTAAAAGGTGAATGGTTGTTTAAGAAGACAGTTACAGAAAACAATCGGTCTAGTTCGATTCGAATTTGAAAGCAAAGGTTTTTGTACTGCGGTAGTGCGGTCCACCATTATAGTACGATGTGGAGAAAAACGACGATAATTTTAACGTTATTAGCAGTATGTTGCTAGTGTGTGTGTATGTAATTCTTGAGATAAAAAAAACTATCCTGTATCCTCTCTCAGTCTATGAACTACCTTTGTACCAAATTCCATTTAAATTGGTTGAATAGTTTTGACGTGAAAGCGAGACAGACAGAGTTACTTTTGCATTTATAATGTTAGTGAGGAGGTTTAATTTGTTTGTATTTATAGCTGCATTAAAAAATACAGACTAGGGAAATTTCAACTGTCTACTTTACTTTTACTGGCATACGAACACGGCGAACGTTAAAAGGACACAATTTTTAGATACACCGACCACTATAATAATGGAATTACCAGATGAAGAAATCGAGTCTCAAAAACGGCCTTTTACTCGTTTGCATATTAACTAATTTTCACCCTCCTGCGCAAAATCTAATTTATTTATGATCGTCGCCCTCGTCCTTTACTTCGATACATAGGTTTTATATAAGTGCTACAATGCCTTTTTATAAGTGTTCACTTTCTTTGCATTCAAGTTTCGCCTGAGCTTTGGCTTCAGGTCCGCTCCAATGGTCATAGTATGATGCCTATGAGTTATTATGCTGGATAAGTAATTTTGCTTGTAGTTTTACTAAAATTTATATAAATGTTCATGTGTGTAACACACTCTTTCGGATTTTATTAAAATAGATTTTTAATCTAAGTCAAATTTTTTTTTATTTTCGTAACACTCTTTTAAAATGCACATTGTAACGGTAATTACGGCATACTCTTTTAACCTTTCGATGACCAAGCGACAGCCGGCTGTCGCGCTACTATTGTTTTTCTATTGTGACTCGAATGACGTGTGTTAGAAGGTTTAAATATCTATTTATTTTAACAATGGCTTGTATAAATACATTAATCAAATAATTAGATGAATGAGAAAACAATGTACCCAAGTCAAAATTAAAAAGTCACTAATAATAATACTGTAGACAATTATGTTCATGGGGCTCAGTTCATTATCATGATATTCCAAAAAAAGTATTAATTAAACCTTATATTAACCTTTGAACGACCAACCGACAGCCTGATGTCGGGCTGCTGTTGTCTTTCTATTGTGTCTCAAATCACGTGTGTTCGAAGGATATGTAATACTAAAAAAGCTAAAGGGTATACAGAATGTAATATACAAAAAGTTGTCGATGTAAAAGTTACAGATAATTCAACAGCGATATTTAATCAAAATCGTAATAAATTATTATTTCAAAGAGAAATATTCTCTTGGTAAATTTATTGTCACGAGACAGTCTTAGATCTTGTTTTTTCTTCCGTCTGACGCTTTTCTGGCTTGCTGCCAAAATCGTTATCACAATAAGAAAACGCGCAAAATAGGGCTCGTTGCAGGTAATTCATATTTTTCATTATATTTCCACGTTTAAGTATTGTTATAGCCTTATATGGCACTTTTTTTTGTTCCTTCGGTTGCCCTTTATGTTCCGGGGTCGCGGTAACTATTATAACCATTTCGCAACCCCCGCCTTATATGGGGCACTCAGGTTTATTTTATCAAAGAATTTTGTATGTTGATCAGGACTTTCAGAGATTGTCTTCTACAAAAACAAAACAAAAACTACTATTACATAAAATTCTTGGTATTGTAGAGGTACATCATAAATGTGTGGTACTAGTGATTTGATTTTCTTTTTTGTGATTTCAAGGTTGGTAACATAGAAAAGAATTCTCAGAGAAAGTGATGAAGAAGGGAGGTCACGACCTGAGGGTCGTGACCTCCCTTCTTCATCACTGAGGAATACGACGGAACATAGAAAAACTCCCGGAAAGTTATTCGATTTTGTAAATATGACAATTACTTATAGTTTTTGTTTTAAACGAAATAATTTTCCTAAACATTTTTCAGGCACCTTTAAATTCTCAAAATAAAAATTGCCCTAATCAGAAAATGTATGCTAACTTTTGTATTCAAAACTACTCGCCTTAAACATTTGTGCAAGAAGTATAAATAAAAATAACTGACAAGAAACTCCCGGACTCTTTTTCAATCAAGATACAATTATAACATCGTCATAATTATTCTCGTTGCTTCCATAAATTAAGTTTAATTATACACGAGTCTATTTATAGTTAGTGAACTATCGACAGCACCGACTAGTTTTTATCAGCACCCTGCCACTAAAGGCTCACTAACTGAAAATTAACGTTAATAAGGGCCCGGTAACCACATTAGTGTACACCAGGTCACGGCTGTCCAGATAAAGCCTATAAACTACAAATCTATATATCAACCTAAAAAATTACAATCAAAGTAAAATGAGTTGAATGTACTCGTAATAAGGGTCAGTGTTAATTTGTGGAACGGTACAAATAAGTATGTCGAGGTATTTTGGACAGCCCGTTCGGTAATTTTCTTTAGAACGCTCCGTTGGCGCGAAAAATTGTGTTTTTCAAAGGAAGAGCAGCTGCCAACACTGTGGAAGATTGACTGCCGTTTGCTTGAAATAGGCTGTAAATTGTGGCTGGTCAGTTTAACTAGGCTTTTAGCATTAACGGTATTACTTGGCTGTAGATAAATGTGTGAATTATGAAGTGTATGAGTCTAATTTTGATAGTGGTAAGACTAATTTTGAATTCCATTAAGAATCTGGCGTTTAAAGTTCTTATAAGAGTCTAATTAAAGGGTAACCTTTAGCGAGTTTTTTTGTTGCTGGAATAAACACTTTTATTTATTAAGAAAATCATGCTTTTTTATTAGAAAAGTCTGTGCATTTCAAAAAGTTGTAAACTTTCAGTAAATATTGATTTTATTACTTTTTAAATTATTATAACAATTTGTCCATTATTCGGAATTCCAACTTTAAATGTTCCCAAAAAGTATTTAGATCTTTTATAACTTCTGTTAGAAACTCTTAGTGCCATCTACCATCGAATAACAAGAACTAAAGTATTTGCTACTTGACCACAGATGTCGCTACTAATAATTGAAGTTTTACAGTTTTCCGCGTGTGTCGCTACTATCGTATTGCGCCATCTAGCGTCGAATAGGTGTACATAACTAAACAAAAGTTTTACAAAAAAAATGTACAAAACCTTTAATATATAAATTTCTTTCATGTTGCGTAAAAAAGGAAACACACAAAAATATTTTTTCTATCAAAACTAAAAGATAAAAAATGAGAAGTATCCTCAAAGTAATGTAACGTTTTTAAATCTCATTATAGTCATTATTAATTTACATCCTTAATTAAGTAGATATTCTTATTTGAAAATAAAAAGAATTTTAACAAATCCAACTTATAAAATTAATTTAGCACCTATCTCAACGTTTTCTCAACATGCATTCAAAACGAGAGAGAACATAATAATATAAGACACAAATTGTACTAAGTACTAACAAACTGACAAAATAACCAGTAATTTCCATTCACTAATATCTATTGAAACTGGCCACTGAAATATGGAGAGTGTACACAATGGCTTATTAGAATAACAAACAAACACACATCGCTCGCAGCTGCTGGACCGGTCCGGGACACCGGCGGACACGTCCTCATAATACTCTGAATAATTTGTAATTAATATTATTATATCAATCTATAAAATATTCGAAAGAGGTTGACTTAGATTGGAACTCTAACGTGATTTTGACAGTCGACCATAGATTTGCATAACAGTACGAATAGTTGGGTTTGAATTTCGAAGATGGATTTCTGTTATTGGCGAAAGTATTAGTGTCGCCATTAACAACCAAAAAAAAAAGATGGATTTCTGTATGTCATTGATGATGTGATCTTATTTTCAGTTTATAAAACGGTACATCTGTATTCTACTTCTACCATTATTTTACCGTAAATATATAGGTACTTATATGTTATTTTTTATATTTATTTCTATTAACTCTTTCGGCCATTTGCAATAACTTCTGTCAAAGATCTGAAAAAAAATCTTTAGTAGGTAATCTAATCCACTGATGTCTGGTTATTGAAAATGGCCGTTAATAATTCTGTTAAATTTCAATTTGTTATTGTAAAAGCTTCACTCATCACTTTCCGAATTGACTTATACACTCACTTCGAAAATACATTACTACAATTACCAACTTAACCATTTATTTGTAGCATTTCTTCTAATCAAAACAATTATATAAGTTAGTAAATATAAAAAGACCGGAATAACCGGCCCATACCTTCGTCACTTCAGCCTTATTGCCCTTGGCTGACACATTTTACTTTTACCTGATTGCCCAGTATAGAAACAATTGCCGGGTATAATTTTATTGTCATTGACATGCTATTTCTATTCTACCTCCTGGCAACAGAGTAATGTAATCACTTCGTTCTTAACTATTTTGTTTACAACTAAAAACAAAAAAACATTTTAGAATTTGGCCTGTATTTTCAGATTAAAAAAAAAACTATTTATAATAAAACAAGCTTATGCTCGCGACTTGGCCCGCGCGCTATTTGATAGTCTAATATTATTTTATACCCAAATTTTACAACACTTTGAATATTAGTAACGGAGTATCGGGGAAATACTTTTTAGAATTCAATCATCCGTTAAAGAGATAACCCCAAACAAACAAAATAACAAAAAACAAACTTTAGGTCTATTAGTACAGATTACAGGTAAAATAAAGTATAGAAGACTATAATATATATATATATATATATATAACTATAAGACTAGTAAAGCTAGCTGAGCTGCAAACCAACAAATATAGAGAATGTTATTTCTAAATATTAAGTTTTTAATAAACCTTCTCTTCTAAAAGCATCTTGTTAAGATAATAATATGCTTAAATTATTTAAAAATCTGCCAAATACAAGCAAAATTTACAATTTACAAACAAAGTTCAAGCGCACAAACAAAACAAAAATAAACAAAGTCTATATCAGTATCTATACTTCTATACTAATATTATAAAGAGGAAAACTTTGTTTGTTTGATTGTAATGAATAGGCTCAAAAACTACTGGACCGATTTTAAAAATTCTTTCACCATTCGGAAGCTACATTGTCCACGAGTAACATAGGCTATATAACATCACACTATGTCCCACGGGAGCGAAACAGTAACCTTAAACCTAATGTAACGTGGGTGAAACCGCGAGGAACAGCTAGTTATATATAAAATGTCAAGCCGCTGGTCCTAGAGACATGAAACTTGGAGAGTGTGTTCTTTGTAAAGAGTAGGAGGCAAATATTAAAAGATTTTTGGAAAGTCGACTTCTAAAGGGTTAAAATAGAGCATGTAAATTTCACAGCCATGCGGGCGAAGCCACGGGTGAAAGCTAGCAGAGTTTATATTAATATTGTGAGTGTGTGTGAATTCATGTTGTGTGCATAATGTCAACTAGCTGATATCCAATTGATTTCAGGGACACCGTTACATTGCTAAAAGATCAGTATTAATATTCACTTTAAACACAAACCAAAATACACTAATTTGTCGGTTATTCCGATTAAATTTAACATTAAGTGGATCACCTAATCAAGGTTAATAACACAATATTATTATGATTAATTTCCGTGTTAGATAATAATTCAATTGTTTAGATATAACTAACGTCCTATTGACTACTCTGTATTTCTGAATTTGAAAATGATATTGTTGGTCACCTAAACTGATGTGGTCTTTTTATGAAGTTTGGTATAAAAAAGATATGACTTTGAAGAAAGTAATGGTTATTTTTTTTAAACATTTATTATGTCAACGTGTACTGTGCTAATTAGAGACTAGCTTTTGCCCGCGACTTCGCCCGCGTGTATTAGTTCCCGTTCCCATGGGATTTCCAGGATGAAAATAAAATTATTCTATGTCCTTTCTCGGGTTCCAGACTATATTTGTACCAAATTTCATTCAAATCGGTTCAGTGGTTTAGGCGTGAAGAAGAGACAAACAGACAGACAGACAGAGTTACTTTCGCATTTATAATATTAGTACAGATTGTCAGGAAACGGTATAGACCTGTAAAAGTGATTTAGTACCTAAAATCCTACTTGTGATTTGTTCTTTTGTTATTATAAAATTGTTAATTGGGTATTTGAAAAAAAAATCAATTACTGTTTGTTATTTGTTACTAAAAAAAATAATCAAGTTGATTAAAAATAATTTTGTGGCTTAAATAAAATGTATTCCGCTGCCTGATAATGGTGCCAAATATCTAGTTATTCAAATCCCAAAATTAAAAATATAAAAAGTGCACCAAAAAGTGCTGTGTAATCGCTACTCACTGAAACACTGTTCATTACCATATTTTATTTATTTTTTAAGCTTAGAGTAAACCTACTGCAAACAACAGAATAATACAACAAAAGTACAAAAAAATGTTTAGTTACGTTTTTATTTAAAATGCTAAATGATATAATGAATGCATGCCTGTAAGGCGGGACATGTTGTATTTCTGTAATTTGTCTTATTGTCTGTCCCCAAAATAAAGTATTTTATTTTTCTTTCGTTTTAATTTTATTAATGTACAGGGCACAGGGTTCTTTCTAAAATCATAAAATTTGTCACCCCGATGATTTCGAACATTTTACATAAATAAAGTATTCATTAAAACATCAAAATACATAAAAAACCATCCTTAGCACTATGTATGTCAACCTAAGCCAACAAAACATCGAATGCGATCAGTTTATCGAGTTAAATCGATACAAATCTCTAAAACACACTTGAAACACTAAATTGGAATGTTACAGATAAAATATTGTCATTTATGTAACGTTTTGTAGATGCGCAAACAGCGAGAGTGACACCCCAAAAGAATAAAAATCGTGTTTCAATACAGTTGCATACAAAAATGTTAAGTTACTATTTTATCAATAAAATTCGGTCTTTTTTTCTGTTATAAGCCCGTATATACTTCCATGTGTATTTTTTATCAAGCTGTTTTAATACGACTCTACAAACAGATATTTTATATATATTTTACATATTATATGTTTTTTTAGTTTGAGCACCTGATTCTGTGTACAACACAAATATAACAGTTCAATAAATTGTAACTTTATTACTTAATTATTCTCTTTTTGGTTATGTTGTATTTAGTATTATTTTATAAGATTACCTACGCATGTTAATTTAATACAATTTTGTGATATTTAAAACAGGACATTTCTTGCATTATTAAGAAATTAATAGCAGTTATTATGAGTGATTTAACTGTATTTGTTTAATTAAAGAAACACTGGTAATAAAGCTTTTGTTTTTTTTTTCCTTAATTACTCATGTATGTATCAATCTTAATTGCATTTTTTATATTAAAGGAACCATAGAATACAAAGGAGCGTTCAAAATAAGTCTATCAAATAAAAAATATAACACAGAAACCACACATGCCATCTAACCCAAACTCTCCAATTAGAAGTAACAAAACCGCTCTAATCCGTGTAACATGCTAACACTTTTCCACCCGTCAGTACCTGTTGAACGCAGCTTCTTCTTTTTATTTCCCATACAACGCTCGCGTACTAAAAATCGAATAAATCAAAATAACCGATCACGGGACAAAAGCTCATTCACAATTTGAAAACCAGTTTTTTTAATTCTCCTTTTTTTAATACGCATGAAAACCGCGACGGACGCAGCATCCGCGGCACTGTATAGATCTTTTGTGAACACAAAAGACAAAGTACTCGATAGACCGGTTTTTATTTTTATTATAATGTTTTCTGAATCGGTATTTAGGTCACCAACGGCTAGTTTGCGTGTATCCGAATCAGTTTAGAGTGAATCCCGACGTGTGATGTTGATTTTTTTGAAAGAAGCCAATTCCATTTTTAAAATTTGATCGTTCGTAGTTTTTAAAGTGATAGAGTTAGTGGCTCTGATCTGATAGTATTTTGTCATATTTGTAGTGTTTGTTTTTGCTCTATATTGTCAATGTTATCGCAATAGTGAAGATGTGTTAGGTCAAATCAACAACATTAACCTTTCAACGACTAAGCGACGCACACTGGTGAAATTCGCTCAAAAATTGGCCAAAATTACGTCAAGCGTGTTATGCCCATATATTGCTGTAATCTGCCTAAAATAATAGGTTGAAGGTGCTTTAAAAAGCAAAACTATTAAATGTATGTTCCATTGATGTATTTAATCTTAATAATACTAGTTAAACAGAGACAAATAACAAAAAAAAAACAATTACGATACAGAACTTATTTCTGGTGCTTTTAAAAGATTTATTACATCTTAAGGGTATACTATAGGGTTTAACTTGTCTTTGTGGTAGCTTTCTGAGACTTGTGATGTGAGGATCTGATGAAATAAAAAGTTGGTGAAACAAATCTTCCATAGTCTGTTTCCTAGAAAATTTCCGTGTGAAACCTTCACGGTATTTTTTAATATCTTTGTTCTTACTTTCTTGGGCCTCTTCAGATAGAAGACCTATTGGAACTACTGCATTCTGTACTATAATATACCCATGGATTAATATTCTGTGAGCACTATTTTGTTTAGGTGACGCAGTTAGACGCAGCTAATTTTGGTGTGATATAAAAGCTATAGATATGTTCTTTCGAAATATGTAAAAGAAACGGGTTGAGTGTGATTGAGTATGAACTTTTTCACTGAGTAAAACAAAAAAAAAACTGTTAAAAGATAGACTTCTATTCAAACCTACATATCTATTACATCGCAAGTAATGTAAACTGTTTAGTAATACAGAAATAATAAACTAACCTGAAGGTATAGAATCCATTACGTTTTACACCAAATATCAACTAAATAAAATTTATACGTTGTCATTAAACAAAAGCTCAAAATTGTAATAAATTACTCAACAAGCAAAACTGTTTAAATCGAGTGTTGTCGGTATCTGAATAAAAACTGTCAAACGTTTAAATGATCATTAATAGATAGCACCATATCTCTTGTTCCTAAATTAGGTTACTAATTTAGAATCGGAGTAACTTTGTTTTTTTCAATTTTGGCCACTAATTACGTAAATTTCACCAGCGTGCGACGGCCGGCTGTCGGGCTGCTATTGTCTTTCTATTGTGTCTCGAATCACGTGTGTAGGTTTAAGAAAGGGTGTTTTTATTTTTATCGGGAAAATGCAGAGTGACCACGTAAGTATTCATACACTATTTTTTTATTTATACTATGGTATGGAACATGTTTATCCGCTTCTTGACTTTACGGGTCAGCCGTATCTTGACCCCATGTGTCATGCCCTACTGCCCAATCTTTGCAAATATATAGTAACTAAAAGTCCATAAGTAATAATAAACTCATTAAAATTTTGTAGAAGACTCCTTAAAGAATACCTAATTATTTTTTAAAAATTTAACTTCATAAAAAGTTACGCAAACTTTTCCTAATGAGGGCTATCGTTTTTTGTTTCACCAGATGGCGCTACTGTAGCGTGAGGTCCTAAACTACGGCTGTCAAAGTTCGTATTACGAGCGCCAAAACTTATATCTACATTAGATGATTATATTAGATCATATCTAATACAATATATGATAGCCTATTTATCAAGGAAGGCTACAGGCTATATTTTACCGCGGGAAAAGTACAGGTTCCTACGGAAATCAAGATCAAGCGAGCGTAGTCGCGCGCGGGCAGCAGTACCTAATATAATCTGTATGGGATGTATTATAACTCAATTCTATTCAGGATATATTGGTCCAGGATAGATAGGTAGTTTAAGGTAATTATGGTCATTAGATATTCCATGCAGGGAAGCAACTTCATAAACACCACTTATACCGAAGCATATTTTCTCTAAAGCACAATAGTTTATTACATTGTTCCTGACATGAGCATACCATTGTATAGTGCTGCAAGTATTATCAGAACGTGGATTAAAACACATATTATTTCTTTTTGGTCTGGTGACATTATATTTCTGTATCTAAAATGTAAGATTTTCAGCTTTTTTAGGAGACAAGATAATTTTCTTTTTTTTTCATGCCATATCTGTTTGTTTTCTGTGGATGTTTTCTTAATACGCCATTCAGAATGCTCTTTAAACCGCAAAATTGCATAACATACACAAGCTATGTGCTGTGCTGACACACTGCTTTTGGTCCTATACCAGCGGCACACTCGCACATGGATTGAACAATTTTTCCATCTGATTCAAAGGCAATGCTCATAAAATATTTATGATAATGCTTTCGTGTTTTCAGAGTGGATTGTCCCCTATAAAAATACAAATTATTTTGTGTACATGTCACTAGAGCCACCAAATGTTCATTTATCATCATATTATAGCCTTTTCTATGAACTGCAGCACACTCCGTCATACCCACATTGTCTTTGTAAACCTCTAAAAAGTAGGTAGAAATATTCACTATATCTAAGTCGGGTGATATAGTGAATATTTCACTTTTCAATGTTACACTGATGTATGAACTGTCCGTAGGCCACTCAACAGTATACACCAAATCGTTATTTTTTATTTCATCTGTTAACTTTTTAACAAAATTATTATATCTATCACAGTCTTGAAACCTGTAAAAAGAAAAAAACAGCTGTAATCTGTATAAATAAGCCAACTTTAGACAAGAAATTGTTTGTAAATATAATTAGCTGTTCTTTCAGACCGTTTAATTTTGCACCTCTTTCTCTTAACTCCACTTTTAAAGCACTGACATTCATAGATCCGTAATCTGTATTTGCCATAATTAATCTAAAGTATTGTTAAATACTCGCAATATTAATTTAATTTAATTAGAAATATAAACCCGCGCGCGTAACCAACTAGTAAACAAACAGTGACATTTGACGTTTCGAAGACCTCACGCTACACAAGCGCCCCTAGCGGCGATTTCATACGCGATAGCCCTCATTGCGAAATACCACCGGCCGCCATGTTGCAAATCGAACAATACCAACTTAACAAAAAAAAGCGATTCAATAATGAGTACATACCGCCATTCGGGTATCGATTTTAAGATCCCCTTTCTCCTATTATTTTTTTTTTTCTACATAACAAAGCAAGAAAATGTAAAGGAGGAGTTTTGCAAGGGCGCGCGCCCCCTAGTCCGCGCCTGTGTGTGTGTGTGCGATAGTGCTGTGTGCGACTTTGAGACGATCGGCGGAGTCGAGTGAAATAAGGGGAGTGATTTGTTGTGCGAGTGTGCGGTTTTGATAGTTTGGCAAATCTAGGGCTTGTGCGAAGGTTGTTCGGTGATCGGACGCGATTTTTTAAAAAGTACTCACGAATAAAATGTCTTTAGGTATGTCGTAGTGTCGTACGTATGTTATGTAGGTGCATTTTTTTTTAATTTGAAATATAAACAAAAACTACAAGAAGTTTTACAAATTAAAATCGCTAAATTGGTCTAGTCTACATCAGACGTTGACTAAATCTATTCGGCATTTTTTTATTCAAATACTTATGTGTTGAAATCTGAGGAATGTAATGAAGAGACAAGTTCGAAAATTCGTCTGGATAATTTTTTAATGAGGTGTTTTACTTAAACTTATTAGCAGTGTACTGTTAAGACCAACTCTATAATTAAACGTTTGGAAATATCATTACGCTATTCAACTTTTCAATATTCATATAAGAAAACTTTCACCGCGCAAATATCAAATCCACAAAGCACGCGTATAAGAAACGAGGGTCCGAAGAAAGCATCTCTTAGCATCTCCCCTCCTTGCACACACACAACTGCGTTTGTGTTTTAAAAAAATACAACACACACATAACTAGAGTTATCAATAGATTCATTAGACGTATTTCTTTGATACCAGCGTGCTTTTAGCAAGCACTTAAACCACGGTAAAGATGCTTAGGAAAAAACGGCATTTGAACGATTTTGGACCTTAAAGCGTTACAGTTTTGGAGTTTTTAAAGTAAGGCGGGTGTATAGAAAAGTTTGCATAGAAGTAATTGCGTCTTTGCTAGGCCGATTTTTTTCTTCACCCCTTTTTCTGGAAGGGTCGAAGTGGGCTGCGTTGAGTTTGTTTGATGTCTTTTAAGAATGGCAGTTTATTATAAATGTATAGTATCGCTCTAGGTTTTTGTACGTTTTGGACGTAAACAAAGGGCTGAGAAATCGATACTGAGGTGAAATAGAGGAGAGATAACTTTAGCATAATCTCAGCCGTAATTATACGTGTCGCCTTGAGTTCAAGTTGTTTGAATTGCTATTCTGTAAAAATCTTCTTGCAACTTGGCCTCTTGCAAGATAGGCCGTTGTTCTCGTAACAGTTACCGAATCTGTAGGATGCTTATTTGTAGAAATCTATAAGGGTCGCCTTTGTGCAGCTGTGGACGTCATTCTGCTGAAAAAAATGAAGATAAATCGTTCTTTTTTTAGGCGTATCACACATCACGGAGAGGCATCTATAGAACTGCTTAACGGCGAACAAAGTAAAATTTGGCGACAAGACTAATGCGGCAGATCACCAATGCGTTTTACCGACCAAGTCAGAACTCCTCTAACAGGAAAAGTGTCCGTACGGAAGAAATGGCTAAGAATTTTAAAGAGCTCCACAACTGAGCACATGTGGAAGAGAAAAGAAGTTCTTCTTCCTTAGTACTATTTAGGTAAGATGTTATTCAACCTGGGACATGCTAGGAACATATCTAACCTCAACTTCGATTCCCCTTATGGTTTCATTATGAAATGACAAATGCTTGCACTGTTTGGTCAGGTCATAAAACGATGACCAATACAATATTGTATGGACTTCAAAAGAGACTTTGCCCTCTGCGTTTGTTTCGGATATTTTTACTCAAAGTAGTCCAGCTAGGAAACACCGGCTCCATCGTCCGATTAAAATAAGAGAAAAATGACGTGTAAAAGTGTAATTTTTTACCTATTTACAAAATAAACATTTTCATTTTCAACGAATTTCAAAGCAGATTCATTCGCTCTAAGTAAATTACAATTTTCTCCACAAATCTTAGGTCAACATATAAATCTAAGTACGTAAACATATAAATAGAGCAATAATAAAGGGTGTGCCATAACTGATCGATTTCAATATGAGAGACCGCAACGACGCAGCCTATTCAGGGAGGGTAAGATTAACGATATTGCTTAACACACATAAATCTCAATATTTACATGTTATGCTAAGTATTTGTTCATATATCTGTATGTTGATTTATTTGTTACATTTTGTAGACTTCCAAAGGGTGGTTGTTTAGTCGGAAATTTAGTTATTACTAGCTTTAGCGTACAACTTTCGTCTTTTGTTTGAATGTCGGTTATCGCGGTTGAAAAGCAAGAAAAGTAACGTCCTTCGTTGGGGTTCAAGTTTATATAGTCAGCTAAATAGATAGTAAAGAAAAACTGTATGCAATTATTTCTCGGTACTTAGTTTAACAAAGATTTATAAGATAAATTGAAAGGCTACCTTCGGAAGCAGGCCGGACGACCAAAAAGGTAGGCGAACAGACTTCGATGGCTGCTATGCAGCATCACATCGTCTTTGCTACGGGTCGTCAAACACCAGACATTTCCTAAGGCAGAGCGTTTACACACATGCTATGTCGAACTATGTAATTTGTAATTAAAAGATTTAAACCTAGATGCGCAACAACTTTGACACAAACAAACACAACTTTTCATGTGGTAGTGAATGCTCAAAACTTTGAGTACGCCTTTGTATTGTGTGTTTTTTTTTTCATTATATACATCAAATTTTAATTATATAAATAAAGTATAAAATAATCTTTGGACCGTGAAAGGTTCACATGAGCAAAGTTGCGTCTTTACGATTTTCCTATGAAAACCCATCCTTGAATGCGAGCAAAATAAAATGCATAATATTCAAATCTTTTAAGCCGTTTCTCATTTTTCACTAGTGACTCGCCCTAGCTTCGCACGGGTGTTACAGTTATTTGAAAATCACGGCTTACTTTTACAATAATAAATGCATTTCTTATACACATATAAACCTTACTCTTGAATCATTATCTATTAAAAATCACTTAGGGACAGAAAGACAGCCGAAAACGACTTTTTTATACTATGTAGTGACAAGAATAAGACTGCAATTCATTTACATCCATAGACAGATAGATATAAAGCGTAGTATAATTAACAACCGTATATAATAATAACAAATAAGTCCATAATCATAATGGTGTATCGGCAGGGCCGAGCAGGTCCTCCCCGGTGTATCGAGGCGTGTGATGGACCGTCCAGCGCAGAGCCACTAGCGACGACATGCTGAGACGACTTACTTGGACCCCCTGATCTGGGCGCGGTACAAGGGTTGAGCTGACAGCGAGTTGTGAAGTTGTGATAGACCTTAATTTAAGAAAATATGTAAGTAGTGATCATAGGGGTTGTTTAAAGCGAATTGATAATTATCGATAAAACTTTCTAAGTCTTGGTTTCCTGAAGACGACGGGGTTCTTTAGGGCCAATGCCTGCCGGGGTTGTGGAATTCTTCGCAAGAGTAACCGTGGCCCCGTGACATAAAGGGCAACTGAAAGAGCATGGGCGGGTTTTAATCTATAAAAGTCTGACACTAAAGACAGGAGAACTCATTTTATGATTCTCCATCCACAAAAAAGAAGGTTTCCTGAAGATGTATCCTTCACCGATATCATTGAAGTCCAAAACAACCTTTAAAGGTTTGACCCATATAAACATATACAATAATTATTATATTAATAATATAAAACTTAAAAACAAGAATGACAAGAACAACAAGAATTAACAAGAATAGGCGAGATGACAAAAAAAAAGTAATTAGTCCGTCAGTTAGATAATCAAAAAATTTGGGCCACGTATTTTTCCTTTTTTTTCGTAAACAAAAAATAACGACAATACAGTGCGTTGAAGTTTCGTGAAACGTCACACCTTTGTATAATTTTTACTGAGGAGTGACGTCACAAGCCCCCTCTCCGGAACTTTGATGCTCTTTATCTTTGTATTTCGTTATTAATTTGATCAAGCAAAAAATATTATGTGTCCAGTATTTTTGGACTGTCTAACAGAGGGACTAAATAGAATGTCATTCTTTTGATGTAGTCAACATCCCTATTGTTTTTCACACATTCCGGTAACGGCTGTATACTAGCACGAACCTCTGCAAGCACAGATCCTGTACCAAAATGTTCATTCCTTTCCCCATTCTTTCCTCTACCTCTTTTGTTTTACTGGTAAGAAAATAAGTATTAAACAGAAGTTCATCACACAAAACACATTCGTCACACAAAATAATTGTAGCATTTATAGCCATTAGCTTGCCACTTGTACCACAACATAAAATATATCTAGTCCACCTACTTGGCAACTGATAAGTGGACGGCAGTCCGCGTGGATGCAGGAAACATGACATGTATCTGTGTAGGTGGGTATACATATACGTGCTACGTTCATAAAGATGTATGTAGGAGACGGTGTCAACTTACTTTGTATTAGGTAACCTCTCTGTTAAGATTTAAGTGAGGTTCACAAAAGTAGATTAGGTTTTATTTCGATATTTCTATAGTAATGAATGACACTAAAGAGCACAGATATTCCATCTATATTTGTGCTAAAAAGATATTAGGATAATATTTCCAGTCTATTACTGTCATGCAGGGCAAAGACTTCTTCTCATATAGAGAAGGCAAGAAGGCACAAGCATTTACCTCTCTTGCTTTAGGACTTCGCATATTTATTCTCCTCCAATCGGCTTATGTCCTTAGAAAATAACTATTTTGAACGGACTCATACGCATCTTTATACAAAATCGTTGTTTACTAGGGACATGTGCTGAATATAATAGTACCGAAGAAGTGCGATTAGTTCCATTAGGCGTATATTATTAGGGATTAGAAATGCCTTACACAAACATCGGCCGTGGAAATCAGACACAAAATATTTCTTACCTACGGTTACATACTGATCGACGTTCGATACATTTTGTCGACTTTATTCGAACATAAATGAAGAAGCTGATTTTTTGTCGAATAATTATAAAACTGAAAACTAAGGTTGTTGTTTAAACACCCAGTAACATAGACCTGCAAACTTTTCAAATTACGCGGTTGAATCTAGTTACCCTTTCAACGCCCAAGCGAAAGCCGGCTGTTGCGCTGCTATATTCTATTGTGTCTCGAATCACGTATGTTCGAAGGTCTGTACAGGGTCCATTTTATTTTATAAAACGGACCCTGCACAGTTCTTTCAAACGAAATATTATCTAGGCTTTCCTGAATCCCAAAGCAATCGTGTCATCGTAATCACATTAGACTGTAAGTGAAATTGCAATTAACGCCGTGAAGGTGGTAGCGAGCAGCATTTCCGGCGGAAGTGACGCCCGCCCTTCAGCCACGGGGAACACGCCCGCTTAAGACGGTCTGCCCAACCTACCTGGCTAAATTCAAATAAAAACTAGAAATCTAGAGTTCGGTCTAGTAAGAAAACTAAAAGGAACCCCTTTTGTAAAAAAAAAACAAATGTATACTAAAAGCTGAAGGGATTTTTTGTTTATACTTACGCGTTAATCTCTGGAAGTAACGGTCAGATTATTACACTAGTATATTTCCAGAATATAGACTGGAATATAAAGGAGCACAACAGAGTTATTAATTATCGAAGTACGACAATCCATGAATATTTCTAAAAAATACGTTAGGTTAGGATAGGTTTTTTCTAAATGCATATTTACCGAACGTAAGAAAAATAGGACTGCAGATAGAGGGATTGAAACACACTAATCTACCGGGGTTGCGGAATGTTTATAATAGTTACCGTGACCCTGGAACATAAAGGGCAATCGAAGGAACATGAGTGGGTTTTAGTCACTAAAAGTCTGACACGCCCTCCCGCCGCACCCAGGACGGGAGCAGTCATTTGATGATTACCCACTCACCAAAAAAAAAACACACACTAATCTTTCAATCGCATTTTAAAATATGGGAGATATAAGGTAACCAACTATAATCACTTATGTAAATGACGTATCAAAGTGCCTTTTTTGGTCTAATGAAAACAAACGATTTGACTATTGACTATTATTTTTGCATCGGTTGACTAGCTGGCATAAGTCCGCCTATATACCGTTTATGCAAGAAGTTTAAATAAATAAACCAACATAGAGAAAAAACTTGTTGTCGTTATCCAAGGACGACTATAGCCGACTCCTATTTTGGATGATTGTGAATAGACGGGTATAGATTAGTCGTCAATACGAGCCCCCAAATCAAACAGAGAAGATTTTCTTCCCTTACTTAACACTTACTCACACTTGGCAGGACTATTTGCACCATTGCTAAACTCAGAATAAGATTCTAGCATGAGTAACTTCCTTAGCTAACCAAAGAGATTTAGCGCCTTACTAATAATCGCTGCATAAAGTTATGACAGGTTTATACGTCAAAAAATGTATGGTTATACAGGCTTTATTCATTGCATAACTTTACACAGTGATTATTAGTAAGGGCATTAATGTGTAATAGATTATGTACAACATTTTGTTATTTAACCTCATAGCAACTTAGAATGTCGTGTTGCCCAGTGGTTAAGACGAGACGCCTCGAAGTTATGGTTCAAATACGGACAAGTATAATCGTACCTTTTTCAATCGACATTGGTGCTGATTCTCTTGTTTACAAACTTAACAAAATTTAAGTTAAAGCATCTTTCTCTTTCCATTTCTCAAAGAAAAAGACAGAGATACATTTAGTTTAATCCTGTCAAATTAGACAGCGCCTGAAGAAATTTGGCGTATATTTAGACGCCATGTTTTTATCGCGTCTAAATTGTCCATGGCGTGTCTAAATTTGACAGGACTTATCTATTTTTTTATCTTCTGTCCTTTTCTTAATTAAATAGAAAGAGAAAGATGCACTTAACTTAAATTTACGTTAGTTTGTAAATAAGAGAATGGGCACCATTATGTACTTTCTAAGTTTAACACTACGCACTAATCGCAAATCACTAATTCGCATTGAGCAAGCGTGGTGATTAATACTCGTGCCTTCTCTTGAAAAGAGGCTTTTGTTTTGCAGTACGACCAACCCCAACTTAGTTACTGTTCCACTCCTTTGGGTTATAGCTTAAAGTTATACGTATAACCTCGTAAGCTGAGTCATAATTATACAGATATTTTACAAAAACGTCTTTAACTTTCTTCCAATAACACTGTTAGTTACAGCGCATTCATGAAACAAATAAAAAATCTCGTCATATTCATACACTAGCGACGCGCCCCAGCTTCGCACGGGTGTTACAAATCTTTAAAATCCCGGCTTTTCTCTACTATAATAAGCTTGTATTATACATATAAACCTTCCTTAAAAATCACTCTATCTATTAAAAACAAACCGCAACAAAATCCGTTGCGTAGTTTTAAAGATCTAAGCATACATAGGGACAGACAGAGGATAGCGACTTTGTTTTATACTATGTAGTGAAGTTTAGACTTTATTTTACAAGTTTAGACTTAGCAACTAAACTAAATTAATTTTAGGTGCAAATGGGCCTAAAAGTAGATCTATCGTTTCTAAAGACCGATCACTGGCTTGTACTTTAAAAGCGACTGGGTACGTAACAGCAAGCGAACGTGTAAGACAAATTAGTTCATGTCCACGGGACGGCTACAGAATGGACTTGTGTGGCCGAACGAAATACGTGGAGTAGGGTGGTTCAATTATAATTAATTTTCAACGCTAGTTAGGAAAGTGACTGATATCGTAAGGATATCGCTTGTAAGAGCAATTGGCAAAGTAAAAATATCCTGTCCCACTAGAGTTATGCCAGTCGTTTCTCTTTCGAACAACTTTACGCTTAAAACAGTTGGCAATGCTGAGAAAGCTTATATCAATCCCATACATTTAACAATCTATTTATTCTGCCATCTATTCAAATTTAACAATGCTAGACCATTAGCAGTGCTGAGAACTTTTATAAATAAATAAATAAAAATAAAAATCTTTTATTGTCAGGCATCGAGGGCCCATAGCGTGTTAGTATTACATAAACTTAAAAACTATATTAGTAAAAAACACTTAAGATGCAAACAGTAAACACAAGTTAGGACCAATTTGTAGCTTTATCAAGCCCCATGCCTGACATGTAGCTTGATAAATCTATCCATTATAGGCCCCTCCAACCTTTCTGCGAACACCTTCAGAATACTATTGCTACTCCCTCTCTGTCTGCGTAATAGTGATGCCACTTTCTTGCGCATTAACGCGAAATAGTCGTCTGTGTGCGCATCGGCAAACATTCCTGACGCGCTACAGTAAGGCGGAAGCCTCAACAGCATCCTGAAGGCATTATTGTACTGAATACGCAGGGTGTTGTCTGCTTTTTGGGTATGATTGTCCCACAGGCTGCTGGTGTAAAATGTTTGACAAAACGTCTTGAAAAGTGTAATTTTCACCAGTACTGAACAACCAGCAAACCTACGAGCCAACAGATTACCCCTCACAGCCATCGCCCTGCGTTCTCTTTCTATATCTGCGTCATCTTTAAGATCGTCTGTCACTACATGGCCCAAGTATTTAAATTTTGTAACTCTCTGTAACAGTGAACCATTGAGTTCTACCGGCGGGACATTTGAGGGACTCCTATTTCTTCCTCTAAATACCAACAACTCACTCTTTTTTGGATTATACTTCAGGCCACGTTGCTCAGCATATCTCTCACAGATGGCTAGCAGCTTTCTAACCCCACCTACTGTGGGGCTCAGCAACACCATATCATCAGCGTAACTTAGATTATTTAAACTCACTCCATCTATATGGCATCCGACATGAGTGCTACTGAGCTCCACTAGCAAGCTGTTAATATAAATGTTAAACAGTTGCGGACTAAGAACTCAGACGCCCGCTTGGCGCCGTAGTTATGATTCTGCTGGTAAATGCTACAATATACTACACTAAAAACACAGAAACATAAGTCACAGATATTTCAGTTTATTCAAATTTGTCCAGGATGCAACTGTTTTGGTTATAAATAAAATTCTACTTCCAACTAGCCTGAAACCAAAACGTATTCCTTTACTTTCCTAATTTCCATTCCATATCTAGAAGAGAGACCTCTTTGGCAATTTTCTTTGTACATTTTTTCCTGCTTTTTAAAACAAGGTATGTATGAGTTCAAGTTCAGTTTTATTCCAACTTTTTGCAAATTAAGTTATTCTTCCCTTTGGAGTACAATCGCAATCGTCTCAATAACTTTTCCGGATAAAACATTTTGATATCCTGTGGCGCTCCACACCATTCTGTATTTGAACTCCGCGCTAATTATCATCAGAGGATCGCTGTAGGGTAAAATGGCGGCCGGACCACGTGACCGGACCTTTTATTATTCCATAAATTATTTATAGACTGAATTGTCACCCGCCATCTGCATGCCTTACAAATTAACATGCTGGCACATTGTTCTTTATGACTTCCCAATAAGGTACAATTTTGCATAGTTTGAGTGTAAAAGAAGTTGTTTTTTGTATACGTTCGTAACCTGCCATCGATGGGTAAATATTTTCAATGTTTGTTTACTTTCAGTGGATTTTTTTCGGATTTCGCCGGTTACCGAGCCGTGTAGTATTTATACCGTGGCCAAGGTTAGCGGGCTCTGAAAAAATATAGGGATGTAGTGTGTTGATCTAGTAATTGTATTTAGAAACGATTTGTGGTGAACTCAAACCACATACATAATACGGGGTATTCGTTAGCCCGTGTTTCTCTGGCAACTAAAAATTAAATATACAAAATCTTTTAAGTATATAAGAATATTTTTACTCCAATCAATAAAATGAAATCCATAACGAATTCAACACAAATATAAATCAGATTTTTATTATTTTCGGAACATTAACTTTATGATAATTCCATTTCTAAAAAGCCACCGCAGCAACTTACGCAACTCAACTTAGGGGAAGAAACGGTAAAAAATACATCCCTATTCGAAATTACGCAATGAAACGTTCGCTGAGCGCGCGCGAATTCGCAAATCGTTGGCCCGCGCACCCCTATTCTCCCCTTCGATATTTGAAAAATCAAAATGGCGGTCTCCCCGCGTCTTGTCTTTATCTTTTTCTTATGTAAATGACTTGGAATTATTGGATGTTTAATGAGGTTAAGAACTTTCTAGACGGCCGCGGCGCCATGCTCGGGGCTCTCGTTATTCGATGCCATCAGCTTCCTGGCGAATTTTTTCGTGACAAATCTGGAGCTCGAAACTATCACGGAAAATTCTTTGTGAATTGTGATTTATTTTGATATCTTTCGTGAATTATTCTGAGTTACAGTGTTGAAGAATATTTTTTCAAAAATGTTCATAATACTTGTACCTATATAAAATACTAGCTTTTGCCCGCGACTTCGTCCGCGTGGAATAATAGTTCCCGTTGCCGGGGGATTTGCGGGATGAAAACTATCCTATGTCCTTTCTCGGGTCCCAGACTATATCTGTACCAAATTTCATTCAAATCGGTTCAGTGGTTTAGGCGTGAAGAAGAGACAGACAGACAGACAAACAGACAGACAGGCAGAAAGACAGACAGACAGACAGAGTTGCTTTCGTATTTATAATATTAGTAAGGATTTTTGTTTGCCATCTGAAACTCGTTAGGAACTCGTTTCGCAGAAATGAATGATGTAAGTTGGAGATGATAAATATGGCTTATAAAAGTAATTTAATATTTGAATTGCATGCATTATAAACAATTTGATTTCAGTTCTATAGATGATACTTTATACTTCTCTATGACAGTCCTGAATCAAAATTTTACTTTTTACGTAGCACGCTCGTTTTTCGAGTTTCCTGCAAATCCATAATAATATAATCTCTGTCCAACTGTTACACTTTTAGGGCTAAACCGCTGAAACGGTGTTAATAAATTAAGCACGCGTTAATCCAAAAGAAGAACATACCAATACCACATTTTAATGGCGACTTCGACACTGCTCTCACTCTCACTCTTCACTCGGCCAGAGTCGACAGCAAATGCTCGTTTAAACAATTTAAGCAACACGTATACAAAGTTAAGTACTAGCTCACCCCTAGTAATGTGTCTTACCCCCCCCTCCCGCACCCACTCCTCAGGATAGCAACCATTGCCAAAACACCCGCGAATTTATTGCTCAAAGGAAGTCTTCGCTACTTCCTCGACGTCACAATGGCTCATCCGTTTCCGGTGCACACTTGAGAGTCAAATGTATTATTAGTTTCCTTATTATTATTAATATGGTCTGGTTTTAGTGTGTAAGTAGATAACAAAAATTATTTTATACGCTATTAAAAGCCGAATGTCGCGTCTGTAATCACGAGTCCTAATAAAAATTTTGCGAAAATGGGAAGAGTCCAAAAAAGATTATGTATTACTTACTGCTGTCCCGTGAGGTTTCATACATGTTTTCTTAAGATTTTAGCTACTGCTCTGCTTCTACTGGTCATATCGTGATGTTATGTAACGATGTTTTACATAAACATTGTGTAAGCATTCCCCCGCGATTTCAGCTGCGTCTTTGGTCACTATTCCACTTCCAAGGGTCGGAACAATATTTTGTGTTACTACATTATGACTATTTATAAATCTAGCTATCAAACCAACAACATTTTTTTTTATCCTACTGATAGTTCTAGTTTCTTTATGTCGTTTAAACAAAAAATAAAAAGCTCTTCCGCTGTATTATGTAATTATCATTCTGGTTACATGACATAAAGGCCAACCGAAGGATTCTTATCTTCGGTTTCCAGCCTAAGCGGTTTCAGCTGGTTACAGTGTTTTACGTGAAGGAACTACCTATCAGACCTCAGTTACTGAGTGACACGGCAAATCATGACACCCATAAACTTGAAATTGACACAAACTCTACGCCATAAAAAGAAACTACTGGTCAAACATATTTCTAGCTGCCATAGTTAGCCGCAAAAAATTTAAAGATTACGTAATTGCGTATTAAAAATAACATAACCTATAAAGTGTATAAAAATGGAACCTCCTCAGGGCCACGTACGAATCTGTTTCCACCCGGTTACAGGCCGAATATAAACCGGCCCTATATCCGTTCTTCGGCATATAACATTGTTATAATTAGAACGAGGGAGTATAATCTAAAAAAGTGATAACCAAAAAGGTACCGGAATAAAATATAATTGTATAATAGGGTCGACATAATAAAACTTTAGGTTTTACGCCGAAATCTGTGCGTAATTTTATAGCCTGTGGCAGTTAGGAATAATGAAGGTTTCTATTACAATTGAATAATTACTTTCGAAAATTGGGCATACCCTGGTCAAAGGCGATAAAATTTCTCGAATTTTCTTCTTTTATCAGGAAAGTCGTGCCTTGGATTAATGTAAAATAAGCATCCCAATTAAAAAACAAAATTTAATGAAACATGAAATAATGGATAGTCGTGGAAAATGGAAAACTCTGGAATGTTTTAGGGAATGGCAATGAAGCTTCTCATATAGAGAAGCCACGAACATTGATCATCACTTTTGCTCAAGACTTAATTTCATTATACGTTAAGATTCCCTTACGATGTTTTCTGTCAGTAAAAGTAGAATAGAAACTACAAATTAATTGAAAACTGGCTAAATGTTTCAAAATTTTGAAAAACCAGGGGCCTCTAGCTACGTCTTAATAAAACGAGATATTACAAAATTATCAATACTTTAGATCACATTGAACAACCGTACGCCAACATTCCCAAGTTACAATTTAATAATCGATTCGCACAGAATTTTCAAGTAACATCGAAGTCAAATACTTGAAGTTGTAATTTATATCAGTACAAACAGTTTGTTTCAACAATGGCGTATTGTCCGTCCAAGACAAACTATAAATCTATCGGGCCGTGGGGTGAGCAGTGTTCAATAATTCGACAAGTTACTAACTTCCCAAACACCGGACTTACGGACCAAGAAAATATACAACTCGCTTACTGACCGGTTTTTTTAGTGATGGTCAGAGTTAAGTATCGATATCGATGTTGTTTCTAGGTAAAAGGAAGATTTACTTCTCTGAAGCTTATTGAGTAGTAATTTCACGTGTCCCATCTTCATAGAAGCATGTGAATTCTTTATTTCAACTTAGCGAACCCGGTAGACGTTGTCTTCCTGCCGAAATGACCAAAAACAACCAAACAACTACCAAAAACTTCACCTAACTCAGCCAGATGACAAACACACGTTCAGGATTTGTATAAAAATAGTAACTACGCGTCTCGCCATCAAACTGCAAAGTTTGGCGAGTTCAAATTTTATGTAAAATTAAGTTTAAGTTAAGTTAATAAATTCTTTAAAAAAAAATAGATATTAATAACAGTCATGTTGGCAATGATTTTCTGAACACAATATTCTTATTAATAAACTAAGCAAATGATATTTAAAAATGGTTTCAGACAACGTCTTTTCCCGAAAACTTGTTGCAGACCGCAAATAATTAATAATGTCTTAGATTTTCCTAAGCTTTTTCATTCCGTTAACCCAAATCTATTATACTAGTCACTACTTACCATTTTCCATAATTTATCGACATGGCAGCTCGGCACAACACTAAAATATCGGGTGCGGTGTTTGCGAGCGGCAAGTCTGAGCATTTAAGCTGAAACTGTAGCTTACTTATTACCTGAGATGGCACAACTTACTCTAACAGATACGCGCTCTACGAGAATAGAGGTGCTCGTGGATATTTTAGAGGAATTATAGGAACTATTAAAGTGACTGTATCACGGAATACTGAAGTTCGAAATGTCGATGTATGGTTTTCATAATGGTCATAACGAATTACGTGGTTAGAAAGAAGCTTCGCGTTAAAAAATTGATTTGATTTGTGGATACACATTTTCTTAGTAGGTATTACTAGGTATTCATTAATATAAGGTAAGTGGTATTTATACAGCCACTT
This sequence comes from Athetis lepigone, assembly GCA_033675125.1. Taxonomy (NCBI): domain Eukaryota; kingdom Metazoa; phylum Arthropoda; class Insecta; order Lepidoptera; family Noctuidae; genus Athetis; species Athetis lepigone. The sequence goes on from CM066214.1 coordinate 13,788,824, forward strand.
ACTTTTCTGACTGATTGTATCATTAACGCAGAGGCTAGACCGTTGGAGCGCCAAAATGGAAAGTTTTTTTGAAATTCACTCTTTATTGGGTAACATACGGGTTGTGTACAGTCAGCTATATAAAAATATATTTATTTATATTATAAGGCAAGCCAGCAACCGAGTCGTCGAGATGATCACCACGGCCACAAATACCAGCAACACCAGGGAAATGTGATTACGTTGCCAACCGTTTAAAAATGTGTCAGTTTTCTTAAATATATACAAATTATATAGGTAACCATGACCACAATTGTCAACCATGACAACCATTGTTGTTTTCACATCTACAGCGTCTCTTTGAGCAGTTTTCCAGAAATCGCACTTGCCTCCCTCTCCGTAACAACCGCCCAGCACTTAGTAAGCCTGGCTCGCGCCGCTCTATCTCCTAAACAATATATCGAAGTATTAATAACTTAAGACTTCACAACTTGTCCAACAGCTGACGCTCTTTCCTTCGTTCTACCTAAATTAAGCGCCGTTGTGTTGGTACCGGACCGTTTTGTGGGAAGGATTCAGTGTTTAGGGAATATGTGACCTTAAAAGAAGTATTTTTGATGCCTTTTCTATATGACAAGTATCTGATATCGGGTATTCGGTAAGTGAATAGGCGTACTGTAAACGGAACTGAAGGCCCTTTAAGACTGCATGTCAGGCCATCAGTACCGACTTGACATTAAGGGCTCCTTGGCCCAAGGTCTCTATTCTTACAGGAGCTCAGAATAGACGCTGTATTTGCTTACACAGTATTTTTTACTTTATTTCGTTTTTTGTACCTTTCTTATGTCACCACATTTTATAAAACAAAGGCGCGTTTTGCTGTCTCTTCCTGTTGATGGTTAGGTCTATAAAATTACGCAACGGATCTAAATGCGGTTTTTTTAATAGATAAAGTGATTCAAGAGGAACATTTATATGTTTAATACTTGCAGTAGAAAAAAAAACCGGTATTTCCAAGATTGGTCACCCGTACGATGCGGGGGCGACTCTATGTTTCAAATAAACATGTTAAAATGATAAAATGATTTATTTTTGTAAATAGGTAAAAAAATACACTTTTACACGTCATTTTTTTTCTTATTTTAATCGAACGATGGGGCCGGTGTTTCCTGGCTGGACTACTCTGAGAAGAAACAACCGAAACAAACTCAGAGGTCAAAGTCTCTTTTAATGTCCATACAATATTGTATTGGTCAAATTATGCGAGGACCATGAAGGTAATAACTGAAGTGATCTCTTGATGAGAGAAGCACACAGATTTGAGTGGACCTGTCCAAACAGTGCAAGCATTTGTCAAAAGTCGTTTAGCTCAACTAAAACGTAAGGAGCCTAACGTCTTGACGAACAATACCAAAGTAGGGACATTCGGGTAGGCCGCATTAAATGCTCAAACCGTCAGTAGTTGCAAAACATACTAGTAACCTAACAGCCCACATAGTCCTCACACTCACAATAAATATAGTGTAAAAAAAAATATAATATACTTATAAAAGTACACAAATGTCAGATTCAATAATTAACATGTCAAATAGGAAAAAATAATAATATGGTATACAAAATAATATACTTATAAAAGTACACATCAATGTCAAATAATGATAATATCAATGTCAATGAAGAAAATTATGTAAACATAAATGTCAATATAGGCCCATGATTATCATTGAAGCAGCTCAATTCCAAGCATTTGAGTCCTCAATATACTCTTTAACAGAATAGAAAGCATTTAGGCATAATTTACGTTTTACAAATAATTTAAATTTGGTAATACTAAGTTCTTGAATCTGGATTGGAAGTTTATTATAAAAGTGTATACATTGACATTTAAAGTGTATACATTGACATTTAATTAGTACATGTTCAATAGGTACCCCCTATTGAACATGTTTATTTGAAACATAGAGTCGTTATTATGTAAACTCTATAAAATAACAACACTATCCTGAAACTAAGTGCGAGTCCGGTTTGTGGACATTACATGGTTTTTTTTTACTCTTCACTAAGGCCCTACGTCCTAGAAGAAATTAAAGAAAAATAATATCATTATTAAACGAAGACGTCCATTTGGATGTCAAAACAGCAAAAAGGACCGATCCAAACCAGCGTTTTTAGGGTTCCGTAGTCAACTAGGAACCCTTATAGTTTCGCCATGTCTGTCTGTCTGTCCGTCTGTCCGTCCGTCCACGCTTAATCTCTGTGACCGTTAGCACTAGAAAGCTGAAATTTGGTACCAATATGTATATCAATCACGCCGACAAAGTGGTAAAATAAAAATTGGAAAAAAACGTTTTATTAGGGTAGCCCCCTATATGTATATAGGAAAGTGTTTTTTTTTTTAATTTCAACCCTAACGTGTGATATATTGTTGGATAGGTATTTAAAAATGAATAGGGGTTTATTAAAATCATTTTTTGATAATGTCAATAATTTCGGAAATAATCGCTCCAAAAGGAATAATCAAAGCGTCCCCCCCTCCCTCTAACTTTTGACCCGTAGGTTTAAAAAATATGAAAAAATCTGGAAAGTAGAGCTTTATTAGGACTTTCTAGGAAAATTATTTTGAACTTGATAGAAAGAACAGTTTTTGTACAAAAAAGACAAAAAGGTTGTACAAAATAATTTCTGCGTACTTAGTATGTCAACGTAACAAATAGCCTTTTTTTAAACTTATAAGTAGGTACACATATTGTGACGGACGGGAAACTACGGAACCCTACATTGAGCGTGGCCCGACACGCTCTTGGCCGGTTTTTTATTGAATCAGAACATCTTGCGCTCATACGAGCTTATACTTAAGCGCGTTAACGCTCGTGCAACTTCATTTGGGAAAAGGCAAGGGCAAGGGCATGTTTCGGAACTATGCCCATATACGATAAACGATTCTGGTCATTCTTAAAAGTACTACTTCTAACAGCCGCGTTCAAATCGTTGTTATCTATGTATAAACATAAGCTGAGTAAGTGTCATGTCACGCGCTTCCGATAACAAGCTCATAAGCTTTTATAAAACGCTGGTTTGAAACGCTCTAAAGGTTTCAATATCTTTCAACGACTAAATAACCATCCAAAACCCTGTAACATTCACCCAAAGCACACGCAATCAGTATGAGGCATTCACGAACATTGTGCAGATAAATGGACAGTCGATAGTTAGTGCGGGTCGCGCAGATTCCTAATCAAAGATGCGGGTCGCTCGAATCTTAGCGAATTGCTGAGGGAGACACCCTTGTCCCGGGTAGGGCTGGCGCAATGCCATGTACTTTCTATTCAACTGCAATAATATTGTAAATTTGATATAGATTTTGATGGTATGTGTATGTGGTACGGAATGAGTATGGACCTAAAAGAAGAACGCGGTTTGTATGTATCCGTGACAGCCGATGCTCTTAGTCGCAAGGAAAAGCTAGTATCTCTGTTTTTCCCGAATCACTGACCCAAAAATTACTAACAAAAATTAAAAACAGCTAAAAGATGACCAAGAGCCCCAAGTGACACCTCTAGCAAAACACATGCGCTACCATTAGTGAAATATTTCAGTTGAATTCTTATCTCGTAAGTTTGACCGCTATGTGTATGTGTCTATCTGTTTTTCTGTCTATGACACTGTGAGTTTTAAACGGCTAAACAGATTTGAATGGGTTTTTTTTTTGTAACCAGGTTTTCTAGCCATGAATATGCAGATACAATCTTCCAAAATAGACTGTTAAATACATAGATATATTAAAGAAGGAGATATGCCCTGTAGACGAAAATGTATCGGAGACCTGTGTCTCCCGTTTCCCCTACCACACGGCAACTACTACACGCACGGTTTAGTAAAAGCAATAGATACGCAGCAGCGCACACATCCGCAATTCTTATACTAGTACGTACCACACAATCGATAATGAACCTTAAAACACCAACGCAGCGTGTATTTACCATGCACCGTACAATTTACTCACACAAAAACATCGGTGGTTATCGGTGTGCTGTGCAAAAGCAATTTATTTTACATTTACGCTAGTGATTGACTAAAACGGAAAGTTATCGAAACTTCTATAATTCTTACTATAGACCAAATTCTTTTGAGTTCCTGAAAATAAAATAAATAAAAGACGGCGTGAATAGAAAAATCTTTTAATAAAAATAAACAATATATAGCTTAAAAATATAATTATGATTAAACTTCTACTAATACTATTATGATTAAGCTGTCATACTTGAGCACACAAATTATTTAATAATTGGAAGACGTTAATGTTATTTATCAAGACACTTGCTCGTAAAGTGGGTCTTATTACCCTGCACTTAGACCCGTTATTGAGTATATTACGCACGCGTGCGTTTGACTTTACATTATCGCACTAGTCAATAACAATCACACACCATTAATAGCAAATAAATAGCATGAAAATTCTCATTATCTGAACCACGCTCATTAATATAACACATTCATAGAAGTAACGAAAAAGCACAAGGATACGCAATAATATAATTACGTAATTCAAAACAATACTCCACTGAGTATTAACCTAAATTTTTATTAACTTACTTTACGAAAGTTGGCTACGCATTTCTCTACCACGGCTGTAAAAAATAATTAAAAAATTGTAAATAATATTATTTAACATCGATATTCCAATTGAGTTAAAACGGTTGACTAATTTAAAAATAAACTCTAAACAATATTTTATTTATCAGGCGACTTCATTGTATATCGATAACCTACGTTAGTGGATTTGCACATGGACATCACTAACTCACGGCAAGAACCAGCGGCCGCATCACGCGATTCTTTCGTTTAGTTAAGTATCGTTTTGTGATCTTTACATTGCTTGTCTCGTCACTGAGTGGCAAACTTACGTAGTTGTGAAGGAGCAATGTATATATAGCAAAACAGTGCAGTCGCTGTTTTGTTTTGAAACGAAATGACAAGGAATATTTTACGATTTTTTGTTTTCTATGATTTTAAAGACAAATATAGAAAAATACTTGTACTTACAGATGGTATGTGATTCCATTATTTACGTAGTTGTGGCACCTGCTTTGGTTTTTGCAAGAAATCACTGCACAATACGGCATTTTAATATGTTTTTACCATAACGTTCAAAAGCAGACTAGTTCGCGGAGACGGCCATTTACGATTATATGTATTACGATTGCATGTCGAGCGGACAGCGACACGCCCACTTGCCACTTCTCCTGTTATTTATATTTCTGTGGTTAAATACAATGTAATGTTTATTAAATGTTTTAATAAACATTAGATTTAATATTATATTTATTTTATTTTATATTTTTATTTAATATTATTTTTTCTTTCTAGGTCCAGCTACTGACAACCCTGCGTCACCCAAGGCGTCCAGTAGCACCGTCTTGAGTGGTCACCGGCACCACTAATGTAACTCAAAGAGCTTTCAGACGGTACATCACTATACATTCATATCGTCCCCTCCCTACGCGGTAATTAATTAATTTAACTACGACTTGTTACTGATCGGCGGTGGGGAATTGTTTAATTTTAGTTTAATAAAGTTTAATTGTTTATCACTAAATGGTTAAATTAAAGTGTTTTGCTTTTTTGTGTTTGGTTTTTTTTTACCTTTACTTATTTTGAATATCTAATCTTACGAACATACTTTAGCAGTGAGAACCAGAAAAAAATGTAAATAGTTGTAATCTTTATCACCTTATAGTATAAAACAAAGTCGCTTTCCGCTTACTGTCTGTCCATTTGTATGTTATAAGTATATTATTATATCTTTAAAACTACGCAACGGATTCCTATGCGTTTTTAATACACAGAGTATAAAATTATTCTTTCCTTCAAACATTTTTAACATCCGCGCAAAGCACGACCACGGGCAGGTCGCTAGTAAAAAAATAAAATGCTGTTATCATTTCAAGTGAAGTACCTACATTTTCTCTGCTAGCTGTCAACCATTTTCGAAAGCTTCAAAAACCGTTGAGTTTTCTGAAAATTTCCATTTTGTTCCCGAAAAATATTTTCTTCGTTCCGTAAAATATTATAAAACATAACAAAAGACGTTGAATAATCAGTTGAGTCTAACTAAGGGTTAATACGCTTTCTCGGATTTTTATTAAATAGCAGCAATTATGTTTTGAATGTAAATTGCAAAGTGTATGAAATAACGCAGTGTTTTAAGATTAAAATATTGAAAGCGATAATATAATAATAATTATTTATCTAATAAATGCACTGCGACTGCCATAAAACCATTGTGTTATCATCTGAAGCCGAACAATTTACATAATTATTTTGGCTTACTCTTGCTCGCACTGAGTTACGTTATACCTGTTTTCTTATGCGCTAGTAGTGCCTATTTTATTAAAATCTATACTGATATTAAAAACCTGCAGAGTTTGTATAATTGTTTGGTTGAACGCGGTAATCTTTGGAGACTCGAATTTTTGTTTTGTTTAGGGTAACCCATTTGTTAGGTAAGGCTATAAGCTACATAACATCACGCTAGACCGCTAAGATCCGAGTAGCAACCAAAGTTGCGGGTGAAACGCAAAAGACAGGTAGTTAACTATTTTTTTTTTTTTTTTGGTGAGTGGGAAATCATCCAATGACTGCTCCCGTCCTGGGTGCGACGGGAGGGCGTGTCAGACTCTTACTGACTAAAACCCACTCAAGTTCCTTCGATTGCCCTTTATGTTCCGAGGTCATGGTAACTATTATATAAACATTCCGCAACCCCGGCAGGCGTTGGCCCTGCTGGGCCCCTTCCTGTGCTGACTCCTTCTCTTTGAGGCGCGCGTGGAACAAAACGCGCCGTCTACGCGGTCCTGGTCCCAGCCGGGCGGCGAGCTACCCATCGCTCGCCATCCGCAGAACCGCGCCTACGGTGGCCGGTAGTCGTCTTGCGACTCTCGACGTCTCCGCCTGGGTAGGTAGTTAACTATTAAGTTTTGATTTGTGATCTGGTCCTCTCTATGTTTTGTAAGTGAAATAAATAAGGATCTTCAAACGGCAATAATTCTTTTTCCACTTCCTCACAGGTTGGACTTTAGAGATCCTAGTACAAGGGGTTCCAGAGATTTTCTAATTGGAATTATTTCGAAGGATTTTGCCATTAGTTTAAGATATTTCCTGTAATATCACAAATATGTTAAACGTTTTCTAAACAAGACAGCCAAAAGAGGCATTTGGTCGTGAAAGTTTTCGGTGCCTCATTTTTCTCTTAGGCTCGTATGCAGGTCATCAAATTCAGACAAAAATAATTCAGACAAATAATTCAAACTCGAGGGGATTCCGAGATACTAGCAACTGTTAAAGAGTTCTGTAACTATTTAGTAAACTGTGGTTCTACTGTCTACCCATTGGATGACCGAGTTGAAATTATCGTAAACAGGTGCGAGTGGACTGATTTTTATAAGAATCAGATTAGAAGAAGTATTTAAAAAGACGTCTTGATTACACAAACAAAAAAAATGGCGTTACATTTACTGAGCGGCTGGCTAGACATTTAGCTAAGTGACCGACAAAAATTACTTAGCTCTCAGCTTGTTCCCTTCATTATTATACATATATGAGTATCTAGATTTCATTTTCTCGACCCAAATAATTTTTTTCCCAAGATCAGACCACTTGTTGGAGTGCCTTACAGTTTCACATTAAAAAGTCACAAAAAATCCAGTTAAGCCAGTATTGAAGTTGTCGCCTATGATTTACTCTAATAAAGCAGTATAAATCACCTATATAATTGGAGCAGAATCGTTTAACTCTTGCAATGGATTAACGGAGAAAAATTAAATTTTAACTTCCAACTAAAGTAGGTACCTACTATGCAACGAAACTGATGCGACATCTATTAGGGAATAGTGGCACTAAAGTAAATAGCGCCATCTGTTGCAGAGTAGTATTATTAGTCTACAAGAGGTTAGAGAACAATGCTATCTAGTGGTGAATAGTAATACCAAATGTAATAGAGCCACCTGTTATCGAATAGAGCAAAAACATTTTTATTTTCATAATTAAATGCGCGGCAGGAACTATTTAACACTTATAGGTGTTATTAAACTGACTAAAAAGTTCTCTGATCATTTTACCCACGCTTTAACCTATAGACAAGCTATTGACTCATTAGAAAAACTCGTATTAAGAACTTTTTAAGTTGTCACCTCAAAATACTGTCGCAGATGATCAAATAATAAGAAAAAGAAAGCAGAAAAAGAATAATTACTTCAAGAATGACTTTGATAGTAGATTTTCTTTTGTAAAGAGTTTAATTATTTCGACTGACATAGTTTATTCGAGTTTTATATATACTTACAATGTTTGGCAGAAAAGTGATTCAGTTACGGAGGGTAAGTAAATTGTTCTCTATATTTTTTTCAATATGGCCGGAATTTTCGCTTTGGAAAAATCATCATAATCATGTATAAACAGTGCTGTGTTCTGAAACATCATAAGTTAGTGGCTTAACTTGGACCGAAATCTGAAGAACATACTCACATAACAGTAGTCAATGAATAAATAATGTAATTTAGGAAGGCTACACATCAAGAGCTTATTGTGTTTTTATGTAGGTACAACTAGCAGATATTTTAGCATGGTCAGTAACCAGGAATCCACTAATCAAGCTAGCTGTCGTAGGACTCAATGAATACTAACCAAGGAGCCAGAAAACGTGGCAATACAAAGACGTGCATGTGCATGACATGATACTCTTTATTTCCTCACAACCCGATAGGACTAATCATACATCATAACTCTTTACGACGATAATCATAAATCTTCTTTATTTATCTAAATATCATGGACATTATTTACATAGTAGGTGAAAGTACAATCTTAAATAGAAAAAGGTGACAGGATAGTCCCGAGTTACAGATCACCTGGTTCGTAAACAAATGTAATTTTACAAAAAACGACTAGGCACAGGACCAACAGCTTTACATGTTTTTCAAAAAACAGAGGTGTCAAACCACCATCTTTTAAACTCAAAGCTGTTACTGAAAAATCAAATAATACTGCTCGACTTGTGATAATCTAAAACAACTCGATTTAGTCAACTCGAATAACGCAAAATCCGACTCCGTTTCCAGTTTCTTCAAGGTCCAAATTTCATTGGGTAAACCAGCAGTTGGTGACCCTAACTCAAAAAAAAAAACTAATTAATACCTAAAACTAAAAATTAAAATATAAATAAGAAAGGGGTTATCCGTCGGCGTCGTAAAACTCGTCATCACTGTCGACGGGCAGCGTGCCCAGAAGGCTGGCAGCATTGCCACGCTGAATTGCGATACTTAATCTTTGGGCAAAGTAGATGCCAGCCTTCTGATCACGTGAAGTGTCGACTAAACGTTTCGCAATCTCTTTGTAAAGAGAACGGGCACTCGTGCCCCATGGTCCCAAAGTTTCAACCCCAAACGGCTCAAAAATATAATTACCAACTAGGTTGTTATATTTCCGCCGCTTGAGGTTTTCTGCTTCGGCAGCAGCAGTGCCCGCACACATTCCAGAACTAGGAAGATAACCCAACACATTTAATTCATAGTGACCCTATGAATTAAATGTGTGCATTTTATAATTTTTACACGCGATTTTCGACTTTATTTTATGTTAGTTTTTTATAAACCAATAAAATTTTCAGGTTCTTGGGCAGAAAAAAATCACATTGAGCGCTCTTCCACATAAGAGTTTCTTATGTAAACGACATCACGGGACTGTTCAGATACACGATGCGATGTAAGGCTCAGTCGAATTTATACTAGTGTTATAATTGGGGCAAAGTAACTTAGGTGTGTCGGTTTATCTGTTTGCCTGTCTGAAACAATGATAAACTTTTTTGTCTCGCTGTCTGCCCGTAGTGTAGGTATGTGATGGATGAGAAAAAAGTCTAGGTAACTGAGGCCCCATAAAAAAAAACATTGATGTTGAAAAAAATATCCATAAACAAATACAGTTTTACGTTAATTTTTAAAACTATTGTTAACAAACGATGCGCAACGGCGCGTCGTGTTTTTGCCAGGTATCATAATATAATGAAGCCTTCTTCGAAATCAGTGAAACTCATCATGAGAAAGGTGTCAATATAATAATTGAGTCGAAACACGCCCTAAAATGATTGATGACAAAGTAGTGCAATTCCAATTGCAATTTTAACTTCATAATTATCATATTTTTCTAGCCCTAGATTGAAGCATACATTGGTAAACAGAACACACCAGCAGATGTTCCGGAGAATTCACATTAAAGCTACATTAAGTAAAGAAGAAACTGTGGTCGCGCCCACGTACCCTGAGTCAGTTTCTTCTGGCGAAGTCAAGTAAGCGATACAACTTGCTCAATCCATACTAATATTATAAATGGGAAAGTGTCTGTCTGTCTGTCTGTATGTTTGTCTTTCTTTCACGGCAAAACGAGGCGACGAATTGACGTGATTTTTTAAGTGGAGATAGTTGAAGGGATGGAGAGTGACATAGGCTACTTTTTGCCTCTTTTTAACGCGAGCGAAGCCGCGGGCAAAAGCTAGTCTTTTTATAAAAGATTGTAAACTGATTGGGCAGGGGCAAAATTAACGCATAGCCCAAACTGCTGATCCTAGAGCCATGGAACTTGAAGAGTGTGTTCTTTGAAAGGAATAGGTTGTTAAAGTTAAATTGAAGCTAAGACATCCACGTAGGCCTTTCGAAAGCCTCGGTTTTATAGAACAGCTGTAGTAGACGAGCGGTATTTTGTTGTCTGTAGACACGCACTGTTGACCCAGTTGACATCAAAGTGCCGCTCGTCTGCTTAATATGATAGTTTCCAACATTATCCAAGAAATGTGTAGTTTTCTTGGATAATGATGGAAACTTTTTATATAAAATCTGTCTTAATTTTATCCCAAACAATTCGGTTCATTTAGAATTTACTGTAAATTGGATTTTAAGTTCCTAAATTCTATGTGCTAACTAAAGGTGCGGGTGCAACCGCGGGAAACATCTAGTCAGATAATAAAAAGTGTATTTCTTTAGTACACCATATTGTCCCACTTTCCAGGTTGTTCAAGAAGGAAGGTGACGCAGTAGCGATGGATGAAGTACTCTTGGAGATCGAGACGGACAAGACGGCCTTGCCTGTCGTATGCCCCGGACACGGCACAATTACCAAAGTCTTAGTCAAAGAGGGCGAATCAGTCAAATCCGGGCAAGCGTTACTAACGGTCTGGTTATTTGCTCAAAAACTTTTACCAATAATTCAAATTACAACTATAAAGTAAATGGTGTCGTGTTTGTAAAAAAAGCAGTTGTTTTAAGCGCACGTAAAATATTCACTTTTAAACGATACAAAAACTAAAACTGTATTTATATTCCACAACTTTAATTATAGCTAGATGACTGTTTGTCAATAGACAAATGAAAAGTCATGACGAAACATTCGACACGATATCTCGTCCACCCTTTAACTCTTTACTGCCGGAAGCGCAAACATACGAAGGACACAATACTTTTAAATTGTTTTATTAATTACGCCATACAAGAGATTAATGAAGGCTGTTTGCTTTAAAGGACCGTTTTCAATGAAGCTCATTTCACATGTAATTCTCTAGCCTCTCGAAGTTCCCTAAAAAAGTACATCACTGAGATCAAAATTACATTACTGGGTGTATTGATCCATTTTCCTAATCCTGTTCAACAGGTGAACGTAACTAGCGAAGTTCCAACGGGGCCCCCCGTAGACGCGCGGAGGAGGGCGCCCAGTCCTCCTCCGGCCGCAGCAGCCCCGGCTGCAGTGAGTGCAGTGCCGGCAGCCCCCCGCCCGGCCCCTGCAGCCACGCGGGCCCGAGCAGCCGCCCCTGCGGTCGCCCGAGCTGCTGCACCCGCTCGTGTAGAACATTCTGTAAGCTGCTCTTTAATCTACACAACTGTCCCTTAGGGCCCTTTTCATTAGAACTCCACCGGTTGCACCACCAACGGTCTCCTGATATCAATTTAGTCTCATCAATATCATTTGGAATCATCGACCACCATCGTGACAAAAAATCCGTCTAGATTTCATTAGAACACGTGACGTTCTAATGTAATAGGGTCCTTAGTCTCGTGGTCTTGGCAGAACTTGTAAGCATGAGGGTTTCTTTTCTAACCCCAGGACTAACTGGGTTTTGGCGTTAAGGAATTCTTAGTAGCATACCAGAGTGTAGAAGTTAGTTGACACATATTTTGAAAACTATTCATAAAGCAGTTGGTCCTAGCAATCAATCTTAATATTTGTCAATCGTTACGAGTAGACAGATGCCATAAAGTCTGATATCCAGTCTTGAGTTATTTAGACTGGATATCAGACTTTATGGCATCTGTCTACTCGTAAAAGAGTTGTGGAAGTCACATTGGCAGTAACTTCATCCACAATACTAAGGTTTATATACTTGGGCGACTCCAACCTAGTAGGAAGAGAAGTTTATGATTAATAAGTTGCATGAAAATCTTGGTCATGTGATACGGTGGAATGTGGAAACCATTATAAGAAAACTTCAGCAAAAAAGTGAATGTATGTAAACTTAGAAGACTAAAAATACGTTACGACGAGAAAGGTGTCTAATGCGATGGCAACTGGTAATAAAGATAAAGATGTATGACCGATAAAAACTTGCTCATTTTACCCTTATGACCAATCCGATGCGATGATAGTAAGACTCACTTTAGAACATTCTTAAGCGGCTAACTAAGAAAAGTTTCCAAGTTTAGAGAAGACTTATTTATATTAGAATAAAGACTTAACAAATTTTGACAAAGAAACATAAGAAAACTTATCCTTTTTTCCGAGATGGGAGTCTAGTCTAGCCAGCCAAGTCAATTTTTACACACATTTATAGATATAATGTTTCTCTACATCTTCTAACAGCATGAAACAGTAACGATTACGGACCCAACGAAGACGATATCGGGCACTCGCAGCGAGCACTCGGTGCCCATCAACAGGATGCGTTTGCGCATCGCCGAGCGACTGAAGGACGCGCAGAACACCGCGGCCATGTTGACCACGTTCAATGAAGCTGATATGAGGTAACATTCGTTTTGTCCCATGTAAGTGCAGTTCCAAAGTCTGATACAAGTCAATTGTGGGACTCTCTACAACCGCGGCTAAACATACTTTTTGGAAAGAAAGAAGCTTTAAGTTTTGGATCTTTTACAATGTGGAAAATGTTGTCTCTGAAGTGTTATTTTTACCGACTTCACAAAAAGGAGGAGGTACTATGTTCGGCTGTTTGTATGTTTTTTTTTTGTATGTTTGTTCTTCGATTACTCCGTCAATTGTCAACGGATTTTGATGGTTCTTTTTTTGTTTGATAAGTCATGATTCAGGGGTGGTCCCATATAAATTTTGTGGCGATCGGTTTAGTGCTTCTCGAAAAATTCACCAAGAACAAAAAAAAAATTTCATAGACGATGTGTGCTTTGTCTTCAAGTTTCTATTTTCGTTTTATAAGATTGTTATTAGTAGTTTTATTTTGAAAATAAATTACTTTGAAAGATACTATACACAGTCAAACATTGGGAGTCGACACTAAAAAGTAATAAATAAAAAACTTTTTTCAAAAAAAAAATAACCGCCTTCAAAAACTAAAAACCCAATAATAACTAAAATTTCGGAAGTCGGTGGTTTCTCTTCTGCCATTCAATTTGTGTTGCCACTGACTTCCGAAATTTTAGTTATTATTGGGTTTTTAGTTTTTGAAGGCGGTTATTTTTTTTTTGAAAAAAGTTTTTTATTGTCTGTCGTACTGATAGTTAACAAATCTGGCCGCAGATTTTTAGAAAAAAAAAATAGTATGAAACAGTATGGAAGTCCAAATTGTTTACAATCAATTCAGATGTTATAGCTTTGGGAAAAAATGTCAAGCCCCTTCCTAATCCAATACTCACGAGTTCTAAAACAGTACACTAATAGACTTAATCATTTTATTTTCTAAATACCAGGCAGCCAATTTAAAGGAAATGTCCAAGTTTCTTTTGCACATATTTAATATTCCTTCTCCTATATCTATTCAAACAATATAAAGTTGTTAAGAAAAACCTGCCTGGAACCTACATAGTTTACGAAACCTAGTATAATGTTGTCTGCAGCAAGCTAATGGCGTTTCGAAAAGCAAATTTGGATACCTTCGTGAAGAAGTATGGAGTGAAGCTGTCATTTATGTCTCCGTTTCTGATAGCTGCTTGTAACGCCTTGAAAGACCAACCGATCGTCAACTCTGTTATACATAAAAAGGACATTATATACAGGTAACGACTCAATATGATAAAATTTTGTATAAACCATTTAAAAAAATTCGCCCATTTCAGTTGTACAATCCAATCACAGTATTTTCAACCACTGCAAGTACTGAAAGACAGAATCAACGGTGGAGTCCAATAGGAAAGCGCCTAGCAATGAAGCCTATAAGTATGGACGTTAGGGTGGGGTGGGGTTGGCGCCAGATATAAAGGGGACACCAAAGAAATCTTTCAAAATTCAAAATTCAAAGCATTTATTTCACTTAGACCATTTACAGGTACTTATGAATTGTCAAAGAGTCGGTCGGTCTGTTAGTCAGAAAAGAAAAGTGACGCTAATTGCCTGTTCCAAAACGTAGATCTCTATGGAGAAGAACAGGCAAGAAACTCCACGGACACTCTTTTAAAAATATCATGTTTTACAAAGTCTTACATATATTATTACTCCAAACTAAACAGAATCTTTTGTCTTATGCATGAAAAAATGGAGGTAAAGGTCGCTGAAATAATCCCAGGGTGCCAGTATTGCTCAAACCGGCACTGCAAATAAACCTACCTCAGACACTGCAAACAACCTTATAGCCGTTATGGTTTTTTTTTCAACAATTTAACATTTGTATCCACAGGGACTACGTCGACATATCAATCGCAGTAGCAACTCCTCGCGGCCTGGTCGTGCCTGTGCTCCGTAACGTTGACTCCATGGACTATCCACGCCTCGAACTTGAGATTAACGCGATAGCTAATAAAGCCAGGAATGGTAAAATACTACACTATTTTGACTGCACCATGTTTTTGTAGATTTTCCATGAGGAACTTCTTAGTAGTGTACCTGATTGAAACAATCTTCAAGACGAAGAGTACTCTAGTTATGCTGCAATACTGTACTGTAATATAATACAGTTGAAACTTTGGTATAAGTACCAGTACCACGTACAATAAATGCAACCATGAAGGTTGTTATTTGCAATTGCTGTCATGTGAGACAGCTATTTAGATTTCAAATACTTACGAGCGGCCAACAAGTCAACATCTCCTGAGGATGTATCGTGGTGAGGAAACACGTGTCGAGTATCTATAAGTATTGAGTGTCGGGTTGCATGTTATTTACTGCTCTTCTGCTTGTGCATTTTTGCGGGCGGTGATTGCGTGCATTTTATGCAAAGCTTGGTCTGGTAGCATTTGAATCGCTAAGTGGCTTAGCACTGTAGGCAAGCAGACAGAGACTTTTTACTATTACTCTCGCTCGTGCATCCCGTCTGTCTGTCTGTAGACACTTTGTGTGTAGTTTCTATAAAACAAAACAAAGAAATTGTTTAAAATTCTCTTAATTAAATTACCCGATTGATTCTCTATCCTCTAACAGAAGATCTTGATAAACTGACGATAAATGATATTCCTTAAATCTTAGGTAAACTGATGCCAGCAGACATGCAAGGCGGTACCTTCACAGTGAGCAATGGAGGAGTATTCGGGTCTCTGCTGTCCATGCCCATCATCAACCTGCCGCAGTCAGCCATATTGGGCATGCACGCTATCATCCCGAGACCGGTCGCAATATCTGGCAAGGTATGACTGAAATCTTCACACATATGTATGACTCCACACGCTCAGCTCAGCTCGACTCCATTAATGCTTACTGTCAATATATACAGTTATCGTAGAGGTATCTACAATAACTGTATACAAGGTGAATTTTTAGTCCCGTACCACCCACTAGGAGATGATTCTACCCATGAAAACAAACAACTTTTATTATGGAACCTACTCTGAAATCACGAAAAAAATATCAGCTGTTTCATATATTACGGTTGGAGGCCATTGAACTTTTGTTAGGCACAGCTGATATTTTTTTCGCGATTTCAGAGTTGGTTCCATAATACAAGTTGTTTGTTTTCATGGGTAGAATCATCTCCTAGCGGGTGGTACGGGACTAAAAATTCACCTAGTATATTAAGTCAGTAGCGGTATCGACAGTGAACAGTACCTCAATTGTACTTTGATGATTGGTTCCACCATCAAAAACAGTGGAAGGTGGAACAAATCAATGTCGAAGGTTAAGTTTGTTTGTCGACATCAAATAATCGCTCATCTTTATGAAGTTTACGCTTTAAGCACACTACGCCATCATCATCTGCTTTGTTAACCAACCATATATTCCTGTAGCCAATTGCGACTCCAAGATTTTGGTGCAGGAAGAGCTTATTACGAACTACACAATCAACAATTAATTGCACCGTGCATCCCTGACATAAATAAAGGTTCTCTTCTTGATGAATGGAGGTTGCAAGTACTTGCAAGCCCATCCCTCTCAATTAATTCAAGAGCCTGCTTCACTTCCTCTGGTTCTCCATACGCTGTATGGAGCGGTCAGAGAGGCAAGCTGACGAAAGTTGAGACCAGTAACTCTCACTGGTATCGCTGGAATGCGACCCCTCGCCCGCTTTTCCACGCAGCGCCCCGTGTTCGCCTCATTCGTTTAGTTAGTAGACATCGAATACTGTCAGCGTTGCGTCTCATCGCGAGGTGCACAGCTAAGTCGTACAGGTAGTAAGTACATTTGCCCCCTATTGTTAATTTACCCAATACCCACTTCACTTCTTTTTTCGCAGGTTGAAATCAGGCCTATGATGTACCTCGCACTGACATATGATCACAGGTTGAT
Source organism: Athetis lepigone (assembly GCA_033675125.1). NCBI lineage: Eukaryota > Metazoa > Arthropoda > Insecta > Lepidoptera > Noctuidae > Athetis > Athetis lepigone. The sequence continues at coordinate 13,805,738 of CM066214.1, forward strand.
TGATGGCCGCGAAGCAGTTCTATTTCTACGAAAAGTAAAGTCGGGGGTTGAAGACCCTACTTCAATACTTGCCGGCATTTAGTTGTATGGTCTAAATCTAGGTTTACAGGTACCAACAGCACAATACACTTGTTAGAGCGTTAAAGTTGACATTTATCTATAAATATATAAATATTATTTAGTAAGAGTTATTAGACATTGTAAAGTTCACGTTCGGCTACTTTTCGAATCATTGGAATTTATATGATTTGGACCCAGTACATGGTCAATAAAATGTGTACCCAAGCATGATTCCTTTAATAAACGGTTTAATTCATTATTTTTTATTTTATTTTGGATGTAAATATCTGATTTTCTTTACTTATACACACAAACCTACAAACAGCTGAAAGCGACTTCGATTTATAGGTACTACGTTAAGTAAGGCCCGAATCACACCGGAATGGCAGCGGCGCGGCGCGGCGAGCACTTTCAGTGTGAAATAATTTTAAACTTTAACTACATACTTAAAAGTCTAGTATCGCTTGAAAAGCTTGAAAAGGTCGCGCGACTGCCAGCGGCCGTCAGCGGCCGCCCGCGGCGCCGCGAGCGGCCGCACGCCATGCGCGCGCCTCTTGTTTCTAGCGACGCTGGCGGCCTCGCGGCGCCGCGGGCGGCCGCTGCCGGCCGCTGCCATTCCGGTGTGCGTTGTCCCTAAGTATCTAGAATTCGTGATCACTTGTTTATACGACCAACTGACTCGGAGTGTTTCTTTTTCTTTTTTTTTTAAGTTTTAAAATATCGTAATCAGTTAAAAATCGCTTGAGCAATGCACGCTATTAGTAAAGCAATTTTAGATTAATCCACAATAATCATTATTTTTCTTTTATTTTCATAAAATTTGGTACGTAAAGAATCATGCCAGGATGCTTCAAATAACATGCCAATACATCGTCAAATTAATAAAACCTATTTCTTGTTCTTCTCTATTGAAGTAGAGAAAAAAAATCTAAAGTGTTTTTTTACAAAAGAGTTTACATCAACTTTCGTTACACATTAAGTCTCTACCCCACAGGTGCGATTTATATCGCAAGCGTTGTTATAATAGGTTCAGATTCCTAGCACATAATCTGCGATAATTATTAACACACAGGCAGCGTGTAACTTCGTACTCGTAGCCATCTTATACATATATGCCTATGCCCTTACTAATAATCACTGTGTAAAGTTATGTCATGAATAAAGCCTGTGTACATTTTTTGACGTATAAACCGTGTGTGAGTGAGATAAAAAACATACGAGTATACGAGGAGTGAATAAACTTGGCTTCAATTATTTCTTATAGGTGCAGTATCCAGTAACTTCGTACTCGTAGCCATCTTATACATATATGCTTACTAATAATCACTGTGTAAAGTTATGTCATGAATAAAGCCTGTGTACATTTTTTGACGTATAAACCGTGTGTGAGTGAGATAAAAAACATACGAGTATACGAGGAGTGAATAAACTTGGCTTCAATTATTTCTTATAGGTGCAGTATCCAGCTTTATTTAAAATTCTTGGATCTTATTGACCGCCGAAGACCTATGTATATATGGTATAGGCTTTAATAATAAATTTTGTTATCTGGCAATATTTATATTATGTCCATAGACTAAGATTATGATTATAGAAATGTCAATTGTCAAAGAGATTCCATGTCCGTGTATGTATTTTTTGGTATATTTATTCGGCGCGACAATTGATCAAACTTGTTTTTCTTGTGAATAACATCTTTTTTCACGTGAAAGAATACATACTTTGAACACCAATTTTAAGTGAAACCTTTCTTTCGGTGTACTGTAGCTTAATATGTGTTAATTGTAAAATAATGAGGCGAGGTCATCCAGGCATCGGAGGATGGCGAAGTGAAAATCAGAGGCATTTTAGGCCTAGAAGTAACGGCCCTCCTCGATTTAGAACTCCGAGAACCTATCCACTACTTCAAAGCCCCAGGTAAGCTCATGGTGCCAATATAACTTTCAATAACGCTGTTGCATCACGGACGCGCCAATATTTTGCTTATACCTTGAAAAATTTATAAAAGTATCGTGTATGTACAATTGTTATTACATTGGTTTAAACTTATCTTTTGGTGTAAAGTTAGATGAATGTTAATATAATGAGCAAATTAATAGAAGTAACCTCCGTTTCTATTGTTTTCTTAGTTGTTATTATATTCTATTTCAGATTCCCGCCACCTAACCCTCGACTAAATCATAGAGGCCCACCACCTTACAATGCTCATGGAGGGCATTCAGAAAACCATAGTCGACAGGATCACCATGATAGACACAGGGATTATAGAGACAGCCATCACCAAAGTGACCAAAGAATGCTTGAGAGGGAGCATCATTCACGGTCCAGACCAATGTACCAATATGGCCGTCATAATGTAAGATCAACAGACAATGAATGCAGCTCCTACAATGACTCATCAAATTATTATGAAGAAGCTCCACCAGAGGCATATCATGTTAATAGCCTTGGAGACATAGATCAAAGGCAACTCCCACCATTATCCCATCCTCCAGATACTTATAGCCTGCAACAGCCAGCTGTATGGACCAATCCACCTCCAAATTACAAGAAACATGATTATGATGATAACACTCAAAATTCCTTCAGACATCATGATATTCCAGAAAGAAATAAAGTACCTATTGTAGATTATACTGGTCATAGGCCACCTGCATCAGATCATTATGGAAGTATATCTGGACCAACCACTAATAATAATGACACATCCTTTAGTAGATCTGTTGATGATACTGTGGATATTGTCAGAAAACGGTTAATGAATCGAAACGATCCTGACCGATTATCTCTGGATGTTGCCACCACTCAAAATATAAGTGAGCAGGAAGTAATTGAGAATGTTAATCAGCACATTCAACAAGAGCAACCAGCCAAGAAGAGGATACCACGACAGAGACAAAACGTCAAATCAAATTGTGATCAAATGAAATCAAATATTGTCCATCAACTGTTTAAGATGGACAAAGATAAAATGCATAAACTAATGGATGACCCAGGGTCTTCATCTAAGTTCGAGTATGCTATAAGCAGCTTAATAACAGAGTCTCAAAACAGTTTGAATCGTCATTTACGGTCTGTGGCTGAGAAATCCCTCTACAGTTCCAGCACTGACTTCATTCACAATGACAACAACACAATATATGAGGATACTTTCATGAAGCAAATGCAATGTCTCTTAGATCCACAAGACACTGTATTGCTTGAAGATATAAAGCCTATTGTCATGGCTGAACTCAGTAAAGTTCTACAGTTATCTGAATTTGAGCAAAGGTTTGATCTACCCGATGACCACATCACCCATCATCATACAAGAGAAGAAAATCCATATTTTGAGGCCTACAATTATGATGAATACTCACAAGAAGAAGATCAACATACATCATTAAGTCATGATAATACAAACAGATTAGACATGCCAGATCATTCCAATAAGAACTGTAATTATGATCATGAACCACAATATCAAGAGGTCAAACCTCTGTTTGAGAGACGTCCATCAAAAAGAATTGACCATGTTCAAGAAAGGCAACATGAGGACCGAAAAAACCTAAGAAGAAGTTTGGAAAACCCTGTCATAGACACTTTTAAAAGTAAAGAAGAACCACTACCACTATTTGATAGTAATACTGACCAGCTCTCTGAGGATGAAGATACATTTGCTGAACTGGACAGGCAATATCATGTAGCTGTTGACCACAACTTTATTGAAAATGATGATCTCTCTAGAGGAGCAACCCCCAAGCTTCAACCTGTTCCACAAGAACCACCTCAGATTGATGATGAAATTGACAATCAGTTACAAAGCATGGCACAGACGCCTTACCCTTTTCTTACTGCACACTATATGGATAACCTCAGAGATATAGCTAGAAATATCAAGCAGGAAGTCACATCATCTGTAAATTATCAAAATGACAATACTTCAAACAAACATAAATCTTCTGACAATAGTATTCACAAAGTGAAACAAGTTAATATAAAGCAAGAAAGTGTACCACAACCTAAAGATACTGAGAAAGAGACTGAAAAATCTAGTAGTTCGAATATCATTAAAACTTCTCCATCAAACTCACGAAAAAGGTCTATTGACCAAAGACCATCTCATCGCAAAGAGAAGCGAAAGAAAAGTGAATCCAGCCAATCCGATTCATCTAAACCAACATCTGATAAAAATGTCCCTGCTAATGTAAATTCTGGTTCCATTAAGTCAACAGATAAGTGCAATGAAGCCCCAAAGCCTTATTATAATATATTTTTACCTAAAGAAGAAAGTCCGAAAGACACTAAGGATAGTAAAAAAGTAGACATTGCAGATAAAAGCTATTCAGATAAATATGTCAAAAGGAAAGAACCCTCAAAGAGGCCCAAAGAAAAAGAGAGTGACTCAGGCAGAAAGAGACATTCTAGCACCTCCAGCCAAACCCTTCTAAGTCCTAAAGATAGTATTAATTCGAGCAGTCATACATCATCAAAATCAGATCCTAAAATTAAACTTAAGACTTTTGATATGTTTGTGGAACAACCCAAGAAGTCATCATCTCATCACCATGCACACAGAAACACTGCTACAGCAGTTACTCCTACAAAACCTATTGTGGAGGAAAACATATCTAAAATAGTATCAACACCAATGAAGGAGTCAAGCAAGAAGACAGTGCAGACAAAACATGTGGGCACTCAAGTTATTAGAAGACTCATACATAAAGAAACTCAGACATTTCAAACTAAAACTTGCAGTACTAGGTTTTCTCAAACAGAGAGGAAGAAAATGGTATCAAAATTTGTACAAACAGTTGCTATATCTTTAACAAAGTCAAAAACAAACACTACTGATGCTTTTGAAAGAATGAAAGAAATAGACATGGAAATACAAGTTTTATTGCAAGAAAAATTCAAACTGTACAGTTCCTTAGAATCCAAAGACGCATGTCCAAGCAGTATGCCTACTTTGGGCATGACTGTTTTGAATGTAACGGCTAATGATGAAAATAGAGACGAGGGTGATGATGACACACAAGAAAATAATGTAATAAGTGCAGATGAAATTGTAGAGGATTTCACTAACATACCAGTAGAAGAATTAGAGCAAATAGCTTTAGAAACTGTTCAAGAAGACAGTAGTGATTCAACTAAAGTAGAAAAAAGAACTTTGCGACAAAAAGTACTACAACAAGAAAGGAAGAGTTCTGAGAGTCCCACGTCAAGTAAAAGGAGTAACAAGAAAGGAAAACCACCTAACATATCTCTTATTGAACAGATTATTACAGATGATAGACCTTTAGAAGACATCATATCGCTAGACGACCTAGAGCAGCCGCAAACTACTAAATCTAAGAAGAAACCTCGATCTCAACCAAAGAAAAAATCGACCAAGAAAACTAAACCCGTGAAGAATGTTAACATAAATTCGTTTGATTTGAAGGACTGCTCAGTGGTTCTTATTCAGACTGATGTAAGAAAGTTTATAAAAGAAGAAACTATGGACTCTGATACTGTAACTGAAGATGCAGCACCTTCAGTTACTGAATCAGAGGAAACAGTTGTAACAGAAGTAAAACCCACATTAAGACCAACTCAAGAAGAAGAGACTGTAGTCAATGATCTCCAGTTTGACATGTTAGATGTATCAGAGGATATAGTGATAGGGGCTGATAGTGAGGTAAAAAGTACTGATAAAGGCATCCATGAGTCTGGGATGGAGGTAATAAATGAGGAGATAATACTCGATAATAGCCAGTCGTCTGCTGATGATGCGTGTGCGGCGGAGACCGCTCAGTCAGAGAATGAGTGCAAGATGTACGACTACTCGACAGATGAGAAACTGCGCCGAGATTCCGTCACAGTCACTGGCAATGCTGATGCTGTGCTCGCGATAGAGGTGAGTTTTTAATTTTATAGTTCTACTTTACCCTGAGTTTTCATCCGCGTTAAGTTACTAATAAAGATGTCCTAGATAAAGTTATGCTAACCAATTTTGAATTTGTATCCTTAGGCAAGAGAAGTGGGGAGCCTTCAGCACTGGGCAACATTTACAAAAATATTATTTCATTTCTGACTGCAAATTCCAGAGATATGCTCTTTTAAATTAGCAAACATTACATAGTTTATATCAAACATTGTTCAAAAACCGAGAACTCGAGAAATTAAAAGTTATCAACAACTAATCCAATTAAATAGAAAAATAGGCTATGCTTTCATTTTTAATTTGTAGCGGGAGAAATATCACCGCATCTTAGCTATATAATTAATCTTTGCATCGAGACAGGTGCTTTTCCCGATGCACTAAAAGTATCAATAATTAAGCCACTATTTAAAAAGGACAATAGAGAGCTTATGCAATTTTATAGGCCAATATCTCTTATTAGTATTATTGCTAAAGTATTTGAAAAGCATTTATATAAGCAACTGTATACTTACCTCGAGAGAGAAAACATTCTCACTAATGAACAGAAAGGGTTCAGAAACGGTAAAACTATTAACTTGGCAATCTACGATTTTTTGTACTATGTCATGCAAAAAGTAGATTGTAATATACCTGTATGTACGATTTTCTGTGACATGACGCAGGCCTTTGACCACGTCCGGCACGACATATTGATTGATAAATTGGAAGCATACGGTATAAGAGGTAATGTTTCAAACCTTGTTAGATCGTATCTAAGTAACAGAACACAATTTACAGAAATTTCAGCAGTAAATAAAAGCAAAAAACAAGAAATTATGTACAGATCAACGGAACGCGTAGTTAAATTCGGTGTACCCCAGGGCACTGTCGTCGGCCCGTTATTTTTTATATTATATATTAATGACCTACCCAAAAGCATCGATCACCCTATGACACTTTTTGCCGACGACAGTACTATTACAATAGCTTGCAAGAATAGGGACACATATGAATCCGATATTAATAATTCCATAGAATCTATGATAAAATGGTTGGAAAACAATAATCTCAAGATTAACTTGGGAAAAACTAATATTCTGCACTTTGCCCAAAGATCATACATACCAAATGTAAATGTTCAGTATTGTAACAACAACATAGATAAAGTGAACATGATCAAATTTCTTGGAGTAACTATTGACGGCAAATTGGATTGGAAAGAGCATACGGAAGTATTGAGCAAAAAAATTAGTAATTCCGCATATGCACTGTATAAATTAGCCCCCATCTTAAATACAAATGCACTGCTAACTGCTTATCACGGCTTAGTGTCCTCTAACTTGAGATATGGGCTCATTTTTTGGGGAAATTCTACAAATAAGGGTATAATTTTCAAAACACAAAAAAGGTGCCTGAGGGTTATGTTTGGACTTTGTACTACAGAGAGTTGCAAACCATTTTTTAAAAAATATAAAATTTTAACCCTTCCTTCCATGTACATTTTAGACACCATTATGTTCGTCAAATGTAATCCACACTTGTTCCCTTTAGTGTCAGATAAAGTTGTCCGAAATAGACGTGACAATAGTAAGCTCTGTATTCCGAGATCCAGGACGTCACTAATGCGGAAAAGTATATTCTGCATGGCGCCAATTCTATATAATAAGTTGCCAAAACATTGGAGGGAATATAGTACCGAAAAATTAAAAAATACATTAAAAAGCCTTCTGTGTGAGAAAGTCTATTACAGCACTGACGAATTCCTAATTGACAAATTAATTTGACTTGTATAATGTAAATGACATCCTAACTTTTATTAATACTTGATTTGACATTTGATTATTTTATTTTGTAGTATTTATTTATGATGAGCTTATGACATTATAATTATTGTACCTTTTAATTTTATGCTCTAAATAGGATTGTTAAAATGTGTGTAATGTAATGGACTCTAAATTCAATTATAATGCCGTCTAGCGTCCGGTATCTCATATTTGTACGCCGTTCAGGCAAAACATGACTGTCGGATAAATTTAATAGAACATCTTGCATGCGATATGTGTGTATACTCATGTTTTGGACAAATAAAATTATCTTTATCTTTATCTTTATCTTTATCTTTCATGGCATAACCACTGAGCGGATTTTGATGTATGTGATACCAAAGTATTTGAACCACAAGATAGTTGCATAGGCTACGCTACATTTATTCCTTGTCACAAAAGCTGCTTATAACAAATTCTTCAATAGGCAAGACTGCCAAAAAAACTAGTGAAAAAAATATATATTCTTTCTATTTTTGTCGAAAACGAAAAATATCGACGTTACAGTTCGTTGAAGTTTCGCGTAACAACTAGTGCCCTTACTAATAATCACTGTGTAAAGTTGTGCAATGAATAAAGCCTGTGTAACCATACATTTTTTGACATATAAACCTGTCATAACTTTATGCAGCGTTTATTAGTAAAGCGCTTAGTATAATTCGTACTGAACAGAAAGTAAGTAAGTATGCTGGGACAGTAGTAGTAGTTTCTTATTATCCTTCGAACACACGTGATTCGAGAAGCAATAGAAAGTCAATAGCAGCCCGACAGCCGGCTGTCGCTTGGCCGTTGAAAGATTAGTTTGATGTAGCAAAAGATACGTGTCCTGCATTTTTGGACGGTCCAACAGACGGACTAAACAAAATGCCATTTTTAATATGCTCGTCATCCATATTCCAGTGCATAGAGAACGACTTCATAGCAGCTTGTCTGGACGGCAACGTGTACCACTTCAGTGGAGACGGGCAGCTTCTCAACACGCTGCGGGGCTCCAACCTGGCCGTCACCTGCCTCACCATCGTCAAGGAGAAGTACGGGACCACTGTGTACACTGGCTCACTGGACTCCAGGATACGATATTATGATTTGGAGGTGAGTTGCATTTTTTCAGTATTTTTTTTTTCAGTTTCTTTTTCTTACAAAATAACTGTCTAGGTCTAGTCTGCTGAGATGCTTTCTAATGCAGAAGCTTTTGAGAGGGCATAGTACTCTCAGAAGATTCTTTAAAAGCCTTGGCGCACCACATTTTTGAACACGACTTCAACGCGCGTTTGTATCGATACACACACGAGTTAGCATCGCGTTTGTATCGCATCAATCAAACCACAAACTGCTTTGTAGGATAAAAGAGCGCTGTCCACGCACGCACAAAAACAGGATCCTTATTGCCGGATTGCTTATTTATCACAGTACAATACAGTTTAATTGACCTATATCAACAGATCATACTTTTATGGTGATATTTACATAATAATGATAAAATGTCGTGATGGCCCAGTGGATAAGATGCCCACCGCTCATATAAGAGGTTGCGGATTCAAATCCGAGCAAGTACCACTGTGACTTTTCAATTCATATATGTACTTTCAAAGTTTATCTTGGACATCACTGACACCCCGTACCTCGGAAAGCACGTTAAGCCGTTGGTCCCGGTTGTCATTCGTAGAACTTTGACAGTCGTTACGGGTATTCAGAAGCCAGAAGGTCTGTCCAGTCGAGCCAAAGGGTATCGTGTTGCCCAGTTACTGGGTAGTGGAGGTCTGATAGGCAGTCGCTTCACGTAAAACACAGGTATCCAGCTAAATCCGGTTCGGCTGGAAGCCGACCCCAACATAGTTGGGAAAAAGGCTAGGGAGATGATTGATTTACATAATAATTATACTGGTTGATATAATAAATTCAGCACATATGACATTGGTTTGGCTAAGATGTTTCACACTCTTTAGTGATATCATGATATACCTAATATTATACATACAAGTGTACATAGTCTGATAGCTAGAATAGTTTTTAATGTATAGATAAATAGATAGTATAATACGCACTTCAAACTAGTCAAACAACTACGTCCAATCGATGCAGGTACAAATATAGCCTCGATGACGTCACCGCCAAAAGGCGGCTATGAACAGATTTATCAAATGGGATGACAGTAACATCCGGCATTATCCGTAGGTGGGCTGATAACATCTCTTCGTCTATTAAGAACGCGCACACTAAATGTGACACCAACTTTTAAGTTTATTTAGAAGTATTGGACCTTCTTCATCATAAACCTCCCTCTGGGAGGTTTGGTTTCCGCACTTAGTCCTCAGGACCTTTATCGAACAATTGTAAAAAAGTTGGTAAAACAAATATATCGGTGTAGTTTTTATTATCTCCTATGCGTGTCGTTACATACCCTGTACATTTCGTCGTTAACGAACTTTTACCGAATCGGACCAGTAGCAGTTTCTAAAACTAGCTTCAAACAAAGTATTAAGATTTTTGTTTTTTTGATAACTTATTATTTCTATCTCTACATATATATTATATTTCTGTAACAAATGTTAATTAATGTAAGATGAATCTTTTTACATGTACAATGTTAATGAGTACGAATTTCACATTTCCTTCTGTATTTCTATCATATCTACCTCAAAAAGGTCTACTTGTAAGGAAGTATTGGTATTATGTTGGGAGCCATGGTAACCGTCATCTTAACCCCCCCCCCCCCCCAGAAGCAGATTAACCATCCTCCGAAATCGCAGAGCAACAATCAGTCCACTTATTTACTGTAACTTCTTACATTCCAGACGGGCCTAGAGAAGGGCCCAGAGTGCAATGTCCTCAGTCCGATTCAGACGATGGACCGCGCGTGGGACACTGTCTTCGTTGGCACCAGGACTGGTTTTGTGCTGCAGTTTGAATGCAAGGTAAGTTTCGAAAGTGCCAACCTACTTTCTGAAACGGTCATCAAATGATGTTGATTGAATATATCTTCCAAAAATTGCAGATGCTAAGAATGCTACTCCTAAGCTGCTTTGCCTTTGCCTGTGCTTTGTGCACGCCGATGCCAATGCCTTTCGGACTAATCAACCGATTCTGCCAATGCATAAGCGTAAAATGGCCTAGAATTTATTTATTTATATCAATTTTCTTTCAAAGTCCTGTGCTAACTTCAACAATCTTCATTCCAGAACAACATGCTTATACCAGTGAGTACAGTAAAATTCTCGGAGCAATCGATCCTAGCCCTCCGTGCTATGAAGGAAGGTCCTCGCAAAGTGTTGCTAGTCGCCGCGCGCTCAGAAAACGTCACGATAAAGGACGCACAGACTGGCTTGTTGCTACGTACGCTCTCTGGGCCCAAGATGACAGTGTACACACTGCTTTTTGAAGACGGCAAGGTGTTCTGTGGGACCAGCAGCCATCAGATACATGTTTTTGATTATGCTGTGAGTATTTTGAGATGTTTGTCGGTAGATTTAAATCCAACCTTAAATAATAATGTTCAGGCTCAGCCTGTCCCTTTGCTGCCTTGTCATTTGTTTCTGAGTTTAGTTGTCTCTAAACGTGGTTTTATATATTTAGAAGCGCACCAGGCAATGCTTTTTACCTATAAAAGCAAGAAGTTGACGTAACTGCATTAAAACTGCTAATTAACCAACCTGGCGTGCAATTTAAATAATGTGCAATCAGCGAGGTAGATAAGTATGCAGATCCTATTTTCTGCGTGAATTCAAATTTATAATAGAAAAGTTTCCATCGAGTTTTTGGTAGACTCAATGACCTTGCATACTGTTGTACTATCGACAAAATTGAATCATGACCCATTTCGACGACAAATCGTTTGAAGCTGTCAAAATAATAAGACTAGACGTGTGACATTTTTAATACATGTTTACGCGATTGTCGACCTAATTGTATTTAAACGTTTGTAGGAAAATAAGCTTATGGTGGGTCATGATTCCATTTTGTCGATATTACTTTGCTCCCTGTTCGTAGCGAAAACACAATAAAAACTGTATTAGCTAGTAGGCCCTTACTGAAGTTTAATGTTAGTTTAACATTATTACTTAACATTTGTTCAATTTCCATTTCCAGAGTGGAGCTCACACCGGCTGCCACGAAGGGGGTAAGGGCGCGGTCTGCCTGCGCGCGACAGGCGGGCTGCTGTTCGCGGGCTGCTACGACGGCTGCGTGTACGTGTACCGCGAGGGCGAGACGCGGCCACTCGCGCAGCTGCGAGGACCCAGCCTTATGCTGCTGTCTCTTGCTGTTGTAGGCAGTAAGGTGAGAGAGATATAGCAAATTGGATGACGGGATGGTGACGTAGTCATCTTATTTCTCGGGTCCCAGACTATATCTGTACCAAATTTCATTAAAATCGGTTCAGTGGTTTAGGCGTGAAGAAGAGACAGACAGGCAGACAGACAGAGTTTCTTTCGCATTTATAATATTAGAGAATTTTATATATAAGTAAACTGTTAGATACAGACAGATTACGCGTACTTTTGGCTAGATGATCTTTTTCATCGATTTGACGTACGCGAACTTTACATCTCAGCCCACATTGTGGTAGCTATTTAAAAAAAACTCTACATTATTAACATTTCAATGCGAAAAAGGAATGACAAAATTTTATTTGTTTCAGATTATCGCTGGCTACAAAGACAGAAGTTTGTATATATGGAAAATACCATTAAGTATATTACAAGAGATGATTTTATGAATTTCTACATAGGTGTTGTAGATTAAATCTCACGTTTACCTTTAGTTGAATATATTCCGTGATTTGTTTGTTTTAAGCTAATGTGTATATAATAAAATAAAAGAAGTTTTAATGAGCCATGTCTGAAGTTTGTTTTCCCTTTAGGACTGGACTCCATCAAAGCCAAAAGGAATAGAGATGTCTCGTACATTATAACCATGTCACCAATAGGGTACCTATTGTATTACGCTGAAGCTAGGGGGATTCATCACAGTAAGCACAACAACACGTTCTCTGTACAAGCACACTGCGCGGTTTACGCATGTTATTATAGTGTTTCACTGTTCCTTTTCTTTACTAGGTAGGACTTAGGGACAACGCACACCGGAATGGCAGCGGCCGCTGACGGCCACTGGCAGTCTCGCGACCTTTTCAAGCTTTTCAAGCGATACTAGACTTTGAAGTATGTAGTTAAAGTTTAAAATTATTTCACACTGAAAGTGTTCGCCGCGCTGCTGCCGGCCGCTGCCATTCCGGTGTGACTCGGGCCTTATTTCTGGTTCAATATTTAAAACGCAGTCCTTTGAGTAGCGCAGAGAAATGTGGTAACCGACTTATTTTTTATTTACGCCTTAACATTGTGGCGACATCTATCACCGAACATGCGAACTACAACTGACAATGTCGGGCAGTAGCCCACCAGACCCAACATAACACCCGTCTGGTCGGAGGATCCTCTCTTTTCAATGGAGGATGAGGGACTTTAAACTGATCTTACTGATCTGTTCCATATCCCCCCAAAACATCCGCTACCAAAAAAACCCTTGGGCTGTTATCATTATTATGCGCGCTACGCGACAAAGCTAGAGAGGTTCCAGTTTTCAATTAAGGGGACAACCGACGAAATCGCAGTCTCTAAGTATATAGGATGGTACTCAGGGAGTAGTGTGACCCCCTTCATAAGACGAAATTCAGTCAAATATGGTTCATAATTTTAATATACTATTATTAGTGATTGACCTAGACCCTGGCCAGGGAAGACCATGAAACCCCTCCTCCTTTCCCTTGGACGCGACGGGGTGCGAGAAGACCCATTATCGCGCGGGGTAGGCTTATACAGTTTGAGTTATGATGTCCTACAACTTAAATTTGATGTTTTGTAGAGTTTCATTTATGCTTTTTGTGAAATGAAACCAAAATTTTGTAAATTCCTTTCAAATTCTAAATGGATAGTTAGGGCATAGCCATGGGGCATAGCCACCACATAGCACAGCACCGATGAAGACCACAGAATCTATCTGTGCTACGTGGTACAAAAAAAAAAAGGTAAATAAATATTTTATTAAAAAACAGTTGATTTATTTATTTCCAACAATATTTATTTTCTCTATTTAGTTTTAAATACATTAACCTTTTGTCGACCAAGCGACAGCCGGCTTTCGCGCTGCTATTGTTGTTCTATTATGTCTCGGATCACGTGTGTTCGAAAGATCAATAAGAAAATACAAAGACAAAGAGCATCAAAGTTCTGAAGATGCTTGTGATGTCACTGTTCAGTAAAAATTGTACCCAGGCGTGATGTCACGCGGCGAAACTTCAAAGCACTGTATCTATAATAAAAGTACTCTGTGCACTGTATCGACGACTTTTTTTGTTTACAACAAAAAAAGAAAAAAAACGTATCCATTTTTTTTTTGTATCTAGCTGACAGACTAAATAGTTTTTTTTTTTGCAGTCTTGCCCATTGAAGATATTGTTCTATGGGGTTTTTTTTGTGATAATAGCAGGGTTAAATGTAGAGCGTAGCCACACAACACAAGACATGTTGTGTTCAAAGGTTTAAAACTCATTCGATTGTATTGATACTAAACTTCATTTAGTCGATTTTTCAACATACTAACTGTTTCTGAACGTAATTTAGTTTCTGCCAAGTGGCACTCCTGTTTAAATTTCTTGACTTACGTCAGTGGGTGTTTCGGACGGCGGCCATTATTCTACGTTTAATTAATAATTTTTTTGCTGTTTTGTGCTAGAAACAAAGAAGTCAACTATTTTCGACATATTCTATATTATTATAGTTTTGGAAAAAATACATTTATAGTACAAAAATGAATCCAGAATAGTAAGTATTTTTGATAAAAGTAACATGGCGATTTAGAAACAAGGATGGTGCAGAAATCACATCTTTTTTGCGTGTTCATTGTCTTTACGTGGAATTTGTATCTTGGAACTGAATACCTTTAGCTCGCGAACAACTTGTGGTGTGTCTATCGTAAATTAATTTACTACAAATGGGGTGACTCATTGTGTATTCGTGGTAGGTAGGTATTATCGAAGTATTTGTGAAAACGTAATCGTATGGATCATGAATGGCGTATTAGTGAGTGATGATTGTACCAGTTCTTCACTTCCTGGTTCCTGTGAAGTGGATGCGTAGCGAGCGAGAAGTCTTTGTTAGAGGGAACAAAGCAACGCCTCCCTTCGTTTATCATGAACGTTTATTGATGCGCATCGTATTGTCCTTGATCTGAACTGCTGCATTCCACTAAACGACGTAATGTGTTCTCTTTCAGCGATTATTTGTTTAAACTACTCCTGATTGGTGACTCTGGGGTTGGCAAGTCATGTCTGCTGCTGAGGTTCGCCGACGACACTTACACAGAGAGCTACATCAGCACTATTGGTGTGGACTTTAAAATTAGGACCGTAGACTTAGATGGCAAGACAATAAAGTTACAAATATGGGACACAGCTGGACAGGAGCGGTTTAGAACAATTACTTCATCATACTACAGAGGAGCGCACGGAATTATCATTGTTTATGATTGCACAGATCAGGTAAGATCTTCAAACTGTTTATTAAACTTAAGTTCTCAGAATTACTAATATCTGTAATTATACTTACATTATTGTATTGAGGGTATTCAACCTTTGTTGATCTCAGTATAAATCAATACAGGACAAAGGCTAGATAACCTTATTGTGCTACTGGATATGCATTCCTTAAAATATTAAACTAACTATATTGAAATGTAGAGATTAAACAACTTAATTGCAAAAGGAAATCTGCAAAAACTAACTAGTGAAACTAAATTAGCTAAAAACTTAATTTCAATTAGGTTTTGTTTGATGGTATGATCAATCGGTGTTTTTAATCAGATGGAAGTAGCTGTTTAAAACCTTGTCTTAAAATTAAATTAAGTCTTTCATTTTTTTGTTGAAACTCTTTATTTGGTTAGCTGTGTCAAACAGTTAATATCACAAATGTAACAGTACATAGCAATTTCCTGTTAACTTTCCTCAAACTATGTCATGTAATAATATGTGAGCTGGTTCAGATTGCTCTAAATAATTGTTAGTGATGTTGTGAATTGAAGTTGTAATGCTAGATTTTTTTAATGAGGTTGATTTTTAAACTAGCTTTACAAAATTAGTATTAGTCTTTCGGCAACCAAGCGACAGCCGGCTGTTGGGCTGCTATTGTGTATCACATGTGTTCGATAAATTAAAATTCATTTCTTTTTGGTTATATTAGCCTAGAGTCTAAATTTGTAATTATAATAACCTTCACAAATCAATTTTCCTTTACAATACTCAACAACATAATACAAGTTTTACTTTAAAAGTTCACCATACTATGGAAATCATGATACATATAGATTAAATTACCGATACAATATGTAAATGACCTATGATACGTAGTGGTGACTAATTTGTGCATGCGGTGTAAGGCTATACAACAGATGTCCCGCATTCGTCACTATTCAGACGTCGCGGTTTACGCCAGACTTTTATTGGATGGTGCAGTAGATTG
The DNA here is from genome assembly GCA_033675125.1 of Athetis lepigone. Classification (NCBI taxonomy): domain Eukaryota; kingdom Metazoa; phylum Arthropoda; class Insecta; order Lepidoptera; family Noctuidae; genus Athetis; species Athetis lepigone. The sequence goes on from CM066214.1 coordinate 13,822,012, forward strand.
TGCTTGGCTGCTGTGCTGTGTACTGCAGGATTCATTCTCGCCTGTGACAAATAATTGTATGACCTATTTCTTTTGAGTTTTTTTGTATGTTTGTAAACACACCAAAAATCCAGAGGAATTCCTAAAGTGAAACAAGCCATAAAAAAAATTAATTCAAGTTGGAGTTCTGTCTATAATTACAAAAATGAGTAGTTTCTACATTTAAGAAAAAAATATTATGATTTTCCTATTGGAGATAGGAAAAAAGTTCCTGTGGTATGTGACAGGTTATTATCAAACAAAGAGAACCAATGTGTCACTTGTTTATCTTACTACAAAGAGTAGAGTATACACAAAGACATAAATTAAAAATACATTGTATTTCTTGCAATTTATGTATCAATATGTTTAACTTCACAATTTATATGCAATATGCCATTGCATGCCCAAAAAATTACAAAGATTTATTCTAGGTATCTGTTTATCACTTGTGCTTCCACTTACTGCCTGCTGCAGAGTTCAGACCATTCAGATTTTTATTCAGATAATGTAGTTTAGTAGTACATTGATTTTAGAAGTTTTTAACATAATAATTAATAAACCTTTATCACATTAACACATGAGAGATAAGGTGTAGGAAATGTATGTAAAAATAACAAATTAAACAATTTGAATACATCATAAAAATAATATTTTGAAATATTAGTTTAGGAAGTATTATATTAATATAAATTTTAAAACCACAATAACCTGATGACATAGATTAGCATGTAGTTGTTAAGACCCCACCTGTTACACTATCAATATTATCATTTAAAACCTCTTTCATAAACTGTTTAACAAAAAAAAAATCTGTCCACTTCTGGCTATTTCAGGAATCCATTCCTCTTCATCCATTCTCTAAAAACTAAACAGACCAGACATTGTAATGCGAAGAATTGAGATTGAATTAAATAAATATAGTTTAACATTATCCCTTTCGTCAACGGCCGAAACACCAGTGTGAGATAAAGACGAATAAATAGCTAGCAAAAGTAACGTTTTGTTTATCTAACCAAAGTGTCACATGGAACGCCGTAGCTTGACACAGTTATGCATCTCCGAATTTCGTCACAGCACTATTTCACGCTATCTGCATCCAGCAGTACGTTGCAGGCTAAACACCGTAATTTTTAAAACCATAGCATAACGCACGCGCGTGCTCTTTATGCTGAGCATATTCGCCACAAACATAAAAACCCTATTTTTTAAAAAAATCATCGTTAAAAATTCTTAAACTGAAACGAAACTAAACTTGATTAATCTAATCATCGATAATAATATAAATAATAACATTTTTACGCATTTTCATACACAAAGGAAGAATATTTAAGATAATTTACTATATAAATATACTAGCTGACCCGACAGACGTTGTCCTGTCAACTATGAATATTGAATTCGAATTGACATACTACCTACCTACTACCTACCTACCTACCTACTTTGCTATACGCATACAGAAAAAATCATTCAAATCGGTCAAGCCGTTTAAGAGGAGTTCAATGACATATACACGCACAGCAGAATTATATATATAAAGATTTAAACTATCCTATCTCTCAAGTTGGATCGAACTGCACATGGTGTGCGAATTTTATTATAATCGGTTAAGTGGTTTAGGAGTCCATTGAGGACAAACATTGTGACACGAGATTTATATATATTAAGATAAAAGAAACAATTTATATATTTCATGTCCACTACATTTGTATCACAGGTATTTGTATCGTTAGCGTATATGTGCTCAATTGTCACGTATATTTAACAAAGGCGTTCACAAGATTAAAACTTACATACAAAGGGAGGTACCTTAAGTACTCAATTATTTTTAGAGTTCATAAATTAACAAATTCTTTAACATGTTACTAATATTTATTTATAAACAGTTCGACCCGTTTTATGACCAATATAGTTAAGTTTGTAATGAGTAATGGAGCTGCAAAGTTGGCTGGCTTCCAAATTCAAATAGGTACCTACTCACTTGCAATTTGTAAACAATGACGAAGTATGCTAATGATTCCATAGCCTAATAAACTTTTTTTAGCTTATTTAACATGAAATAATGGATGGATGGTCACGAAGGTAAAACACGCGCCATGCCATTAGATAAGACAATGTTCTCATCTTTGATGACGAATAATAAGTATTAGGAAGCTTATTCTTGCAGTTAAAAGGTACAAAATCTAGTTTTAAACAAAATGAATGTAAAATAAAATATAAACAATTTTGTCAGATTGAGATTAAATTCTTATATTTACAAGAATGAGACCTCTGACTGTAACTAACAGCTGATATTTTTTTCGCGATTTCAGAGTTGGTTCCATAATAAAAGTTGTTTGTTTTTATGGGTAGAATCATCTCCTAGTGGGTTGAGCAAGACCAAAAATACACCTAGTATAAGACCAATACTCAATTTCAAGGTTTTCTTCTCAATGTTATGTTTATTTTTTGTTTATTCCATTAAATTCAATAAAATTTACATACAAAAACGTGACCAATAATCCATACTTAATATTATAAATGGGAAAGTGTGTCTGTCTGTCTGTCTGTTTGTCTTTCTTTCACGGCAAAACGGAGCGACGGATTGACGTGATTTTTTAAGTGGAGATAGTTGAAGGGATGGAGAGTAACATAGGCTACTTTTTGTCTCTCTCTAACACGAGCGAAGCCGCGGGCAGAAGCTAGTAATATGTAAAGTTATATTTACAATATTTAAGTTAAAGTTAGGTACTTAGTTAGTCATGTTCTAAAAGGAGATGTGTGTCTTTCCTCAAAACAGATCACTACATAATTAAAACAAACTTTCCCCGGCGCATGTTTAAAACGCGATAAACTCTAAAACTTCCGAACGGTTTTCATATGGTTTTTACTAATAGGATGATTCATGAAAAACTATAATTGACTGAATTTGAGGATGATTGTTATGATGATAACAACAGTATGTTGTTATGTGTGTAACTGTGAGCATTTAGCATAATAATATCATAATATCCAATAGAATTATATGAAAACAATGTATAACGGAACTATGATGATTTAACTATACCATTGTTATGTACCTTATCTTAACTGCAGATGCTAAATTATGTATTACCTATTGCTTCTGTTCTAGAATTCTAGATTATTGTCTGTTCCACATTTCGATCTCATTAACCTCATTTTGAAGGCATGATACAATTGCTGTTGAGTTTTCGTTCCTTTTTAATCTAAATAGCAGTTTATTCGGCCTGTCTAATACATTCCAAATTGCAAAACAAAACATCTATGGATAGTCAGAGTAAGCAGCATTTTCCCAAAAAATATGCCCCATCTACTCTTGAAGATGTCAAATAGATTCTCTTTTTCTCCATCCCTGATGAATAATCTAGTTTATGTCCTAATTGCTAAACTCTAACGTTGATTGCGAATGCTGTAGAATTCGTCAATAGGCGAGACGACAGAAAAAAAGTAAATAGTCCGTCAGATAGATTATCAAAAAATTTGGGACACGTATTTTTTCTTTTTTCTCGTAAACGCAGAATGACGAAGATAAAGTGCGTTAAAGTTGCGCATGACGTCACGATCAGATACATATTTTGCAGGACGGTGGCGTCAAAAGCAAAAATACAAAGATAAAGAGGAACAAAGTTCCGGAGTGGGGCTCCGGAACTTTGTTACTCTTTATCTTTGTATTTTTTTATTATTTGATCAAGCAAAAAATACTTGTCCCGTATTTTTGGCCGATCTATCAGACGGACTAAAAAGAATGCCATTTTTTTAATGTTGTCGTCATCCCTATTGTATATTACACTTCTTTGTTTATTCATTAACATTTTAGAGGCTAAAGTAACTCAGTCTGTTTGTTAGCTCATCACTGAACCGATCTTAATGAAATTAGATCATTCACTCCGACGTAGTCAGTCGCGGTTCAAAGCTAAACCATTCGGGCTGAGATATAAACAATGATTAGCAAATGCTTCAATTAACCAATATTATTGCCACAGTCACACAACTGTCGAACTACAATAACAAGATTGAAACAAAGACAAACCAGGCTAAATAAAGTACTGCTAAATAAACTGAACCGCGACATCAGGCATTTTGGTCCAAAAAAAATATGCGCGGCCTGGCCTAAAATTATTACCAACAGTTAGCCTTAGGTCACACATACCTTAAATACTGTGAATTTAAGCCCGTAATTACCTTTACTTAGTGGTAATTTATCTCTCAGGCTTACTTTTAAAAACAGGCATAGTACTTATTACTTCAAAAAAATCATAATGTTATGTTACAAAGAATAAATAAATTAAAAATTCAATAGCTAAATAATTGAGTACACTCACTGTGCAACAGTCAAATATCAATACTTACTTTCACTCTAAATAAAGGCAATGTGAATGGCTTTTGTTTTGTCTAAACAACTGTTCGAGAGAAGCGAAAGTGCAAGTATTATGTGATATTGTTAAATCTATAGACTGTGATCTAAATATTTTTATTTTATTGGACACATTCTAACAAAATTAATAGCATCTTATGTCATGTCCCCTCGAGAATCCAGGACACAGTGCTTTTGATAAATCTCATCAAAGTTCTTTCAGCCGTTTAAATAATTATGCGGTTGACGCCATTGTACTTACCCCCATACATTAAGATAATCCTTAAAACAAAAAACTGATCTACACTTGAATATTTTTTGTTACGTCTTTAATTTGTCTCCTACGCATATTCTAACAGTAGTTAACCTAACCCGAACATCATTCAGCATAAATTAAAGAAATATCATGTTTTATGTATATTTTCTCGATCTTGTCTCCTTAGGTAGGACCTTGAATGCAGAATGTTTATATAAAATAAATAAACTTTAAATTCTCGTTGTATTCCGAATTTTAGAACAATGCTAGGACAAAACTTTAACTGAATGTATAGGGAATGGAACTTCCTAAACCTTTGCAGCTACATAAAAGTGGTCTGTTCATATTTTTATTATTTAACAAAAATAAAACAGCAAAATTCCCATATATTTTTTTCACAAAAATCCTGCAGTTAACCAGTCGTGTCTCTAATACTTACTGATCAAAAACTTCTATGATAAATACCTAGGTTGAAATGCTAAAAGTCAGTAATCGCAAATAAATGCACACTATTTTTTTTGGGGAGTGGGAAATCATCAAATGACTTCTCCCGTCCAATGCATACACCCTGTTTACTTAAGCAGATAAGACAAGCTTAAAGTAAAATGGATAATAAACAAACCGATAGAAAAGTTTTGGTTCACTTGTCAAATGTGTACCTGGTATAGATTAGGATAAGCTTGTTTGCATAAGCAAGAGTCATTAGGAAATATATTCCTATAACAAAACGCGTGGTTTTACCTGATAACGACAAACCCAAAGAATGGGTACTGATTGTTTCTAAAAGGGTTTACATAGACGTTAGTGTTTGATTTATTTAAACCTTCGAACACGAGTTTCAAGACACAATAGAAGCCCGACAGCCGGCTGTCGGTTGGTCGTTGAAAGGTTAAGGCCTCAGATTCAGCTTTAATTGATAAAAAAATAAATGACCTAATTAATCAGTAATAACAAAGATCCTTTGTAGTACAATGTGTATTGTGAATCATCTTGAGTCGTGTTACCTTTACTCCTTTACTAATCGCACTTGATTAATTTAATTCGTTGATCCGACGATTCCGTTGTAACAAACTCAATCTGATTTATTCGAATAAACCAGTTACAGGTCTTTGAATTGTCATGGAGTCCGTCAATGAGTCAGAAAGTTAAAGCTAGTTACTTATTCTAAACAGTAAGTTTCTATGGAGAAGAACGAGTAAGAAACTCTATAAACACCGTTTTAAAATAGAATATAATATAACGAATATTCATGTTGAATCTAAGGTACAATGTAAGAACAATGTAACAATTTGTGTATGTTAAGATAAACATAGACATCATTATTTTTCCTAGCTTCCAAATGCCTAATTTTAAACTAATACATAAGTCGCGATTAAAGTCCAAGCAATACGTTTTTATCTCAAATTAATGTATCAAAGAGCAAGATAAGCATCAATAAAATCAATACCAGTTCTAATTACATATTTTATTAGATTCTAAAGATGACGTCACTTTATTAACACGTCACTCGCCATAAACAGGTTTCTTATAAAAGTTGTATAACATAAAATAATCTTCTTGTAAGAATGTAGTACACAACCACTGATGCTTTACATTCGAAAGTAAAATAAAGTAATAATATTTTAATGTCTCTTTATGCCCGAGATTTCGTTTTCATTATTGTTATCGGAATTGCGGATTCAATACATACCGGTTAAAATTATGGCCATCATTTTTATTGCACCGTAATCGAGTAAAAAGTAGCTTATGTGTAATCCATCTCTATTCCAAATTAAATCACAATTACTTCAGCGATTTAAGCGTGTAAACGTAACCAATAAACAACGCACACTTAAAAAAATTGACTAGATTTTGCTTGCGATTCCGACAGCGCAATTATAAAAGCAGATGCCTATGCTTATTTGATGTTCAAGCTTACACCGTGGCTAATGTTTAAACCGTTAAAGCCTAACAGACGGACAGACAAATTTACTTTCGAATTTATAAGACTTGTATAGATGTGATGTGGATGTAAGATTTCAGAGCTTCAGTAATCTTCACCTATTTAGGTCATGCGGAAAATCAGGATTTGGCATTATGCCGAAATAAAGATACTGCACTTAGGAAGTGCAATGTCGACTATACAATTTTGTAACATTGAGGTGTGAAAATATATGTATTTACTAAATTTTAAATGTAGTTTGTGGGGTTAGATTGACGTTTTCTCTAAATCACTCAAAATCTCATCATCTCTATAGCATTTCCCATCGATGTTGAAGTCGGCTTCCACAGCCTTACCGGATTCAACTTTATACCTGTGTTTTACGTGAAACAACTGCCTATCAGATCAGCCCTCCATAACCCGGTAACTGGACGACACGATATCCCTTGGTTAGACTGGTCAGACTTCTTGTCTTCTGACTACACAACGTCATTCTATCGCCCATGAGAACAGAGCAGGAACCAAAGACTATCGCGGTTGAAACCGGGTAGGTAGCGACGTAGCGTTATAATTTTACTATGACCAGTTTGCCTAGAATTCTAGATGCCCTGAACTTGTAACTAATTTTATTATATTGAAGTCAATATAATAAAATTGACGTGTTCGCCTTCATTGAAGTCAATGAAGGCGAACACGTCACGTTTATCTGTCGATTTTTTATTCTCTTAATACTTCATGGTTTTAAACAGGTTAAAGCAATCGAATCAAATGCGATTGTATGTGCGCAAAGGCGCAAGTTAACTGCGTAGGAAAACTTAGGTCGAGTTAAATATAATACATGTTTTAGAGGTATGAGGGACAGAGTGTAAAGTCCCTCATCCCCCATTGAAAAGGGGGAGGATCCTACCTTTTCAATGGAGGATGAGGGACGGGAGAGACGGGGGTTGTGTCTGGTGGGCTACTGCCCGACGGTTCTAGTCGGAATTGTTGTACATGTTCTAATGTCGCCGATAACTCATATATCGCGATGCAGGATTGTCAGTTGTAGCTCGCATGTTCGGCGATAGATGTCGCCACACATGTCTTTATAAATAATGAATCGAAACGAAATACATGAGACATGCGCATGCTTTTTTTTGCGCTAAACCCTAAACTGAAACATTTTTTCAGAAATAAAAGTAAGCCTTACTATTTATAACATCAGCCAGTGCCAGTGAATGCTCCACTTAAACCAGTTCCAGCGTTTTCTGAGACCGACCTGACCTGCAATTTTGATTAAGTACTAGCATTTTGTATACTAGTACAATAATAATAAAATTATCTTCTCGAATGTTCCAGGATTCCTTCAGCAACGTGAAGCAATGGCTGGAGGAGATCGACCGCTACGCGTGCGACAACGTGAACAAGCTGCTGGTCGGCAACAAGTGCGACCTCACCACCAAGAAGGTCGTCGACTACACCACAGCTAATGTGAGTCACATTCAACCTTATTTTATTGAAGTTAAGATACATGTTCTTACTTTGGTGTTGTTTGTGAAGGCGTAGGGATTGTATTTAGTTTAGCTAAACGATTAATTGACAAATGCTTGCTCTGTATTAGACATGTTCACTCATATCTGTGTGGTTTTCTCAACCAGAGGTCACCTCAAGCATTAACCTACATTTGACCAAACAAGACAGATCTCTGAGTTTATTTTGGATGTTTTTCTCAGACTAATAATAATTGGTTTGTGTCCCCTAAGTAATCCCATCGCTTAATATTAATAACAATATTGGTGACATGGAAAAGTGTTACGTTTAGCCAATTTACAAAATAAATATCTAAATATAAAATAAAAATATATAATAAACTGAGGCGGCCCTACTACTAGTAGACCTTCACTCCCTATAAATGGTATATCTTAACGTTGCAAATGATGAAGCTAATCTTAAAACACGTTTACTTAGCTTTTCTTTCTCTGCTCAGTGCAAAACTGGGAAAGATCCTTAGTTCTTAAACACTCAGAAGGTAATTATACTATGAACTTTAACTACAACCAACTGACTCCCATCCACAGCAATACGCGGAACAGCTGGGCATCCCGTTCTTGGAAACCTCAGCGAAGAACTCGACGAACGTGGAGCAGGCCTTCATGACGATGGCTGCGGAGATCAAGACGCGCGTGGGCCCGCCGTCCACGGGCGCCGCGCCGGTGGGCGGCCAGGTGAAGATCGACCAGGGACACCCCATCGACACCGGCAAGTCTTCTTGCTGCTGAATACGCCGCGCGTGGTGAGTTGGTTATACGTTTTCTTTTCTTCTTCCAGGGTCTGTAGTCCAACCTGGACCTCTCCAAGTTAATAACCGCCCTTTTTTTCCTATTGGTCCAGTTCGGTCCCACTTGATAATGAAGCGAGTGGAAATTATATTTTTTCTGAGTCCGCTGTAGTTTTCTGATTAATTTCGATGCGGGATTTAAAACCATTTAATAGTTTATCCGGGCCTCGTCGAGCTTTATAGCTTGGCACTTTTCTGGTAGGTTCAGTGTGACGAAATTGAACCTCATTTAACATATAATAAATGTAGCCTTTGTGGTGTTTTTAAAGTTATGTAAGATGAATTAATGAACTTTTAAAAGTAATTCGTCATATGACACAGTGCTAATAAAATTGGACAACTGCACATCTGGCTTTATTAGAACCGGAATGGCTCTAAAATATAAAAATTGTAATCTCCAAAGGTGCAATATTGTTTTCGCCTTGGCTTTATGTTTATTAGAGAAAAAAGAACCAAATGGGTATTTATTGAAATTAAATTGATGTTCTCCAAGTTTACACTTGGAGAAAATCAATATAATTTCAATAAATAGCTCGTCCCTCAATTTCCCGATTAACAACTCTGCATATTATTTAGAATATTTTGATACAATCTACAATTTTAGATTGTTACTAACAAATGCACCTCCCACATTGTTTAGAAATATTCGTATCGACTTGTATGGTAATTTAAACTGCAATAACCTTTGAATAGAATCAGTAATTAAGATAATCAATAGCGTTGTAACCTTATTTTCTACTTTAATAATTTTGGCAATTACAATGTATGTTAAATAAGTTTATTTTTCGTTGATGTTATTGTAAGCAGAAATCCAGTAATGTAATATGTACTGCGCAGGCGGCGAGACGTACGGGAAGCGGGAGTGTTGGGCGCCGGCCGGCACCGCTCACACAAGGAATGCAATTACCACAAAACGTTTCATGATCGCATCATTACAATTATATAATTATAAATAAATACTATATAGAGGCGCGGCGGCCGAGCGTCGCCGCGCGTCCTAAGCTAACTTTCTGTTAAGTTGCTATTGTCCGATATCTTGTTAGTTAAAGCAAACAGGTGAAATGGAAGGGTGTATGTTTATACATGTTTATATATAATGAATATTGTAGGTTAATTTTGTGCTGTTTCCAGAATAAGAATTTCGATGCAGGTTTAAATAACTGAGCGCCACTGTAGATTGTACGAGAGGAAAATTCACAAGATTTATAATGGTTATTATAATATTAAACGTTTATTTTAAAGCTTTGTATCTATTGTCGTAAGTCGTGGCGCGCACTACGTCACTGCGGCTGGGCACCGGCGCTGTGATCGTCTGCTTGTTGTTGTGTCAGCTAGCGTAAGGCGTTAAGTTAAGGTTGACGTGAGATTCGTAGCTGTAATTGTGGTTAAGAAGCCGGTGCCGTCGGCCGCCGAGGCTTGCAGTGTGTGTGATGTGAGCTTACGTGGCGTAGTGCTCGACCGAACATAAGTTTTATCTCTCAAGCTGTCCATTACCAAGTGTAGGCTAATTTCCGTTTATTCCGGCTTCTGTTAAAACTTAATTTCTCATCACTTGAGGTACTAATAATAAAACCTTATTGTATGCACTGGGTGTTTATATTATTCATTCTGTATAGCTAATAGCTGTGTTGTATGGGAAATTTCAATGAATTGCCAGTCATCTATGCCCGTCATGTATTGCGTCGCGATGTACGCGCCAAGAATGATGACACGCTGATTCTAATGGGGACCATTTTGTTATTGCGACGTCCGCAATATTTCATGCATTTTCGCTGTCTTCGATTGCCTTTACTTCTCTTGAGCAATAAAGTCGCAATGTTGAACGTTTTTTATTGATTTTGCCGTATATTATTACATTGTAGGAGTGTTATCGATTTCCCATACAATATAAGCATATAAAACACATTGTATTTTTAATAACGCGTACTGGGGATGCGCTATTTTGAACATTTTGTGTTGATATATTTAATTGGATCGCGAATTCTAACACAAATTGTAGATATAGCATATTGGCCTTAGACAATTAGACAGATATAGTAAACTTGTAGCCATCGAAGCGGGATCATAGTATTAATTAAAAGACATTCATAATCATTGTCGCAGCAATAATGTGATAACTTTAAATTTTAAAACAGTCCGATGTTTCACCTATTAGAATAGATCCACTTGTAATGTTTTCGTCCTATTTTTCACTTAAATTGTTAAGAGAATTAGGTCTATGGTGATAATGAATTTTTAATACTAATATATGAAACATTTGACTATAAAATTAAGGTTATAAATTATTTGATTCTCTGTCGATCTATTACTAACTTCGTTCGTCGTTATTTTTGTACTATTATGTCAGTTAAGTTTCTTAAATCAAGACCGCTAACCCCCTATAATTCTGTATTGAGGGTTTCTTAGAAATTAAAACAGTATGCTATATAAGAGATGTTTTATTTTTATTATCCTTAACACTTACCTGTTTTCTATAATTAATCTTGTATTAAAAATGCTTCTAATTTAGCAACTCATTGGTTGTCGCCGAAACGAGATTGCGACAGGAGTTTTTTATAAAAGGGGAGAATTGAACTTGCGGGCAAAAGCCGGTCATCAAAAATAGAGATACCATATTACCCACCAAAATCTATAACACCAGAGCCCAGGGGGGAATCACGGCTGCGTTGTCAGCAAAGTGTTCAGTTGCCGTTTTGGACACAAATTGTAAATATTATCGCAATCTCATCTCAGTAAAATGAATTGGCCTTCAGATATTAACAACAGCACCGCATCATATACTCGTAGTCATGACACAATCCGTGGAGGTTTAGTGGGCATTGCAGGAACTCTGGACACAGCACTGGCAGGTGATCTGTCGACAAAACAAACTCATCATCATGAGTGTACTCAGCTTTTGGCTCGAGAGGGGTGGAGCCATTAAAATCTGAAATGCCCGTCGGTTAATGTAATAATGAACTCTTATAAATCTAACATTCGGGCTTTCCAGGGTGGTGGGGGGGTCCTTTCTAACCCCCTTGCGTATTTGTATGTCATCTGGGAATTTGTATAAACTTTTGATTATAAAGTCGTCACCATGATGTCTGTTAAGCCTAATCGAATATAGTATTATTACGTTAGTGATAAGTGATATCATGGATGCCTATCGATTGAGACATGGTTTAAAAATGAAGGTTTTTTTTAATGTAATTAGTAGTCGGCATGTTTTAAGCTTACGAGGGAAAAGAGTGCTGTAAAGGACTTGAGGAGTCCTTTCTCCAGCTGTATGACAGTTTAGGGTAAGGCGGTGGTCCGAAAAGAACATCTGGAGAAACTTTAAACATTTTTTGTAAAGGATGAACGTATCAAAATAATGTATAGCCTAAATATAAAAATCAAATTACCTAATGCATACGCACAGCCGCAGCAATATCCATGTATAATAGCCTCGTCTTCTTCGCAACCCTTCGCGGGACAACCATTGCACCACATGCCGATCCAGAGCCACGGCAGGTTCACTGTGAATTAAAATATTTGGGAATATATAGGTCATGGTAAGTAGAGTTGTGATCTCATTGCACATGCACATACTTTGCCGAACACCAAACAAACACTGAAGTCCAAAAGATCTTGGAATCAATAATGATTAAAACTGGTTATTATAATAAATAATGGAAGAAACTTATTTTTTTAATTTATTTAATAAGGAAGTCTATAGAGCCAATTTAAGTTGGTTCAGTAATTAGTTCATTAATTTATCTTAAGTTAAGTTTTCTTCAAACTTTAGTAATTTGACTTCAAACTTTGTATGTCAAGACCTCGTATATAAATGTTCTTAAGAAAATTTCCATGTTCCTGTTTTAACTAAAAGTAGATAGAATTTGTAGATACAATAGTTCAAAAACAACATCTCACCTCTAGGAGCTTTCTTAACGGCTTCTAACCCACTAGCACTGGATGATGGCTTAAAAAATATACCAGAAATACATTTACTAAGGCACAAAAACAAGAAAGTAAAGTAAAGCGTCCTTCTTGAACACATCTTGATATCCTTAAGTTTTACTTAGTGGTAACTCCTTTTTATACCATAAATAATTAACAAGTGTAATTTGTAACTAATTAGTCGTAGGTCAGTGCCATGAGATAAGATTGTCATTTCTTTGAAATATGACCAACTAACTAGGGTTCAAATTGTGCGTACCTAGTACTGTAGTCATAAAAAGACAGGATTATATTAGGAACTAGTAAAGCATACATATATAAAAAAAATAGTCAAAGGTATGTATACAGATTGAATTAAAATATTTGAAGCAAAGCAAAGTAATGTACACGAGTAATGCTTTTTGAAGCAGGTTTACCCAAACAAGGCTAGCCCGAATGTTATTCTGCATGGTTTGTTGCACAAAAATATTGAAATTGTCTGGACTTTAAAAGAGACGATAATCCCTGAGTTTGTTTCGGCGTTTCTTCAGGTAGTCCAGTTAGGAAATGCCGGATCTAACTAGCATAAAAAATATGACTTGTAAAAGTGATTTTATAATCCTACTTGCATATTAAACTATTTCATTTCATTCAATGACAAATTGACAACTACCGCAAAAATGTACTTACTCTGTGTCCTGTGACTACCGCTACGCTAGCTCTAGCAAAGCAACGTAGAACTAACATAAAACAAGTCTACAATAGAATCTTCTTTTATATTTATGTCTAGAATACCGTCACGGTTGGATTTTGATAATAATCTTTTACTGAAGAAGAAGTCTCAAATACCGTCACGGTTGGATTTTGATAATAATCTTTTACTGAAGAAGAAGTCTCAAGTATTATGTGGGCCGATCCCGGCGGCACTGCAATGCCAGGCCGACCCGCGACGGGAGTGGAGCGAGCCCCGAACATCCCGTCAGCTTACAAAAATCAGTTTAATATACTGGTCCCTCAGTGAGGGAACTTTCAGATATTAAGCTGAAAAGAACAGATACTACACTTTGATCTTAGCCAAAAGGCCGAGAAGCGATACCGAACAAAGTAGAACCGGGGAGGGTTGTTCAGTCGCGGAGAATCTTAACACCGCGGTTCAGAAATGCGCGTCATCGGCACAGTGACATCTAGTGGCCGGCTTTGGAACTAACTTGTCGAATATGTACATTATGTATAACCTAAAATTGTAGGAATTTAAACCTTAGAAGACAGGTGATACCAATGGTGATACACAATTAGAACTTAGAAGACAATAGCACCGCGACAGCTGGCTGTCGCTTGGTTGTCGAAAGGTTAAAATGTTATCTATGAATAATGTGGACTCACCGATGTCTGATGACTGATAATCGTAACCTCCATCTGCCGACCCATGATGGTGTACACAGCACGTGGAAGGTCCAGGCTGAAACCATCTTCTTCATCATGAACAACATCTCCAGCTTTCCTAGAAACATTCTTATGAGTATGTTACAGACAAATAGAACGTTCAAATGTTTTTTTAAAGCATAAATGATAAATAATAACTTTTAAAACAAAATAAAGACTTATGTGTAATTTCAAAATAATAATCTTAAAATTATTGTTCTTAGACCAAAACATAATCAAAAATAATAATTTTAGGTTACCTCCACAATATTGAAAAATGCCATCACACATCTTGTAACTCTCTTTCCAAAAAATATTGTTTTAGCTAAAATATATAATTTATATTCGGACGGACAGTTACATTAGATTACACGGATTACATTATTAATCTGTAAAAAATAATCGCGGAATTTTTATACTATAAATTATGCATGTAAGTATACTTATAGATATTGCTTTCTCTTCTCTCTTCCGTAAGTACAGTCAGACCACATTAATAGAAATTTTCTCACAAACCGATGAATATTTTCCTGATATTCAGTTTAAATAGGATAGAGAGCGTAAGATAATTATTATTCTGAAACGGATTCTCACATCTCCGGCCTAAAATTACCTAAACTATAAATTCTTGCTAAAATGTAAGCTCGGCAGTAAGTATATTATGGCGCCGATCTTGTTCGGACGATATCTATACATAGAGTTAAACCAAATTAAACACGAAACTTTCTAAAAAAACGTTTAATAATCTTATTTACTTACATATAGTATAATTGTACTTAACTATATCAATAAAGTAATATTATATCATAATACAAATGTAAAATTAAACAAAGTTTGGCTAGTGTTCAAGACTCACTGTGTTAACAATAAAAAGAATTATCTCCTTTATTGTAATATATAGATTAAAAGTAAATTCCTGAGATCAAAATCATTATCACAGTAATCACACACAGTGTAAATATTTAACATAATATAAATAAATCATACATAATATTAAAATAAATGACTAAATATTATTGAGAGTTTTGGCACTATAATACGTGGGCCACCATTGTTTGCAGGGGCAAGTGTAAATGTGACAAACGTTATTATTATTTCAAATGTACTCAAGTTTAACTTAGTTTGTTGGAAGTAAACATATTATTTTACCTGCAGTAGCTACTTACATCATGTCTATTTTTGTTAGTTTGTCTTTGTATTGTGTGTGTAACTATAAAATACTATGTGTAAATCTACACAATAATCCTAAACACTGGTAAGGTCCAGTTAAGACAAAAAGAACTATGTATTTTAAAAATTATATAAGTGTATCAGTTTTCTGATTACCATAACACAAGCTCTGCTTAGCTTGGGATCAGATGGCGGTGTGTAAGATGTCCCAGGATATTTATTATTTATTTTATTTAACTTCATTATACTGACCTTCAGGGCAGTATAACTCTTATTATTATAGAACCTTACCAAAACTTACAATCATCATTTGGCTTTAAACGTTGGTAGCTAGTAGAAAGGTACAGTGAACAGTGGTATTCTATCAAATAATCACCGCATACATTTCTTCAGACCCCCCTCTCCCTCCCTTACTGATCGTCTAACAAAATGCCTTTCAAATTATTTCGGGGTACGCAACACCGCGCAACCTGTACCTAGCTACGTGTCTGTCTTTATTGAATTCGGGGCCCCTGTATCTGCCATAAACTCGTAAGCTAGAGGCCCTTTCTGTTCAGGGGCCCGTGGCATTTTGCCAGTTTTGCCACCCTTTAGTTAAGTCACTGGTTTTAAATACTGTTCGGTAATACTTAACAATCTTTAATCAATGTCTTATATCACTAGTAATAATTAAACTTTTTAATTTAGGTACTAAAATGTTGACAAAAAACAGACAACATTTATTTCCACAACACTAAAGGAAGATTATCGACATTTTTAACTTACACTAAACCTTTTTAATCTACTTATACTCTTTGGCAAAGGAATTATAATAATTTTATTTTAAAAATATAATACTTACTTGTTTTCTACGTTACTGTAATTTAAATTGAATCACAGAACATAAGATATTTAAGTACAGGAATAAATTACTTAAATAATTTAAAGATAAATAATACTGTCGCTAATCATTTTCAAAATGATAATGCAGTGGCAATCACGACAACAAGGACGCTGCCAGTCGTCATTTACTTATCCGACTTTGACTGTAATTCCCCCACCCCCTCCCCACTCATCTGGCAGCCATTTTGGCCACTCCTGTACAGCCTTACCCTTGGCAACGATGTTTATAAAACATTTAATAAGACCAGGTCTGACCTAATACTCTCTAAAAAGATTTAAAACGTAACAAAAAAAACAAAAACCTCCACCGAACGCAGTTGGGCAGTAGTCTCTGATCCACTCTAACATTTTGGCAGTTTCTTTTGTTTTTTACTCCATTGTTCCTCGATTTAAACAGAAGCCCTCTCAATAAGCTCAGGCGCGAGTGCCATAGACACGCGGCGATGCAGACGATGAGGCCGGGGCGGAGCCGCCAGCAGGGCTCCGCCCTCGCACTGCTTGTTGCCTAGGCAGTTGCATGAGCATACCTGGAAAAGTGAAAAAAAAAATGTTGCAGTAAAAAACGGTTGACTCAGTTTTCTTATCTACTTTTAAGAGTTCTAAAGAAATGTATTATTTGCGAAAGATTTAGTCTTTAGTGTTAATTTTATTTAAATATATAGGTTACCTATTCATTATAAGAATTTAATTATGAGCAAAATGCTCTTCACATAATTTAATTTAAATTTATATCTTAGGAGATGACACAATTTTAAAACAAGTGAGCAGCAAAATAATGATTATACGGGCTGTAACGATTATTACTACAGGACTACAGGATCTATCTATAGCTATACTAATATTATAAAGAGGTAACATTTGTTTCTATGTAACGGGTAATCTCCGGAAGTAATGAACCAATTTTAAAAATGTTTTCACTAATAGAAAGCTGCACTATTCGTAAGTGCTATAGGCTATAAATTATAAAGATATCATGCATATTAGCCCAGCATGTCTGAGCTGGGCGATCGCTATTTCATTACAAGTTAAAATGTTTACCGCCCAACGAAGTGGGCACTGGTCAGCTAGTTCTTAAATAAAATTGAACACAAATGGCATTTTTTAAATAAAATATCTCTCACACTACCCTAAGACTATAAACTCCTTACAGTAAAACCTCTAATACTATGACCATACTCGGCAAATGTTTCAGGCCCGAGTCACACCGGAATGGCAGCGGCCGGCAGCGGCGCGGCGAGCACTTTCAGTGTGAAATAATTTCAAACTTTAACTACATACTTAAAAGTCTAGTATCGCTTGAAAAGCTTGAAAAGGTCGCGAGACTGCCAGCGGCCGTCAGCGGCCGCCCGCGGCGCCGCGAGCGGCCGCGCGCCATGCGCGCGCCTATTGTTTCTAGCGACGCTGGCGGCCGCTGGCGGCCTCGCGGTGCCGCGGGCGGCCGCTGCCATTCCGGTGTGCGTTGTCCCTAACAGTATTTATTTTGCATACAACCTCTTTGGATCTTCTTTGATTTATTGAGAGGTTGAGAGTTGCTTGCTGGTGTTCTTTCGTCGAAAAACAATCGAAACGCCATTTGTGTTTCTTTTTATTTCTTATTTTTCACAACAAATAATGGCTGTCGACAGTTTTTTGAATAAAACGACCAGTTTTCTTTTTAATGTAAGTTTGTAGATGTGAAAACTCTTTAGTGAGTTCTATTAAATTGAACAACTTACTTGTTTGATTATCTATAAAAATGTTATTATTAATGATAAAGTTTGCATGGTTCAATGGATGGATGTTTTTTACTCTTTCACGCAAAATGTACCTAAGTAAATGTGTTTTTTTTACTTTTCAGGAACATCACGCTATGACCCGGAAGCGGTGCAATAACCGAGGATTTGATATAACGCGGGTGATACCGCGAAGAACGGTCAACAGAGCTGCGGACGAAATGAATAGCTAAAGAAACTGCTTATAATTTACATAATTTGCCGCTTAAGTAGTTGCACAAGATTTTCAAGTATTGAGTTTATTTTATCATAAAAACTAGATGACCCGGTGAACTTCGTATCACTTACCTATTAATGTTAACAAAATTTATTTAAACCATATCACCTTTATTCATAAAAGATTTGTATCGATTTCCCCACATTATCACAATCTAGATTCACGTGTGTAGGAGTGGCCTAATTGTTGTTTAGTAATCTGGCAATACTGTCATTGTCACTGTCACCTAACTTTTGAAGAAAAGATTGTTGAAAGGACATGTTATGAAATGGGCTTTTAGTTTAAAAAAAAAGTCCAGGATGGCCATACAAAAACAAAAAAAAATATTAAAAGCACCAATACATATAATAAAATCAATATATATAATAAAATTGTAAAAGGTCGGTGTCTGTACATGGAAGATAAATAAGAAAAACTTAATTAGGGGAACTTTATATACGCAATAGAACCCAAAACAATGATTTTTAGAATTTTTGTCTGTTTGTCTATACGTTTGTTCGGGCTAATCTCAAAAACGGCTTAACCTAATTGAATGCGGTTTCACTAATGCGTTGCGATTTGCTGGGGTCTTTGTTTTGTTTCAAAGTAAAAATAATGATCGTCCCAGGCAGCTTTCCTTCGTGCAGGTTCTATCCCTGTTGTAAAATGTGTTTGGTTGTCGATGCGTTCGTGATAAATATTGGATCGTTTGGTCAAAAACAAAAAGTAATCAATTAATTCAGTAAATTTAACAATTGTTTGGTTCTATTCAATTTGTATGTGGGGTGTCGTTTCGTATGCTTATGAGAGTGCGTCGTGAAGCAAAATTAAATACCCGGTCTCAGTCTTCTATTGTATGTGGGTGGAGACATTGGAGAGATACATTCATCATTGTTTGAGGAGTGGCTGGAGAGGCGCCACGGCGCTCTCACGTATCGCCGGACACAGCCTAGGTCTTCACCGACACGGAGATTTCAGGAGGTTCCTGTGTCAGATTTCGGGCGGAAGCGCTGCCTAGGTGTCACCACTGCGACAACGGTCGCCTGGAGGACTCGGTGGAGCATACGGTGAAGGTATGTTGTGCTTGGGCGGGCTACCGTCGTGTCCTTGCGGACGGCGAACGATAGGTTATATATATAGCTCACCGGCGGATAAGGAGCGGGCCCGTGTTGTCGGCGCGTTTGTTCCACTCGCGCCTCACAGAGCAGCCAGCACGTGACAGAGCCCTCTAGGGCCTGCCTGAGTTGCGGATCATAAAAGTCAGTAAAAGTCTGACACTGAGGCCGAGAGAAGTCATTTGATATAATTATGTATATAATAGTAAACTCACTGACTGATATCAACGTGTTTGTTAATATATAACAATAACTAACTAAATACATTAAACTTGGAGGGTTTATTATTTGTGAAGAATATAAAAAATAAAAAATAAAGGGTTAAAATAGTAAGTAGAAGTTCGACATCCACGCGGGCGAAGCCGCGGGCGAAGCCGCGGGCGAAAGCTAGTAATTATTTTAAATCTAGATATTTTTTATCGTAATATTATTTTTGAACGTTGGAAATAAGAAAAGCTGTTACCGTATTATTTTTTATAGCATATTACACGCCTTTCTGTTATTTCAAACCGTATTAAATGGCTTTAAAATAAAACCAACTAATTATTTGCATGATTTGGATTTATGAAAATGATTCCAATTGTATTTTGAAAACAATTAAACATTACTTATTTGTGTCAGGTGGACGGGTTGTAACCTCTATGCTTGTAACTGTAACACTTGAATTTGACACTTGATTGATGAACAACGACATCCAACAGAACATGGACAACTTTTATATGGGAAAATGGAATTGTTGTTTTACTCTACCTTTCTTGCAATTTTTTCTTATTTGCTCACCGTTCAGACCTACCCTGGACTACGACAAACATTTTAAACCCAAAATCAGCTCAATCGGCCCAGCCGTTCTCGAGTTTTAATCAGACTAACGAACATCAATTCATTTTTATTTATATAGATAGATGATATTTTTTTATGAATACTAGCCTTCGCCCGCGACTTCGACCGCGTGGATGTCGAAACTTGCATACCGTATTCTACCACTTTATGGTTGGCATTACCAAAAATTCGCTTTTAGTGGATACTTGCTGTTCACAATAACATGCCTTCCAAGTTTCATATCTATAGGTCAAGTGGTTAGGGATGTGCGTTAATATAATCACCCATTTACCATCTTCAAATTAATAAAAGGAGAAGCTAACTGACTGACTTATCAACGCAGGGCCTAAAGTATAAGGGTTAAGAACTTGAAATTTTGCACATATGGGTTCCTTTTATAATGTAGGGGCGCACTAAGAATGGATTTTTGAAAATTCATGCGGATGAAAGCTAGTTTTATATAAATAGAAATAATATTTCTATTTACATAATTATGTGATGCGTGGGCAAACCTTATACAAAGCTTATATATTGATTATATTTTATTGAAGGTAATTAATTATCTGTTTTAAGAAAAGCAATGACACTACAAGCCCGTCATGTCAACTATCGCTAACTCCAGCAATAATATTATATTTAATTTATGTCAAGTCCAGCCAACAAGAGACAGAGTTAACTGGAATGGAAGTTCAAGGTATTATGTGGGCCGATCCCGGCGGCACTGCAATGCCGGGCCGACCCGCGACGGGAGTGGAGCGAGCCCCGAACATCCCGTCAGCTTACAAAAATCAGTTTAATATACTGGTCCCTCAGTGAGGGAACTTTCAGATATTAAGCTGAAAAGAACAGATACTACACTTTGATCTTAGCCAAAAGGCCGAGAAGCGATACCGAACAAAGTAGAACCGGGGAGGGTTGTTCAGTCGCGGAGAATCTTAACACCGCGGTTCAGAAATGCGCGTCATCGGCACAGTGACATCTAGTGGCCGGCTTTGGAACTAACTTGTCGAATATGTACATTATGTATAACCTAAAATTGTAGGAATTTAAACCTTAGAAGACAGGTGATACCAATGGTGATACACAATTAGAACTTAGAAGACAATAGCACCGCGACAGCTGGCTGTCGCTTGGTTGTCGAAAGGTTAAAATGTTATCTATGAATAATGTGGACTCACCGATGTCTGATGACTGATAATCGTAACCTCCATCTGTCGACCCATGATGGTGTACACAGCACGTGGAAGGTCCAGGCTGAAACCATCTTCTTCATCATGAACAACATCTCCAGCTTTCCTAGAAACATTCTTATGAGTATGTTACAGACAAATAGAACGTTCAAATGTTTTTTTAAAGCATAAATGATAAATAATAACTTTTAAAACAAAATAAAGACTTATGTGTAATTTCAAAATAATAATCTTAAAATTATTATTCTTAGACCAAAACATAATCAAAAATAATAATTTTAGGTTACCTCCACAATATTGAAAAATGCCATCACACATCTTGTAACTCTCTTTCCAAAAAATATTGTTTTAGCTAAAATATATAATTTATATTCGGACGGACAGTTACATTAGATTACACGGATTACATTATTAATCTGTAAAAAATAATCGCGGAATTTTTATACTATAAATTATGCATGTAAGTATACTTATAGATATTGCTTTCTCTTCTCTCTTCCGTAAGTACAGTCAGACCACATTAATAGAAATTTTCTCACAAACCGATGAATATTTTCCTGATATTCAGTTTAAATAGGATAGAGAGCGTAAGATAATTATTATTCTGAAACGGATTCTCACATCTCCGGGCTAAAATTACCTAAACTATAAATTCTTGCTAAAATGTAAGCTCGGCAGTAAGTATATTATGGCGCCGATCTTGTTCGGACGATATCTATACATAGAGTTAAGCCAAATTAAACACGAAACTTTCTAAAAAAACGTTTAATAATCTTATTTACTTACATATAGTATAATTGTACTTAACTATATCAATAAAGTAATATTATATCATAATACAAATGTAAAATTAAACAAAGTTTGGCTAGTGTTCAAGACTCACTGTGTTAACAATAAAAAGAATTATCTCCTTTATTGTAATATATAGATTAAAAGTAAATTCCTGAGATCAAAATCATTATCACAGTAATCACACACAGTGTAAATATTTAACATAATATAAATAAATCATACATAATATTAAAATAATTGACTAAATATTATATTGAGAGTTTTGGCACTATAATACGTGGGCCACCATTGTTTGCAGGGGCAAGTGTAAATGTGACAAACGTTATTATTATTTCAAATGTACTCAAGTTTAACTTAGTTTGTTGGAAGTAAACATATTATTTTACCTGCAGTAGCTACTTACATCATGTCTATTTTTGTTAGTTTGTCTTTGTATTGTGTGTGTAACTATAAAATACTATGTGTAAATCTACACAATAATCCTAAACACTGGTAAGGTCCAGTTAAGACAAAAAGAACTATGTATTTTAAAAATTATATAAGTGTATCAGTTTTCTGATTACCATAACACAAGCTCTGCTTAGCTTGGGATCAGATGGCGGTGTGTAAGATGTCCCAGGATATTTATTATTTATTTTATTTAACTTCATTATACTGACCTTCAGGGCAGTATAACTCTTATTATTATAGAACCTTACCAAAACTTACAATCATCATTTGGCTTTAAACGTTGGTAGCTAGTAGAAAGGTACAGTGAACAGTGGTATTCTATCAAATAATCACCGCATACATTTCTTCAGACCCCCCTCTCCCTCCCTTACTGATCGTCTAACAAAATGCCTTTCAAATTATTTCGGGGTACGCAACACCGCGCAACCTGTACCTAGCTACGTGTCTGTCTTTATTGAATTCGGGGCCCCTGTATCTGCCATAAACTCGTAAGCTAGAGGCCCTTTCTGTTCAGGGGCCCGTGGCATTTTGCCAGTTTTGCCACCCTTTAGTTAAGTCACTGGTTTTAAATACTGTTCGGTAATACTTAACAATCTTTAATCAATGTCTTATATCACTAGTAATAATTAAACTTTTTAATTTAGGTACTAAAATGTTGACAAAAAACAGACAACATTTATTTCCACAACACTAAAGGAAGATTATCGACATTTTTAACTTACACTAAACCTTTTTAATCTACTTATACTCTTTGGCAAAGGAATTATAATAATTTTATTTTAAAAATATAATACTTACTTGTTTTCTACGTTACTGTAATTTAAATTGAATCACAGAACATAAGATATTTAAGTACAGGAATAAATTACTTAAATAATTTAAAGATAAATAATACTGTCGCTAATCATTTTCAAAATGATAATGCAGTGGCAATCACGACAACAAGGACGCTGCCAGTCGTCATTTACTTATCCGACTTTGACTGTAATTCCCCCCACCCCCTCCCCACTCATCTGGCAGCCATTTTGGCCACTCCTGTACAGCCTTACCCTTGGCAACGATGTTTATAAAACATTTAATAAGACCAGGTCTGACCTAATACTCTCTAAAAAGATTTAAAACGTAACAAAAAAAACAAAAACCTCCACCGAACGCAGTTGGGCAGTAGTCTCTGATCCACTCTAACATTTTGGCAGTTTCTTTTGTTTTTTACTCCATTGTTCCTCGATTTAAACAGAAGCCCTCTCAATAAGCTCAGGCGCGAGTGCCATAGACACGCGGCGATGCAGACGATGAGGCCGGGGCGGAGCCGCCAGCAGGGCTCCGCCCTCGCACTGCTTGTTGCCTAGGCAGTTGCATGAGCATACCTGGAAAAGTGAAAAAAAAAATGTTGCAGTAAAAAACGGTTGACTCAGTTTTCTTATCTACTTTTAAGAGTTCTAAAGAAATGTATTATTTGCGAAAGATTTAGTCTTTAGTGTTAATTTTATTTAAATATATAGGTTACCTATTCATTATAAGAATTTAATTATGAGCAAAATGCTCTTCACATAATTTAATTTAAATTTATATCTTAGGAGATGACACAATTTTAAAACAAGTGAGCAGCAAAATAATGATTATACGGGCTGTAACGATTATTACTACAGGACTACAGGATCTATCTATAGCTATACTAATATTATAAAGAGGTAACATTTGTTTCTATGTAACGGGTAATCTCCGGAAGTAATGAACCAATTTTAAAAATGTTTTCACTAATAGAAAGCTGCACTATTCGTAAGTGCTATAGGCTATAAATTATAAAGATATCATGCATATTAGCCCAGCATGTCTGAGCTGGGCGATCGCTATTTCATTACAAGTTAAAATGTTTACCGCCCAACGAAGTGGGCACTGGTCAGCTAGTTCTTAAATAAAATTGAACACAAATGGCATTTTTTAAATAAAATATCTCTCACACTACCCTAAGACTATAAACTCCTTACAGTAAAACCTCTAATACTATGACCATACTCGGCAAATGTTTCAGGCCCGAGTCACACCGGAATGGCAGCGGCCGGCAGCGGCGCGGCGAGCACTTTCAGTGTGAAATAATTTCAAACTTTAACTACATACTTAAAAGTCTAGTATCGCTTGAAAAGCTTGAAAAGGTCGCGAGACTGCCAGCGGCCGTCAGCGGCCGCCCGCGGCGCCGCGAGCGGCCGCGCGCCATGCGCGCGCCTATTGTTTCTAGCGACGCTGGCGGCCGCTGGCGGCCTCGCGGTGCCGCGGGCGGCCGCTGCCATTCCGGTGTGCGTTGTCCCTAACAGTATTTATTTTGCATACAACCTCTTTGGATCTTCTTTGATTTATTGAGAGGTTGAGAGTTGCTTGCTGGTGTTCTTTCGTCGAAAAACAATCGAAACGCCATTTGTGTTTCTTTTTATTTCTTATTTTTCACAACAAATAATGGCTGTCGACAGTTTTTTGAATAAAACGACCAGTTTTCTTTTTAATGTAAGTTTGTAGATGTGAAAACTCTTTAGTGAGTTCTATTAAATTGAACAACTTACTTGTTTGATTATCTATAAAAATGTTATTATTAATGATAAAGTTTGCATGGTTCAATGGATGGATGTTTTTTACTCTTTCACGCAAAATGTACCTAAGTAAATGTGTTTTTTTTACTTTTCAGGAACATCACGCTATGACCCGGAAGCGGTGCAATAACCGAGGATTTGATATAACGCGGGTGATACCGCGAAGAACGGTCAACAGAGCTGCGGACGAAATGAATAGCTAAAGAAACTGCTTATAATTTACATAATTTGCCGCTTAAGTAGTTGCACAAGATTTTCAAGTATTGAGTTTATTTTATCATAAAAACTAGATGACCCGGTGAACTTCGTATCACTTACCTATTAATGTTAACAAAATTTATTTAAACCATATCACCTTTATTCATAAAAGATTTGTATCGATTTCCCCACATTATCACAATCTAGATTCACGTGTGTAGGAGTGGCCTAATTGTTGTTTAGTAATCTGGCAATACTGTCATTGTCACTGTCACCTAACTTTTGAAGAAAAGATTGTTGAAAGGACATGTTATGAAATGGGCTTTTAGTTTAAAAAAAAAGTCCAGGATGGCCATACAAAAACAAAAAAAAATATTAAAAGCACCAATACATATAATAAAATCAATATATATAATAAAATTGTAAAAGGTCGGTGTCTGTACATGGAAGATAAATAAGAAAAACTTAATTAGGGGAACTTTATATACGCAATAGAACCCAAAACAATGATTTTTAGAATTTTTGTCTGTTTGTCTATACGTTTGTTCGGGCTAATTTCAAAAACGGCTTAACCTAATTGAATGCGGTTTCACTAATGCGTTGCGATTTGCTGGGGTCTTTGTTTTGTTTCAAAGTAAAAATAATGATCGTCCCAGGCAGCTTTCCTTCGTGCAGGTTCTATCCCTGTTGTAAAATGTGTTTGGTTGTCGATGCGTTCGTGATAAATATTGGATCGTTTGGTCAAAAACAAAAAGTAATCAATTAATTCAGTAAATTTAACAATTGTTTGGTTCTATTCAATTTGTATGTGGGGTGTCGTTTCGTATGCTTATGAGAGTGCGTCGTGAAGCAAAATTAAATACCCGGTCTCAGTCTTCTATTGTATGTGGGTGGAGACATTGGAGAGATACATTCATCATTGTTTGAGGAGTGGCTGGAGAGGCGCCACGGCGCTCTCACGTATCGCCGGACACAGCCTAGGTCTTCACCGGACACGGAGATTTCAGGAGGTTCCTGTGTCAGATTTCGGGCGGAAGCGCTGCCTAGGTGTCACCACTGCGACAACGGTCGCCTGGAGGACTCGGTGGAGCATACGGTGAAGGTATGTTGTGCTTGGGCGGGCTACCGTCGTGTCCTTGCGGACGGCGAACGATAGGTTATATATATAGCTCACCGGCGGATAAGGAGCGGGCCCGTGTTGTCGGCGCGTTTGTTCCACTCGCGCCTCACAGAGCAGCCAGCACGTGACAGAGCCCTCTAGGGCCTGCCTGAGTTGCGGATCATAAAAGTCAGTAAAAGTCTGACACTGAGGCCGAGAGAAGTCATTTGATATAATTATGTATATAATAGTAAACTCACTGACTGATATCAACGTGTTTGTTAATATATAACAATAACTAACTAAATACATTAAACTTGGAGGGTTTATTATTTGTGAAGAATATAAAAAATAAAAAATAAAGGGTTAAAATAGTAAGTAGAAGTTCGACATCCACGCGGGCGAAGCCGCGGGCGAAGCCGCGGGCGAAAGCTAGTAATTATTTTAAATCTAGATATTTTTTATCGTAATATTATTTTTGAACGTTGGAAATAAGAAAAGCTGTTACCGTATTATTTTTTATAGCATATTACACGCCTTTCTGTTATTTCAAACCGTATTAAATGGCTTTAAAATAAAACCAACTAATTATTTGCATGATTTGGATTTATGAAAATGATTCCAATTGTATTTTGAAAACAATTAAACATTACTTATTTGTGTCAGGTGGACGGGTTGTAACCTCTATGCTTGTAACTGTAACACTTGAATTTGACACTTGATTGATGAACAACGACATCCAACAGAACATGGACAACTTTTATATGGGAAAATGGAATTGTTGTTTTACTCTACCTTTCTTGCAATTTTTTCTTATTTGCTCACCGTTCAGACCTACCCTGGACTACGACAAACATTTTAAACCCAAAATCAGCTCAATCGGCCCAGCCGTTCTCGAGTTTTAATCAGACTAACGAACATCAATTCATTTTTATTTATATAGATAGATGATATTTTTTTATGAATACTAGCCTTCGCCCGCGACTTCGACCGCGTGGATGTCGAAACTTGCATACCGTATTCTACCACTTTATGGTTGGCATTACCAAAAATTCGCTTTTAGTGGATACTTGCTGTTCACAATAACATGCCTTCCAAGTTTCATATCTATAGGTCAAGTGGTTAGGGATGTGCGTTAATATAATCACCCATTTACCATCTTCAAATTAATAAAAGGAGAAGCTAACTGACTGACTTATCAACGCAGGGCCTAAAGTATAAGGGTTAAGAACTTGAAATTTTGCACATATGGGTTCCTTTTATAATGTAGGGGCGCACTAAGAATGGATTTTTGAAAATTCATGCGGATGAAAGCTAGTTTTATATAAATAGAAATAATATTTCTATTTACATAATTATGTGATGCGTGGGCAAACCTTATACAAAGCTTATATATTGATTATATTTTATTGAAGGTAATTAATTATCTGTTTTAAGAAAAGCAATGACACTACAAGCCCGTCATGTCAACTATCGCTAACTCCAGCAATAATATTATATTTAATTTATGTCAAGTCCAGCCAACAAGAGACAGAGTTAACTGGAATGGAAGTTCAAGGTATTATGTGGGCCGATCCCGGCGGCACTGCAATGCCGGGCCGACCCGCGACGGGAGTGGAGCGAGCCCCGAACATCCCGTCAGCTTACAAAAATCAGTTTAATATACTGGTCCCTCAGTGAGGGAACTTTCAGATATTAAGCTGAAAAGAACAGATACTACACTTTGATCTTAGCCAAAAGGCCGAGAAGCGATACCGAACAAAGTAGAACCGGGGAGGGTCATTCAGTCGCGGAGAATCTTAACACCGCGGTTCAGAAATGCGCGTCATCGGCACAGTGACATCTAGTGGCCGGCTTTGGAACTAACTTGTCGAGTACATATTACGTACATAACCTAAAAATTAAGGTGTTAAAATAAGAGAACAAATCAAAAGGTCACCTAAATAATCTTTTTATCTTCCAAAACTAGTAAATGATCACCAAATTTGAATGTTAAATGTTAGGTTATGTTAGAACTGTGACCGCGAAGGCGAGCGAGCGCAGCGGCCGCCGAGCGAGATATTACTAGTGATTCATTTTATTTACCTTAGTCAAAATAAGAATTTATTAGTCTATATCTTATAAGAACGAAATTAGGTTAATTTATAGAATACTTTATGAAACATAATTTAGTGATCATTTACTAATTTTGTCTGTCATATATTTGGTGGTAAGTTAACATAAGCATTAAAATAACTTTAGCTAATGTTGACTCACCGATGCCTGATCATCATGTGACCTCTGTCGTCCCATGATGGGGTGCTCATCTATTGGCAGAAGAATCCTGGAGCCATCTTTATCTTCTTCGTCACGAGCAGCGTCTTCAGCTTGCCTAGAAACATTTTTGTGAGCTTGTTAGACATAGAGAATTGAAAATTCACTTTTCGTGACGCAAAAAAGTGTTGCTATAAAAACAAATATACTTTAAAATAATATTACCCTACTTTAATTATTATTATTGAAATAATTAAGAAGAAATTATGTTTACAAGATAGCACATATACTTAAATGTTACTTTGCATACACAGGCAGGTTTTTTATGTAATCACTATTAGTTATTTAGGATACTTAAAGATAGCTCTTCACATTACGTTATTTTCTAGCTTCTGATAGAATAAAAAAACCTATCATACTCACATTGTCATGAATCGTAGGACCAGCAAGTTGATGCTAGCGGCGACCACGGCCAGCCCAAACAGGATGAATACCAAGCTGAGCGCCACGTAACCAGGCTTGCTGGTCAATGCTTGATCGTTCTACAATATAATATACACTTATTTTATTATATTGAAAGTTGCTGTGTTGTATTAACGTGAACAATTAACGTAACTCAAACAATTATATTTGTACGCCTCTGGGCAAAACATGGAGGATCTATCCATTTATAACTCCTCACACTATGTGTAACTTGACCTATGTTTACAAATAAAGCTTTCTGATTTCTGATTTTACATAAAAAAAAAACACGTAACTTATCACACATATTTTGTAACTTATGTACATTTTGAAACTTATGGTACCATCATTCCTAAGAAATATAGTGGTACTTACATAACTAATATTACTTGACTAACTTTCTTGGAGGGTGTTACAAAGATCTCAGTTTGTTTATTAAAATTGGCCAAACATAATAATAAACCTTCGTCTTGAATCACTATTTATTGATGACAACGGCATTCAAATCAAATAAAGACAGGTAACTTAATTTTGTATTATTATGTATGTATAGTAGATTAGGTATGTAAAAATTATCTTGTGGACATAAAGTTTATGTAAGATATAATATCAGGTGGTGTAGTTTCTTTGAGTAAAACATACGTACTTGTAAGGCAACATAATCTCCAAACCCAATGGTGGTGAGAGTAACAAAGCAGTAGTAGAAACTGTCGAAGTAGCTCCACCCTTCGTAACGCGAGAAGACCGCAGCACCTAGCAACAACACGTAACACATGTATATTGCTATTGTTTTTTATGTAGGCGTTTTGACGTTTTCAGTGAAGAGTGTGCCTTCTCCTTCTCTTAGGGAAAACTCTGATGAATTTAGAAAAAGAAGGTTGTCCTTTTTGTTTTTACATTAGACTTCCAGTATGTTCCTAACATTTAGGTTCCATCATCTATCGGCGCGGCGTAGCAATCGCAATTTGCGCCCGAGCAGAGTTGTGATTTTTCTTTTTGTGTACGTTGTTGATATAAAAAGAAACAATTTTTGATATAAATATACTTTACGTAATAAAAATACAAATATAGTAAACGATAACGATTAACGGTATAATTATAATTGCGATTTTTTAATTATGAATTTAATTATTGGCGGTCATTTAATCGCTGAATACGCCACTGGTTAGGGCGTAGGGGCCTTTTCTCATCAGGGGCCCGTCAGCCCGTGTGACCCGTTTGCCCGTTTCTCGGCGGTCTAAATGGAGGAAATCAGTATTAGGAACAAGCCTGCCGACAGTTATCGTCGGCGAGTCGGCAGATTAGGTGTATTTTGCGTTTTACGCTATTGCACCCCACCTGTAGTGATGATTATAGACGACAACATCCCAGTAGCGAACATGAGGTTCATTTCCGTGGCCTCAGTGGTGTTACATCGTAGGTAACACTTCGCACGCCGTATCACCACTGACGCGAACTTGTTCAGACGTTCACCTATACTCTGGAACATTACCAGACCAAGGGGGATGCCAACCTGAAAGTAAATAAATATTTGATAGATTTACATAGTCTTTGGATTAGTACTTTTAGACCCTTTAGGTACATTTTAAAAGTTTTAGTACTGGAAACTTATCCAATGGTGGTGAAACTGCCCAATCATTATTTGTTACATATTATTCAGAAGGTAGATATAGTATGAACAATTCATGGATAAGAAGAGGGCCTTTTAGATTTCATTTGCTATATGTGGTCACTTGGATTGCATGGTGTAAGCACAAATAAATTTTAACTGGGTATATGTTACAGCACATCACCATCTTATGGGCTTGCTCTTGGTCCCAGATTAGCCTGAGGACATAGGCAGGGCCATATTATATTCCAACTTTGTTAGAGTTGGCTTCCAGTCTAATCAGTTCCAGCTCACATTCAGTGTAAGATCTTTAATTAAAGTGAAAATTACTGATACCATTGCATAAGCCATACAAAACGCCTTTCCTCCATAAGTAACAGGTGTAGAGTGCCCATAACCAATCATAGCTAAGACCACAGTAGCAAAATAGAAGGCTCCGGCAAACTTCCACTGAGGTCCTGCTTTGTGCGGCTTGTTCTCTATGATCACTATTTCTATCATGTGGTAGTCTTCTGGTGTTATGTTGTATCTACGTATTAAACCGTTTCTCATGTCTGGAAAAGGAAAAAAAAAATTTTAAACATTACAGGTGTATGCAGAGACAACAAAAAAATATGTAACAAAAGCACCTTACAGAGAACCTTAGAATAATAACACAGAGAACCTTTGTTTTAGTGCTTTATTTTTGTTTATTTTATAAGTACTCTCTAACATATATGAACCTTTCTAACTACTGGGTCCATTCTAACAGTGCAACCAGATTCTAATAAGAACAGTAGACCTGCCAATGTTATATTTGCTGAAGAATAACTGAGGTTTCTTACCACCCTTATTCTTCAGTAAAAATATTGGTTGCTAAGGTTCCATACCGAAATAATGGCAAAAAGGTATAACTAAGACTCCGCTGACTGTTTCTCAAAGGTATGTAATTTTCTATTACCTGACAAAACTTCCCATCTTTTACTCTCCGTTTCGGACTCCAAAGCATCGAACACTGCGGCGCCGATCAACAAATATGTGAATGTACAGACCACCAGGGACAATGTGCGAACGTTTTGGCGCTTCATGATCACAACCACGACTTTACAATCGCTCGCAAAAAAATATTCTTTCAGCCTCACACCAAGAAGTAAAAAAATATACTATGATCACACCATGACCTGTAAAATGAAAAATATCTATGAAAAACATTTAGGAGGCTGAAGGAGAAGAAGTTAGATGTATTTTGATGAATTTGTTACAAGAATTTCATGTTAAATTGCAATTTTCAATCCGAAACACTTGCAGCTTTACAAATATTTTTTTACGGAATTACTTACGGTTTATGTTGTGCGTACCTTATTGCCTTATTGTATTAGTTAAAGCTGGCACAATACTATGATTTTTAAATCAAGTAATCATACTTTAAGTTATTTGAAATGGAAATAAAAAATATTAATTTTAAAAATAGCAAAATGTTTCAGTCGATAAATTGAATGAGTACAGTACATTACCACTACTATAAAAAGTTTAAGATACACTCCCTTATTTGTAAACAAGCTTCGAGGATTACCCGGTATCGTAACAGCAATGTATACTGAAATAACGGGTTTCTTACTTCTAGTTTTTCTAAATATACTGCATTAAGTTGTTTTTGGTTCCTCTTCCTAGGGTGCGTTCCAAAACGTGCGAATAATTCACTCGGAAATTAAAAAGAGATAGAAACAACGAAAGAAAGAGAACGGCTATACTGTTTTTGAACGCTACAGAGCGATTTACTGTTTTGGAACGGGTTAGGGTCATGATGGTTAGGGTCGTATGATGACACTGTCAACATAACCTTTTCTCTCTATTGCAAAGAAGGAAAATCGTGTTTTTTAAGCATATTTTGCAAATAAATAAGTACTACCTGTTCGTTTCTACTTTAATAAATCCATTCTTCAACATTAAACTTCAACATTGGCGCACATATGATTTTGACATATGTCAGGTAATTTTTAACGACGCTCAGCCAAGGGTGAGAAATCGCACTTGTCAGTGCGAAAATTACTCTACCGAAAGCGTTCCAAAATACTGCTCGGGTAGCTGTCGAGTAATGGTTCGGTTACCCTCGGTTTCACTCGGCTCATTTCGGAACGCTCTAGAGTAACTTTCGCCCTACTCCGTGTAATTTTTACCCGTTTTGGAACGGACCCCTAGTTGTCAAACAACTCAAACATGAAAAGCCATGGAAATATTGACTACAGAATAAAAATAAATATTGAAGGGAATGATTTCTTATTTTGATTTCACACCATGCATGCAACCCGCCCGCCCGCCCATAGTTCATAGTTGAGATGGTTTATTAAATTTTGCAAATAATCCCATAGATATCAACCTACTCTTGTACAGTTATATAAGGGCGGACGGATTCTACGATAAAACCTTTATATACTCTTGTATAAAAACATAAATCCCTTAGTATAGAGCACATTGAAATAATATTTATCTTGACTACAGCTGAAATAAATTATGCGTGGAACGTAATGCTTATAGCAGCTGTTTTCAAAAAGTCAAAAGTGACAAAATTTGTCAACGCAACAATCTGTCATTTCTGTCAATTTCTTCTCGTGTGGGCTTGTTCGGCGAGTGCATGGCACTTTTTTCCAAATAAATACAATTATTGTAATACAAGTCCATAAACTGCTTGAAAATGAAAATTGCGTGCAACAAATCAAACCCGCCCTTAGGTAAAATAGCCTGCTTCATACATATTTCGCCACATTGCATCAGCTAAGTGTCCCAAGTTTAAAATTAGATTTTTTCCCTATTTTCCAGGTGGTTTGCTTGCCTTAGAATTCTATAGATCTTCAGCAAAAGATGTTCAGGTGGCCTGGGGTAGTGAATCGTCCGTAGTACTGCCTAACTCTCCAAAACCGGTGGCATATGTGACCAGTAATGATTTGATAAGAATTCTTGAGAATGCCTTTAACAAATCAGCTCAGCCCTTGCAGAAGGTGACTATGAACCATTGGCTCTCGTTCAGCTTGGTTCTGGAGGATGAGATCCCGAAATCCATTGAGTATTTGAACACAACACTTGGTCCGATAACATACTTGGTTGGGGAATCTTTGTCAGTCTCAGACTTGGCTGTCTTCAGTGTTCTATATGGTGAGTGGTTTTGCTATCTATATGTTAGTATTAGAGCTGACATCCTTATCTTTTTATGATTGTAATAAAACTTTACATTCATGGTAATAATTTTTTAATAGATTCTATTTTCAAATTTTGTAACATTGGTAGAGTCTAGATGCTTTTAACTAAAAGTGACTTATTTTCTCCAGTATCAGCCAAATTCAAGGATGTATCAAAGAAGAATCCTCCAAAGAACATACTCCGGTGGATGAAGTTAATTGAAGCCCAACCATCTGTAGCTAAAGCTTTGAAAGAACTGCCTTCAGAAGTCTTAGATAATCTAAATAAGGCATTATCATCAAGGTTGGTAGACACTTCTTTTTGCTATTCTATAGTTGTTACCTCCATGAAGGTTTAGGTGTGTTTGGTAAATTTTTATTATACAGAATTGTAGTTATTTATGTCAAATGGGCTTTGAGCTAGTTAGAACCTGCTTCTGCCTTGGTTTTAATGGATGTTTTCATGATACTTTACAATAAGTATTGGGATTTCAAGTATGAATATCATGTGTCTGTCCCCTAGGGGCATCATCTTAGAATCAAATTAATTAACCTTAAAATATTACTAACTTTATTTCAAAACTTTATTAAGTTTTTTGACACCTAACTTATTCTTGCATTATTTTTTTACAGGAAGTCTCCATCAGGCAATGCTGAGGGTAGTCGTCAACAGGAAGGCAAGTTCATTGAACTGCCTCATGCAGAGATGGGCAAGGTTGTTGTGCGGTTCCCTCCTGAGGCTTCTGGGTAAATACTTATCTTTATTTCAACAAAAGTTTTATAAAGCACAAAGTTGAACTGTTTAATATGTTACATACAAATAATTGAAGGTTTTAAACATTTCAATTCTGTGTGAATTAAATTCCATTTCCCTCAGAGAGATGTCTATACCTTTTTCTGGGACATTAGCTTCCATACCTGGGTATGCCTGGGTAAATTAGTGCAGCAATAGTTTCAAGTAAGGGGACTGGTCCCCTTACTTGAAACTATTGCTGCACTAATTTTGGCTTCTAAGCATGGCTCTGTTTGTAGCTCTGATGACTAATTTAGGACTTTGATCTAAATCTGAAGTAGATCTAATTCCAACACAGAAATACATGCACCAATTAACAACAAATTTATATTCCAGGTACCTCCACATTGGGCATGCGAAGGCTGCCCTCCTCAACCAGTACTACCAGCTAGCCTTCCAAGGGAAACTCATCATGAGGTTTGATGACACCAATCCTGCTAAAGAGAATGCTGAATTTGAGAAGGTATTTTTAATTTTTTTCTATAACTTTACACCTGTATATCTAAGGGCTGATTTTTCAATCATCAGTTAACTTCTATCTGAGGAATAAATACGACGGTTTGACATATTTTCTACACAAAAGCTGTCAAAATGTCAAACATACTCTTCAGATAAAAGTTATCTGGCGATTGAAAAATCGGCCCTTAGAGGAATAAAGGAATTAAATAATAGGCTTTATTAATTCACACACTTTAAAAATGACACTCAATGATTTTTTCATGGTTCAAAAGTTTTGAATCATCTTATCTTGAATCTTTGACATGATCGCAGGGTTATGATGGCCTTGCCCCACCCTTAGTTGATTTAATTCAAACTTGCAGGAACACCCTGTATATGCTAAAGTCACATCAAATTCTGTTTGCGCGATGTAGGACATCAGTTCTCACATTGTGTTACAGATATCGCCACAACACTAAAGACAAAATCTTCCCTAACCTCCACAGGTAATCCTCGAAGACGTGGAGATGTTAGAGATCAAGCCGGACCTGTTCACGCACACGTCGCAGTACTTCGACCTGATGCTGGACTACTGCGTGAAGCTCATCAAGGAAGGCAAGGCGTTCGTGGACGACACGCCCGCGGAGCAGATGAAGAACGAGAGAGAACAGAAGGTTGAGAGCAAGAATAGAAATAATTGTAGGTATTCTTCTTTTATTATTGGTGGCCACACAGACTTTGTTTCGTGAAATGCTAGAATTGACAGTCTGGAAGTGTGAATATGATAAAGAAAAGTGTAGTTTTATGTGCAATGTTTCAAACTTATCTTTTTATAAAAACCTTTATTTGGCTTCAACAAATATTAGAAATAAATTTTTGCCCATTTATAAACAAACGGAGTCGCCTTTAGTTACTTGCGTAATAAGTATAAAAAAATCCAATCATTTGAACTTGTTTTTGGCGCAATTTAAGTTACCATAAACATTCTTAAGCTATCTGAAAGTTCTAATTAAAATGTTAAAGTTTCTTATCTTATTATTGCAATCATCTTTTTTTTTGTTTATGACTATACTTAACAGATGTTCTGACTCAATACTCAAAACTATTATGATGCAATATTTTCAAGCAAATGTTTTAAAATATTTCATAACCCAGTAATCATCATGAGAAGAAAATATTGCTTGACTGCTAAACAGAAGCCACTACGGTTTCAATTCTTTCCCAGGATAAATCTTTATGTTATGAGGATATTTGTTTGGTCTAGGTATAATGTTATATCCCTATGTCAATCAACATCAACAAAAAACTTAGGTCTAAAATCGCCTATCGCCATCGCCAAATCGCCATCAAGCGTCTCGACTAATGCTCATCCCATCTGTGTTATCAGAGACCTTTGCCTCTCACTGGGACAGTTACTGATATTATAATGATTCCTTACTACCTACAGCCGTAGAGAAGAACCTCCAACTATGGGAGGAGATGAAGAAAGCCAGCGACATCGGTGTTCAGTGTTGCGTACGCGCTAAGATCGACATGCAGTCTGCCAACGGCTGCCTACGAGACCCCACCATCTACCGGTGCAAGCCTGAGACACATCCGCGTACTGGCACACAGTATAAGTACGTATTTAATAACTATTAAGAGCTTGATCGTCGTATACCTACATATATTGATTAGTTTGTAACTTTAAACCGATATAATTAATTAGTATTTCGACTTTTAGCGAAACAATGGCAGTGGATCTCTAAATTCGAATTTCCGAGTTATATTAATTTTCCAGAGTATACCCAACATACGACTTCGCGTGTCCCATCGTGGACTCGATCGAGGGCGTGACACACGTGCTGCGTACGATGGAGTACCACGACAGGGACCCGCAGTTCTACTGGTTCATCGACGCGCTCGGCATCAGGAAGCCTTACATCTGGGAGTATAGCCGGTGAGTCGGTGAGCCTACATTGCTCATCTTCCTTTATTGTGACGTCATAGAGAATGAGATAACGGCGAATGGCTATCGTACTTCCAAGTGTAAATATCTGTCATACATGCAATAGAGAAATATCCGCTGCAAACATACAATACAATGTGAGATATTTTTTAGTCTTTAGCAGATTTGTAAATTTATTACTTATTTATTTATTTTTTTCGGGAAAACAAACAGTTACACACATTTCATAATATATAAGTGATAGGACATAAAGTATTTATATATCGCACCCCCGGTGCGACACTGTCACTTTTGCAAAAAATACAAAAATGAGATAAATACTTTAAAATGGTCCTAAAGCACCCCTTTACTTGGTGCGATAACGTCACTTGTATAGTATGCATAGTTTCCGTCTGAGGGCGTGAGTGTCATTGTCGTTTTGGCGCGAATCACGGCGGCACTAGGAGCGACATCGTTTTATTGGTCAGTTGTGTGCGGTCTCCCGCCAGTTCAAATGTATCTTGGAGCTACACTGTTACTAGGGTAATTGTGACAAATTATTTTTTTCGATCCTGGAGCAATATTGACCTAAGATACAGTTGTGACATTATTTCCCCAATATTTAAACATATTTGAAAGTTTAGTTTTGTACTACAGTGACCTTTGTTAATAAATAACTTTGTTTCTCCAATCCTTGCCTTTTTAAATAAATATGCCACACAATGCACACCCATCACCTGGTCTCAAACTAAGATTTGTATTTGTACGAGAGCCATTTTGCAACTTGGTCGTATTGCTTGTAATAGTGTGGTAGATATTTACTTATCAAAGCATGTTTTAGTTCTGGTCTAACTAACTATGGCGATTGTATGTACTGTCAGCCATACATCAGGTTACCACAATCTGTAAAATTTTCCTAAACGATATTGAACCAAACATGATTTTTGACGTGACAACGTCTTAAATTAGGTTGCGGCTGGGAGTCACTTATGAAAAAGTGTAACGCTCGGTAACGTTACGATGAGTCACCGAACGAGAGAGAGGCCCGCCGAATGCCTTGCGTCTCTCTCCCACTCAACTATGATCGGTAAAAGACGTTGTCACGTAAAATCTTCGCCCGTAAAACCGACTTTACAGGCAACCATTTTTTTTTTGGTGAGTGGAAAATCATCAAATGACGGCTCCCGTCCTAGGTGCGACGGGAGGGCGCGCGTGGAACACTAACGCGCCGTCGACGCGGTCCTGGTCCTAGCCGGGCGGCGACCTACCCATCGCTCGCCATCCGCAGAACCGTGCCTACGGTGGCCGGTAGTCGTCTTGTGACTCCCGACGTCTTCGCCTGGGTCTTAGTCCGGGGCGAGAGGCTCGTCGTTGCCTCTCGCGCGCCGACGCTTCCTTCACCAGCATAACTGCTACGCAGAAGGAGTCGACGGCATCCCATTCCGTCTCGCCCCGAAGCATGGCCGGAACCAGCGCCGGGCGCGAGAGGACACGTCGATGGTCCGCCCATGCGCGGCCCACCTCCACTGTGTGCTCGACCGTGTTGTGCAGGCGACCGTTGCAGTGGTGACATCCAGGCGTCGCTTCCGCCCGAATCCGACACAGGAACCTCCTGAACTGACCATGTCCGGTGAGCACCTGTGTCAAGCGAAACGTGAGAGCGCCGACTGTCGCAACACCCTCCGAACGACGGTCGGGAACGACCCTCCCTGCGCTAGGACTAGCGTTTCGACAGCGTAACACACTACGCTGACACCTTCGGGAAGGTTGGCGCGCAGCACCCAGTCGTACCCGATGTCACATAGAAGCGGAGCTTGCCCCACACCGCCAAGTCCCTACTTGGCGGTGCGGGAGCCCCACGGATCTCTGTCCAGAGTCCCCAGCGCCTCTTGGCGGGCCGAAGATTTGGCCCGCTCTATCTCCAGTCGGAGGGCTTCTTTCGCTGCTCTGTACCCCTCGTACAGCTCCGTCTCAATGGCATCCGCATCCTCAGGGCTGGTGTACGGGTGTCGCGCAGCCACGCACGCCTCGCATAGTGACGCGATTTGCGGCGACCACCAGTACATCTGGCGCTGACCCCTTCCAAGCTGAATCCGGGGCATTGCCATGTCGCAGATCTCGGACATGGCCTCCTGGAACCACCCAGCCTCGGCGTTGGTGTCGGCAGGCCTGTCCGGTGATGACACCCAGGCCTGCACTATCGAGGCTTCCAGGAGAAGCTTCCGTTCCAGCTGCTTCAGCGCCCAAAGCGGACCGCTTGGGGTCCGTCGGACGGGTAATATTGTAGTTATTTCACTAAAAAAACAAATTAACGGAACCCTCGTTGCGCGAGTCCAACTCGCACTTGACCGGTTTTTTATGTTCAAATATTAAGAAGCACAAAGTTTCTTATGTTTATTTCGAAGAGTTTAGACTTATTTTATTTCTTTCGTTAATAAAACTACATAATTATGATTAAAAATAAAACTAATTAAATAATTTGTTCTTGTTTTCTTATTTACTCAGTGACATAACTACAGTTATAATTTTTCGTTAGATCCACAACGTCACTTCTGAGGGCATTGGAAGTTTTAAATAATGGTATAGTATATTTTTTAAAATAGAAAGTGACAGTTATTTATCCTAAAATAAAGTTGATAGCTGACAGTTTAGTATAGACTATTCATCTCATCGGTATATCTTACAGTCATTGTTTTGTGAGGTGTCAAAGTTTTAAATGCTTCTCCTGAAAAACTACATTTTTGCATAAGTGACAGTATTGCACCGGGGGTGCGATATGTGTAGCTCACAACGTTATCCACGTATTATATTTATATACTTATATTTAATGTTTACAGATTGAGCATGACAAACACAGTGCTGTCGAAGAGAAAACTTACGTGGTTCGTGGAACAAGGATTAGTAGATGGATGGTAAGATTAACACTTATATAGCCTACAATTCTTCAAAACTTTCTTGAAACCGTAAGGCCCGGCTAGCATAAATATGATCATAACATCAACCTACCAGTAAACAAATGTCAAAATATTATATTAAAAATTAAACAGCAAAATTTTAGGCAATAAGCGAGTTACTAACCGTCGGGTTATCAAAAAACGAAAAATGACGATGATACAGTGCGTTGAAGTTTCGCGTGTCGTCACTACTAGGTACAATTTTTAGTGAACGGTAACGTCAGAAACTCCTACGAAACTTTGCTGTTTACCTTTGTATTTTTGTATTAATAAAATTTTATTAACCGAAAAATATATGGCCCGTATTTTTGGACGGTCTAACCATAGACTAATATATATATAATGAGGGTCTAACGGACGGACTAAACAGATTTCTTAATGTAGTCGTTATCCCTATTATTTCTTAATAGTAAAAAATCAGACTTGCCCTAATTTTGAACTAGAGGCATACCGAACAAAATGTATTGCATATTAGATTATATGGGGTCCGGGTAGTCTCTCTTGCTCAATAAACTACATATTTGGAGTGATCTTTCGATTTTTAAATTACTCCTATGTGTCCTCCAGGGATGACCCTCGCATGCCGACAGTCCGCGGGGTGCTCCGCCGCGGTATGACAGTGGAGGGCCTGCGGCAGTTCATCACGGCGCAGGGCTCCAGTCGCTCTGTCGTGTTCATGGAGTGGGACAAGATATGGGCCATCAATAAGAAGGTATTTGCGTCGCTTACGTTGTTTTGAGTTATGTTTAATGTAATATTTTTGTAAACTACCCAACCCGACAGATCTTGAGTTTCCAAGGCTATCCGTCTCGATTTTAATTAAGACCATTCGTCTCGATTTCACACAATAAATCTCTTAAAAAATTGACGTTTAGTTATTTACGAATTTGAAAATTATCCGGACGCCTTCTTCAATTTTTCACTTGACAAGAACTTCAACCGGGTTATTCCCGCTCGGTAACACCCTTTCGTCAACACTGTTGAAAAAAGTGTATTCCAATTGTTCTCGAGTTTTGCACTTAGCCACACATTTAACGCTACATTTTTATCAGTCACATTACCAATTAGTTTTTAAATATACTTTTCAAAACACTAATACGCCAAAAACTCTTTCTTAAAACAATTATATCAATTTCAGGTGATAGACCCCATAGCCCCTCGCTACACGGCTCTGGAATCGAACCCAGTGCCCGTGAACCTCAAGGGCGTGGCTGACAGCACCCTCACAGTCCCCCTGCATCCCAAGAACCCTGACGTAGGGTCGAAGACCGTAGCCGTGTCAAACAGACTGCTCATAGACCAGGTCGATGCCAAGACTTTGAAGGAAGGAGAGAATGCCACGTTTATCAACTATGGCAACATTTTGATTGATAAAATTCATAAGTGAGTATTTTATTTTTTAATTTGGCATCTAAGATATTTTAATTTAAAGTCTGTAATAGTCGTGGTGATGATATAGATGTGCATTAGGTTCTGTAATGCTATAACAGGCAATTTAGCGTACACTTTTTGTTGACGTGTTGCAGGATGTTAAGGATATTTAGTTTTTAGAGTACCGAAATCTCTCTCGAACAGAAAAAAAGGTTTAAAATATCAATAACGCCATGATGAAACAAGAAGTTATTGTGTACGCCCTGAAATAAGGCGACACATGAAGTTTTTCATTGCATGTGTCTTCTCTTCCCCTCTCACTTCCCCCTTTAGGTGGCTTGGCGACGCCTTTGATTGTATGTAGGGGTTTTTTTGTGGGTGAAAAATCATCAAATGACTTCTCCCGCCAATCGTCTCAGGCTTACTGACTAAAACCCACCTATGTTCCTTCGGTTGTCCTTTAGGTTCCGGGGTCACGGTAACTATTACAACTGTTCCGCAACCCCGGATATAGGGGATAATATCCAGAACTAAACATTACACAAAAACTAATCACAAAAAACATTCGCAATTATAAAACATTCCTGGGTAGTTCCGGCAACTAAATAGCTTTGTATAAGCAAAGTTAAAGAAATAAACTATGTATTTTTATTTTATTTATTTATTATTTTATTCGCAGATCCGCCGATGGTACAGTAACAAGTATAGACGCGACGCCAAACCTAGACAACAAGGACTACAAGAAGACGTTGAAGCTGACGTGGCTCGCCGACTCGCCCAAAGCGCAGCCAGTCGAGGTGTACTGTGTTTACTTCGACCATATCATCTCCAAGCCTTTACTGGGCAAGGATGAAGACTTTAAGCAGTATATTGGACATCAGACACGGGTAAGCAGAAGCTAAGTTTTTTTTTTAAATCGTCGCAAACAAATTGGCTAAACACCTGTTCACCGTTGCCCATAGATATCTTTGGAAAGCTAAAAAGTATCTTATGTTATTGAAAAATACCGTCACCCACATTATTTTTTAAATTGGAACAAAACACGCTGCCTGTTAACTTTGCTTAGCATACTTATAAATGTGTCTACAGTCAATATGAAGGGATTTAGAGTTGAAATTCAGTGTGTAAGTAGACTATAATTAATTTGGATGTTATTACCATTTTAGTTTGTGATCGTGGGATAATTCACACAGGAGATGTATTAAAAACAAAAAACTTTCTCAGTAAATACATCCAAAATATAAGTAATACAATGGAAATTCAAGAATGGGTATAATTATTGCATCTCCAGTAACCGCGGTAGGGTGATACTCAGAGATCTGATAGAAAAGGACTTCTAAGGACTGTATCAAAACCATCTGTGACCATAATTACTCATATACTTAAGTCATTAAAACCCAATGGATGTGTTCATTCACGATGTGTAACACTTCCACATACATACCTATGTAAATATTTTATAAAAGACCCTTTAAATTGCAATTGGGTAGTTTACACCATTAACCAATAAATGTTAGACACAATTTCTATAAAACCTCTTTTAATTTCAGCCCAATAAATTCGGTTTATTTTCAATTTGCTATAAAATTTGATTTTTAGTTGCTTTGAAATCAATAAATAGATAGTCAACTGAGTTGTTATTTCAGTGACGTCATAAGCTGTCATTGGCATACAAAATCTATTGGAGAATTGCGTTTTGACAGCTCATAAAAAGTGCGTCAATTGATAATGGTGTAAACTACCGTATAATACAACACAACATCAATGTTGACCTTATTCCTTACAGTGGGAAGTCCCAATGCTGGGCGAGCCGGAACTCTCCAAGGTGAAGGTGGGCGACAT
The DNA here is from genome assembly GCA_033675125.1 of Athetis lepigone. Taxonomy (NCBI): domain Eukaryota; kingdom Metazoa; phylum Arthropoda; class Insecta; order Lepidoptera; family Noctuidae; genus Athetis; species Athetis lepigone. Next base: position 13,865,269 of record CM066214.1, read on the forward strand.
CATCCAGCTGCAGCGCCGCGGCTTCTTCCGCGCCGACGTGAGCGCCGCGCCCCCCTCCCCGCACTCCGCGCGCCGCGCCCCGCTCGTGCTGTTCCACGTGCCTGACGGACACACCAAGGACATGCCCGGACAGGTCAGTACAACCTTTATGAATAAAGATAAATAAAGGCGCTAATTCTCTTGTACCAAACTTCACTAAATTTAAGTTAAGTACATGAAAGAAAGAAAGAAAAAAAAAAGAATTTATTTGGTACAGCACTGGCACAAGCACAATACACACAAAACAAAATAAGTAAAAAAATAAAATAACATAAAGCTAAAAGGTATATTGTGCCCCATGGCTGCACCAAAATAGGTCCAGCTCAGCATAAATGCCAGACACCTAGTGTCTGACGCTGGTTTTCAACACATCAATCAATACGTCTCTCTCTTTCCTTTTTAAAGAAAAGGACAGAAGATAAAATATTAGTAAGCCCTGTCAAATTTAGACACACCATAGATAATTTAGACGCAATGTAAAAACATGGCGTCTAAATATTTGTCAATATTCTTCAGACACTGTCTAATTTGACAGGATTAAACTAAAATGTATCATTTGTCCTTTTCTTTAAGAAATGGAAAGAGAAAGATGCATTTAATCTAAGTTTAGTTAAGTTTTCGGGCGGAAGCGACGCCTGGGTGTCACCACTGCAGTAACGGTCGCCTGGAGGACACGGTCGAGCACACAGTCGAGGTGTGCCGCGCATGGGCGCACCATCGACGTGTCCTCGTAGAGGCGATCGGCGGCGGTGACCTCTCGCGCCCGGCGCTGGTTCAGGCCATGCTGCGGGGCGAGACGGAATGGGATGCCGTTGCCTCCTTCTGCGAAGCAGTTATGCTAGTGAAGGAAGCGGCGGCGCGCGAGAGGCAACGACGAGCCTCTCGCCCCGGACTAAGACCCAGGCGAAGACGTCGAGAGTCGCAAGACGACTACCGGCCACCGTAGGCGCGGTTCTGCGGATGGCGAGCGATGGGTAGCTCGCCGCCCGGCTAGGACCAGGACCGCGTAGACGGCGCGTTTTGTTCCACGCGCGCCTCAAAGAGAAGGAGTCAGCACAGGGAGGGGCCCAACAGGGCCAACGCCTGCCGGGGTTGCGGAATGTTTATAATAGTTACCGTGACCTCGGAACATAAAGGGCAATCGAAGGAACATGAGTGGGTTTTAGTCAGTAAGAGTCTGACACGCCCTCCCGTCGCACCCAGGACGGGAGCAGTCATTGGATGATTTCACACTCACCAAAAAAAAAAAAAAAGTTTAGTTAAGTTTGTGAATAAAAGAAGCGGCACCAAAGTGAACCTTAATGACACACGTGATTTGAGACACAATAGGACAATGGTGCCGATTCTCTTGTTCACAGACTTACGTGCATATTTCTCTTTCATTTCATTAATTCTTCGAACACACGTTATTTGAAACAGAATAGAAAGACAATAGCCGGCTGTCGCTTGGTTGTTAATCCTTCAATCACTCACACGTGATTCGAGACATAATAAGTCCTTTGTGTGTCCTGTCCTTTTCTCAATGAAATGGAACGTTAAAGTTCGAGGTATCGGGGCCAGTAGCAGCCCGAAAGCCGACTGTCGTTGGTTAAAAGTTCAGAGTTCGGTTGTGCAACGACGCACAAAAGTAAATAATCCAAATATATTCTCTCCTTCGCACTATGACTGAATCGCAAATTGTCATAGTAGCAAAATGCCTACAGCCATGACCAGACCAAGGACACAACGCAGTTCTGTTTTCCACGCATTTTGTACGACTAATATTTGCAAACTCACGTATTATAAAAAAATAAAACATAGAAAACTAAGTTGGGACTTTCACTCTAGCCTTAATTTTGGAGTCTGCTCCAAGTCTAGCTGAATGAAACTCAATATTAATGTTGACAGCCTATCAGACATCCAAGAGCCAATTGAAATCCCACCCCTACTTCATGCTTCTTTCCAAAACCAGAAAACTTGGCAAGTGCCAGTGGTGTACATAGCAAAAAGTTAGGAGACCTCTGCTTAAAATTGTCAATGCTCCAAAAAAGGATTCATTAAATAAAGAAAACTTCTATACAAAAATACCAAAAGTTTAATCATAATGAGGTAACTAAACCAAAACTAAGCACCCATCTTATAATTACAACATAATTATTTTAAACTTAAATAATAAATAACGAAGTCGCACGGTTATGGTGCGACGGTACGAAATAAAGACGTTATAATAACAAATCAACTTAATATTAAATGTTTTCTTGAACGTAAGTATCTTTAATGAATCAAAAAGTCAATCAGCAAGATAAACTTAATAAGTAATTATAATCAAAAAGAAAAAAAAATGCTATTATGCAATAGTGAACTGATAGTTCATAAATTCGCTGGCGGGAACAAATTGTATCGGCAGCCTGTGCCTTGGGTCCATGATCAACATTTGCTCCAACAATGCATGAAGAGCTTCAAGCTTGCTCCGGTCGCTATTGACTTGTTCCCTCCCCGTCCTCTCTCCCGCCCATTGTTGGTCGTACGACACGAACAACGTTCTGCGCAGCCTGTTGTTTCTATGCATACTATGCACTAAATAGGATTTCTGAAACAATTAATATATGTATTAATCAAAGTCTGAATGTCTCCTCCCAGAATAGCAGATTAACTTTAAAGGTAAAAAAACTTTTTTCAAAAAAAAAAATAACCGCCTTCAAAAACTAAAAACCCAATAATAACTAAAATTTCGGAAGTCGGTGGCAACACAAATTGAATGGCAGAAGAGAAGCCACCGACTTCCGAAATTTTAGTTATTATTGGGTTTTTAGTTTTTGAAGGCGGTTATTTTTTTTTTTGAAAAAAGTTTTTTATTTATTACTTTTTAGTGTCGACTCCCAATGTTTGACTGTGTATAGTATCTTTCAAAGTAATTTATTTTCAAAATAAAACTACTAACAATCTTATAAAATGAAAATAGAAACTTGAAGACAAAGCACACATCGTCTATGAAAATTTCGTTATTTTTTTTTTGTTTTTGTGAATTTTTCGAGAAGCACTGAACCAATCGCCACAAAATTTATATGGGACCACCCCTGAATCATGACTTATCAAACAAAAAAAAGAACCATCAAAATCCGTTGACAATTGACGGAGTAATCGCTGAACAAACATACAAAAAAAAAAAAAAACATACAAACAGCCGAACATAGTACCTCCTCCTTTTTGTGAAGTCGGTAAAAAGTCATGACCAAAATATTTTTAATACACCGTCTTTGAATCATGACAGAAACAAAACACACAATAATAGCATGGTATAGGTGTGGTGGTTGCGTTTTACAACAAAACGTATGTAGTAAATATAATACTGTATCCTATAATTATTAAATAATAATAATAACTGAATACCGGTCGTTTTGCGCTCCCAGTTTCACGTTTGAAGCTTGTACCAACGAAATAGGATCGTCCGTGTCTGGATTGCTCCACCATTGTCCAATCTATATTTCCAAGCGTACAAAGCTGATAGTACAAAACACAGTTGTTGTAATAAGCTGGGAAGAGCGTCGAATAGGTTGCCATCTCGAACATTACTAGGGCTGTAGACCATGCGTCTATTCTGTGGTCTTCTAAAAAGCCCATTATGACTTCTGGGGCCCTGTAACTGGGCGTGCCTGTGTCTGGTGTTATTTTCGCACACTGCGCGTATGTTGCTTGGTCAAAACCGCACAGTTTTAATCTGTTGTTGTCACTGTTCAACAGAATATGTGCTGGCTTTATGTCTGGAAGTAAACAAAGGACAAAGTTAGTTTGTGGAGAAAATTTAAATGTAGATGTGCAATTTTATTTTTATGTCATTGGATAGCAAAAAATGTTAATTAATAGTTAAGTGGACACCTCCGCTTATTAGTCGTCTGCAATACCCCAGACACCTCGCAGATGTGATCCGAGAGACAAAGATGTCTCATGTACTAACATACATATAAGATTAAATAAATGATGATGAATCATACCTGAATGTATAATACCAGCATTGGTCAACATATTCACGGCATCGACAAGTTGCATGGACAGGTGTTGTACTTGATCTATGTGAAAACTTCGCTGGTTTTCGCGCAAAGCTTCCGTCAAGTTTTTAGGAAAAAATTCGGTTAATAAGCATATACGTCCTTGTATATCAAATCCGTTAAATAAATATAGTACACAGGAGTCCTGCATTGACCTGTATTGCTGCATTTGATTCAACATTTCCTGAATGAGTAAGCCACTTTCGCGCCGACTGAAAAAAAAAAGAAGATGTTTCAAAATTTAATGTTCAGAGGGTTCACAACTTTATAGCTTTATAAGTATTACGTTTAAAGTTGATGGAGAACAATTTATAATTATGTGTAGCTTGATGTGCTAGCATAATAGCATAGAAGACGAGAGAAGTTACTATGAAACAGGTTTTATGTTGTGGAACATTCTTATGCCCTTACTAATAATCCCTGTGTAAAGTTATGCAATGAATAAAGCCTGTGTAACCATACATTTTTTGACGTATAAACCTGTCATAACTTTATGCAGCGTTTATTAGTAAGGCGCTTATTGTATATATAAAGAATAGGGGCTCTATACCTATTATCTAGACTCATAACAACAAGTGAAAGTAAATATACGTACTGCACAACTTTGACTGCATACTTTTGTCGTTTAACGCTGTATTTAAAAATTGTGGAATACTTTCCATATCGTATAGTGGACGATGAAATCGCTTTTGTCTGAAAATATTCAGCAACCTTACTTTGCAATTTTGCATTAAGTATTTTGAATGTAGTGTTTATTTCTGTGTCAGCTTCTTTTTCTTCCATCTCTGCAGATTCTGTTACTACTTCCCAAGGTTTGTTTAATGGATTGTCATTATTAGTTTTCTTGATGTTTGAATCTTCAGTTTTCGTTATAGCAATAGTTTCTAGCTTTGGAGAATCATTTTTCACAGGTTCAGATGATTTGGCTTGGTTTTCGATATTTGATCCTTTTGTTGTTGGTATTTTTTTATTATTCTTCATATTGAATTTTTCAGGTTGTGATGGAGTTTTCGCTGATATATCCCCTAAATTTGAATCCATATTAGTACAAATTTTCGGCTTGTGTTGACTTTCTGGCGATTTTTTAGATATAACTACCATATTCGGTAAAGGTAATAATGGTATTTTTTTCTTGTCAGATTTATTTGGTTCACTTGTGTCATTGTTTTTGTGCTCTTGCGATTCTTTCGAAGCTTCTATTTTCGCGTTGTTATTTTCAACTTGAGGGGAAACCGTACAAGATTTTGGAATTTGAAGAATTTCTTTCGTTTTTTGGCAATAACTTTTTGACGACGGCGAAGTTTTTTCGTCATTGGTATTATTTTCAGTTGATTTTTCCGTGGGTATTTTGTCTGTGTCTTCAAGTTTAGGTAAATGTTCAATTTTGGTTGAAGTTTTCGCTGATTTATCCTCTATTTTCGACTCGATACAGGTAGTAATTATGGCCTTCTGTTGATCGTCACCTTTTTCTGGTGTCTTTTTAGATATGTCCGGTAAAGGTTTCTTGAAAGATTCTATTTTTGCGTTGTTAAATTTAACTTGACGTGGAACCATAACGTTTTTATTGAAACTTTTCTTTGTTTCTTGACGGAAGCTTTTTGACGGAGGTGAAGTGTTTTTGTGGTTGATATTATTTTCAATAGATTTATTTGTGGCTTTTTTATCTGTGTCTTCAAATGTTAGTAAATTTGTTTTGACATTAATATCAGGCGTATATGGCGGTGTTTTATTTTTAGATATCTCCTCTGAAATATTTTCTTTAGTTTCAAGAGGTTTTTTAGATACGTCTCCAATGGTTTGATCACCATCATTGGTAGCCTTACATGTTAAAGAGGCTTTCTTCAAAAGTTTAATTTTCGCGTTGTTGTTTTCACCTTGTTTAGAAGCTATAGCTCCTTCTACATTTTTTTTCTCAGTTTGAATAGATTTCTTTGTTTTTGGACAATAGCTAGTTGAGGGAATTAAAGTTTTTTCGTTGTTGGTACTCTTTTTAATAGTATTCGTAACCGGTTTATCTGTGAGTTTTTTATGTATTTCTTGAGCATTTTTGTCAAGCGTGCATGATGGTGTTTTATTTATTATATGTTCAGCCTTCTCTGCTAGCATACTTTCTTTAGTTATAAGATGTTTAGGCTTAAATGATGTATTTGGTTTTTCCTCAGATTTTAATAGAGGTTTGTTCGACGTCATAAAAGTAATCAAGGACTTTTCCAAAATAGTTATTGCTCTTTCAAGATTTTCGTTACTTGAATTTTCAGAACCATACATACAATCCAATTTTTCTTGAATATTATTTTTGGGTGGTAGTGAAGGTTTATCATTGCTGGGCTTCCTTTCTATAGTAATGGTTGGTTTACCAGCATCAATTTTATTTTCAGGCTTTTGATTTTTCTGATTGAATTTATTCTCAGGTTTCTGGGCACAATTTTTTGCTTGAATATTTCCTTTAGGTTTTTGTAAAGGTTTAATTGTCTTTTGTGCATTAATATCCTCTTTGTGTTTAATCAGATTATTGTCTATACTCATATTCAAAGTTAGTGCTTTGTTAGTCGTGTTTTCAAAACCTAGCAGCCGTTCTTTAAACATATCAATCCTATCGTGTTCTAATTCTTGAATATATTTCTGACGTATTTGTGAATCTTCAATTTTATCTATTTGTTCTGTATTTTCTGTATTAGGATTCCAGAGTGGCTTTATAACTATTTTATTATGAGCCCTCTTTTCGAAATTATTTACTAGAGGTTTACTAGATATGATTCTAGGTTGTGAAATATTTAAATTGATATTTACTTTAGCATTTTCTTCAATGGTGGCTTTCTGACTAATAATATTCTTGTCTGTGTCTATTAATATTTTACTTTCTCTGTTAAAATCTTCAGATTTCTGTGAATATTCTGGTTCTATTTTAATATGTTTACTATTAACATCTAATGGTTCTATTTGATTTAAAATCTTCTGACCCACCACATTCTTAATAGTTTCAAGTGGTCTTTCAGTTTTTTTCTTGTTTAACAATTCCTCCACATCCACAGGCTTTTGTAAATCTGAATTACTCTTTGCTTTCTTGTCACATCCATTAAATCGATTTAATTCAATGTTTTTGCTGTGTTGCTTGCTTTTGCTGCCATTTTGCTCAAGGTTATTAAACATTGTTTCAAGTGACGCTTCAACTGTATCTTCAGTGTTCTGAGATTTTTCTTTTTCTTCTTTTATATTAATAACGTTGATTTTATTTATTACATCTCTTTTGTCACATGTGTTAATGACAGACTCCTTTTGTTCACTAGAATTAAACATTGTTGCAAGTGATGCTTCAATTGGATCTTCAGATGTCTGTAACTGTGCTTGCTTTTGGTCTTTTACTTCAGATAGTTCTAATTTTGGTTTAATATCAAATTCAAGTTTTATTTGGCCATCATTTGTATTTACGGTATCATGAGATTTCTCATTTTGTTTGTTAGACCTATTTAACAGTTCGATTATTTGATCGACATTTGAAGCAATTTTATTGAGATTAGCAGAATTCGTATTCCCTGTTAAAAAGGAATGTTCAAAATTCGGATTTTCATCTTCTTCAGTGATATCTATCACCTCTACTACACTGTCATTGCTATTATCGCAGAGGTCCACTGTTTTATCTTGTGTATTAACGTTTTCATTTAAATCTGCTATATTATTTATCCCTTGTATTTTTGAATTGGTTTCAGTGTTTTGTTCATTCTTGTAATGCTTATTAGCAACAGATCTGAAAAAAAGAAATGATTAGTAGTCTAGACGTAATATTTAAACATTTTTTTAGTGATATTTGTAAAGAATGTTACTTACCTATTTTCTAGATTTAAATCGCCATCTTCTGTATCCGAATTTATTTCAATGACTTGCACGTTACGCAAACTAGGTTTTTCTTCTTTTATTTGAATATCGTCTAAAATCGGATCATCTTTAGGTTTATTTTCTTCAAGCCTTTTATCTATTGAGTTATCTTCGTTTTTGTTATGTATCTTTTCAATAACTTTAGACACTATCCTTGGGATATTATCTGTCGTAATTACTTTATTAAGCTCGACTTGACTATTATTCAGGGAATCAGCGATTTCGTCAATATTAAAGTCGTCAAGGAAGCTTAAGTCTTCAGGCGATGGACTACATTTATTGGAATCTTGATCAGAATCATTGGAATCAGAGTTTGGACACTCTATATTTATTATTAATTTAAGTTTCTTACATTTTTTTGGTTTAGGCTTATTTACGTTTGGTGTTATTGGTGCAGTTTTCTTTGAATCAGGTGATACATCTTGTTTTACAGTTATTACTAAGTTTTCTCTTTCATATCTTTTCTTAACAGGTTCATGGGAGTATGTCAAACATTCGCTATTTGTTCTTTTGCGAGATAGCTTGGATCTAAGATCTTCCACCTCATTAAGACATTTACTCTGCGAATGTTCCGGTAAATTCTTATCTACGTGCACAACACTTTTAATTAATCTCGTCTTTTTATTAGTTTGGTCTTTAGACATTTCCATATTCGTATGATATTTTACAATTTCCGTGTCAGTTTGTTTAGTGCTGATTTTGCTTTCTTTGTCAATTTTGACGGAGTGCTTTATTGAAGATGATCGTTCATCTTTATTCTTGATATCCCGTTTTTTTGTAGTTGTAGTTTCACATGGTTTGATTAGTATCTTTTTTTTCTGCGCTATCTTTTCAATTTTGTTTTGATCCACATTTTTATATTTACTTTCAGAATTCGTTAGACGCGTGAAACGTTGGAAGTCTTTGTACCTTTTAATGGAATCAGGGCTTAATTCCATTTTTCGTTTTGTTCTTGTTTCTTTTGAGTCGGATAATGTTTGATGGCGAGTATTTGTTTCGTTCCTTGATCTTTCCGAATATTTAGCAATAACACTTTTGTCAAGATCACGGTATTTTTTTGATCTCGTTATTTTATTTTTTAAAACCTCTGCAGCATTACTTTTAGAAAGTTTTTGTAAGTTTGCTTTACTACGAATAGATTCTTTGGATTCCCTAGTCGTCTCTTGTTTCTTTCTACTGGAGCTTTTTACAGTTTTGCTTTTTTTATCTTCTAATTTATCTAACTTAGTCTTCCACAGTTGCAAAAAGTATTTTTTCATCTTTTCTTTCATATCTATTGTGTTTTCTTTTGATTCATCATTGTCATGGTTTTCTTTACTTTTAGTACTACTTGGTTTCACGCCTTTTGAAGAGTTTTTATTTGATATCTTGTCAGGTTTAGAAGTATCTCGATGAGCAGTATCATCTTGATGTTCTTTTTCATTTTTGCTGTTAATTTTGTCCGGTCCGATTTTCATTTTATTATCTATCTGTTTGAGTTTTTTACTTTTTGTCAGGGAATTTGTATTATTCATTTTAAGTAAATTAAACCCAGTCAGATCAACCAAGTTATTACGCGATTTATATTTGAATGTTGACAGTTCTTTGATACTCTGGCTTGTAGGGTTTGGAGGAGTTTTAGTAGATATTGAATCTTGTTTCAATGGTGAGTCCCTAATCTGTAAAGAAATGAAACAGTTTTTAAAAGTAACTTACTGAATCGCGTATTATATTAGATAGACTGCAATCACAATTTTTTTAATATTTTTCGAATCTGCCGTTTAGTTTTTAGAGAGGAGAGTAGGAGGGGACGCCCGTGGTTGAGAAAAAAAATGTGCGCTATACTATAATATCTAAAGTCAATTTTTTTAACAAGAGTACTGAGTATATATATTTTACATTTCCGGTATTGACAGAGAAAGATAGGAAATTAGTCGAGGCGGAGCCAACGCTTTTTACACCAACAATAACACTTATGCTGATTATGTGGACCAATAGAAACGCAGACAAAATTTTGGGTACTCGTTTGTCAAACAAACAAACAGACTAGGAAACGGATGCCTAAATAAAAAAATGTCTAAGCAACATTTAAATGTTTTTAAGAGACTTTTCTAGTAATACCTCACACTATAGGGTAGTTGCGAGAAAAAAAATTCCCACTTTACGTGTAATGGACATTTAGGTGTAAGGCTTCCGCACATTTAGGTGTAAGGGAAGTACCCTTTTAGTCGGCAAATGCCTAATTTTGCGGCCTTATATTTTGTAAGCATTGTTGAATAACAAAAATACATTGCACCTACATTAAGTAATATAATAATTATAGTAATGACCAAGAATTTATATTTTTTTACAAAACTTTACTCCGGTAAACCTTAAACCCACCAGTGCAAAAGTAAAAATTAAGAAACAATTTAACCGAGTAAACAAGTGTGTTCCTAAGTGCTCGCAGACGGCCGTTGCAACTTGCACTCTCAAACGTGATCGATTTGGCCGTTTAGCGCCCTCATCACAACCGGATTTTCGATTATTCGGATAGATGCCATATACGGCACAGCATTAGTTTTAATATTTTGTCTATGATAATTTAATAAAATACTGAACGGATTTACATAAAATTTTCGACATTTCGAAAAAGATTTATGAGGAAGGATAAGAGGACAAGGCAGTATAGTTTAATGGAAATTCATTCCGTAGAACTAGTTGGAGAGAGTCCAGACAGGGACGACCTCTATAGGAGGACGGAGTGCCGGAGATTATATTAAGGAAAAACGAAAAATTTATCAGCGTGGGTTAGGCCAAAAACTATATGAATCAAACTTATTATTATAACAGAGGATTTCAAATACTTGTAAAATGCGTGCGAAGCCGGAGCTGATTGTTAGTAAAGTAGTAATTTAATAAAGTTTCTGTACACGATTATCGTATTACAGTTTGCAAAATAACTAAGTTGTCAAGTTGCAATTGATAACATTCCTTAGGTTTGCCGTCGTAAGCCTTTATTCATACAACGCGTTTTTTATAATGTTACTCTTGACGCTATATTATATTGTAGCTTAGCTTTTGCCCGCGACTTCGTCCGCATAGATTAATCGTTCCCGTTCCCGGGGGATTTCCGGGTTGAAAACTATTACATAGAATAGTTCTCATTCCGGAAATCTTTTTCCGGGTTTCAGACTATATCGAAGAAAAGACAGATAGACACAGTTACTTTCGCATTAGTAATACTAGTACCGATTATGAAAATTTAGACACTGGGTGTAAAATAAACATTTCTTCCTAAATAAATATACTATGAGCGAAGTTTGTTAATATACCCAACCCACCCAATATCTAAATATAACCGTAGAATAAAATATAAGTATATTTTTTTGTCTGATCGAAAACTGTCAAGATGATAAGTTTATTCCAGGAATAACAACTAATACAAGATATAAAAAGTGAACAATTAGAAAGAAAAAAAACTTCGTCACCGAAATTAATAATAATAAATTCGAGACGGTGAAAACTTATAATCACTAGAATTATAATAATAAATAATTAATTATTATCTTACTATTATACTTTTTGTGTTAAGGGTTAAACATTTGGTAAAATTACCCCTTATTAATAGCGTTATGCAAAAATGTTTGTTTATAGTATTGCAAGCCGTATTAGGTTCAGTCTTCCAAAGGCTTATGATTTGTCTGAACTGTCGTGGTCAGGGTCGAGGAGTGTTATTGGTGTTATTGGGGTGAGCATAAGGACATAATAATATTATAGGAAAGTTATCCCCGAGTCCTCGCACAAAACTGTTGATGCCTCAATAAAAAACGAAAGGAAAGGGAATAAAAATTTTCAAAAACTCACCTTCCGCCCACTATTCTATTCACTCACCAACACACTCACTGAGAGTCACACTAGTACCACACTCACTTTTACTGAGATTGCATACAGACGACTAACACTCATGTTAGACTAAATAAGTTATTCCACAAGACGACTAAGCGACAGCCGGCTGTCGAACACCTGTGTTCGAAGGTTTAACTAATGTTGACTATGATGTCCGCACCCTTTCGTGGTTTGAGCCCAACTCCTTTCTTTCGTGTCCCAAATTTTAGAAATCACCTTGTTCCGTCCCTCTTCCCATAATATTACTAAATAGCTTTATTGCTGTTTTTATACAATTCGATTGTTTTAAGAATTCTTTTGCGTACCGCCCGAAACTCGGCTGGTAACCAGATGTGGCGCTTGTATTGTTTAGAAATAGGTTATTTCTTTAGAATTCGTTGATATATTGTTTTTGACCAACGGCAGGCAGGCAATTAATTATTGAATTTATGTGTTTCGAAATGGTGCGAGACGATGTTTACTTTTAAATAGGAGTAAGTATGTGTCAGACAGCCACCACACAAGCATTTAAAATTCTGACCCTACATTTCTGCAAGAAGTTCCTCGACATAGTCTAATTAAAAAAAACATCGCAATTTATAAATCAACTATCCTTCGAGCACACGTGATTTGAGATACAATAGAAAGCCAATATCAGCCCGACAGCCGGCTGTCGGTTGGTTGTTGAAAGGTTAAGTTTGCAAGTCCCCCAATTTTTAATACATACTTAAAGTGTTAAAACTCAGCTCGATTGCATAAATGAATATGATAACACGGCACATACTTATATTAATAAAATAAGTATTTTGAAATGTTTTGTCTGCCTAAATACCTACCTACTTATATATTCCTTTTTTACCTGGTTTTATATTACTTTTTTTTTAATTCGTAACTATTTTTTTTTTCAACGTGCCGTATCTAATATCTATGAATACAATTTAAGACCTTAAAACACTTTTGTAATTAGCATCCTCGAAATCTACACAAGAATATTAACCCTTAATTTGGCATCGTACTACACATAGTACATTAACTTAAAAAAAATATATTGTCACGAATATCCAAAAAAAATGCATTTTTAATTTTTAATGAGTTGCAATGATCATCAATTAATACAGGAATTTATTTTCTATTTTCGTTACGTCAATAATGTTTTGTTAAATTCAAAATCTTTCTGAACGGTCAGATATGTCTGAGACATGGGTAAGTTTTTTATTTTTTTTCTATATTTTTTTGTTTGGGAGTTGTTAATTTTTTGCTTTGAAGTGCTTGAGAAATCAACAAATAATATAAATCATTTGCAATTTTCGGTATAATTTACGTAATTACAGTATTATGAGTTAGAAACCATGTGTGTACTCCAGGAATACCGTTGCCAGTTCAGTAGTAAAAAACACAAAATAGACTTTGGTATACACGGAGTACATTGCCAAAAGCATTGTGTTATTGAATGCGGTATTCATTTGTTTGTTTTATAAATTATAACAATGTTTGAGGTGTGAAAAGCATGTACGATAGTATGTCCAATTATCTTTTTCTGCTGAGCTTGAAACTGACACGATCGCATAAGATTTTAGCTTTGATACCCAAACAAAAAGGACGTTTTGATGATAGTTCAGTAAATATATACAATACTGGACGCCTGATTTTAGGAGTTTCGGAGGTAAGAGGGGGAACGGGGGTCTCCTTAAACACCTTTAACCCCTAAATCCTACCTCAAATCTAGCAAACGCATACTTTTAGTGATCATTTTAGCGCGTCATTAGGGGATTGGGGATAGAGAAGAGACCTTCTATGGTAAAAAATTTACAATCTAAAGGCTGCTAAACGGTTCCATTGCTTCGAGAAGTACAGTCTCTATGCCCTTGTGTATCAAACTGCCAGCACTACATGTTCCCCTTTCCCTAAGTAGCTCCAGCTCTTTATTCTTACAGCCTGTTCAACACGGCGCGCGGAGGCTACTTTTTCGGTGCGATTTGAAGATTTTTTATACTCTCTAGAGCAGACTAGTGCCACGTGGGGTTGGGGTTGACTAATTCAGTTTGTCACTAAGGTTTTATTTACACAATTTTCAGATGTTTCTTCTAAAAACTTCGCCTTCAGGGCAACTAACAGTCAGTTTGTCTGTCCCAAATATACTAGAGACAAGTGCAACATGAAACCGCTAAAATATAGTCCAATAACAATTTTTTACTATCATTTTTGATAATCTTTCTTGTGTTATCATAATTACTTCATAATAACAAATCTTTTCAACAAAAAATTGGAAACTACTTATTCTGCGTCCAGTATTGTACAAATTTGCTGAATGTTTTAGTTCTGATGACAAGCCACTCTTTCTATTTCCATCTCCAAAGAGCTTCAACTTCTTCTACTGCTGAACGACCGGATGACAGCATCAGGCTCGACGCAATATTGGAAATTTTTCAGAAAAGGGAAATAAAATAATTACGCTGTAGGCTTTGCGAAGAGGGAAGCACCCAAGTTTTTTACGTGAAGAGCTACATGTATCTGTTTGTGGTAGGAAAAAACTACAAGAGCATTTCCTGTTGTCAATTTTACACTAAATTATTGTTGTTTGTAACGTTTTTTTCGTAAATAAAGTAATAAATTGACAAAATGAATATTATCAATATCTTGGCATTGTACTACACATAGTACAAACATACTGAGACGTAGTTTACGCGATAGCTGGCAATGTACTCCCTGGAGTACACAGATTTTCGCGAAAACTGTAACATTTAGTATTTTATTATTATTTTTTTCTCTCCTCTGGGATCATAATAAACAAGAAAATAACAGTAAAATATAAAATTCGAGAAAAAATAGTCCTTGCCAAATTAAGGGTTAACAAATCTTGTGGATATGTTATAGGCAATGTGTACAATGCAGGCATTCTATACAATACCTAGGAAATGTATAGAATGCCGGGGTCGTTCAGGCAATGTATGAAATGATGTTCAATGTTTAAACTATTTTACACTTTACCTAGGAAATGTATAAAATACCTAGGCATTGTATAGAATGCCAGTTGAAGCACAGGCAATGTATGTAATCGATTTTTCTTCTCTATGATTTAGTTAGATAGCTACTGATCTTTTGAGAGCAATAATCCTAATTTCAACTTCCATTAGCAGACAGCGATAAGACATGTGTTCTATTAGTTTGTATGCCTAAGTACATACGAGTTTTTGCGTAGAGAGCGTTTCTCTTATAGCAGTTGCCTTCGGATAAACATTTAAATTTACAACGTATCAAAAAATTGCTGCAGGAAGTCGCCCTGTTCATTTCTTACCACTTGATTATGGAAATTTGATCAGGATAAGAAAAAAACCAGTTTTCATTTAAAATAAGCTTTTATTATACTTTCAATAAACTCTAGGTAACATACTGTTTTGAGGTAACATAGTTAATTATAATTTGAAAGGTATTAAATAACATCTTTGAACAAACTAAAATAGAGTAATATGAAAATTGCAATCTAGTTACTTGTAGGTACTTAATTAATAACAAAAACAATTATTTTCTTATATGTTCACATGTTCAGTAATCGACACAAAATCTATGCGCTACGTTATCAAAGTAATAACATATTATTAAAACATACTTACTTAAAGTTTGATTTATACCATTCAAAATCAACAACATTATTAAACTTTAATTTAACACAAAAATTACTTTAAATAATATAAATTATAAATCTTCTAAAAAGGTTTCATATGTAGGTATTAAAAATGTGTAGTCAAGTGTGAGAAATATTATTTACCATTTAATTATTAAAAGTAATAATAGAAATGACATAATGAAATAATAGAAACACGTGTTTCCTTCTCGTGGTCGTTCATTATACACATTGCCTGATTCGCTTTGGGCATTTTATACAATACCTAGGCTATGTATGAAATGAATCGTATTATATGTACATTGCCTGAACGTTTTAGGCAATATATATGTCGCAGTCATCTGGTTGAATCAGCTATTTGATTGTATGACTAGCGCGTTCATTGAATAGCAACATTTAATTGAATGACTAGGCCGAAAGCTGATTAAACAAGCGTCACTCAATGTCCAACTAGATAGCTGATTGAAGCATAGCCCTTTGAACAGAGCGGACGTAATATCAGTCAGGTGATTGTAATTTAGTTCATTTTTTTTCCACTGCGGCGGCGGCGTTAGTAGTCACCAAAACAAATATGGCGTAAAATAGCTCGCGCAGATAGCACTGTTTTGATATTATTTTTATTAAATTTGCTTTTAAGTGACTTTATTCTTGATAAAATAGTGTGACAGCATGGATTTACTTATTGGTACGCCGCCGCCGCCGCCGGCTAGTTTTAAAGTTTTTTTTTTAAATTAAAATCATAACAAAGTGTGTCATGTCATGTCCTCATTTTTGTTATGTAAAGGAAATTAAGTTTTTAAGTTGCGAACTTATGGTCACCCTAAACAAACATTACAAAGTCGACTATATCCCATTAAACGACAATGCTAAATGACGTTCAGTCAAGTCGTTGAACGTTACATTAAACAACTTGACGAGTTGTCGTTTAGTCATTCAATTAAATGTCGTCATTCAATGAACGCGCTAGTCATACAATCAAATAGCTGATTTAACCAGATGACTGCGACATATACAAAGCCTAGGCATTCTATACAATGCCGGATTATACACATTGCCTATAACAGATACATTTCCAATTTACCCAAAATAACTAATCCAAGATAAAGGACGCGAAGAATCAATAAGTATATTTTTTTCGTGATAAGTACCTACTAAGGTATCACCTACAGGATATGGACCACCTCCCCTTCCCCTCCCCTTTATTTACAAGGATATAACATTTAGAGCGACCTTTGGAGTTACTTACACATTACAGATTATATTTATTACTAGCCATCCCCGACTACTCCCGTACGTATGACAGTTTATAGCGTAATGTTAAATAGCCTAAAGCCTTCCTTGATAAATGGGTTCTCCAACACAAGTGTTAAATGACCAATTTATCGAGTGTCTCAACGGTTTTCGTTTTTTTTTTCGTCAATACAGAAGGTTGATAACTGCCGACTTTCAAAGGTTCGTGTTGTAGAAGTAGTAGCAGAAGTGGTAGCAGGCAAAAATATCTTTAATGTGTTGGCACTTAAGGCGCTATTAGACTTAGGACGGCAGACCGCCCGAATGCAGAGACTGCAGACGGACAGATAGTGTGTAGGACCCTTTTAGATTACTCACCAATTATATTGAAACTAGCTGCCCTCGCGTAGGTCGTGTAGCGATAAAGATTTTTTAAATCAAACCAGCAATTTTCGGGATTGGCGCGCGGCGCGTACTAAACAAGACTACCTACATGTATTTTTTAAGTTATTCACCTAAGAAATACCTACCGTCTACCTGTGTAAACAAATCACATTTTCATAGACGCTTAGGTAGGTAAATGGACGATCGATAACACGTGCCTAAAATACGCGAATCTAGCTACTTATGTAGGTTGTCTACGTCTGCGTCTATTCAATAAGGCACTCCGACAGAATTATAGCTATATATAACTAAAAAAATTTATGGATGGAAAATCGTCATCATATTTTGATGATTACACTGTGTCAGACTTTTACTGACTAAAACCCACCCTTGTTCCTTAACGCGCGGTACTTAACTATTAGAACTATTCCGCAACCTAGCTACAACAAACATAAAACATTACGCTAGCTTGAGTTAGGTACTTACATGGTCCTTGAATTCTGGAGTGCAGGTACTTGCATTCGTACTTGTATGCATAATTTCCAACTTTTTATGGTCATTTGAACCAGATGGTACACAAATATTATCCGTAACAGATGCTATTTCTTCACAATAATTTGTACTGGGGTCGGCGGCTATTTGTTCCGGGCTCTGTTCAGGTGGTGAGGAAAAAGACAATGTAGGCACTATTACTATGTTCGGACTTTCGTATTGTGAGAAATATAAATCCCTGTAAGACATTATTCACCTTGGTATTTTAATAATCTATTTTGCAGATTACACGTTTGGTTATTTGATATTTAATGTCACTTTTTGTAATTAGAAAAAGGTAATATGATTTTTCTAAGTGTGGTAGGTACTCGCACAGCAAGAAGTTTTTATTACTTAGGTATTAATGGTGCAAATAGGTTATTTTTTCAATTACTGTTTGTGTACGTTTATATAACTTTTATTATTTTATCAAAATTGAGGTTTGGTCAGTGAGTAGTCTCTTCAGGACTCAACAAGTATTATTTTGTTTTGAAGATACTTATTATAACCTACAATTTGTAAACATTGTGCCGTAGCCGGCCGGGCCGGTACGGATCGCGCGCACTCCCTACGAATGACAGATACGGAATGAAAAAAAAAAACGAATGATTGATTTGATTGATTGATTATGACTACTTGTCATGTCATTTGATCACTTCACATCTCTGACTCACTTTACATCAAATCAGAAAATGACAGGAACCGGAACGGGAGTCAAGGTCGCGGGAATGAACGAATAGTCAGAGACTTGTCAACTCACAGATAATAAAACCGCAAATCGGGGCATTTGATAGCAATCAATTGACGTACTTTTTATGAGCTGTCAAAACTTGCGTGCGATTCCTTCAGTTTTTTATGAGAGATAGAGGGTGTTTATTTGCGAAAATCTATGCCATTAGTTAACGCCACTTTCACGGGAGGATTAAACATTATTGAATTTTGCAATGATTTTTGAATGTTGTAAATAATTTGTAAGTAATTAGGTATAACAAGTTGTTAAAGATCTATGATTTCAAAATCTTCTCAAAACTTTTTCCAAGATTGCTTTTACTTCATTTTTAAGGTTCCGTACCATTTGAAAGCGAAAAGAGGATTCCGTCCGTCCGTGTCACACGGACGGACGGAATATCGGTGGAGACAGTTACACACGGACCGTGTGTAACTGTCTCCACCGATTTTCCCAGAAACGGGTAGACTTACTAAGCTCAAATTTATACCAGATACTGAAGAGGTGTATGTAATGTAAGGTATTCACAGCACAAGTAAAGAGAGAAAGTTACCGAAAAATTAAAAAAAGTTAAAAAATAAGGTAATTGATTTTTAACCGTTGACCCCAGGGTCAACCGGAAGTACCCTAAATGTTTTGGGTCGTAATTCTATATTATGGACCAATTATTTACTTTGTGTTTTGGTAATTCTCGTTGACCTAGATTCACGAAGTTTGGCCAAAATCTGGGTCTAACAGTTAAAGCACTTACCTATAGAGGGAAAACACAGAAAACAGTAAAGGAGAACGGGCGGAAGTGGTCCAAATGGCGTCGGCTAATTAAACCTAGTCCATATAATAGTTCGTGAATGTAGGATATTTTTTTACTATCGGCACCATTAAATCGGGCCACGGAGAAAAAATTTATACAGTCCAGAAAACTGGTACCTATTATAGACGATAAATTGAAAAAGCTACCTTTTTAAGAGCAGTCTTAGCTATATGTATTACACTGCGCTGAATATCGCGTGCGATATTCAGACTGGAACTATTTTTAACCGACTTCTAAAAAAGGAGGTGGTTCTCAATTCGTTTTTTTTTAAGTTTTTTATCTCCGTCGTTTATGTACCGATTTCCAAAAATCGACAAATCATCCATAGACAGAACGAGTCTGAATAACGCGGCACTTTACCCGCCGCCGCCCGTATACCCCTCGAGGTGGCGGGGGGTGATGCTCCTGCGCTGCGCGTATTGTTCCCCTGGTCAGTGAGTCATCAGTAAGGGAAAGTCATCCAATGACAACCCCTAATGGGTCCCTGCTGTTGCTGACCATTCCTTGAGGCGCGCGGGAACAGTGCGTGCCGTCGACGACTTGGACTTAATCCGGACAGTTACTGGACGGCCGGACAGCGAGCTACCCATTGCTCACTGTCCGCAAGCCCACGCCTACTACGGCGGTAGCCGGAAATCGGGATCGAAATCTCGGCGGCGGCGAGAGCGCCGTTACCTGATACAGTCGGCCTCCTCCTGTGCGAGCATTACTGCTTCGCAAAATTTGGCGATCGCCTGCCACTCCTCTTCCCTCCGGACCATGGCATTAACCAATTCCCGGCGCGAGAGGTCTCCGCTGCCGATCGCCTCCACCGATCCTTTTTTTTAGTCGATTAAAAATAGTACGTCGGAATAGCGCACGCAATTCAGCGCAGTGTAATATAGTTGAGTGCGGCTACACGGCAAATAAGTTTTGGCCGAATATAAAGGTGGCTTTTTAAATTTTTCGTCTATAATAGGTACCAGTTTTCTGGACTGTATAACTTTTTTCTCCGTGGGCCGATTTAATGGTGCCCATAGTAAAAAACATATCCTACATTCACGAACTATTATATGGACTAGGTTTCATCATCCGACGCCACTTGGACCACAATCCAGTCCAGTCCATACAAAAAAAATGTCCGATCTCCTTTGAAATTACTGTAACTGTTTTTTGTTTTTATTATTATTTAAATGAAACCTTTGTTGTTACATGCTTAGATTATGTTGCTGCTTATGCTCAGCTTGTTAGTTACCTACGTACTTCCAATAAAACGTTGAGAACTGCTGACCCACCTACATAGTATTATGTATTGTCATCATATTTCATTAGTTAAATGTGATATTGTATTGTACTCGTTATTTTATGTGTAGATTGTAAAATGTCGGGCTTGTTGGTCTAGTAGTTAGTGACCCTGACAGCTTAGCTGGAGATCGTGGGTTGGATTCCCGCCCAGGAAAAACTTTGTGTGATGAGCACGATTGTGTGTTCTGTGTCTGGGTGTAATTTACGTTACGTTGTTGTTTAACTTTTCAACGACCAACCGACAGCCGGCTGTCGGGCTGCTATTGTCTTTCTATTTGTTTCGAATCACGTGTGTCTCTCAAGGCTGATTTCATGTTTACACGTAACTGAGATAGTGTAAGCTCAAAAGATCGGACAGAAATCTTTTGTTATGGAAATGAGGGCCCTTTATAAACAAAAACATACCTACATTATACTAGAAAATTAAATATTTTTTACGGATCCGGCGACTGGGACCGCAGTCCTAGTTAATTGCGGTCCGAGTCGCCGGAAACCTCATACTAGCTGTCGCCCGCGGTTTCACCCGCGTAATGTATGTTTTTGTTTACTGCTCCGCTCCCGTGGGTCATAGCGCGATGTCATGTAGTGTAGCCTATATCTTATTCTAATGTATTCAAGCTTTTATGTCTACGGGACAAAGGCTTCAAACGTGATCTTATTTAAAAAGTCAGATTGCGGACGTGCTGTCATTCGGTCGGATTATTCCGATCTGTCACCCGCTTTGTCCCCATAGGGTGACAGATAGGAAAAAAAAGTTCGATCTGTCCCCCAGTTAGCAATGTGGGGACAGATCGAACTTTGTTCACTCTTTTACAGTTTCATCTGTCCCCTTATCACTGATATGGGGACAGATGAAACTTTTTATTCCTGTTTGTCCCCCACAAAATTTAATATATTAATTCTAAATTCAATTAAAGATTGAAAACTTATTTTTTTTGTGAGTGGGAAATCATCAAATGACTGCTCCCATCCTGGGTGCGGCGGGAGGGCGTGTCAGACTTTTACTGACTAAAACCCACTCATGTTCCTTCGATTGCCCTTTATGTTCCAGGGTCACTGTAACTATTATGAACATTCCGCAACCCCGGCAGGCGTGGCCCTGTTGGGCCCCTTCTTGTGCTGACTTCTTCTCTTTTAGGCGCGCGTGGAACAAAACGCGCGGTCGACGCGGTTTGAGATTGAAAACTTCAGAGAACAAAAGTACTAGGCGCGCAGTAATGCGAAGTGATAATGTGAGAAAATTTAAAATACTGAGATACTTATTAGTACTTAAATCAATCAAAAGTATGTACTAGGCCAGTGGTTCCCAAACTTATTTTGTCTACTGCCCACTTTGAGAATAAACATTTTTTTAGCGCCCCCATTTTTTCACCTATTTAAAAACCACTATAACTGCAAATTAAATTAATTAATTATTGTGACCTATATATGTATATTAATGGAGAATTGTAAACGAAACTTTTACTATAACCAGCAACTTGAAACCTGAGCGCAGTAGGTAACATACAACGGCACTTAGAATTATTACTCAAAGGAATTTTTCGGATAATATCTGCGGCCGGTTTATGAAGCACAGTAGTTATTATTTCATTTATTGCTGGCAATATTAACTCTTCTCCGATGTTATGTGGTTTGCCTTTTTGAACAATTAACAAAGAGATATTGTACGAAGCTCGAAGTCCGTCGTCATCTTGCTTAGCACCCGCCGAAAATAGTTTTGCTACACTTGGCTGAGTATTATGCTTCTTCTCTAGGTGTTGAAAATATGCTACATTCCTGTCTTTCTTATCTGGATGCATTTTTATTCAAATGATCTTGCAGTCTTGAAGGCTTCATTGCTTCATTAGAAAATGTTTTTAGACATGATAGAAGACACAAAGGCGACGATAGGTTTGTGGGATTTTCAATGAATCCGAATTTAAGTATGCTTAAGCAGCACGCACCGACAGGAATAAAACAAACATGCTTAGACTCGGTTATCTCATTCGACGCTCAATCGTACTCAACAACAACAAGTCCGAACAAGTATTCAATGAACCAGCGGACTGATACAGGAATGCATAATTCGGGTTATTTTACAAAAACTTGTTAAAACATGATAGATGTCTACGAGTACTAATAAAAGTGTGTCTGTTACCTTTTTATTTGTTTGTTTGTGTCTACTTTCATTACGAAACGGAGCGACCGATTGACATGATTTTGATTTTTTCTATATCCAATAAAATAGGACAGATATATGAACTACGCGGAGAGAAATGAAGAACCGAGTTTGAGCAATCTTTTAATTCATATTAGTTGATGTTCACAAGTTGTTGTTGAGAGTCGAGAGCGCATGCAGTCGTTGTCTAATGGAGGCCATACACGCTAGGGTTTGCATGATGGTTATAACTGTGCATGCAAAACCGACAAGCATAACCGAGTTTGCATGCACCGATAACTGTACAGTTTAATCACATACACGCTAGGGCTTGCCTGTCGGTTATGCATGCACGGCTAAAACCATCATGCAAAACCTAGCGTGTATGGCCTCCATAAGAGGCCTCCTAGCTAAATAAAATTACAAATCCCCGGCCTCTACACAACGCCCCCATTTTCTTTCTGGGTCTCTTACCGCCCCCCTTGAGACCTGCAGCGCCCACAAGGGGGCGTTATCGCCCACTTTGGGAAACACTGTACTAGGCGTACAGTAGCGTGAAATGGTTAATAGAAAATGTGATCCAGAGCAATTTTAAGAAAATATGTTTATGAACTTAAATAATATCATATTATGAAAATGACAAGTATTATATCACATTATTATAATAAAACTGAAAGATGACAGTCTTTTAAATAATAAATGTTTTCTTCTATCGATAGTTTTATTTCTTAGTCCCCACACTATGCGAGTGATATTGGTGGACACTTTGTGGAATAGGAATAGGAATGCTCTGGATCACATTTTCTATTAACCTCTTCACGCTACTGCGCGCCTAGTACTTTTGATTGATTTACATACTAAGTATCTCAGTATTTTACATTTTCTCACATTATCACTTCACATTACTGCGCGCCTAGTACTTTTGTTCTTTTAAGTTTTCAATCCTTAATTGAATTTAGAATTAAGTAATGTATTAAATTCTGTGGGGGACAAACAGGAATAAAAAGTTTCATCTGTCCCCATATCAGTGATAAGGGGACAGATGAAACTGTAAAAGATTGAACAAAGTTCGATCTGTCCCCCAGTTAGCAATGTGGGGACAGATCGAACTTTTTTTTCCTATCTGTCACCCTATGGGGACAAAGCGGGGTGACAGATCGGAATATTCCATTCGGGGATTCTGTCCGGCGGTCTGTCTTGACTGTCTATCAGGACGCTGCATCTCATGAACGGTAGTAGGTTGAGCGGTGATGAGTTGAAGTTTTCACAGAATGCAAATTTTCACAGATATAAATAAATATCTTGGGACAACTCACAGTCTCACAGACGGCCATCCTGGGGCCCTAGTCTGCTATTACAATCGTGTCTCAATGATCGATTTTTGACGTGTAACGTCAAACTTTTGACACATTTCCCATACAAAAACTGACAAAGTTGTCAAATATCCGGCCGATGACTGGTCATTGAGACACGATTGTAATAGCAGACTAGGGCCCGATCCCATGCTAGGCAGAGCCTGTGCTAGTGTAACCTGACCACTTATTATAAATATAGATACTTATATGTAAGTATAATTGATAATACTATACACATTATAGATAAATAACGCCCTGACACAAAACAAACAACCATGCTCACTCAGTCTGTCCTGGGTGGGAATCGAACCCACAAAACCTCCGGCTTAGCAAATAAAGAAAAAGTATTGAATTAATAAACCGCGTATATATAAAAATGTTTAGACAGTGTCAGCATGATACAATATCTGTTAGCAGGATGCGAAATGACAAAAAAGTTTTGAAAAATAGAATAATCATTGAAACCACAGTATTGTCCAAAGTTCAAAATAAAGGCGTCTTTTGTGTTTTCCTAATTCTGAAGGGATGTTTATTTATACTTATCAGACGTTTTAAAGTTCTTATTACAATCACTGTAGACTGTAGAGAAAGAGTCCGGCAAGAGGAAAAGTTCAGGAGCATTCATTGATCAACTTATTTTTTTGGATTTCAATGCTATAGTGCCAACAAAAGGTATACCGCCGTTTACCCGAATTTTATTTGCCCTAATTTCATTTGCCATAATAGTCAAAAGCCATAATATCATATGACATAATACTCATTTGCCCTACTCTCATTTGCCATATTATTCACGTGCCAGAATCATTGTTTCCCATAAAGTCACTTGCCATAACATCATTTGCCATAATCATTGTAAGCCATAATTATCACATGTCCTAATTATCACATGCCATAATTATGATATGCCATAACATAATTTGCCATCGACATTGGGTGTATAAGGGTTGTTTATATCAAGAGAAATTGGATGCAATTGGGACTTTAGGGCACCCCGACTCGGACAGGTTAGGTTAGAAGGGGATGGCGGGGTCGTGTGAGCGAGCGAAGCGAGCGAATAGACCCCGCCATCCCCTTCGTGGTTATTTTTTTTTAACCACACAGAAGTAGGAGCCCCGCGAAGCGGGGCTCCGTCGACCTAGCCCACCATCAACCATGCACAGAAAAAAAACCATTACGGGGCTTAAATATTTGTCTAATACTTGTTATGCCATTTAAATATTATGACATTTAAATATTATGTCTAATAATTATCATGGCACATAAAAATAGGGCAAACAATACTTATGGCATTCGTATATTATGGTATCTAAAATTCGGGCAATTGAAAGTATGTCATATGTCTTTTAGGGCAAATGAAACATTCGGGCAAATGAAATTCGGGTAAATGAAATTCGGGAAAATGATGATTATGGCATATAATCTTCGGGCAAACAATAGACAACCCCAACAAAACGATAACTGCCTACGTCGTTGTAGACTTCGCACGGGCATCGAACCTGCGACCTCGTTTCAAATATGCTACGTAGGTGTAACACAGTAATAATTGATATAGGTAGATTTTTGTACTTATAGATAAATGTTATTACCCAATAATAAAAAGTAAGTCACAAATATCAAAATGTAGATAGTTCTTATCAACATAACGCGTTAGTTGATTTTAAAACGCTATTAAAATAAAACCAACTCAGGCATAGAAGTTTCAAACCAATTCTTTTAACACTGTTTTAAAGTTAAAACATTACCTTTCGCTACACCATAACCCGTTACAAAAACAGAATCTAACTTACAATACTCTTACATCGCACAAAATACATTGCCGTTTTTAATTCATGAACATTCATTACCACGGACGTTAACCTACAATGTACGCCAAGTCATCAAGGTCAAGCGAATCATTCGCAACCGGTTCGTGCGATAAATTTTTTAGAAAGTACCACGTTGTTCTTTAGTCATCATCAGTCAGTATTATAGTCAGTATTGCATATGTTATACATATTTTTAGTTTATTTAGCTGTTTTTTAGTTATTTCGTTGAGTGTAAGTGATATTTTTGCGTCAATGTTGATTTAGTTCGAAGAATTGGTTGCGTGTGTGTGTGTTTATAAGGTGTCAAGTTGACGTAAGTTCGTGTTGCGTCGGCGCATAATCTTAATGACCCCTTAAATGGCCGGACGAAAGCATAGTCGGGTTACAAAAATTTGGGCCTATTTATGCGTAACTTGCTTATGTTTTAGGAAATATTGGTTGTTGTTTGTATATTTTTGGCGTAGGCTTATTAGACTTATTATTGACTTGATTTTACTATAAATGTGGCAAAATTTTACCTGCATAATATTTTTTGTTATCATTCTTACTTTTACTTTAATAATAATAATAATCTTTATTTCACAAGAAAGTGGTTACAATTATATTCGAAGTCCCTGACTCTTGTGCTAGGCGATATACCTGTGTGACAACAGCCTTACTTTGGACACAGGCATCGCGATATAAGTACTTAGTACTTATATCTCGATGGACACAGGTCATAATTTTTGTTCGAAACTTACTGTTTACCCAGGTGTCACTCGCATCTTTGGATATTGTTTGTGCTTCAGACTCATAAAATTAAATATGGATATGTATCATTATAACAATGCTTTTTTTTAATCCGACTAGTAGCTGCAGATATTACCTAACGCGTTTAAACAAACAAGCAAATAGTCATCGTTATGAAAAAAAAAGCACTAATTAAAAACAAATAGACTTTCTCGGACTAGCGCAGAGCGCTAATCAGTTTAAGTCAAACTAAGATCTAAAAGCCTTTCAAATCACTCAACTCTTAATCCGCAGGTCTAGAGATGACTTTCAAAGCTCAATTACATCTACAATAGGCGAGATGACAAATAAAAGTAATTAGTCCGTCAGTTAGATAATCAAAAAATTTGGGACACGTATTTTTTCATTTCTTTCGTAAACAGAAAATGTCGACAATACAGTGCGTTGAAGTTTCGTGAAACGTCACACCTTTGTATAATTTTTACTGAGGAGTGACGTCACAAGCCCCCTCTCCGGTACTTTGATGCTCTTTATCTTTGTATTTTGTTATTATTAATTTGATCAAGCAAAAAATATGTGTCCAGTATTTTTGGACTGTCTAACAGACGGACTAAATAGAATGTCATTCTTTTGATGTAGTCAACATCCCTATAACATCTTTTCCCAACAGCCAAAGCCGGTCGCATCAACGGCACTGAAGCAGCCAGCCGCGGCACCAGCAGCGTCTGGGGCTTCCGACCTGAACGAGCAGATCACCAAGCAAGGGGACCTGGTCCGCTCGCTGAAGTCCGCTAAGGCAGAGAAGGCTAAAGTCGACGAAGCCGTTAAGAACTTGTTGGAGCTTAAGGCTAAATATAAGGCCGCTACTGGACAGGTGAGTAAAACAAAGGAAGCTCTCTAATTACTGTACACCCTTTTTTTGGGATGGGAAATCATCAAATGACTCCTCACGCTCTGGGCGGAGCAGAACGGAATAACA
Source organism: Athetis lepigone (assembly GCA_033675125.1). NCBI lineage: Eukaryota > Metazoa > Arthropoda > Insecta > Lepidoptera > Noctuidae > Athetis > Athetis lepigone. The sequence continues at coordinate 13,892,646 of CM066214.1, forward strand.
GAAATCACCAAAATAGCCCTCACAGTGCATACCACTCCATTGAATGCTCCAACTTTTTCATGAAATAGACAGTTAGTCGAGTTATATGCACTTTAAGGGCTATTTTGATGATTCAAATGATTATAATACTGTAACTAAATACCTATTACAGGATAATCTAAAGTGCGGGGCCCAAGCTCAAAGTGAGGGCCCACAATTTTATTCAGGTCATAACTTCCGTGACCCCCATACTGGATTAGTCCTTGTGTTTTCCAACCAATAACGAGAAAATGTTCTTTTACTATAAACTTCTTTTACCTCCTTTTTGCACGTTTACCTCAAAAAGAGCGAGTGATATTAAAGTCTCCATTTTTCTCCAGGATTGGAAGCCAGGCGCGGCTCCAGCCCCCGCAGCCACTTCAGCTCCATCTGGAGACGCTGCGTCTTTAGACCAGCAGATCACCAAGCAAGGGGACCTGGTCCGCTCGCTAAAGTCCGCTAAGGCCGAGAAGGCTAAAGTCGACGAAGCCGTTAAGAGCTTGTTGGACCTTAAGGCCAAATATAAGGCGGCTACTGGACAGGTTGGTTCTTATTGTGTAGTAGCTTTTATTAACGACTATTTATAATTTTATAGCCATCATCACCCTAGCCTTTTCTTTACTCGTACGTATGTATGTAAGGGTCGGCTACTATTTTTACCGGATCAAGCTGAATACCACGTTTTACAAGGAGTGACTGCCTATCAGTCTTCCACAACCTAGTTACTTTGTTAAGACTGACTGCCAAACTTCTAGCTTCTGATTACCCATAACGAAAGTCAAAGAGTGTCAACGAGACCAACTGTATTACGTGCTTTTCGAGAGACTGGATGAGAGACGAGATGGCAGTGAAGTTTTAGCTAAACTTTGAAAGTACATTTGAAAAAAAAGTGGCGTTGGTTCTTGCTCGATGTCGAGGTCACTGGGCCAGCATTCAACAACAACATTCTAAAGCAATCGAAAACAAATTTTTGAAAATCAATCGTGGTTTTAAATCTGAATTTATGGCTGCCACGGCCACAAACCAGTCAATAATATTCTACCTTTCATTTCACAGGACTGGAAACCAGGTGCAGCACCAGTCACTAAAGCTTCTCCAAGTCCGTCCGGAGACGCTTCCAAGTTGAACCAGGAGATCACCAAGCAAGGGGACCTGGTCCGCTCGCTGAAGTCCGCTAAGGCTGAGAAGGCTAAAGTCGACGAAGCTGTTAAGAACTTGTTGGAGCTCAAGGCTAAATATAAGGCGGCTACTGGACAGGTGAGATTCTGTTGCATACCTGAATGTCATGGCGTGATGTTATATGATATTGCACATTTTATACTAGTCCTTTTTGAATAAGGCTGTTGTCTACAAAAAATATGCCAATGTTACTGGTTTTAAATGCAAAATCCAAATCCCTGAATTTTTCGACTTTTCCTACTGTAAAATATCGTTGTTTTATGTACCTAAATCTTCACCATGAATCACTGTTAACGCCAGTACCTGGCGAAACAGCATAAAAATAATTTTAGTACTTTGCGAATTTACCACGAACACAGAGACAGATAGATGCGGCGGAGGTTATACCTGTTATAATATTACACCTGTGCATATACTCCTCTGTCCAGGATTGGAAGCCCGGTGCGGCCCCAGCTCCATCAAAACCAGCTCAAGCTTCATCATCAGCTGCCTCCGACGAAGCATCCTCACTGAACGAGCAGATCACCAAGCAAGGCGACCTGGTCCGCTCGCTGAAGTCCGCTAAGGCTGAGAAGGCTAAAGTCGACGAAGCCGTTAAGAGCTTGTTGGAGCTAAAGGCTAAATATAAGGCGGCTACTGGACAGGTTAGTTGTTATTTTCTACTGACTTTTACCCGTGACGTTGCCCGTGCGAATGTCGTTTTTTGCGGATGCATACCATGTCGTATTCGAAATCAGACAAAAGTCAGGCTCTGTGTTCAAGCTTGCTCGGATTTCAAAAAAGTCGGTTCAGTGGTCTAGGCGGATGTTTGATAGATGGACAGACAGATTTACTTGATATTAGTTTAAATGTGTTATTTTGATGTACTTACTGGGCAAAAGAGTAAAATTTTATTAAAATCAAATTACTGGTAACAAACATCCACTCATTCTTCCATTGTATTCTCGCAAACTTTCGTTTTTTTTTTCAATTAAGTACCGCACTAACAACCCTACTTATTTTGTCCCCAGGACTGGAAGCCCGGCACAGCTCCAGCACCAGCTCAACAACAACAACCATCCCAACAACAGTCGCAGACGGACGACAACAAACAGATCGCGTTGCTACTGACACAAATAGTCACACAAGGCGACAAGGTGCGCCGCGTCAAGGCAGAGAAGCAGGAGAAGAGCGTTGTTGATGTTGAGGTGGGTTGTTGTTGTTGAATGAGTCTGCACACCGAAAAAAAGTCCTCGAGGGTGCAAAAATCTGGATCTTTGTAAATAATAAATCACTCTGTCTGTTAGCGAAAACTGCATGCAAAGCAGTTAAGCAATTTTTTAACTTTTCGCATACAAACAGTTATGCGGCGGAATTTGTTTATTAATAACTAGCTGTTCCTCGCGGTTTCACCCATGTTACTATAGGTTTTTGGTTACTGCTTCGCTCCCGTGGGACTTAGCGTGATATTATATAGCCTATATTACTTGTGGACAATGTAGCTTTCGAACGTGAAAGAATTTTTAAAATCGGTCCAGAAGTTTTTGAACCTATTCATTACAATCAAACAAACAAAGTTTTCCTCTTTATAATATTAGTATAGATATGTAAAAATAATAGTATAGAAGTCTCGGTTGACTACAGCAAGCAATATTCAAGGATGAGGAGAACCTTATGGGTTGAAAAAACTGTTTTTAGTGATAAACAGCCAGATGTTTGTTTTTCTATTCTTAGGTAAAGAATCTCCTGAACTTGAAGGCGCAATACAAAGCGATAACCGGCACTGATTGGACGCCCAACGCTGCACCGGTCAAAGTTGAACCAAAGGTAATTTGTTTTTTATTGATTTCTGCAGTAAATAATGTACTTATTATTAGAACTTTCCTGATGTAAAACCTGATATGTTTAAACGAAAATATATTTTATTTAAAGTTTCTTTTTACACCATCATCTATTGACGTACTTTTTTTGAGCTGTCCAAATGCATCTCTTTCTCATAGATTTTGTGACAATATTCCGAGCAAAGACATCTTATGACGTCACTAAGTTTGCAACCTTGTTGACTAACTATATTTATTGATTTCAAAGAAACTAAAAATCAATTATCTGAATATAAACATCAGAACTAAAATCACTTGCTGTTTATAAAAGAAGCACTATCGTTGATCTAATTTCCGTCTCGTCTACTAAGTACCATTTCTTAAGTAGTAAGCCAAAAAATAAAATTAAGAAATAACACAACATCAAAAGGAATTATGAAATATTTCTTCTACATAGTGAACCTTTATTACAATATTGTTTTGTACAGGACACCAAACCCGTGACAATGAACGGCGGCAGCGCTAAAGCGGTGGAGCTCGGCGCTCAGATCACCAAACAAGGAGAACTAGTGAGAGAACTCAAGGGAAAGAAGGCTGAAAAGGTACGTTATACATATACACGATTAACCTTTCAACGACCAAGCGACAGCCGGCTGTCGCGCTGCTATTGTCTATCTTAAGGAGGGTCCATATCTGACTTAAATTGCGTCGAGCACCAAGCTGGGGCGGGTCGCTAGTCTACTTATATTCTATTGTTCAGTACATTTAAAAATATATAATATTGTTATTCAATTCAGAGTATGATCAATCACAAACAATAGTAATTGTAGCTTAGAGTCTAATGCCGAGATACATAATCGAAAAATTTGCATTTGTTTACTTTGGATTGGCCATATTCCGTCTCTCTCTGACAATAATAATTTAACAATTCTGCAACAGTGACAGTAGTAGTGTTAGTCAAAGTCTATTTATTTATCTCGCCCTAAAATTCATATCACATTTCTACCAGATATTGTCAACTCTACAACATGATCTCTAATTACCAAAAACTGTCATGTTCCAGGCGGTAGTAGACGCAGAAGTAAAGAAACTTCTAGAACTTAAAGCAGCATATCAAGCAGAGACTGGCGCTGCTTTCGCGCCGCCTGTGCAGCCGCGTGAGTCTAAGGCTAAGGAGAAGAAGGACAAGCCTAAGGAGGCTAAGCCTAAGGAGGCTAAGCCTAAGGAGGCTAAGCCGAAGGAGGCTAAGGCTAAGGAACCGGTGAGGTTTTATATGTAATGCCCTTGGCAGTAAATTCAGAAATAGTTACACAATAGTGTAATGATACTAATTTTGCGATATTAAATGTAATGTAATGAAATTAAATGAAACGAAATGTAATTAAAAGTAATGCAAAGTAATAAAAATCAATCAAAAGAAAAGAAATTGTAATACAGTACAATAAAATGAAATGGTGGCACGAAAGAGATGGCGGGCCAGGTATACCGCCGTTTACCCGAATTTTATTTGCCCTAATATCATTTGCCATAATAGTCAACAGCCATAATATCATATGACATAATACTCATTTGCCCTACTCTCATTTGCCATATTAGTCACGTGCCAGAATCATTGTTTCCCATAAAGTCACTTACCATAACATCATTTGCCATAATCATTGTAAGCCCTAATTATCACATGTCCTAATTATCACATGCCATACTTATGATATGCCATAATATAATTTGCCATCGACATCGGGTGTATAACGGTTGTTTATATCAAGAGAAATTGGATGCAATTAGGACCTTAGGGCACCCCGACTCGGACAGGTTAGGTTAGAAGGGGATGGCGGGGTCGTGTGAGCGAGCGAAGCGAGCGAATAGACCCCGCCATCCCCTTCGTGGTTATTTTTTTATAAACCACACAGAAGTAGGAGCCCCGCGAAGCGGGGCTCCGTCGACCTAGCCCACCATCAACCATGCACAGAAAAAAAAAACATTACGGGGCTTAAATATTTGTCTAATACTTGTTATGCCATTTAAATATTATGTCTAATAATTATTATGGCACATAAAAATATGGCAAACAATAATTATGGCATTCGTATCTTATGGTATCTAAAATTCGGGCAATTAAAAGTATGTCATATGTATTTTAGGGCAAATGAAACATTCGGGCAAATGAAATTCGGGTAAATGAAATTCGGGAAAATGATGATTATGGCATATAATCTTCGGGCAAACAATAGACAACCGGCGGGCCAGTCTGGAAATTTATCGTCTATTCAAAAGCTTTTCATTCACTTGTTTTACACATTGACTAAAGAATGAATAATGTGAAACAGGGCCTGTTTCACATTCTTCTAGTAAGTTTTGATAATTTCATACAAATCCTATTCTATTTTTTAATTTATCTGATATAGAGTCTATTGTGAGATAGTGACAGATGCTTATAAGTATAACGTGATAATTTTTACTATAAAGAGAATTATGCATCGTCTAAATTGATTTATTTCAGTCTCCAAAACCCGTAAAAGAAGAATCATCGTCAGCCGTGAAGAAGGTGACACGCCTCGGGCTGGAAGCCAGCAAGGAGACCGATCTATCTGAGTGGTACTCACAAGTCATTACCAAATGTAAGTAGAATATTCTATACTAACATCATACCAGGGGGCCTACCACAAGCTCTTATAGCAGTATTACTTCGATATTACTTTCAGTGGGAAAGAGACGGCGCTAGACAACGTGTCTAACGCTGTCACTTGCACACTCTGGAACAGGAATAAAACAATCTTACTTTAAACGTCATGGTAAGGGGGCTGTTCCTCACAAGTGCTGATCAGAGGTATAAGCTAGGGTAGTGGAGAGTGAAGGGGTGATAAGCAACGTTACTGTGTTCCTGTTTAAAGGTATTGGTGAAAACTACTACACACAATATATTTTTTGCTTTGATTAAATTTATAAAAAAAAAAAACGAAAAATAAAGAGCATCAAAGTTTCGGAGTAGGGGTTTGTCAGGGGCTGACTGCCAAGAAACTCTGCGTAGAGAGAAATGGAATGAGAGTGTGGAGAATTATGTCGTACAGTAGAACAGTGTAGATATTTTTGTTTAATGTTTTTATACTTTTAAAATAATATTTAAAGATATATTATTTAATATGATTAAGTTTAAATAAATAAAATAATAATAAAAAAAAATCTGTATTCCACATACGCAGCGGAGATGATAGATTACTACGACATCTCCGGGTGCTACATCCTGCGGCCGTGGTCCTACAGCATCTGGGACACCATCAAGGGCTTCCTTAGCGCTGAGTTCCGCAAGCTCGGCGTTAGGGACGGATACTTCCCCATATTTGTATCGAAGGTATGTTACAAATTATTTGACGACAATACGGTATTTGACACTATCAACCGATAAATCTGAGATATAATTTTTATAAAATCTATCTTTTTATTAGTCCTAAGCATCCGATCTGTTTTCAATTTACTGTAAAATTTGATTTTTAGTTGCTTTGAAATCTAGTTAGTCAATAGGGTTGCTAGCTTGTGACGTAACAAGGTGGCATTGTCATTCAAATCACGTTTTGACAGTTCTTAAAATGTACGTCAATTGATGTTGGTGTCAAATAACGTATTAATAGCTTTTAAACAAGGTCAAAGGTCATGTTGATATGATAATAAAGATTTTTGTTTAGAGGTTCTTTTTGGATTGGGACAGCGGAAATAGAGTATCGGGAACAGAATACAAAAGCCTTGTGCTAGATACTGATGGGCTAATTTTATTTTTGATAATTCGTCAAAGTTCGACTTGTGAAAGGGTTAGCTAAACCTTCACACGTTGACATATCAACCAGCATACAACATGTGAATTTTCGTGCATGTTTTATATCTGTCACGATTAGATGACGTTGTATTTAGAAAATGAATTTCAATTACATTTATTTATTTTGTAAATTGTTCTAATGTTTTAATAGTTATTTCGCTATTTAGGGCGAATTTAACAAAATAAGGATTATAAAAATTTGTCTACTATCTCTAGATATAAATGGTCAAATTATGACGAACATTTATATCTGAATCAAGTCGGAAACAATGCCCGCACAAAAATTAACATGGCGTTGTGTGCTCTTTCTTTTCGGCAGGACAACGTCTGTCGTCAGGTATTTTATAATAACACTTTTTATTCCTTCCAGGCCGCCTTAGAACGCGAAAAGGCCCACATAGCAGACTTTGCCCCCGAAGTAGCGTGGGTGACCCACTCAGGGTCATCAGAGTTAGCTGAACACATCGCCATCAGACCCACATCAGAAACAGTCATGTACCCCGCATACGCCAAGTGGATACAGAGCCATCGAGACCTGCCTTATAAGCTGAACCAGTGGAATAACGTTGTGGTATGAACATATTTTCGTCTTCTCCTTAGCATAGCGTGGGCGACTCATTCAAGGTCATCAGAGATAGCTGAACACATCGGCTATCAGACCTAGTGGATCCAGAGCCATCGAGACCTCCCTTATAAGCTGATTATCATCATCTCCCTAGCCTTTTTTCCTATGTTAGGATCAGCTTCCAGCCTAGTATAGTTTCATGCATAATTGGTTAAAGTGAACTGTTCTTGACATGTTGGACTATATTGTTTACATTGGTGCCGATTCTCTTGTTCACAAACTAATCTTTTTTAAGTTTTGTAAATGAAATGAGAAAAATGCACTGAACTAAACTTTAGTTTAGTTTGTGAAAAGGGGGAGCCACTGGCACCACACGATACGCCATTGTCGTATAGGGAGACATACGACAAATTTGCTAAAATCATGTTTATTTGCCACCAAGCAAGATTTATTTCATACTTTTGGTCCACTTGCAAGATAAACCGATGACCTGACGATATCAATAAGAAGGTAAGACCTACCTGGACTAGATTGCATCGTGGAGTTATTTCTAATCAAAACTAACCCCTATTCCCTGTGCTATAGAGATGGGAGTTCAAGCAGCCGCAGCCGTTCCTGCGCACGCGTGAGTTCCTGTGGCAGGAGGGACACACTGCCTTCCGTCTGCAGGAGGAGGCAGAGGAGGAAGTGCTGCAGATCTTAGGTAAACTATTATTGGGACAGAACTCTTCGACAAAAGATATTTAAAAATTAACTAACTTTAAGCCGATTAATTTGTCCTGAGACATTTTTGTAACAAGTCTGTGCCGCGTCTGTCAGGCGCGATAAACTCAAAAACTACTGAACGGTTCTTCATGTCGTTTTCACGCATATGAATTTTTGTTTTATTTTTTTATAAATTTTTGTACAAAATGTGTGGAAAAAAATAACAATTTCTGTGTTTTTTAGTACCTAGGTTTAGGTGTGTTCATATTTACATATTATACCAGAGAAAAGCAGAAATATTTTAAGATTTGTACCACACGTGAAAATGTAGGGCAAGTCGTTAGTATTTTACTACACTCCAGGACGCCTAAATCGAGCCACCTCGCATAATGAGTTTGTATTGCCCATAACCCTAATGAAATATATGAATTATCAATGCAGTTTTGTAGATGGCATATTAAACATTTGATTACATTTTTTTAAGAGCGCGCATTCGATTTTGCACAAGTCAAAATCGACGCGATCTATGGAATCGCGTACGCGTTAACGACACACTACAATAGTACAATGGATTATCTGTGTGCGTGAGCGCTGAACAGTTAGCACAAATCATTTTGATACTTTTATAAAAGAACTAATATTTTGGTTGGATCTATTTGTTTTAATAAAGTTATGATTTATTTATTTCACTTATTTAGTGTTATTTTATTTATTTATTTCAGTTACGTCATAATATATTGTATGATATATTATAAATAAAAAGAATTTAAACTGTAAACATTTTAATTTCTATGAAATAATATAAGTACACTCTTCTTGTATATACATATTCGTAAACATTCTGTTGGAAATCACGTGAGTTTGCTGAGATTCTTCTGAACAAATGTAATCCATGATTCTCTTGTACCAAGACATGGCCAAATCCTTAAAAAATAAATATATATTTAATAAATAAAATATATTAATATCACTTAATACAAATTTTCTCATGATTATTATTAATACTTCCTTGTTCGTAATTGTTTAAAACTACCCGACGAGCACGACGGTCCACGCTGCGCATACGAATATTTTACTCTTTGATATTAACACCAACATGACCCCCGCCGAGGTGACTCGTCAGACTTTCCAATAAATAATAAAATTAGGCATGTTTTAAAGATAATATGTTGAACTTACATATGAATAGTCACTCCTTGTCTTTTATTTGTTCCTCGAGCTGTTTGAACAGTGTCTCAATCTCAATGCATACGAAGGCATATTTTTTTAACAAAACTTAGCATTCAAAATCGTCTAGTTGCTGCAAGTGCTTGGCATAGACTAAGTGAGTTAGGGTGCTGGCACTCTCTCGTGCTACAAAAAATCGAGTTGTGGTCTCTCCTCTAGTTCGTAGTACATTATTACTCAATGATTTGTAATAAGGTTTTGTTTCATCCAAGGCGGTACCCGCCATTTCCAAAATTTAAAAATTTACTTTTAAAATCGGACATCTCGAATGGGCATAGACCGACTTTTTCTGGGATCGATTAGCTCCGGCAAAAGGCATTTATAGTAAAAAATTAATAATTTAGGTTCCATTTTTGTTGCCCAGAAAACGTCGTCTCTACTAATTTTTGTAAACTTCATAGGGAATGCTGGTCCAGTCCACACCGCAAATAAACATACGTTCTTTTGACTGAAAAAAAAAAATACGTCTGTTAATTAACTATTTCATGATTGAGTATTTATAATTGAACTCTTAAAAATTACAGTGATTATCACCTGATATGGAGCTGACCTTGGATTTGAAAGTACCAGTCGTGATTGGTATTAACTGATCCATCAATTTTCCAAAACTAATTTTTTTTTGTGTTATTGCTTGATCAGCATCCATGTTACGCGCCGAATATGGACATTTTATTTCTACGATCCCTTCTTCATACAGACCATCACGAGACGCTCCCAAGAAAAAATATTTTTGGTCAATGAAAAGTCCACATTTTTGTATAACAATGTGTTCTTGCTGCTCCAGTTATCTGATAGCAGATTTTTCATTTGTTTTTCCATATTCGATGGCTGTTACGCTGTTCAGAGAATAAGAATATATTACAAACTTCATGAATTACTTTCAAAGAACCCTAGTTCTAACCTGTGTTATTCTTGGAGTCTGTTATTTGTTAGTATTTAATTGTAACTTAAAAATTATAACTGACGAATAATGATTGAAGCAATTTTGCTGTCATAAATTTGTTATATTTCATAGTAACTAAAATACTTACTTGACTTGTATCATTATAGTTTAATGTATCGTTGAGTTTACTTGTCTGTTCTTCGGTTAAATTCTTTTTTTGCCTGAAATTGGAATTCTGCACGTAAAGTAAAATTCAAAATCTTTAAATTATAAATGCAGCTAAAACTTTTTTGGCACATGCAACTTAGTGGGTTTTTTGTCAGTAAGCAACGAGTTTATAATAAACTAGCTTCTGCCCGCGGCTTCGATCACGTTAGAAAGAGACAAAAAGTAGCCTATGTTACTCTCCATCCCTTCAACTATTTCCACTTAATCACGTCAATTCGTCGCTCCGTTTTGCCGTGAAAGAAAGACAAACATACAGACAGACAGACAGACACACTTTCCCATTTATAATATTAGTATGGATCCTACAGAATATAAAAAGCCAGCGTCAATTTGCTGTTATTTTATTTTATACTAGCTTTTGGCCGCGACTTCGTCCGCGTAGAATAATGGTTCCCATTCCCGGAGAATTTTCGGGACGAAAACTATTCTATATGTCATTTCCCGGGTCCCAGAATATATCTGTACCAAATTTCATTCAAATCGGTTCAGTGGTTTAGGCGTAAAAAAGAGACAGACAGACAGACAGACAGGCAGACAGAGTTACTTTCACATTTATAATATTAGTACGGATTTATTTAGCCAAATCAAAATTAGCATGACTCAACGCAAAAAAATTAATCGGTAAACATTTGTTTCTAAAACGATACCTAGCAACTAGAGTCGTAACCCTATTTTATCTATTTTAGGGAATCAACATTTGTCTGTCTCCCAATAAAATCAAATTCTGACCTCAAAATTGGCCATTAATTTTTCCATCAAAGATATGAATTTAATATTTTTTTACGAAACTTAGGAGGACAAATGATGAAAACAATATAATATAGTATACATAGACGCAACAAAAAAATTAATCCCTAAAAATAGCTGTGCCAGCACCCTTAACTTAGAGTAGGCCTAATTACACACACGGGCGAAAGTCACAGGTGTAACCTAGTATAGTAAAACATACCAACCTTTTAGATCTTGCCTTGGCCATATTTTCAAAATTTTTGCGTTTTTTGTTTCCTAAAAATAATTTAGTTTTATTTCCGATTTCGTCTGAAACATTAATTACAATAAATATCGATTATATAGAAAATAACACTTACTGAAGTACTTCACATCTAACCATAAAATATTTTTGATTATTATTAAAACAAAAATTTTACTTACCAAAGTACTAAGACTTGACAATCGCACTATAAACTTGCTATCTCTGTACTACTCACTGCAAAGGTCAACAAGGGTCACCGAGAGCGCCGAGCGATACGTCCTCTCTCCGAAAGGCTTTACGGCCGACTGATTTGAATCGACTCGCACGCGCAGTTTTATGGTAGTTTTAAAAAAATTGTAGAAAAATAATAGAGCTAGTTAAGAATTTTTTTTTTAATGGATCTTATAAAGAAGATGTTCTTTTATTATAATACGTGTAAATTATATGAAATTAAGTTCGATTTAATTATAAAAATAATCATTTTTGTGACAGTAATTTCTGAAATTTTGGATATTGTTTGGATTTTAATTTCATCAGTTAGAGGCTTAAAACAAAAAATCCGTCTAAGTAACTATTTTATTAAGGGCTTTTACAGCTAGATACCTTTTTTGTTTTTTTAGATTTGCCAGTATTTTCTGAATTATCAGCTTTGAAATATGACACTGAAAGTAGAATTAAGAAAACTTCTGTTCAGTTTTCTTGATATTATTCCAAAATACTTTAATAATCGGAAAAAATGTCTAAGCAACTATTTAGACAACGAAATTTCCTAAATTTGTTAGTAATTTGTTTGTTTGTAAGACACTCGGTCGCTGGACAATTAGATTTGGAAAATCGCGTTTTTTATCCAAACTGTGCGCGGACCGCGTATACGCTCTTAAATGCACTAATTGACCTAAGTGTGTCATACATATATTTTTTAAAGGTCTGGACGGTATTAACTCATTACGCTGTCGTGGGTCGATTTACGAATCCGAGAATATATATATACAAAACCTCTTAACAAAACCTAGACAAGTAGTCTTTGAGTGTGTTATTATGTGACTGTAATGCCCAATTACGATAAATACAACAATGCTTATCCACCAGACTTGTACGCGCGAGTGTACGAGGAGCTGTTAGCCATCCCGGTGATCAAGGGCCGCAAGACCGAGAAGGAGAAGTTCGCGGGCGGCTACTACACCACCACTGTGGAGGCCTACGTACCCGCCAGCGGAAGGGCCATACAGGTACACTTACATTTTTATTTTATTAATAAGTAGTACATTAATTAAGTGGAAAACATATTTTTCTAACTCCTTCGCTGATCTTTTCTGATTAACCTTTCGACGACCAAGCGACAGCCGGCTATCGCGCTTCTATTCTGTCTTTTGTGACTGCAACTCCTTAAACCAGAATCAACAGTAAAGCTGGATTCCACCAGAAAAGCGCCGAGCAATGAAGCTCGACGAGTCCCGGAGAAACGATTCAATTGTCTTGGATCCTGCAACGAAGTTAAACTTTCGAACACACGTGATATTTCCCTCAATTAATTCAACCAATTACTATGTACAGTCAAAAAAGTAAATTAGTAATTAGGGTCTTTCATTGTAATAATGTCTGTGTGTTTCCCTTACTAAGTTGTCTTATAGAACATAATGAGCATATTCTATTGTGGTAATCCTGTAAACATAGCGTGTAAGATTTAAAAATAAAATATTTAATTAACTTAATACCGTTCATCAGGGAGCTACCAGCCACCACTTAGGACAAAACTTCTCCAAGATGTTCGAGATCGTGTACGACGACCCCGACACGCAGGAGAAGAACTACGTATACCAGAACTCGTGGGGACTCACCACCAGGACCATTGGTGAGTTCTACGTCTCAGCTAGTTTGCTCTGCCTGGGTGACATTTCATTATACTGCTAGCCTTATTGTTTGAGGGGGATGCTTCACGGTAGCCCGCGAAATTCAAATTTTTAAACGTTTTTTGCTTTTTTTTTTAGTGAGTGGGAAATCATCAAATGACTTCTCCCGCCAGCGGCGGGAGGGCGTGTCACACTTTTACTGACTAAAACCCACTCATGTTCCTGGGGTTGCCCTTTATGTTCCGGGGTCACGGTAACTATTACAAAACATTCCGCAACCCCGGCAGCATTCCGCAACCCCGGCAGCATTCCGCAACCCCGGCAGCATTCCGCAACCCCAGCAGCATTCCGCAACCCCGGCATCGTTTTTTGCTATTTACTGCTCCGTGTCTGGATGTGTGTTGACATAGTGGGCCATTACTTACAGAATTCGAACTCGATTGATTGCCTATTTCATGAAAAAGTCATGAAATCGAGTTATATGCACTTTGGGAGTTGTTTTGATGATTTAAATGAATATAATTTTGTGACTAATGGCCTATTAGAGTTGCAAATCATTCTATATGAATTATGAACACGCACCCAGACACTGAGCTGCAAATTGCAAAAATACGTAAGAAAATTTGAATTTTATTATTTTACTTCATGGTTGCCTAGTAGTGATGCCTAAGGCCGCAAATCTATAGCTTTTTTTTTGGGAGTGGGAAATCATCAAATAACTTCTCCCGTCCTGGGCGGGGCGGGAGGGCGTGACAGACTTTTACTGACTAAAACCCACTCATGTTCCTTCGGTTGCTCTTTATGTTCCGGGGTCACGGTAACTATTATAAACATTCCGCAACCAAGCTATAGCCTATAAGGCGCTAGGGCACAAATCGCCAAGTTTTCTAATATCAGGTGTTTTCGATAAATTGAAGGCACATAAAATCGTGGGTAGAATTTATTTATTTTCTACAGCTATTCGAGATTTGGCTTCCGTGTAGAGAAAATAATGGCTATTCTATTGGTTGAGTTTTGTTGGAAACTTGCCTACCTTCCTATTTCTTCCCCAGGCGTAATGGTCCTAGTTCACGGCGACGACAAAGGCCTGGTGCTGCCGCCGCGCGTGGCCGACATACAGGCCATCGTGGTGCCCTGCGGCATCACCGCCTCTAGCTCCACGGAAGAAAGGGCCAAGCTTATGGATTCCTGCAAGGACCTGGTCAAAGACCTGGTGGCAGCTGGCCTGAGGGCCGAGGGAGATTACAGGGATAACTACTCTCCGGGGTGGAAGTTCAACCATTGGGAGCTTAAGGTTCGTGATGTTTTGTTGTATCTGGTGGAAGATTTTACTAGCTGACCTTGGCAGAGTAGTCCTGTCAAGGTAGCCAACATAGGACGCCATTTTAATGTTTAGCCTGTTTGGCCGTGTTTTGTTTTTACCATGGTTAGGGTTAGAATGGCGTTATTTTGGGGATTTTTTATTATATTTTTTTCTCCGACGTTTTAATAGTTATTCTACTATCAAAAAATAAAAGATCGTGAACCTGTTTTCAGATATTTGTGTGGATGTGATTATTTAACTGTTTCTCGTCGTATCTATGTTCCTGATAAAACATAATACGGTATTTTACACCATCATTTATTTATTTATTTATTTGGCTCACCAACAATTGAGTACACTAATACAATTATGGGTTGCAATTAATCACATCGTGTAGGGTGTATCAATCTCTTACAGGTAAGCACATCATGCACTATATTGAATTAAATGTATTTTAAAGGATATTTGACAGAACAATCAGGCTCCTCAGGCCAAATTAAAATTAAACATAGCAATAAAACATAAAAATCACAGGCAGAAACAAAATTGGCAAAAAAAAATTAAATTAAATAATCGAGAAACTTAAAATAATAAAATTAAAATTAACAAATTCAAAATAGTAAATAAAATTAATGATAAAATTTAAATTAGCATTGAATATAACCAAAAAAATAAATTAAACAGAATATAATCAATATAAATTAAACACTCATAATAAAGCCTCAAAAAAATAATAATTTGTGGGTAACGTAATTGATGGAAGAAATCATAAGACAATTTAAATAAATGCATAATTAAAAATAAATTTAGACATAAAAAGAAAGATTTCACATAATATTATATATAATACTTCTGAACTTGTTAAGTGAGTCCAAATGCACATCGACCAGATCACTGCAGTTGTTTAAAAGTTTGCACAGACGGGGTATAGGAGAGTTAGCACCTAGAACGGTTCTGCGCAAAGGAGGACGTAATGGAGTTATAGGAGCTCGTGGGTTTTTTGCAGGTACGCGAAGTTTGAACCTGCTCAACAATTGCGGACAGTCAATTTTATGTCGCAGAACCTTGAAAACAAATGTTGCGTCTAGTTAATCTCTTCTTTTTTGCAGGGATATCATTTTGAAATGCAGGAGTCTCTCTTTATACGACCGTTTCCTTTTTGCTAAACCGGAAGAGTAAGCTAAGTGCCACAGAAAACGTTTTTGGACCCTTTCTAATCTAAGTGTATGGGTAGCATAGTGGGGTCTCCATACTGTGCTGCAATACTCCAATGTGCTGCGGACCAAACAATTATAAAGTAAAATTTTAGTTCTACAGCGACGAAAGCCAGTTACATTCCTTATTACAAACCCAAGCATTCTAGAGGCTTTTTTAACTACGTTTTCAATGTGGGGTATAAATGTTAACTGCCTATCAAATAAAATCCCTAAATCCTTCATCTGCTCCACTTCCTGTACAGAAGTTCCACATATATAATATGCGGATTGTGTTAGGTTTATAGTTAAGTAAATTTGACATGGTAGCACTTGTTGATATTTAAGCTCATACCATTAACATCACACCACTTTACTAACGTATCAATATCACTCTGCAGCAACTCAACATCAAGATCTGATTCAATAACTCTGCAAAATTTCAAATCTTCAGCATACATGAAACACTCAGAGAATTTTAGTTCATTTGCGAGATCATTGACAAATAAGTTGAACATGACTGGGCCAACATGTGATCCCTGGGGGACACCAGATGTAACCCTGTAGGAGCCTGATCGGTAACCGTTGAGGGCAACAAAGAAGGTTCGACCATCAAGATATGATTTAAACCAATCAAGAAGGGAGCCAGTGATACCGTAAGCGTTTTGTGCAGAAGTATATTGTGCGGAACGCGATCAAAGGCCCTACTAAAATCAGTGTATATCGCGTCTACCTGTTTGCCCGCGTCAATGGCAGTAACCAGGGTCTCCGTGAAAGTTACTAAATTCGTGCATGTAGATCTGGAGCACACAAAGCCATGTTGAGAGTTACTGAGGTAAAGTTTCAAATGAGACTGAATATAGGGACAAATCAAGGATTCGAAGACTTTAGCGAAGGTAGACAATATTGAAATAGGTCTATAGTTACCTACATAGTCACGATCGTTGCTTTTATGAATTGGTACCACCTGCGCTACCTTCCAAAAATTGGGGAAAGTGCCCGTGGCAAGTGATCTATTAAATATTTGTATCAGGGGAGCCACCAGAGATGAAGCACACAATAGAAACAAAATATGGGGGGATCCCATCGGGTCCAGCGCCTTTTCGACGATCCAGAGCTTTCAACTTGTTGAGCAAGGTTTCAAAATCAATTGCAGGAGTTGTCAATGGTAAACTGGAAGCTAACATATTCTGAATGTATTCTGATGCAGATGAATGAAGAGCCACGTTTTGTTGACTGTACATTGCAAAAAAATGAGCAGCAAACATTTCTGATATACTGACGCCATCTGAAGATGATGTGATGCCGTCAGTCATTGTTAAAGGATAAGAACTAGTTCCACCTCGCTTGTCCTTAATATAAGCCCAAAATCGTTTTGGATTCTTGGCTATGTCAGTTTTCAGGTCGCTGACATACTTATTGTAACAAGAGGCAGCCAAAACAGAGCACCGTTTACTCAGAAGTTTCAATTCGAGCTCATCCATGGGGTTTTTATAGATTCTATATCGCTGGCGTACCTTTTCCTTTTCTCTTAAAGTTCTAATTAAATTTTTATCGAACCAAAGCGGGTGCGTCCTACGTTTGCGTGCGGCATCAGGGGGATTTTGCAATGCTATAATATTGTTAATTTTGTCAATCATCAATTGACGTTCTTTTTATGAGCTGTCAAAACGCGATTTTCCTATAGATTTTGTACGGCAACGTCACTTTATGACGTCAATAAGTAAGCAACTCAATTGTCAAACTGTTAATTGATTAAAGCAGTTAAAAATCGAATTTTACAGTAACTTTGAAGCAGATTTTTAGGGCTTAAATTAGAAGAGATTTTATCAAACATTCGTAAAGTCTTACATTTATTGGTTAATCCATACTTAAATAAATGGGAAAGTGTGTCTGTCTTCACGGCAAAACGGAGCGAAGAATTGACGTGATTTTTTAAGTGGAGATAGTTGAAGGGATGGACAGTAACAGGCAACTTTTTGTCTCTTTCTAACGCGAGCGAAGCCGCGGGCAAAAGCTAGTGATAATATAAACTCCATTATCTCCCCAGGGTGTCCCAGTCCGCGTAGAGCTGGGTCCTAAGGACATGTCTCGCGGCGAGGTGGTGGCGGTGCGGCGGCTCACGGGCGAGAAGATGACGCTGAAGCGCGCGGACGCCGGGAAACTACTGCTCGACCTGCTCGACAAGACGCACCACGAGATGTTCGACAAGTCAGTAATTACCTCACCTATAAGGGTTTTTGTCTCAATGATTTCGCTCAGAATCATACGGTACCTCACTTGGAGGGCGTCAGCCTTATTTTACCTTTTGAACGCTACGTCAAATCAGCGAAATCGTGCCCTCAGCGCCAAGCTTCTTAAGGATGCTTCACGGTAGCCTGCGAAGTTCAAATTTTCGTACGTTTTTTGCAAATTACCGGTCATTATCAGGCTGTACGTTTAACAAAATCGATTCGTGGCTGTAATAGGTATTTTGGTACAGAATCATAATCATTAATATCATCAATACAACCGTCAGAGTGCATACAACTCTGTTTTGATGATTTAAATGATTATAATACTGTAACTAAATACCTATTACAGTCGCGTACTTTACTATATCAACAAACACCCAGATTATAAGCTGCAAATTGCAAAAATACGTAAGAAAATTTAATTTCGCGGACTACCGTGAGCTTCCGCCTTAATATGGAGTCTCGTTGGGTATTTGACAACACCAATCAATTGACATACTTTTTAGTAGCTGTCAACTGTGACGTCACATTTTGTCAACTCTATTGACCAACTATGATTCCAAAAACTGTAGTATTTAATTAACTTAATTGAAAAGAAATCAAAAGCTTGTCTTAGCCTATTTTTTTTGTTATTTACCTTATACATATTGACATAGTCACGGTTGGTTAGTTACCTAGATTCGAAACCCCAAACAACCTAAGCTCGAGAAGAGTGTTTAACTTTGGAGAACCACGTCTATTATATATTGATAATAAAGCCTGTACTTATGCCTATCTATTCTTGTTTAGAGCGACTAAAGAGCGCGACGCGAGATTGTCGATGGTGGACAAGTGGGAGGACTTCACGAACGCTCTGGAGCGCAAGCACATCCTATTGGCGCCGTTCTGTGGAGAGATCCCTTGTGAAGACAACATTAAGAACGACAGCACCAGGCAAGTTACTGTTTTTTTCCTTTAGTATACGGCTTTTTAGGTACAACTACCACACTCCTGAGAAATTATTGGGGTCTTTTGACTACTGGTTTTTTTTAACTTCCTTCTGACTTCAAATTCGTCCGCATTGAAGACAAGTATGACAATATTTTAGAATCTATTCAGAAATTGTCTCAATCCAATAAAATCGTTAAAATTCAGTGGATACCTTCACACATCGGCATACCTGGAAACGAGGAAGCTGATCGTCTCGCTACAGAAGCTAGATATAATGGAATATCTTTCCATTGCCGACCATTATTTACTGACTGCCTTTACTTGGTCAAGTCTAAGTGTACAGAGATGTGGAAGAAGTACTTTGACGAAAGGTCATTAACTAAGGGCATCTGGTACAGGACAATACAACCTTGTATAAATCGGGCACCGTGGTTCGCTGACTCCAACTTGACAAGATCCGATATTGTAACTGGCCTGAGACTTAGATCCGGGCATTTTCCACTGAACAACTTTGCGTTTATGATGGGCAAGTTAAATTCACCAAACTGTACCGAATGTGGCGTTGTGGAAGATGTCTACCATATTTTAGTTGAGTGTATCCGGAACGAAGTCGAGAGGGTGATGTTAATGCGCGAGTGTAATATAGATTTACGTGAAATTGGAAACTGTAATGTCATTCTAGCTTACCCTCAATCAAAAGAGGCTAAAATGTTATATAATATAGTCAAGTTAGCAATTAAACGTAGATAGTACTTAGTATTGTAATGCCTATAAGGGTGGCATGATCATGTATGATCAAACCCTTTAAATTAAATAAAGATTAAAAAAAAAAAAAAAGACAAGTAGCTAAAATATAATAAAGAGAATTCGCGCAATAATTGACGACAATATGTGATTACATAAACATAACTAAGTATCCTTTTTTCAAGTTGGTCAATGAAATGTATGCTGAAAAGGAAGGCTTTAAGTAAAATAAAGCTGTTGTATTGATGTAGTACTTTTGGTTGAACACTTTTTAGAAAGTCAGAAAGTGATCTAAAAACTTGGGTAGTCAGGGTCAACTTATAGGATTAAACACAACCACAACATAAAATTTAACTATTATAATTTTCCACAGGACTGAAGATGACTCAGCCGCTGAGGTGAAAGCCGGTGCGAAGTCTCTCTGCGTGCCATTCAAGCAGCCCCGTGAACTCTCTGCCAGTGACAAGTGCATCCACCCAGCTTGTAACAACAAACCCAAGTCAATCACCATGTTTGGAAGAAGTTACTAATAAGTTTTAATTGAAAGAAGCGCAACTTTTATACAAAAAATATAATTTATTATTAATTATTAATATTATGTTGTTTCATTTCATTGTTTTTTGGGTATGTGATGGAGTCAAATCAATACAAAGTTTTGTTTAATTCTATAAAACAAACCAACCCACAACTAACATTTAATAAGTGGTTTTAGAACCTTATACCCTGATCAACCACTTTTAATACTGAAATTACAAAAACAAATACGAAGCATTGTCTAAAGTTGGTTTATGTTTCCAATTATTTGTTAATTTATTTTGGAAAAGTAAAGCTCAGCTCAGCTGTATACGACACTAAAATTAATTGAAATATATGGAAATGTGCTCAATTAATCTAATTTTTATTTAATAAATAAACATTTTAAAAAATTACAGTAATTTAAACTTGCACAACTTCTGGCTGCCAGCCTGAATACAGGGCACAAGTACTTTTGTTCATATGGTACAACTTCATTTGGTGAGTTTGGCCAAATATTTGCATTACTTGGGTAATACAAACTATACCCTAGATTTATTGAATAAGGTTCATTTTGTGTTGTATTGAATACAAATATACTCTAAACCTATGACATTAATTACTAGCGATCTGCTACTAACAGTTTGACTGGTCTCATCATCCATCAGTGATCACCACCCAATTCATTGGTTAAATGCAAGTTACTTTCTAACACTTGAATTCTTCTCTTTTTAGCATTTAGCAATTGCACAAACTTTCCATAAAGGCTGCTCTCTAAAGAAGTTTTAATATCCACAAACTTTTCTAACTCAGTTTTGCATTTTTTAAGGTCTGTGGTAATAGTTTCGTTTTTTTTATTCAGGCTCTCAATTGTGGTCTTCAGTTCTTGATTTTCTTCCAATAAAAAGTCTAGCAATAAGTCTTTTGATACTACACTTTTGTCGCGATGTACTTTTAGGGAACCATGAACTAGAAGTCCCTCGCTTTCCACCAATCTTTTTTTCCAAGTAAATTCAGCTGAATCTGGGTCATTTTTGTTTTTTACAAAGTCATATGTACATTCATTACGAACAGATTCTTTCAAATACCTCTGAACATTTTTAATATATTGTGTTTCGGTCTCTTCAGTACAATCTCTGTATTTCTTAGCAGACTCATTAGAATATTTCCCCGACCAAGTAACATCGTCGTCAAATATTTTTATGTAAAACAAATCGTCCTCGTCGTTTTTCCAAATTACTTTAACATACAGTGGTTTCTCTTTTATAAAGAATTTTGTGACAGAAGAAGATTTCATTATATCAGGATCCATTTCTATGACAAATTTAACAATCTCACCTCGTATAATACTTGCCGATTTTGTTTATTATTTTACTTTCTTAGTTTCTTTTCTTTCTAACCTAAAAATCCATAATCAGCAGTCAGATAAATAAACAGCTGTCACAATGACATTGACATTGACATATGGTCACGGTCAGAGCTTTTTTATTTATTTCTCATATCTAAGGAAGTCGAGTTTTTTCTGCCATTGTCTAGTTGGCACGTGGCAGCAACGAACACGCTCTGCTGCAAATAGCAAGCAACGCAAAATGCAAGTTTATATTACTTGAGAGAGTAAAAAAGAATCTTCGTTTTCAAAAACTAAAATTCGCAAAATAAAATCGTACGTTTATTTTGATGCTATGCCAGTGCTGATGCAGACAATTATACAAATATGATTAAAATGCAATATCGACGATGAAGAGTCAATTTAATATATTAAGTTGTGTGAAATAAAACAGAGAAAGAATCGAAAGATCCTAAAGACCTACATACACAGTTACACTATTTCATTTACTCAAATGAAATACCCGAAATAACGATGACCGCCAGCGTGCAGCGTCGGAAGAAGCGCCAGGCGCGCGGCCGCTCGCGACCTTTTCTAGCTTTCAAACGATAGTAATCTTTTAAGTATGTAGTTAAAGTTTAAAATTATTTCACACTGCAGGTGTTCGCCGTGCCGCTGCCATTCTGGTGTGACGCGGGCCTAAAGAGTGAGGACCCTATACGGCAGGTAAACTAGGTATAGGACTGTTTGAGGGGGTTCAGCTACACAATGGATGAATTACCAAGGCTATTTTATGTTTGATTGCAAGTATCTTAATTTAGAAATCGTGCCTCTGCCTAGCACAACACACTGCCGACGCGGAAATGCGCGGGAAGGCGCAATGGTAAAATCTGCCAGCTTGCATCCGGCGCAACGCGACGGTGCGCGGTCACAGAATGTCACAGATTACTAAATAGTTATGGCGCGGTGTCGGCGTTTCGACGGGCCTGTTGGTCTAGTGGTTAGTGACCCTGACTGCTAAGCCAGAGGTCGTGGGTTCAATTCCCACCCAGGACAAACTTTGTGTGATAAGCATGATTGTTTGTTCTGTGTCTGGATGTCATTTATCTATAATATTTATGTATTTGTAAAGTATATAAGTATGTATATCAGTTGTCTGGTTAAATAAATTTGCCAAGTCAGTGTCAAACCACGCGTAAAGACATAAAGTAGGGTTCTGTTATGAACTATTTCGCATTATGCCGGTTTCAAGATTTGGCATTATATTAGTTAGACCCCTTAGCTCCTGAACTAACTAAAGTTATTGAGTATTGAACTAACATAGTCATATAAGCTAAAGATTAGAGTGCCTTCACACTAGCGTTTGTCCATCGTAGGCGTTCGATAAACGTATGCGCAGCGCAGAAGACGCCGCAACTAGTTTACCTGCCGTATAGGGTCCTCACTCTCAAGTTCAAACTCAACTCAAGTTTAAAACATTACCTGTTACCATGAAAAAAAAATATTTATCGTGATTTTATTTACTTTAGTAGAAGTTAGAACCATTGTTCTGAAAAGGAAAACATATCACAATGTTCAGTTTCTTAGTTAGCTTAAACGTCACAACGTATGTACTATTGTAACCTATTACATAGTTATGTTTCTCATTACGAGAACTGTAAAATAATGTATTTTACTGAAAAAAATGTCTCTCGTTAAAAAACCGTGAAATAACCGGTTCTTATGGTATAATCAATAGTAGTAGGTATCGTTCGATAGAAAATAACATTTGCTTCTTGCTATAATAAATGAGTTATTTACATCCATCCATATATTACTAGTGCCTAGCTACATAGCTCTACCAAAATTATCTGAGGTGTTTACACTCATTCAATCAGACTATCTTAATTGATTAACCCTGTTTAATTGTTGGCGATTCGATTGATATCTTTTTATCATTTAACGCATTACATGCTAAGGGTGCGTTCCTAAAAGGGTAAGAATTACACGGAGTAGTGCGAAAGTTACTCTAGAGCGTTCCGAAATGAGCCGAGTGAAACCGAGGGTAACCGAACAATTACTCGACAGCTACCCGAGCAGTATTTTGGAACGCCTTTGGTAGAGTAATTTTTGCACTGACAAGTGCGATTTCTCACCCTTGGCTGAGCGTCGTTAAAAATTACCTGACATATGTCAAAATCATATATGCGCCAATGTTGAAGTTTGATGTTGAAGAATGGATTTACTAAAGTAGAAACGAACAGGTAGTACTTGTTTATTTGCAAAATATGCTTAAAAACTCAATTTTCCTTCTTTGCAATAGAGATAAAAGGTTATGTTGACAGTGTCATCATACGATCCTAACCATCATGACCCTAACCCGTTCCAAAACAGTAAATCACTCTGTAGCGTTCAAAAAC
This sequence comes from Athetis lepigone, assembly GCA_033675125.1. Taxonomy (NCBI): domain Eukaryota; kingdom Metazoa; phylum Arthropoda; class Insecta; order Lepidoptera; family Noctuidae; genus Athetis; species Athetis lepigone. The sequence continues at coordinate 13,916,524 of CM066214.1, forward strand.
AGTTTAGCCGTTCTCTTTCTTTCGTTGTTTCTATCTCTTTTTAATTTCCGAGTGAATTATTCGCACGTTTTGGAACGCACCCTGAATAAGTAGCACACAAAGTGTTAACTTGCGACCCGCACGGGTGTTACAAATCTTTAAAAATCCCGGGTTTTCTCTACCATAATAAGCATTGGATTAGGTATACCTACTTAAAAACATTCCTCTTGAAGGCCCCCCTATATATAAAAAAAACCGCATCAAAATGAATAGTAGAATAGTTTTACATAGGGACAGAGAAAGCGACTTTGTTTATATAATGTAGTGATTGTGATTACATAAGATAGGTAATAAACTAAGTTTGCTCTATCTATGTTTTTTAAGGCTTATGAAATGGATTAATATGAAATGTATTATTATAAGCTTGCGCATTACTTAAAAAATATTACTAACTGGGTTGTAGAGGTCTCATAGGCATTCGTTTAATTTTAAACACTGGTTTTACAGCATTCATAGTTGAGATAAGGCTAGGTAGATAATTTGATAATTTATAAAGGCGGAACCACATTACCGTGTCGTGGCGTGTCGTGGCGCGCCAGAAGCATATCGGTTTCATACATTTAGTATGGTTAGAGACACACTTGCATGGCGTGTCGTGGCGCGACACGTACGGCCGTGTCGCCGACTGCTCGCCACCGATTGCGCCAGAGCAGTGGTGGGGGTTTATGACGCGACACGACACACGGGCAAAATGTGTTTCTGTTTCTGTACCGGCGCGTGGCTCGTGGCGCAAACCGAACATCTGGCGGGCACTTTTGGATTTATTAATATTTGCAGCAAAATTACTGACGATCTTATTGAACTTGTAAATGGTGTTTGAAAAGGAATTACTGAAATTTTGAAAGTCAATTAAATAGTATATTACTTTATTATTTATTTAAAAAGGGATAAATGAATAATTAAACAAAATTAACAATCCTCTGTTTATCTCTGTTTTTTTCTCTCTTTCATTGTATTATTTGTGTTTTAGAATATTTTAATGTTTAATTTTTTCAAATTTTACTCTTCGATTGTTTACTATACCCGTGTTTTAATTTCAAATGTATAATTTAATTTTATGTTCATGTGTTGTTCAATTTAATACTGTTTAATTTTATTTTGATTTTAATTTTATCGTGTACTTTACAATTATACAACTCTAAACTATGTTTAAAATGATGATGTATGCATGTATCCTTTGTTGGAGTTCCTTTCTAAATAAAATAGGGTGAACCCAGTATTTTCTTTTATTTTTTTGGTCTGAAGAAATTTCAATCCTAAGAGAAATTGTAGGTGTTCATCAAAAGAAAACATTATGTAGGTTTGAACGCTGCAAAGGTTCGTTAAGTACTGTTCAGAAAAAACGCCAGAATGCGCCACGACACGACACGTAAGTGTGCACACTCACCGCCACGCCAGTAAGCATCATGGCGCGCCACGACACGGTAATGTGGTTCCGCCTTAATAATAATACCAGCCTATAACTGTCCCACTGTAGGGCACAGGCCTCTTCTCATACAGAGAAGGTACGAGCATTGATTACCACGCTTACGCTTGCTCAAGGATTGGCGAATTCGGACTTGTGTTTCCTCACGATGTTTTCCTTTAATGATGTCTGTGTTGTTCAAGATAAACTTTAGAATTAATGATCTAAGTAAACAATAAAGCAATTTATTGTGACCAGTCCATAGCATTTACCGACACTACGTCAAAGCATCATATGACGACAATTTGAAGTTACACGGTCAGAATTACCTACCTACCTGCATTATTGCATACCTTTTGACTACCAAGCGACAGTCATCTGTCGGGCTGCTATTGTACTTCTATTGTGTCTCTTAGAATCACGTGTGTTTGAAGGTTTAATTTCTCGATGGTCTAGGGGTTGCAAACGCCAGCCCCGGATCTACGTTTTTTTCTAACCGGGGCAGAAAGTAGGTTATGGTGCTCCTCTCTCCAGCACCTATGTTAAATTACTTAACAAAACTATAAAATGTAATGATTGGCATTTTTCGTGAATGGTGATAAGAAATTTGTACTCTTTGTTAACTTGTCAAGTAAAATTTTGAAGTCGACTGGGTCTACTGAGCCCAAGGCAAGTGCTAATAATAGGGTCCAATTCCAGCAGGAATCCAGAGAGTGGAAGGTGCTGGAGTGAAGCACAGGGGTGAAAAAGAACTGTTGCTTTTTGGAAGACACAAAAAGCAGTGCTGTTGGTCCTACGCGACGCCTCATCGTTTCGCGATCGTGTCGCCCGCCTGTCGGATCGGATTGCTGTGCTCTTCATAGCTAGGTCTGACTGCTACGGGAGGAAGGAAAATAAACATACGTATATCCTGTGTAGGTACTTGATCATTGGCCGTTGTGGTGAACTTATTAGTCGCCACATAAAGACTCCTTAAGAGTCTATCTATGCTTTTCTGATGTTTGAAGTTGTCATTATATATTATCTAATGTCTGTACAATTATAAGTTGAATAAAGCCAACATTTGGTAATTCGCTATTGTTATTTCATAACAGCCGTCGTGGCCGGAATTCGGTCTGGACAATAATGGTGAATATTACAAAACCAGCAGAGTTTTTTTTTCTTCCTCCGAATGTAATAATTTCAGAAACTGCTACTCCAATTTGAAAATAAATTTAGGTTAAAGTTTCGTGGTAAAGGTTGAATGCAGTTGGACGTGCCTTGCATATTTGAAAGGTGACCCCTAAAGCCCGGTTTCCACCACGAGCGGAACGGACCCATTAATGACTTTGTTCACAAGCGCAAACTGCAAACAACAAATAGTCAAACAAATAAACAACAAATAGTCGAATAATAATTAATAATAAATGCATTTATAATAAAGTATGTATTAAGAATTATAATTTTGTTGGTGGAAATACAAGTATGCAGTTTGCGCTTGCGAGCGAAGTCATTAATGGGGCCGTTCCGCTCGCGGTGGAAACCGGGCTTTAAATACCCTACATAAAGGTAAAATCATACGATTGAATAACAAAATATTTGTTTGTTAGCCGATATCTGTAGGTACTTACCAACTTCCTATCTCATTCTTAGGGTGCGGGCAATGTGTAAGCAAACACTTGTATTATGTATTCCGATGCTTATAGCCCTATCGTGCGAGTATAAAAAGTTGCGAATAACGTTCAAGGCTTATCAGACGTCCCACGATGCTCAGAACACTAGGATTGTTGTGCCTCCTCGCGGCATCTGCGCACGGTGAGTCAATAATAAAATTATGCCGTTTAAATAGATGGGCTCATATTAGCAATGCACTCTTCCATCCATACCTCAGTAAATAAATCTATTTATAATCGGACCGTTTGTTATTATTTGGTGTAACTTGATAATGATAATAATTATGCTTTTAAAACTTTTAGTGTACACAGACTTGCATTGGTATAAGTTCACTCGTTATAATTATTTAAGTACCTACTTACATAAAAAATATGACCTCGTAAAAATTGTTTCAGTACCTATATACCTATGTACTATGTAATGTATGTACCTACTTACCTTGCATTGCATAAAAACCAGTGCATGATAACATTCGAATACCGGATTTAGTTTGACAGGTTCTTTTAAAATCATAAGTCAGTGTATGTTTCTTGTTTGATGATGAAGTCAGAAGGTGCTAACTGGTAGTGTAGTTAAGTAATTTAAGGTAACTAAGAGCACCAGTGCAGAACGTAAACATTAGGCTCTCATGCATGATCATTTTGATTAGTAGACAAAGTTAAAGTAAGATTAAAATAATCTGGTATAGTTGATCTTGTGGTGCAAAGGCAAAAGGGCCTTATTCAGCTATGCTATATTGGCTTTGGGGCCCCTAGGTTGTATGTACCGTTGCCACGGCAACTAAGTATAGTGTCCGACTGTACGCCGACAAAACTCTTCGCCGACAAGGCCCATCAGCGACGAACATTTTTTTTACCTAATTAATAGATGTAATAATGTTCTAACGAAGGTACTTAAAATAAAAATCTAGTGGAATTCTTAAGTCCAAAGTTGAAACCGTGCGCCAAAGCAGAACACCTTGATATTAGTCATTTTCACTAGCCCGTTCTAGTTTATCTGCCATCTGAATTCTGCGATTTTTCTTAAAAACAGTTTTGAGTACTTACCTACTGATATTATACGTTCTTCGTTTGCGATGAAACATAATGAAGATATGATCTAAGAAACTAATCGATTAAGTACTTAAGTAAACATATTTGGTAGCAGGCGCGTTGTTGTCTCTCACTTACTCCTCCTCTCGGAATAAAGACGTTACGTAGGGTCGCGGTCTGACGGACATACATACAGATCAAACACAAAGGTAAACCCTTTTTTCTGACTTCGCCGCAGTCAGGTACAACGTTGAATACGTATCATAGCAAATAGAACTGATTCTGATAAAAAAATCCGATTTCCTTCTTAGTAACAATGTTTTTCAATTAATCAGTGATAAGTGGAGATTAACTGGGGTATCTCATCCACAGATCTATTGTGACTAGTTTCATGGTCAAGATAGGTATTAGATTAAGTACCTATTAGATCAAATATAAAAGATATAAATTGTTTGTTTCTAGCTGGACCATGGGAAGGCGGCCTAAGCGGTATGTATGAAGTTTCTCTATTTTAGATAACATCAATATTATTTACAAGGAAACAATCTACCTAGTTCCTATCAGAAATCCCAGGAATTTGTTCTAAGTCCGAAAACTTGGTTCTTGCACCAATGTAAGCGCAACACGGCAAGAATAAAACTAAATTGGCTAAGGACAAGCGAGGCTAATTCGCCAGTAATGAGACAATTGTAACGAATGAGAGCATGCAGTTAGTAGCACTTTAAGTTTCACACTAGCCGTCCGAGCCATCCTTTACCTCTATCGCGATAATTGTATTAAGAACAGTACATCAGAAGGATCCACGAGATTTAGGCTCTTTGCTCTATAGGAAGGAGGGCAACTACTCTCGCTCAGCCGGACCGTGGCGGGCGACATCCTAGCTTATAACCGAGGTTGGACTATTCTGTATATTATATATATATACTGGCTTTCGTCCGCGGCTTGCGCGTGTGGATGTTGAAACTTCCTTCCCCAATTTCCACCTTCAGGGTTGGAATAATCAAAAAATATTTCTTAGTAAATATCTATAAAATATACTCTTCACAAAAGAAATACTCTTCAAGTTTCATTTCTCTAAGACCAGCAGTTTCGGCTTTGCGTTGATATATCAACAGTCAGTCAGTTAGGTTTCCATTTTGTATATAGATAGGTAGATGTGTCAAAAATGGTAAGCCAAAATAATATTCCAGTGCGGTTCGACATCACCCTCTTCGGGATCGGGACCAAGGCTTTCATAGAGCTGCCGCTGTCAGTCGCCTCTGCAGCTGGTAAGGGATGGGTGCAGAAGACCACTAAAGGACCCCCAACCTTGGAGGCACTCACCCTGTTCTGTCCTAGGAATGACTACACTGTCTGCGTGTACTACGATGACACCGCTTACATTGCAGGAATCCAAGTTGCTGTATGTACCATTTTTATGTTTCTACTCTCAGTATTTTTTTTCATTATCTCCCTAGCCATTTCCCATGCATGTTGAGGTTAGTTTCAAGCCTAACCGGCACTGGGATTACGTATCTTGCAATAGCCGAGCGATCGCGATAATTTAGCAAAATTTTGCTGCTCAAACGTCAATTCAAAATACGTCACGTCAAATAGCAAACTAGCGATAGTGCTGCCTCTGTGGAGCAATCAGTTAACTAAAATATGCATTTTTCGTTTGGTGGTTTCGTATTTAGTATGGTTTTTAAGAGCAAAGTTAAGTTTTTTTTGTTAAAGGTGATATTTAATTAGTTCCAGCGATTGCTACTTTATCGTCATCGTAGCAATAAGTGCATTAGAACAATCAGCGAGCGATTAGCAATCGGTTCATACATAATACGATTTTTTTTGACGATCGCGCGGTGATCGCGCGATCACTGCGCAAATATTGCTCATTGTTGTTTCATAGGTAATAACCCCGGTTTCAGCTGGATACCAATGATTTACGTGAAGTGACTGCCTGTCCTACTGGGCGATACAGTACCTCTTGGTTAGACTAGTCAGATCAGAATTTGGTTTCTGACTACCCGTAATGATTGGCTTTACGTGCTTTCTGAAGCATGGGATGTCTGTGATGTAAAAGATAAACATTACAATACACATTAATTATAAATGTCACATTTACTTGCCCCGATTCAAAACCACCTACATGTAAGGCGGGCGCCTTAACCATTGGACCATCACGACATCAATACCTATGTACGGTGGGCAAAGCAGATAAGTATCCAGGGCCGTCAGATACAGTTTAAGTTTTCTCAAAAACCCACGGACATTTTCTAATAAAAATTTAAACTATAGTAGAAAATGACTAGTTTTTTAATTCGGTCAAATTTCATTTGAATTCAAGAAAACCTCGAATATATATGACGGCCCTGGATACTTATCTGCTTTGCCCACTGTACATAGGTATGTTATATTATGACACAATCCAGCGCCCTTTCTTATGTTTTCACTGGTCTGTATGCCTAGATATAAATCAATGTTCATATCAAAGGTACATAACTATTACTTATTAGTAAGTTTTGTGAGAGGCCAGTGTCAAATATGCACTGCGATATATGTATAGAGAGAGTCGATTGACTGACAGAGTTCATCACATTATCACAGGTTGAGAATTTGAGATAGTGTCGACTTTGGTCACTGCGTACAAGTAGATTGTTTTCTTGTAGTTACATTAGTGTATGTTTCCAGAATGTCATGATGGCTCAGTAGATAAGTTGTCCGCATCTTTTGCATGAGGTTGTGAGTTTACAACCGGACGTCGGCAAGAAACACTATAACTTTTTTTAAATCTTGGACGTCACTTCCATTGGTGAAGATGTTGTTGACATCGAAGAGGTCGAAGAGTGTTGCGTACTGTAAAAGACTAGTAGGTATTCAGTTAGGTTCCCAACATAGCTGGGAGAAAAGGTAGGACTCATCTTCCTAGCCATTAATAATGATAAGCCTTAAATCATGTTATCAACCGCGTGCCCTGTATCCTAATGATTTTGCTTCATTCCAGGTCAACGAAGCGACGCACTCAGGCAATATATTCGACTGGTCCGTTCAAGGTTTTACTCGCTGGACCACCGATATGAATGGAACCACTCTTAACTTCTGGACTACACAGCAATACTTCATTACACCTGGTAAGTCTTTAGGGTTCAGCACCCTGATGCCGTTTACTAAGCTTATGATGTCTATATTCGACGTGACCGTATAATAAGTCGCAATGTAAGCCAAGATGTATCGATAGCCGTCGTTTGGGCAGTGGACTGTATCTCATGAACCGTGATATGTCAAGAAGATTTTCTGTGTATTTCTATTGACGTGGAATAAAAAAATAAATTAAAAGTCGATCAATATACAAGATAGACAAGATTTTTCAGCGTGCATATTAGACGTAATAGGGAATATGAGGATCTGATACGAACGTGGCCGGTTTAAAAAAAACAGCTTCGTAGACTGAACATTAACATTTTAATAGCCTAATTAGTAAAGTCAATAAAAATGTTTGTGTTGTGTAGTGTACTTTCACAACATTCAAATAATCAGATGATAGCACTTACAACGAAAACAATGTTTGTCATTGCCTTGGTGGCAATTAGTGACCGTTATTTACACATATTAAACAACACATTATCATGGTACTAAACTATTTCAAAATCGTATTATGTTGTAGGTATTAACTGTAGGTACTGTTTTCTTATCTAGAAACTCTAGCAACGGACCCAGCAGTCCGCGTGGCCTCACGGAACCCTCACCTGACGTTACAAGACCACTCCATCATGGTGTCAGGGTTCAACGGAGACCTGTATCGTATCTCTACTAATGTTAGTGACTTTACCGGCTCCAACAGCGATTTTACCAAGCAAGCTTGTATTCCGTGGATGGGTAAGTGGAAAGCCTGGCAAATCTCTCTTAACTTACTTTTTGTAGGTTCGTCGTTGAATTTGGTTAATTTTGAGTGTTTTCTTTTATTATTTCTTATGGAAGTATAGTAGTCGTTAAGTTTCGCGATACAACTGTAATGATACATAGTAATAAGCCAATATTTTATGTAGGCTTACATATAGTAGTCCATCGGTATCATTCTTCTCTGGGATGCGCTTCCTCTCGATATCAGGACGGCCATTTGTTGTCATGCATTTAAGCGGAAATAGCGGATTTATTTTCAACAAGTGAGCAATTATCACACTGTAAATACGTATATAAATATTTGGTTTAGCTACAAAGAGCATATAAAATTTTAGATACTTTTATTTATATGACATTTTAAATATTATTAAATCCGCCTTTTTTCATGCATTTGAACGCATTAAGTTTAAATAAATAAATACATAAAGAGAAATCTCCTAACAATTCGGGCCGTGCCTTCTGGATCAAACTCTCGAATCAGCAAAACTAAAGTGGCACCAATATATTATTATAATGGCTTCAGTAAGAGTGCTCTATTGGTGACCATGGTTAGGCAGGCCTGCCGTGGAATGGCACCCTGTAGTTAAACAACTGACGATGCACTAGGCCGCTGTCAGGAGTGGGATGCGTGTAGCCGAATATCGGGCTAGGTAGAGGTCCAGCAGCGGTCTAAGCAGGCCGGTTTTCATGACGATGAACATAACCTTGGTAAAACAGATAAATGGAATACTGAAAACAGTGTGAAATTGATTTAATTACTCAGGGATTGTTGTGGGTCATTTTAGCATAGCTAACTCCAAATTACCTCTTCACATTCAGGTGATCACTACTACTACAAAATGACGGCGGGTCTGGAGTGCAAGTCAAACACTCTGTTCCCGTGGTTCCCTCTCGTGTACTCCGAGCAGCTGATCGGGCTCGGCCTGGTCTTCTACGGGAAGCACACCGTCAAGGAAGGCAATGTGGACTGGTTCGAAACACCACCGAAGGCTGCTGTCAAGGTAACTTTTCACTATCTTCCATTGCTCAGTACTCGCCTTCTACTCAGAAGTGTGGCAAAGTGGTCAAGATTAGTGGCACTTTTGACAATACGCCACCACTCTACGCGTACTGATGCCTTACCGGTGTATTCGTGGAGAGGTTCTTCTATCACATTGTATCAAGGCTTGTAGATACCACTTCTATTGGCATAGTCATTTCTATTCAATTCAGCCATATATACAACTACACTAAAACTATTTGATTTCAAAACTGATTTCGAAAACTTCGTAGTTTTATAGAATAAAGTCTATTTATACACAAAAAAACGTTTCTGATGTTGCTGACAATAGGTGACCGGTAAAATCGGATAAATCTCACTCACTTTACATCTCTAGTCGGGCCACATAGTCGAACTCCCCTTAGCGGTTGGATGTAGACCGTATTTTCCGCAATTCGATTATAAAATTAGTAGTGCATTGGCTAGGAGATGAGGGGCAACTTCGGAACCCCTTGAATGGAATTATGGCTGAATACTGCACAAAATTAATTCTCCAAAGCTTACAGGAGTTTCCTTCTAGTTTTAAAAGGGGTTATAGACAGCTGTTTTTGCTGGTGTCACCGTACGTACGCGTACTTTAAAACCGTCACACAAGTTCGTTGGAGATCCAACTATTCGAAATCTTGTGTATAAGCTGCGTGCCACCATATAATTCAAAGCTTCTGTGGCCGACATCGCAATACAGCGCGAGCAAGCTTCACGTGTGTCACCGATGTCGAACCGAAGTTCGTGACCTTAAAAACAGCGTACCTACTTAAAGTTTGTACGCCCTTTAACCTTTTGACCGCTAGAACCATAATGATTGATGTAAGTCATCAGATGACAAACTAAAATGTACCCGGCAAGCCACGGTCACAATCCCGTGACACACTTCTGTACTTTATATCTTCTTTTTTTTGTTTATTGTTTTTTTTTATAACTTATCTCATCATTACTGAACATCTAGGGATGTTATGATATTCTACATCTACCTCTGATATTCTTAATATTTGTATTACTTTCCAGGCGATCGTTCCTAGAGGTCCAGAGTGCCTGTACGACTTGGCGGACTCTCCCGGACTCGTCACCATGCATACTTACTTCATCAAGCGCCCTTACGCTGTCACTTGCCTGTTTTGATAGATTCATGTTTATGCATTTATTGGTGCCGATTCTCTTGTGCACAAACTATCGTAAATTTAAGTTAAATGCATCTTTCTCTTTCCGTTTAATTAAGAAAAGGACAGGAGATCAAATATTAGTTAAGTCCTGTCAAATTTAGACACTCCATAGATAATTTAGAAGCAATTTAAAAACATGGCGTCTAAATATACGTCAATTGTCATCAGGCGCTGTCTAATTTGACAGGATTAAACTAAAATGTATCTTCTGTCCTTTTCTTTAAGAAATGGAAAGAGAAAGATGCACTTAACTTAAATTTACGATAGTTTGTGCACAAGAGAATCGGCACCATTGTAAAATTAAAATAAATAATTACAAATGTATGTGTTGCAAATTTTTTTGATGTAGGATACTGGTCTGGTAATAGTAATTCAACCAGTAGAAAAGAAAGCTATTCGAAACGTGCACCATGTAATCACAACAAAAGGTGAGTACCTATGTCAAACAGTGAATGCCAAGTGCTAAATGTTTTTTTTTGTATAAAATGAATAAAGTAAATATAAAGAAATACAATAAAATACAGTGTTTTTATAGATATTTGTTAAAACAATTAAAGGGAACATGGATGTGATTATAAAAACTGGTTTTGAGAGCGTAAAGCGCCTTATTCACCATCCATCTCGACGTACGTTCCGCCAAGGTCATACACGATGCACGAAGCAAAACGACTGTGAATATGCTTGACGTACGTCAATAATTATTATTAATTGCTTGCTGGACTTGCACGACCAATTTTGCATCCAGCGAGCGCCCCCACCACCGCGAACGTCGTGCAGATGGACAGTGAATAATGCGGACGTACGTCAGAGCGTCGTGCGTCGTGCGTGCTTGATCGTGTATAGACTTGCTGTATAGCCGATTCGCCATTTCATAATAGTATCACGACGTTGAATTTCGGGTCCAACCATTCCTAACAGCATTTTCCAATATTTCACTATCCATTCTAAGATAAGTATGAAAATCTATGACGTTCAAATCATTCATTATATTATTAATTTGAGTATACTCCGCACGCTTATGGTAAATTTTTTTCATCCAGAACCTCTTCTTATTTTTTTTCTTCTCTTCTGCTGCTGCTGACAATATGAGAAGAACTCCCATTTTTTGGCGCTTTGATAAATTATGCGGCATTATAAACACGCACGCACAACCTCCTCGAATAATCGATCGATTACATCTAGCATGCTGGATGCGCGCACGAGTGTGTGTATGTTACATCTAGCGCCGCGGCCTTGAGCGGACGTACAGCTGGGATGGATGGTGAATAAGGCGCTTAAAACATGAAATAAGTTTCCAGCCTCAAACTATGCGGAAGGGGAAAAAATGGTTTTAGCTGAACACGTAAGGAATGTCGAAGAAAATGGCAATAGATATTTAATACGAGCAAACATCATTCGTCAAACATTGGTGACCTTACTATCCTATAAAAAGAAAAAGCAGCCAAGAGCGTGTCGGGCCACGCTCAATGTAGGGTTCCGTAGTTTCCCGTCCGTCACAATAAGTGTACCTACTTATAAGTTTAAAAAAAGACGTTGACATACTAAGTACGCAGAAATTATTTTGTACAACCTTTTTGTCTTTTTTGTACAAAAACTGTTCTTTCTATCAAGTTCAAAATAATTTTCCTAGAAAGCCCTTATAAAGTTCTACTTTCCAGATTTTTTTTATATTTTTTAAACCTACGGGTCAAAAGTTAGAGGGGGGGGGGGGACGCTTTTTCCTTTTGGAGCGATTATTTCTGAAATTATTGACATTATCAAAAAATGATTTTAATAAACCCCTATTCATTTTTAAATACCTATCCAACAATATATCACACGTCAGGGTTGAAATAAATAAAAAAAACCACTTCCCTATTTACATATAGGGGGGCTACCCTAATAAAACGTTGTTTCCAATTTTTATTTTACCACTTTGTCGGCGTGATTGATATACATATTGGTACCAAATTTCAGCTTTCTAGTGCTAACGGTCACAGAGATTAAGCGAGGACGGACGGACAGACAGACAGACATGGCGAATCTATAAGGGTTTCTAGTTGACTACGGAATCCTAAAAAAGAAGTTTCACACACAACACTAAAACAATGATTACTTTGGTGTTTGCGAATTGCGGTTAACTCAAACTTTAAACTATTGAATAGATTTCATGCCTTTTTCACGATTTTCACAGTGTAGGTGTACTACATAGCAAAGACTAGCTTTTGCCCGCGACTTCGTCCGCGTGGATTAATAGTTACCGTTCCCGGGGGAATTTCGGGATGAAAACTATCCTGTCCTTTCTCGGCTCCCAGAATATATATATATACCAAATTTCATTTAAATCGGTTCAGTAGTTTAGGCGTGAAGAAGAGACAGACAGAGATACTTTTGCATTTATAATGTTAGTACGGGTTTGTGACACTCGAGTGGAGATAGGGCTGGTAGTTATAAGTTAGTAAAAATAAAAATGTGAGGAACATATAAATTGGTTTATGCTATTCCTTATAAATTAAAACAGTTATAAATTGCCACATTAAGTGCCTGTGGGTGCCTTGTGGGAGCGTTTGGTGACTTTCTGCTGTCGTCGCTTGAGATGTCGTTGTATCCGTCCAGCGCCTTCTTTCTTCAGTTCTTCATACTGCTTCACCAGCGCCTCCACGCGTAGTTCAGCTGCAAATATTATAAATATCATAAATATTTTGAGACTAGCTTTTGCCCGCGACTTGGTCCGCGTAGAATAATAGTTTCCGTTCCCGGGGGATTTCCGGGATGAAAACTATCCTATGTCCTTTCTCGGGTCCTAGGCTATATCTGTACCAAATTTCATTCAAATCGGTAAAGTGGTTTAGGCGTGAAGAAGAGACAGACAGACAGAAAGACAGACAGACAGACAGACAGAGTTACTTTTGCATTTATAATATTAGTACGGATAGCTCACATGGCCATCTAATCTCCACCTAGGCAACGCCTGTACTATGGTAACCCGACAACTTTATATCTGTGTCATGTTTATAAGTTTCTTAATAGGCTATCCAACACAAAAAGGATTTTACAAATCAAACTTATCATCAGCTTTATAATATTTAGCAGAGATTAAAAAGTCAGACTTTGGTGCCGATTCTCTTATTCACAAACTTAACTAAATTTAAGTTAAATGCATCTTTCTCTTTCCATTTCTTAAAGAAAAGGACAGAAGATAAAATATTAGTTGAGTCCTGTCAAATTTAGACACTCCATAGATATTTAGATGCGATTGAAAACATGGCGACTAAATATACGCCAATTTTCTTCAGGCGCTGTCTAATTAAACAGGATTAAACTAAATGTATCTTCTATCCTTTTCTTTAAGAAATGGAAAGAGAAAGATGCATTTAACTTAAATTAAGTTTGTGAACAAGAGAATCAGCACATATACCTATTTTTGGATGTACTTACATTTATTCTTGAAATGTGGCTGTTTCCCCTCCTTATACTCTTGTTCAATATGTTTCCTCTTTTTCTCCATTACTTCTTTCTCTGTCTTACTCTTCTTCGTGTGTTTGTGTTGGTCGTTCAGACGTTGAAGCAGTCTACGTAACTTCAGTTGTCTCTCGGGGTCCGTTGTCTCTTTCAATTCAGCTCTAATTGCTTTTATGTCTTTCATACGTATATCTGACAGAAAATTGTAGTCATCCGAGAATTGTTTCTTATCAAATTCACCACAAAGCGGGTCAAATCTGTAAGTAAAAGCATATTTTTATAATAAAGTTTTGGTGTATTGTTTTTTTCGCGTTTTTGGGGAAAGTTTCTACTTAATTTAATCCACTCCAGCTTCACAAAAAGAAAGAATTAACAGCCACGGCCTTGTTGGTTCAGACACAATCTTAGCCCAACTAAGTGCGCAAATCAAGGTTTCCCCAGAAAAAGGGCTTTTCTGGCGATCTTATCCATTTTATGAAAAATGTAACAAAAGAGTTGATAACTTCGAAACAGCTGTACCAATTTTGCTAAAACATGTCTCAGAAGTAACCGCGCTAGATAACCTACTATTTAATAAAAAAACACATCCAAAACAGTTCATCTGTTTAAAAGCTTTGGTACCACACACACATAACGGTCAAATTTATAATACCCCTATTTTTGCGTCAGGGGTTACAAAGCCCTGTACCGGCCGTTGAGAATCCCATAATTTTACCACTTACAGGGTTTTCCTAATTTTCAGATTCCCTAATTTTCAGGTTACGCGGGTGAAATCACAGGGCAAAGCTAATTTACATATTTTTATAGAAAAGAAATACCAAATCAAAAAATAATTAATTATTACCTTGGATCACGGATTTCTTTTTTCTTGACAGTAGGGACCGCTTGAAGCATTTGAACAGGTTTTTTGGAGCTCATCTCACGAGGTCTGTTTTTATTTTCCCTTTTAAAAACTTTAGGTGCATCTCTTTCTTTTTTTTTTACATCTTTACCAAACAGTGCTTCTTTATATACTTTAGCACCAATTTTCTCTTTTAACTTTTGCAATTCTTCAAATGATAATGTTGATAACTGTGATCTAATTTCAGTCTGAAATTAGAATTTTCATTATTATTAGTTAAACTCATCATCTCCCTAGCTTTTTCCCAGCTATACATATTGGGGTGGGCTTGCAGCCAAACCAGATATAACTGGATACCAGAGTTTAACGTGAAACTGAAGCGACTGCCTATCACACGTCTACATCCCAGTAACTGGGCGACATAATACTTCTTGGTTATGCAGGTCAGACTGGCTTGAGACAACAGGGACCGATGTCTTTACATGCTTTCTGAGGCATGGAATGTCAGTGATATCCACATATTGTAGACTATTGTACCTTTTTGAGGCATGTGGCTGTCACAATCACATTACTAGCTTAACCCTTAATGGTGAAAACGCACAACCACTGGAATCAGACCCAGAACCCCACTTTTAGAGGTGAGAAATATTAATTAATAAATTATTAAATGAAAGAACTAAGCTGGAGATTGTGGGTTAAATTTTTACCCAGGACAAATTGTTTGTATCTGGGTGTAACTTACATAATTTATAAATATGTACCTACATATTATATATAAGTATGTATATGAGTTGGCTAGTTACCAAAACTCTGCTTAGCTTGGGATTAGATGATCATGTGACTAGTCCCAAGATATTTATGTATTTATTTAACTAATGGAAATCACATGTAATATACATAGGAGTGAAAAATTATAGTTGAGTTGCTCTGGTATCTTAGCTGGTGCACAATTTATTCAAAGTTACCTATACTGAGGATTCATAAAGATTTTTTTAATTTTGGATTTGGATAGGCAGAGGCCTATGTCCTGCAGGTCTATCTAGCAGGTTGTCGGCTGCTGAGTGCCGCTTTTGACTTTTCTGTGCTAAAAATTAAACCTGCAGCCAGGTCAAAACTTCAAAAGTCTTGTCTTTATACTTAGTTTTATTTACCCTTTCTCCTTCATCCTGTTCATCAACCGTGGAGTTATTATCTGTGTCATCACTGCTACTCATTATAAACTTATGTTAGATTCACAAATTCTACGTTGCTGTGAATTTAATGGAAACTTGAGTTCAAAACTTAAGGTTAAGGCTATCAAATTCTCACTTAAGTAAATATGTTCCTTGCTTATTACAGTTCTTCACAACAAAAACAATGCCTCTTTTAGGTTATTTCCATAAAGAAGAAAGATATATGTTTATACAGATTCAAAATTATTTTACTGTCAACATTATGCAAACAGTACAAATGTCGAAAAGAAGATCGAGAATAACAAATAAAAAGGAAGCGCGGGAAACTTCAAGCTTGGTGGACGCGTCTTTTTTGCGATAAGATTTTAAAATAATTTTTCATTGGATAGGATCAGTTAAACCATTAGTTTTAGTCTCATATTTTCATTTATTTTTAGTTTAATAGTTTAGTTTATAGAAATATTCTTCAGTAGGTAAGTTTTTTATTTATTACATAGTAGGTAGCATGAGCGACCCGCCTGACCCGGGGGGCTTTGTCCCCCCGGCAGGCAATTTTGTTACAATAACTGCGTCCAATGAATCGGGAATGGAAACCGATGGGTCGTCTTCGGCCCGTAATTTAAAAAGAAGCCGTGTGCATGTCTGCAAGCATTGCAATAAGCGTCGTCGTACACGCAAGCACGGATCCGAGTCTTCGGGTTGTGGTTGCACCGAAACTACTTTCATAGCCGAGTCAGAACAAAAAATGGTAACAACTGTAACAACAAGTATAGAACCTAAAACAATTTCGGCAATCCCTGCTGCCTCTTCCTTGCCTGATCCTCTGACCCACATTGGTAGAAAACTGTATGAAAAGTCGGACAGCGCGCCGTATGTAATACACGTTCAAAAAACGCAACTTTCTCCAAATGATGGCACCACGCTGCACCCAGTCACATTTGGTAAGTTTTTGAAGTTCAACGCCTTCCAGAGTATTATTAACGGCAGTGTAAAAAAAATAGGCCGTAACAAAATTTCCATAGCATTCTCTAGTTTTCTGGACGCTAATTCTTTCATTACAGACAAACGTCTGGACACTTATAATTATAAAGCTTTTATTCCAACTTTCAATGTTACGAGAATGGGTTTAGTGCGTGGTGTACCTGCAGAGTGGTCTCCAGAGGAAGTTATTGAGAATATTACGGTGCCCATTGGTTGTGGTCCAATTTTAAAAGTTAGGAGACTTAATTTTAAAACAATAGTTGATGGTTCAACCATTTGGAAACCATCTCAGTCCATAGTTATAACTTTTGATGGACAGGTGTTACCAAAACGAATTTTCATGTGCTATAATGCATTACCTGTAGATTTATATATTTTTCCTACTGTACAATGTTTTAATTGCTGTCGTTATGGTCATACCAAACTTCAGTGCAGGTCCAAACCTCGCTGTTATAAATGTGGTCAAGGTCACACTGGGGACAGCTGTGATATAGAACCAGAAAATGCATCTTGTTGTCTTTGTTCCGGGTGCCATTTTGCAACCAATAAGTCATGCCCAGAATTTTCCAGGCAAAAATCTATAAAAACACATATGGCACAAAGCTCAATTTCATATGCAGAAGCCTCAAAATTACATCCCCCTGTTACTAAATCGTATGCTGATACTCTTTTATCATCTCCATCCAAAAACTTTTCCAACATCCCATCAATAAATTCGCCTAATATAATACCTGCATCTAGCAGTTATAAAATGACTGTCTTTCTCAAACCACGTTCTCCTCCCAAATCTGTACAAGGCTATAATAAAGAGGCTCACAATGCCATTATTAAAGATTATGACATTCCTCAACCATCAAATGGTTGTGCTATTACTAATAATTTTAATAAGGATGAAAATGAAACTAATTTTTCAATAAATGATTTTCTTTCTGCATTACATAAACTTCTGTCACAGTTCAACATTTCACCGTCCAACGATGCCCCTACTTTAAATTTTTCTCAATCCATTCATAATGGACAACACATCAAACATTCTTCAGTGGAACTGCCGCAGTCTGGTAAACAAAAAGAGTGATGTTATATATCTGTTAAACAAGTTTGAGCCATTTGCCTTTGCCTTAGCAGAGACATGGCTCAAACCTCATCATATATTTAAAATCAATGGTTATTCAACCATAAGAGAGGATAGATCTGATGGGTATGGTGGTGTAGCTATGCTTATCAAGAATTCTATCCCATTCTCCATCATTACATTACCTCCTCATAGTGAGGAGATTTCAGTTGTAGCAATAAAATTGTATCAAACCTGTCTTGTATCTATTTACATGCCTCACCCCTCTTCTCATTTACTTCAAGAGATAAACAATCTCATTTCATTTCTGCCTAAGCCACTTTTAATATTAGGGGACTTTAATTGTCATCATCAATCATGGGGATGTTCAATTTCAAATAGTTATGGGGATGAATTACTAGAAATAATAGACCTACATAACTTATGCATTTTAAACACAGGATCTGTCACACGCCGCTCAGAACCTAATCAGAACCAAAGTGCAATTGACATTTCCATCTGTTCTCCAAACTTAGCTTCTACATTAACTTGGCATACTCTAACCTCCACTTATGGTAGTGACCACTTTCCAATAGTAATTTCTTATCCTCTTTCC
This sequence comes from Athetis lepigone, assembly GCA_033675125.1. Taxonomy (NCBI): domain Eukaryota; kingdom Metazoa; phylum Arthropoda; class Insecta; order Lepidoptera; family Noctuidae; genus Athetis; species Athetis lepigone. Next base: position 13,934,832 of record CM066214.1, read on the forward strand.
AAATCAAAGCCATCAGTACGGAGATCTAACTTAAAACATAAACTGCCTGACAAAACTAATAATGACTGGGACAATTTTAGAAACATTGTTGACAGAAAGTTATCCTCCTTACCAGTAATTTCTGTTGGTAATGAAAATAGTTGTGCTGAAGCCTTGGCGCACATATTAATTGCAGCAGCTGATGAAGTTTTCCCTGTAAAAAATAACAATATTAATTCAATTCCTTCTCCTCCTTGGTGGGACTCTGAATGTACAGAAGCAATTAAAAGACGCAATGAGGCTGAACACAATTATAACCTCGACATGTCTGATATTAATTATGATATCTTTTCTAACATAAGTATAGAAACTCGCAAACTATTCAAAAAGAAAAAATTTGAAGGCTGGCGTAACTTTTGTACGTCGATTTCACCGAATACTCACCCTACTATTGTTTGGAGCAATATCCGTAGATTTAGGTCCATTTATAAGAACCCTTCGACTATTCCTGACACTTTATCAAATGAGTTTTTAAATAAATTAGCGCCGCCATGGGTTCCGGAGGCTATTAACCATAATGTTTCTCGGTCTCCAGTCAATAACCAAATCACCCACGAGCCGTTAGATCTTCCATTCTCTCTCACTGAAGTTAAGACTGTTATCCATAACACTAAAGATTCTGCCCCAGGTATAGACGGTATTCCATATTCCTTTTTTTCTCATCTAAACGATGATGTACTCTGTTATTATTTAGAACTTATTAATTCTCTAATGAATACAGGAAACATCCCTGTTAAATGGAAACGTCAAATGGTGTTACCATTTCTTAAACCAAATAAAACACCATCTGAGGTTTCTTCATATCGTCCCATAGTTTTGTCTTCAGTTCTCATGAAATTAGCAGAACACTTAATTAAAAACCGTCTAGAATGGTATGTTGAAAGCAAGGGTCTATTAGCAGAATCTCAATATGGCTTTAGAAAAGGTAAAAGTACCGCTGACTGTATAAGTATTTTAACATCCGATATTCGATTATCCTTTTCTAATAATCAGTCTACCATTGCAGTTTTTTTAGATATCGATGCAGCTTATGATAATGTTATATTATCAGTTTTACAAAATAAATTAAACACTTTAAAAGTTCCATTGAACCTGTCGAACTTTATTATTAAGATCTTATCTGAACGCTCAGTTAACATGTTAATTGGAGATCAGGAGGTATCTCGTCTAGTATCGAGAGGTCTCCCACAAGGTTCTGTGCTCAGTCCCCTTTTATACAATATTTACACTTTTGATTTAGATTCGGCCCTAAATAACCAAGTTAAAGTTCTTCAATATGCTGATGACTTATTATTATATTCTTCTAATCATTCTATTGAACAAGCTAGGTATGCTATCAATTCTGCTTTAACTACCTTAGAATCATGGTTAAGTCTCAATGGTTTAGATTTATCCACATCTAAAAGTGCAGCCATTCTATTCACTCGAAAGAGAAATGTTCCTTTAATAAATCTTATATTTAAGAATACAACTATTCCGGTTAAAGATAAATTTAAATATCTGGGGGTAATCTTAGACTCAAAGCTAAATTGTGCTCCCCACTGTGAATATGTAGTTAATAAATGTGAAAAACACTTAAACATGTTAAGATGCCTTACGGGTGTATGGTGGGGTGCACATCCTTTTTCTTTAAAGTTAATTTATAATGCTATTATCAGAAGCGTTCTGGACTATGGACTGTTTATTTTGGACCCTGGTAGCATTACCGCATTTAATAAATTGGACCGCATCCAATCTAAAGCTTTACGCATTATTTCGGGTGCCATGAAATCTAGCCCCATTAATGCATTACAAGTTGAATGCGAGGAAGCCCCGTTATATCTTAGGAGGCAATTCCTTTCCGATAAGTATTTATTCCGGATTATTCAGTTTTCAAATCATCCTCTCATTCCCAAACTAAACTCTTTAGTGACGCATATCGAATCCTCAGATTACTGGTCTCATAAACGTGCTCCTTGTTTAGTTATAAGCTACAAAAAGATCCTGTCTCTTTCTTCTCCCACTCATCATTCCAATAAACTCCCCATATTTAACAGTAGTTATGAAAGTTTGCAATTTAGTCCGGACATAAAATTAGATTGTGTAAGTAAGTCTGACCCCTATTGTCAATTTAGTTTTAATAATTTTCTCGAAGAACACTCTGAGTACCAACATATTTACACAGATGCAGCCAAGCGCTCTCCGACGGATTGCGTTGGGATAAGCACTTACCATTCACAGTACAAAATCGTGCAGAAAATAAAATTACCTCCGGAGACTTCGGTTTTTACCGGGGAATGTTTTGGCCTTTTAAAAGCCATTGAATATTTCCGTGTTTTTAAATTAAAAAAAGCTATAATTTTTTCAGATTCCCAAAGTGCTCTTCAAGCCATTGGCAAATCCCCTTTGGTTCATAAGTCCCAGAATCCTGTTGTTTGTTTGGTTAGAGATTTGGCGTGTAGAACTATCTCAGAGGGTAATGCACTGAAATTTGTTTGGATACCGGGTCACGCTGGAATACATGGCAATGAGGAGGCCGATAAACTTGCCGGTGACGCGGTGTAGTGTGGTGATTTATCACCTTATACAAACTTTAGTTCTGATCTCATGACCTTACCTAAAACTTTTTTACGAGACACCTGGAAGGTAGCGTGGGATACAAGCAGCAAATCGAAAGGACATTACTTTTCTTTAATTCAACCTGACATTCAAGAAAAAGCGTGGTTCGGAAAGATGAAGTTTGGTAAGATGGAGACATCCATTCTTATACGGATGAGGCTGGGTCATGTTTGCTCCCCAGCCCATCTTGCCAAACTTCATATCATCGGCGACCCTAATTGCGAATGTGGCACAGACATAGGCGATCTAAATCATATCTTTTTCTCCTGTCCTCTTTATGATCATTCCTCTTTTATCAGTAACCTCATATCCCTTCGTATTCCTTTTCCTACTTCCTTACTTTCTTTGTTGTGTACAAATAGTTTTCCTGTATATAAATGTATAGTTTCATTCATCACATTAAATAATATTAAGTTGTAAATTTTCTCCTTTAATTATTTTAGATATATAAATTGTAATCATAACTGTTGTAAATACTGATCCTATAATATTCCTTTTCCAAATTCCGTTAATTCCCTTACTAATTTAATTATATTTACGTTTCCCTACCTTTTACAAAATAAAAACTCAAAAACTTGACATTGGCTTAATGCACAAACCGTGCGGAGCCAGAAGCGAAAAAAAAAAAAAAAAAAAAAAAACAAATAAAAAAAGACGGGTTGCACATAATATTATCTATGGGTTGCACTCCGGGAGTGCCGGCAGAAGTGAAAACTTGATTATTAATACTATCCATCCGTCCTACGCTTTTTCGATCAGGTCACGTGTCCTGACGCGAGTTTAAGATTTTATACCCATTACAGAAAACGTGCTCAACGCCGCTAAAGAAGTTTTCACTTCAAAAAATGGTTGCCTGTAAAGTCGGTTTTACGGGCGAAGATTTTACGTGACAACGTCTTTTACCGATCATAGTTGAGTGGGAGAGAGACGCAAGGCATTCGGCGGGCCTCTCTCTCGTTCGGTGACTCATCGTAACGTTACCGAGCGTTACACTTTTTCATAAGTGACTCCCAGCCGCAACCTAATTTAAGACGTTGTCACGTCAAAAGTATTTTTATTAGCTTGATGAGCTTCTTAGCAGCTCTTTTCAACAAGAAAAAAAATAGCAAGGGGCCGAGCGCGCTACAGATATATAAAGCCTCTACCACACGTCCACACAGGTGCATTATTATCGGCCGATAATAACGCATGCGTTTTCGAGATTGTTTAGTACATTATTTATTAGAAAGAAAGAAAAAGCATTTATTTGGCACACAGACACACACAGTGTAGAAAACCACATATTGAAAAAAAAAAAGACGGGTTGCACTCCGGGAGTGCCGGCAGAAGTGAAAACTTGATAATACTATCCATCCGTCCTACGCTTTTTCGATCAGGTCACGTGTCCTGACTCCTGACGCGAGTTTAAGATTTTATACCCATTACAGAAAAAGTGCTCAACGCCGCTAAAGAAGTTTTCACTTCAAAAATTAAAACAATAATAAAGAAAAGGAAAAAAAAAACACTACGTGTCTCGCGGCTGCGCCAAATAGGTCCAGTTCAGCAAAAAATGCCAGACAACTACATTGCCTGACGCTGGTTTTCAACTGAACCCTAAAACAAGTGAACGGCTGAAAAATGATTTATTTATTCTGTTATTACTTATTACAAATGTGTAGTGTTTGGTGTAAATGTATAGTAAATTAAAATTATGGGCAGTAAATAATAAATAAGTTGATGTTCAGTGTCTCAAAATTAACAGAAATAAATATTTAGGTATATATGTACAATAAATCTATCAATCGTGCAACGTGCAACCATCCATGCGCACAACATAAACCGGTTCTGAAGCGACTCATCTTAGGGTCAATTCACACGTACCACAACCACATCACACCACAGCCACAACCACACCACAACGACGCCATGTGGTCGGGCGTAAATTTTGTATTGAAAATGAATATTACAATTTACACGTACCACATTTTGCCGTTGTTATCGACCACCTGTGTAATAAGACTACATCGCAACCACATCGCGACGGCAACGCCACCACCGGCGCGGCGGCGGCAGCGCGGCCACATCGCCACGACATGACGCGCCTAGCTGGCGCCTGCGCTCCCCCGGCCCTCTTTATGTCTATAGTCTACATAGAAATATTGTTAGAAAAAAAATGAAAACAGCTTGGCGGAGCAGCCAAAATTCATTGTAAAATAAGGACAACAAAATCGATTTTTACAAATTGCTCCAATCTTGTATAGTAAATATAGAGATTTGATCACATTAAATATGTAGATCATGAATTTAAATGTTTTCTTTTGTTAAAAATCTATCGTTTTTACCCTTAGTACGAGTATAAAAAAAAATATATTAGTCATGTTTGATCTTATAGCTGAGCGGGATCTGTTGACTATTTTAAGGGAATCAAACGTCTGTAATTAAAGTAACAACATATAACTATGCTAAAAGTACTTACTTATAAAATAATGTAAAAGGTGTCTGCACCATTGATTAACACTATAAGAGTTAGCCCCAATAGCAGGACGCAAAGAATTGTTTTCTTAAATGTCGCTATTTTTATACGTGGGATAGTATGGTTTTGCCAGGAATAGAGTTCCAAAATATCTTAAGTAAGTTTTATGAGTTATAGGCCAAAATAATAGCTTATATCTGTTTGTTCAGAGTGCTAATAATTTGGTGCAGTGCTAGCATTTGAGTCACTGCCCCTATCTCATCATCTCCCTAGCCTTTTCTTGATTATATTGGGGTTGGCTCCCAGCCGGATTCAGCTGGATACCAGTGTTTTACGTGAAGCGACTGCCTATCAGACCTTTACAACCCAGTAACTGGGCGACACGATACCTCTTGGTTAGGCTGGTCAGACATTCTGGTTTCTGGCTATCCGTAACGACTGTCAAAGTTCTACGAATGACAACCGCTGCCCCTATTTAAATACTTTGCCGTCCGCAGTCGCACAATTCCAAGCACTTAAGTTTCCGCTGAGAGCATCTTTACCTTTATTTATTTATTTATCTTAACATCATGGGTACATTTTCACCCTGCAATCTTAAATAGAGAAAGGTGTCTGAGATAGAATCTTATAGACACCTCAGACCGCTGCACTTCTTTTTACATCTGCACCGGATCATTTCCACACAGACGTCGAAAACTGACTAGTCGGTAGTACTGGTAAGTCTCTCTACGTATGTTAACAGTTATCACTGACCTTACTCTATCCCGTATTAGATGGATCAGTTGGATTCGGTGAATAATGTTCTCAAGAAGAGATGCAGGGCAGCTTTTCAATAATAGCGAAAGCCTCGCTAATCCTTTCCTCATATGCTGCCAGAAACTCTTTTGTGACAGTTGGAAAAGCATTCCGGGTCTCCGTTGCGCTTTTTTTCTCCACCGTTCAAATAAGTCACAGTGTCACAGCTTTTTTACAGGACCATCAAACTAGTGGTTTTGTAAATAATCCTCATCCTATTTTAGTCCTAGGAAGTATATAGCGGATGAAAAGAAACAATTCAAAGTATTTTTAATGGAGAGTACTTGATACCTTGTGGCAAGGAACGTACTGATGGGGTTTTCCAGTGCCTACATTACCCACAGCTCCTCTAGCTCAGGCACTCGCATATACTTAAGCGACTGCTAACGAGACGTCAGTATCGACAGTACGTGTACGTATCATTACTTTGGCACAACTCTGACTACTGCGTTAGTCCTATCATCCTGTTGTTCGCCACTTGGTATCCGCCGTTATAAAAATATCTTTTTACAGGACCACTTCAAGCTAGTCTTGCCTCTGTTTTACGCTTTTCCAGGGTGTCACAATGTATCTTGTTTTAACTGTGAAGGGGAAAAGGGTTTCTGGCAGCATATGAGGGACGGATTAGCGAGGCTTTCAATATTTTTCTCGGGCTAGTAAGTTAGTCTAGTAGCTAGTGATCCTGACTGCTAAGTCGGAGGTCGTGGCTACGATGCCACCTAGAACAAACTTTGCGTGATGAGCATTGTTTGTCCTGTGTCTGATTGTAATTTATCTATAATATGTACGTATTTATAATTATATAAGTTTGAATGAATACCAGTTACTTCTAGTCTGGTTACCATAGTATAGCTCTGCTAAGTTTGAGATCAGATGGCATGAGTTGTCCCAGGATATTATTGAAAAGTTTACGGAATTTTATGTGACAGATAAAATGCATAAAACTAGGTTTGAACACAATAAAGCAGTAGTGTTTATTTTTGGTCATGTACATTTTGTGAAGTAAATGAAACCTAAAACATCTGTTTATTAAAGAAGATCGTTAACTAGAAAATGGTCTCTTACAAAAGCTGCCCTGCACCAACATTTTTTGAGCAGTATTCCAAAACTGTTCCTGTATGGGATCAGATGTCTGGAAATCCACCTGATTTTTCTGATTGGGGACGGAGTATGGTCAGTGACAACTGTCAGTCTACATGGACAGACTTGCCAGTGGTTTTCGACCTATATAGAAATGGTCCAGTGCAGATGTAATAAGAAGTGCGGCGGTCTGAGATGTCGAACAACTCTTTGCGTCCTGCTATTGGAGCTAACTCTTAAAGTGTTAATCAATGGTGCAGTCACCTTTTACATTATTTTAAAAGTAAGTACTTTTAGCATAGTTACATGTTGTTACTTTAATTACAGACGTTTAATTCACTTAAAATAGTCAACAGAGCCCGCTCAGCTATAAGATCAAATATGACTAATGTCATTTTTTTTATACTCGGTACTAAGGGTAAAAACGATAGATTTTTAAACAAAAGAAAACATTTAAATTCATGATCTATTTAATGTGATCAAATCTTTATATTTACTAGTAACAAGATTGGAACAATTTGTAAAAATCGATTTTGTTGTCCTTATTTTACAATGAATTTTGGCTGCTCCGCCAAGCTGTTTTCATTTTTTTCTAACGATATTTCTATATAGACTATAGACATATATTATATTTTCAGAATCTATACGCATACTGCTTTTTAATCATATTTTTTCAAAGTCAATATAGCCACGACTTGAAAAATTATGGCCTGTTAATGTTTTTTTTAAGGTTAAAATTTTCACATTTCAGGGCATAATTCACTTTTTTTGTATGTAGACATGCATTTTTTATTTCAGAAAACGATTGGCCATCTTTAATTTATCCGAAAATGACACCCCACTTGGCCTAGTAACGATAAATTAGGAGTTATGACGACAAACAGAGCGCGCGGCAGAAGAGAACTTCAACCCCTCTACCTTCCCCCCAGAGGGGTGCCTCCGATTGCCTCCCGGGCGATTTTCACTTTAACCCACCTAACTAACAAGTGTACCAAGTCTCATGCATTAATGCAAAAAATATTGCTTTTGGCTTATAACGCCCCCACTATTAAGGTACTTTCCCTCCATGTGGCATAGCCGTGGGACACCCTGTATGTTCTGTGGCGGCCATTCGAAAAAAAACTTCCGCATGGCTGGCAAAGCCGCGCGGCACGGCGGCGGCGTGGCGCATATTGCGCAGGTGCCGGGTGCCGGTCCAGCGGCCCCGTTAGGGTCAGCGGCTCACCCGGCGGTAGTGTAGGAGCCTAAGGTGGAAGTTCAAGGTAACCCGCGAAATTCAATTTTTCCAACGTTTTTTTGTCAATTTGCTGCTCAGTGTCTGGGTGTGTTGATGATTCGCGATTTTAAAACATATGCCCCTCAAACTGCATATAACTCGGTTGATTGTCTATTTCATGAAAAAGTCATTCAATCGAGTTGTACATGCACTTTGAAGGTTATACATAGTTATACATAATTATAGGATAAAAGAAATGGTTTGTCTCTGATCTTATAAAACGCCATAAAATAAATTGTCAAAAATAAATTGTCACACTTCTTGTATCCTGGCTGGTTACATTTTTGGATTTTATTTATAGTACAACAGTACAACAATATGGTTTAAATTATTTTATAATATGAATAAAAATCTTTTACAGATGTATCATTAGATTTCCGTGAACGACCTGACTGACCGTATAAAAACAAATAGTAAGAAATGGTCAATTATTATTACAAATGGATATAGACGAGGCCATCACCGTGACAAAACTAATGGTTCAAGGGGAACCTTGCTATCTGATGATAGGGTGGAAGTCGGACTCATTTGAGGTTTATCTTTTTAACCAAGACAATTTATGGAAAGGGCGGTTTTCACCCAATCGGCTAGCAGGTTTTAGTAAGAACTTACACATGTCCGAGGCCGCATACTACGCCAGTGTAAAAAAATGCCTATCCCAAGCCAAGGATGACTACATATACGAATTGAAAGGCGGGTTTTTCTACTGGAAACGAAGAATTATAGGATCGATAATAATAGAAGGTTTTCTGCCGATGGAACTTGAACAAGCTCCTAAACATAAACACCCAGATTTGGTTGAAATATTAATAGCAATAAACAAGCAAATGAAGCAAAAAGTGCACAAGCTGAATAACAAGTTCCAATCAACAAAATCCGATTATCAAAAGTGTTTGAAAGACACTGAAGAATTTCTGAACCTTAAAATTAAAATGGAAAAAGCACTATGTGATAAGTTTCTAAGTTTAATAAGTGTAAAAAAATCTAAAGTAAGCTCATTGAAATTAATAAAAGAAGGACAAATTAATGATCAGGAAATTGAGCTACATAAGTCGTGAGTTCCTAGATATTACTTAAGATGGATCTTGTGACTACTACAACTAATATATATAAAAAAAAACGTTTGACATGCTTACCACGCACTATATTTTCCTACCAAACGGAAATTGCGCTAAATTCAGGACCTCCTAATGTATGTAAAAAATTGCCGTTTCCAGTCAAAAAGCGACTTCTTCTGTAAACTATATTAAATGAACTTTGGTATTAAATAGAGTACTTTACTTACCTATCCCTAAAAATGTAAAATGACGTCACCTAACTAAAGTAATCCTATGTGATAGGTAAATAATTATGTTTAATATTATGTTGTTTTTAAAGAGCCTAATAAAAATGGAAGTCTCTTCTTAATTTAATGTTTTTTTGAAACAGTTTTGACTGTGTGTGTATGCTCTACATATACAAGATACCTACCCTACCTCTAAATTTTCTTTACCAAAGCAAAAGAATAATACACATAAATAAATACATATATACATACATACTATACTACACACATCAAAAGTGTCTAGGGATATTTTAATTAAACCTAAATAACTAAAATTCTATTAAAAAATAAACCTTGTTTAATTAAAAAATAAATCTAATTTGATAATAAACTTTTAGATAAAGTTAAATTAAAAAAAAACTTAGAAGAAGAGGAAAAACTCAACAAAATTTCAATTTAACTTTATTTTTGAAATTTCAAAACCTAAACAACAAAACAATTTTTTTTTTATAAAAATTGTTGAAAACTTTAAATTAATAATTCGTGGATCCACCTAAGACTCTCCTGACACATCTGGAGCGGTTCTGCATACTCAAAACAAGGGTGTCAATATCCTGTTGTGGAGTACTGTCCCAAATCCTGCTAAGATGCAAGAAAAGCTGGTTTTGATGCACAATATCAACAGGGAAATTCCTACGAGCTCTTCTCTGAAGCATATTCCAGGCATGCTCAATAGGATTTAAGTCAGGGGATTGTGCAGGCCGGTCTAAAGCTTGGATAACATGCTGTTGTAACCAACTTGTAACGATACGCGCCGTATGTGGACGGGCATTGTCGTGCATTAGCTGGAAATTTTGTCCCATTTGCTGTTTGTGGGGCAAGATTACAGGCTCTAGCACCTCATCTCGGTATTTTCGAGCAGTCATATTGCCTTGTATCCAAACGAGGTCCGTTCTACCGCCGAGACGAATTCCTGCCCAAACCATAATCGTGCCACCTTAATATGCATGAACTTGTTGTGGGTGCTGCAGTCGATTCCAACGTCCAGGTTTTCTCCAAACGCGTACTCTTCGCGAATCAGGATGAAATCCAAACCTAGATTCATCAGTGAAAAGCACAAGTGACCATTGAGAATGGTTCCAGTTTTCGTGTGCAATAGCCCATTGTAATCTTCTTCCTCGGTTACCTCTCCTTAGTGCTGATACCCAAAATGGCCTACGAGCACGTAGATTGACTTCATGCAGTCGCCTTCTCAAAGTTTGACCGCTTACCAGCAAACCATACTCTCTCTGTAGCCTTTGAACCAATTGCATCGCCGCTGCATTTAGTTGACTTCGTGCAGCATTTACTATGAATCGGTCCTGTACATGTGTTGTAATGCGTTGAGGTCCTCGGTGCCGTTCCACCACTTCCTCCGTGACACGATAACATGACCAAAGCCTGGATATTACGCTCTGACTGGTCTTCATGGCTTCAGAAACGGCAATTATGGGACAGTATTCCACAACAGGATATTGACACCCTAGTTTTGAGTATGCGGAACCGCTGCAGATGTGTCAGGAGAGTCTTAGGTGGATCCACGGAATACTAATTTTAAGTTTTCAAGAATTTTTATAAAAAAAAATGTTGTTTTGTTTAAGTTTTGATGTTTCAAAAATAAAGTTAAGATTGAAATTTTGTTTGAGTTTTTCCTCTTCTTCTAAGTTTTTTTTTTAATTTAACTTTATCTAAAAGTTTATTATCAGATTAAATAGTCTATTAAACAAGGTTTATTTTAATGTGTACATGTTTTAACAAAAAGTTAATAGAATTTTAGTAATTTAGGTTTAATTGAATTATCCCTAGACACTTTTGATGTGTGTATATGTCACCGGAAAATAACAAGATCCGTAAGTTTGGGTTGCGGAATGTTATGTTTATAACAGTTACCGTGACCCTGGAACATAAAAGGCAATCGAAGGAACATGAGTGGGTTTTAGTCAGTAAGAGTCTGACACGCCCTCCCGCCGCACCCAGGACGGGAGCAGTCATTGGATGATTTCCCACTCACCAAAAAAAAAAAAAAAGATCCGTAAGTTTATCAATCTACTAGGAAGTTTATAAACTTCCGTAGGATTCTAAACGGGAGATAAATTGTAAAATTTTACGTTCACATTTTCGTAAATTTATCAATTTCCGACGTCATACGGTACATTTATAAACTAACGGTTATCAATTCGTAAGATTTTAAACGGTTTGACCAATCACAGAAACTCTTTTAAATATACGCATCTTTGAAATACGTAAAATAACACACTGCTCTCTGATTGGTCAATGTTCATAGTGGCAATGCTTGTGTCCAGATACTGGTATAATCAGACTAGGCAAACTATAAATTGGAAGCAACAATGCCTGGTTCCTCTCTGGCACGGATGTAGTGAGTTGAGTTTTCTTTGAGTTGCAACATAGTTCAACATTTAAAACTAATAAAAACGCACATGCAAACTGGTTTATTTATGTTCCGTGGCGAACAATGGCGGCCGCGAGGAAGGAGAAGTGACACGTGACAGTCAACCAATCAGATCGCGCGTAGCGTTTGGTTACTGCTTACTTATTATTTTACGAGTGAGTTCAGTAAGTTTATCAATTGACGAAAACGTGGACGTAAAATATTACAATTTATCTCCCGTTTAGAATCCTACGAAAGTTTATAAATTTCCTAGTAAATTGATAAACTTACGGATCTTCTTATTTTCCGGTGACATATATATACAAAGTGGAGAGAGATGTAAATAATAAACCAATACGTGGAGAAATACAACAAATTAACTGTGAGACAAGTCTGCCAACTCCTTAAGTAAATGTTCTCGAGCTTTTACTTTGAATGTGAACTGATTGGTAGCCATCTTGATATCCTGAGGAAGCGCATTCCAAAGGAAAGCTGCTTAAATAGGAAAAGAAGATTGAAACCAGAACGGTGAGAAGGACATCGTAGAAGACGGTTATTGGAAGAACGTAGATTTTTGCTGTGCGCAGAACATATATATTGAAAGAGAGAAGTAAGTTAAGAAGGTGAACTGGGTTCGTGTAGAAGTGAAAACAAGGTGGTCAAGGCTCTTAACGCTCTGCGCTGTCTGATGGGCAACTATTTTAAGATTGCCCGATGTGCGGACACATGATCGTACTTACGGAGATTAAAAACGAATCGAATGCAGTTATTTAGAAGACGATCAAGTTTATTAAGTAGATCTGCATTCAGGTCATAGTAACACACATCACCATAATAAATAATGGGAAAGATGAGGGACTGTCTGAAAAACTGAAAGATGAGGGATTGCCTTTATGCAAGATGGCAGTACATTTTTCAACCTATACAGTGAACGTAAAGATCCCGTAACTTTATTGCTCACACTCGCGACCTGCTTACGCCAGTCCAAGCAAGTGACGACGTACAAACCCAGATCTTTGACGTCAGAGCTAAATGGAATGACATTCCCATCAAAAGTAACTGGCGAAACCGCTATACTATTCAATCGCCGCAAGCTGTAAGTACTACCAATATCGATAGCCTGGCATTTGGCAGGGTTAACCTCTATCCCAAACCGATCAGACCAATCTTTAACCACTGCTAAGTTCCGGTTAAGCTCCTCTATCGTACAGCATATGTTATCGACACTTGCCTGACTGTAGAGCAGCAAATCATCAGCGTAAAGATGATACGCACACTGAAGCTCGGTAGTTATGAGATCTATAAAAATAGAGAACAAAAGTGGAGATAGAATACCGCCTTGTGGGACGCCAGAAACAAGATCACACCAGCTGGAAGATGAGTCTCCCATCAGGACAGACTGCTGTCGCCCCCGAAAATAGGAAGAAATTTATCTTTGTCTTTGTTTTATCTACGAAAAAGAGCAGAATTTTTTGGAAACACCGTACTTAATGACTTAGTTGTTCGCTATGGAGTTATGAATTAAGTCTAAGTCAATAGAGGTAATATAAAATTGTTTGTCCGAAAAAATGCCTCTTGCATTTTTCTGTAGGTAATATTAACCGTTTTCGGAGTAGCTCACTAGGATTTTTTCTGCAGGTTGTGGTTATAAATGCCTAAAATGACAAGACTACATAAACGAAACATTGTTTTTGAATCAGATCGATTTTTTTGTAGCATGCCACTAATTTTATTCAAATTCTATTACTTTTGTGTCACACCATACTCTCATACGTAGTATGGTGTGGTGTGACACGCATTGTAGACCCTTGCCGCTCACTCAAAGGCTTTGCCACATTTCCGCGAGTGACGATGACGATGATACGCGATTCAAATGCGATCCATGTGAATAGAATGTGCGCGCGAGTGTAGTAAACCCTTTGCGACCTCGTCTTTTTTTTTTGCTTGGTGAGTGGGAAATCATTAAATGACTTCTGTCTTTTCGTGTCAGACTTTTACTGATTAAAACCCACTCATGTTCCTTTGGATACCCTTTATGTTCCGGGGCCACGGTAACTTTAGAACTATTCCGCAACCCCCGGCAGGCATTGGCCCAGAGGCTTGATCCGAAAAGATGAGATCGTGAAGGGGCCTTCACGACCTCATCTTTTCGGGCGCAAATCGCAACCGGGCGTAAATAATGAACTTAGTTCACTTGTATTTTACTGTAGTAGTTATTAAAATTGTCTATCTCTGTGTAAACCTAATATGAAATGAAAGAATAATTGAAAAAACCTCAAGCATTTTAAGATATTTACATTGGTTCCTGGTCGTACCATCACTCTTACGTGTTAGGCTGTTTGCTTGATTTTTTTGTGTGAATGTGTTTAATGAAAACTAATTTCGGTAAAACATTTCGAGGCTTAATTTGTTGTATTTCAACCTGCTATTCTTGCAAGGAATACGTCGACTATTTTACCAGTTTACATGGAACTAAAGATTTTTATTGTGAGGTAGGCAGGATTTAAACAAAAATAACCTATAACTGAAAAACATTTATTTGGAATTGTTCGGGAATATTTCCTGAATTGTTTTATTCAACCAAATATAGATTCTCCAACACATGTAATAGTACCGGGATTATCGATGAAATACAGGTGCATTGTAACTATTCCTGGATCACTTGCTAAATCGTACAGGCATTGTGGACCTCTGGGAACGATAGCCTGGAAATAATTACAAATATTAAGAAAACCAATTAAAATTTACATCTGGAATAAAAAAAAAACAAAATTAATACACGTCATCAATATAAACTAGTAGTTTACAGTATGTCAATTGGTCATACAGTTTCGGAGAAGAAGCATAATTTTCATTGTGAGTACGTCATTAATAATTTCAATAAATATCTTCGGAGATTCAGTTTTAATATTACTGCGCTGCAATAAAATGATAGTATGTACGGGCCGTAACAAGGCTGGCTGATGGCTTTGCAGATATTCGTAGCTTATATATCAGAATAACACATAATATTGTCCTATATAACATTGCGCCATGAGCCACGGGAGCCGATCAGTAACCAAAAATCTGACATAACGCGGGTACGCGGGGATCGTGCGGTCCATGACCCTCTACGGGGCTCCGGTGTGGGCGCCCAACCTGGCATTGGCTCCGGCCCAGCTACTGAGGGCGTTCCAGAAGGTCATGGCCATTCGGATGGTGCATGGATACCGCAAGATCTCCTGCCTGCCTGATTCTTGCCGGATACCGGCGTGGGGTTTGGAGGCAACAGTCATTGCACACACGTACCACGCACAGTGGCATCGCCCGACAGAGTTCCTTACCGCACACGGACATTTCGGGAGATTCAGGTGACGGATTTGGGCGGAAATGACGTTTGCGTGACACGGTGGGGCATGCGGTGGAGGTATGCCCCGCTTGGGCGAACCACCGCCGTCTCCTTGAAGAGGCGATCGGCGGGGGTGACCTTTCGCGCCCGGCGCTGGTTCAGGCCACGCTTCGGGACGAGACTGAATAGGAAGCCGTCGCCTTCTTCTGCGAAGCAGACACTCTGAAGACGAAGGCGGTGGGGAGAGTGAGGCAGCTTCAAGCAGTACGCCCCGGACAGAGACCCAGGCGTTGTTGTCGAGAGTCGCAAGATGACGGCCACCGTAGGCGCGGGTGTGCGGACTAGGACTAGACCCGTGTCGACGGCGTGTCAATGCTTCCAATAGTTACCGCGGCCCCGGAATATTTAAGGGTAACCTAAGTGTCATAATTGGATTTTAGTCAGTAAAAGTCTGACACCGCTCCAGGGGCGGGAGAAGTCATTTGATGATTTCCCATCCATAAAAAAAAACTATCAAACTGTTTTTGAATAACATTTTCGCGTCGCGGGTGTCGCGTCGCGGGCACAGCTAGTATGATATATTATAAGCTGATTTTGCAATAACGTATCCAATCTTATTAGATATTATGATCGGATACGTTACGTGCACCTGTTTTGTAGAGGCTTTACTAGCTGTCATTTAAATATGACGATGGTTGATGCAGCACAGCACAGAGCGAAAATCAAAAGGTATGTAAACCGACAAGGCCGTGTGATATTAAAAAAAAACAATACAAAATAGAGCAAAATTTATAGTTAGGTACCTTAACAGCCAACTGTGGAGGATATTCAAAATATTTAGTACAGCCAGACTTGAAATTGTATTTTCCTACGAGCATCATGGTGCCTATGCCGATCATTTGGCCATCGTATACCAGCGGGAAGAATTTGAATAGATCCTCGTTGCACTCCAGGTCTTTAGTCATTTTGTAGTAGTAGTGGTGACCTGGCGTAGTAAGAAACACCAACATATTAGTAAGTACAGATACCATTCAACGCTCGGAAATAGGAAAGGTCGATTTAATATTTTAGGTAAACTTAATTTTTTAAAATTAGTATTTGCATAAGTTTGTGTGAGTAGTCAAACTACTACTCACAACTTTGCAGTAGATTTCTTCACTTTGCTTAACGATTCTAAAAGGGAGTTGAAAGTAGAGAAATTGGAAATAGTTTACTGACCCATTCCAGGCATGCAGGCTTGCTCCGTGAAGTTGCTTAATTCTGTATTAGCGATAATCTTCGGGTCGGTGGAAATAGCCTTCAGTTCTTGGTGGTTAGCAGATACATACAAGTTTTCACCTTGTAGTATCTTACTGTTATCGCGCTGGGCGTTGCGAGTTTGACTGTCCAGTTTGAAAAATTCTGAAAATTAAATATATTGTATTTATTTTCATTTGATGATACTGGTGCCGACTCTCTTATTCACAAACTAACCTAAATTTAAGTTAAGTGCATCTTTCTCTTTCCATTTAATTCAGAAAAGGACAGAAGATAAAACATTAGTTAAGTCCTGTCAAATGTAGACACTCCATAGATAATTTAGACGCGGTTTAAAAACATGGCGTCTAAATATACGACAATTTTTGTCAGGCGCCGTCTAATTTGACAGGAGTAAACTAAAATGTATCTTCTGTCCTTTTCTTTAAGAAATGGAAAGAGAAAGATGCATTTAACTTAAATTTAGTTAAGTTTGTGAACAAGAGAATCAGCACCACTGTTAGCCAATGCTGTGTACGTCCATATGGGTGGTTTTAAGGTAATTTTTGTAAGCACAGATGTGCTAGGATCAAATACAGGTACATAAGCTCACAATTACAAAAAAAAAACAACATTGCTTTCGCGTAAATTCCAGTTTATCTTTGCTTTTCGTGAAAAAATGATCAGCGTGCGACTCGGGTTAAAGGGCTGGAACTTGGAACCGGAATGAGGTGATTTTCTGTCAGATAGTATTAAACAGTAGCGAATCTAGCAGGGAGGTTGATTGTTTCTATTATGAATTTCTCAGTGGCAGTTCAAAGATTTTAAGTAAACTATTTTCAAATTGCGCGATATTTTTGTCTTCTTGTCTCTTTCCTCTTCAACATTCCGTTATAAACGTTGCAGAAGCAGAAGCTAATCTCTTAGATAACTAATAAATAAAATATCTTAAAAAATATCAAGTTATTCATACTAACCGGGAGATCCGAAGAAAATTGGAATTGTCCAATAGGTTTTAGCAATTCCGTCGTCTCCCACAATGGACCAGGGCCAGCATCCCTGGGCTTCAAAGCCATATACAGAATTTTCGACTTCGCTTTCGTCTACCTGCGAACCATTAAATATTTAAACTTATTATGGAGTTGTCCATTTTCCACCGATCTTTGGCTACACGCATCCAGTTGCGGTCAGCTGCCCTTCCCAGATCATTTGCTCCATCAGGGACGCTTTAGTTCCTGCTGTTTGTTGGAGACACTTAATTAGTGCTTTACAATGATATTTTATAAGTAAAAAAGGCGTAGATAGGTTACCCAAACGAAATTCTGTCTTCAAAAACGGCACACTAACGCACACATTCATTACACGTCAAAGTAGGATGACATGATTGAAGTAGTGCGAGTGAAAAAGAGATAAGCGTCAAATGACAACGCAATACTCAGTATCATGTTTGCCAATTGGCAAACTTTTAATGTGCCACTTTTTGACTGCATATAACCTATCTACACTTTTTTACTTAAAATTGGTGTTTTAATAATGATTTGTAGCTTCAATTATTTTTCCTGTAAATGACGTTCAATGGTGGATATTGCCAAACAGTCAGAGTTACTTTTGCATTTTACAGCCAGCTGTGGTCCGAGATCCTCACGGCAAACTTTACATTTAAGCGCCTTTTATTAACAAAACGCATTTTCATCCCACCTATTCGAAAAAGACGACTTTGTTCCCCTTTAAGTACCTACGCCCAAAGTTGGTGTTTTCTATAAGAAACTTTCAGCGGGCAATAATGACGCTCCTAATTCAAAAAGTGCGCCTAAAAGTAACTTTTAATCATTGCTTTTAATCGCTCTTTTTGAATTTGGAGCATTAAATATCAATATCTGAAAAGCACTAGAGCGATCACACGAATACGCCCGTTTTGGAGATCTACCCTTTTGTCCTTATGAATGGCCCTAACGTTTGACACCATAAAATTACAAAGTGTTACTTTTTTTGGATTTTAGTCGGCTCGATTCCCGGGAGTGGTAAGCAAATTTTCGATAATATTTGAATGCAGTTTTGTTTCTTTAAAAAAATAAAGGAATGTTTCCTTTAAGTAAAATAATCTATCTCAACGATTTAAGGTAGTTTTATTCCAGGGCCCATTAAAACTTTCCACTCTGTATATGATACATATAAAGTTTGGCTAGGTTTTTCGAACTTTTACCGATTGATCCGGTGAAACTAGTCCGTGAGTTCTTCCCCAGGTTAACCTTTAACGACCGACCGGCATCCGGCTATCGCGCTGCTATTGAATTTCTATTGTGTCTCAAATCATGTGTTTGAAGGTAGGCGTAGGAACCGCCTGAGATATTTACTATGGACTTAAAAGCAATACTTACACTAATCAGAATACCAGCAACAACACCGTCGGCGTCGTAATACGCGCATACGTTGCTGCATTTGGGACATAACAGGACTAGCGGTTCGTAGCCCGGTGGTCCATCAGGCGTGCTGGACTGCTCTTCCCAACCCAATTTCACTGCTTCACTTTGCGTCTGGGGTATATCGAAAAAGGCCGACTGTGCCATGAACGGTACGTTCACTCCGAATGTCACTGGTATAAAATGATAAAACAAAGTTTGTAAATTGGGTAAATATAAGTAACACTAAACACAATAACGTGTATTTATGCTTAGATCACTAATTATGTCAAGTAACAATAAATATTAATAAAACATTTACTCTGCAGAACTTACCTTTCAAACCTTTTGGCCGTGTTGAACTCACTGTAACAAAAAATAAAGTAATCGTATAAGTTTATCAGATAATTTTATCAGTCTCACCGCAACACCTGATATCTTTGCTTTGGTATCTGAGGCTTTCGAGAGAAACACCAAAACAAGCATAAGGGGTTTTTCTTCTTCCGCCCTGGCGGGGCGGGAGGAAGTGTCAGACTTTTACTGACTAAATATTAGAATTATTTCGCAACCCCGGAACAAGCACTAGAGTTTACAATTTCAAAATGGTCGTTGAAGAGCACCTTTGCTATAAGTACCTATGTCGTGAAAGAAAACAAAAATAAATAAAATAATTAAGTTAAGGATCTTACATCGGTTAAGACAGGTAATTTTATAATTGTTATTTGTTATCATTATTTTTTTTAATAATGAGATTTAAAAAATATAATATAACTATTATAGTATTATTTATAAGTTTTGTACATATGTATTTTACATTTAGATTTATATCCGCGTGGAGTAATAATTCCCGTTCCCGGGGGATTTCCGGGATGAAAACTATCCTATGTCCTTTCTCAGGTCCCAGACTATATCTGTACCAAATTTCATTCAAATCGGTTCAGTGGTTTAGGCGTGAAGAAGAGACAGACAGACAGACAGACAGAAAGACAGACAGACAGAGTTACTTTCGCATTTATAATATTAGTAGGATATATTTTAGTAGTTACAATTGAGTGGTCCGAAGATATTAATATTTTTATAATCATGAAAAAGACACATTAGATTAATGTTAAATACCTAAATAAACAGGTGCAAGTATAAGCAACATCAATAGTAATTTTGTAGAAAGTGAAGCAAAAGTTTGTAATACTTACGCCAGCTGCCGAAAGCGGGTGCTACGAGGCACAGGACTGCGAGATACCGTATCATGGCCATTTCGAGATGAGACTGTATTGTGCTGAAAACTGAGAAAATTCGCGTATTTATACTCGTTCACACTGCGTGGCCTTCCGCGGTTGGGATTCGCTGGGAGTAACAACTAAACGCGTAAACGATGTAAGGTTCTTGCTATTTAATTTTTTTTATTTCTTTAATTTATATATTAGTTATATATTTTATTTTTGTTTTATTTATTTGAAAACAAGTTGCTGAGAAAATATTATTACAATAATATTACTTAGTTATTCATATTATTTCGTTAGAGTTTATTTCTACAAGAGATGTGCTAGGAAGATAAAAGAAGATTTGAAACATTTATGCGAAAGAGATTTCAGCAATAGACGCTTGGGCGAAATCCATTGCGCGAATGGACATTTTGCGTTTTCTGTATTTTGTTTTTATTTTAGTATGGGCTTGCTCTTGGTCCCAGACTAGCCCGAGGGCATAGACGGAGCCTACGATGGAGCGAGCTCACCCAATGGATGCCTATGCACTCGTTTTTTTAATACTTTCGGGTTATATGAATTTGGAAACACAGACAGGGAATTCCTTTCCTTAGCGGTGCGCATTATGAACGATTTTGAGAAGCGCTGCGTGCGGATATGAGTAATATCAACCAAGAGAGGGTGATATCCCGCCGTACGTCTGGGTAAAATGGAGATGAAGGAATGAGCTCGTGTAGCTCATGAGCATACTCATCGTTGTGCTAGTGGTTGTAGTTGGGCCACCAGCTTCTTGTCGCCAATCAACCCAATCCATACACGATCCGACTTGAGCCTCATAAAGTGTTAGAAGCTGTCCCGGCGTGAAGTATTGCTTAACCTTGTTAAGGATGCCCAGCTTTTTCGCCGCAGTCTGTGCTTTCGCAGTTTGTGTATTTGTAGAGATCATTTATATTCAGGTTGTGACCGAATCGCAATAAGTAATATAGGGAGTAATATAGGGAGTCACTTTTGAGATAGTTAGACCTAAATGTACTTAACGTGGGCTTAATACAATCTATTTTCTCTCAACCTATTTCAGAAGGGGCCAAAAGGTTAAATAAATATCTCGCGACAAGTCACACATGGTCATCTGAACCCAAGCTAAACAGAGCTTGTGTTATGGTAACCAGATAACTGATATTCATACTTATATACTTTATAAATACATACATTATAGATAAATTACACCCAGACACAGAACAAACAATCATGCACATCACACAAAGTTTGTTCTGGGTGGGAATCGAACCCACGACCTCCGGCTTAGCAGTCAGGGTCACTAACCACTAGACCAACAGGCCCGTCATGTCGGTTAATCACAATCCTTCATCAGTGACGCTCATCTATATCAGAAAATGTATTCATAATATAGTATTGTTTAACCAGTTAATGGTGCCGATTCTCTTGTGCACAAACTAACGTAAATTTAAGTTAAGTGCATCTTTCTCTTTCAATTTCTTAAAGAAAAGGACAGAAGATACATTTTAGTTTAATCCTGTCAAATTAGACAGCGCCTGATGAAAATTGACGTATATTTAGACGCCATGTTTTTAAATTGCGTCTAAATTATCTATGGAGTGTCTAAATTTGACAGGACTTAACTAATATTTGATCTTCTGTCCTTTTCTTAATTAAAAGGAAAGAGAAAGATGCACTTAACTTAAATTTACGTTAGTTTTGCACAAGAGAATCGGCACCAATGTAGTAATAAGTGTTAATTATAAATACAATGTAAAAGGCACGATGGGGTTGACTTATGTCTGTATAGATACCTAAATCCTCAAAATAAATAAAGATGAAAAGCAGTTGAGAGATCTGAAGATCAGGTTTTGCCTGAAACTGAATTTTGCTTTAAAACTGGTACCTATTCAAACTCAAACTCAAATTATCGGGGGGCACGGTCGTGCCCTCGCCAAGACAGGCAAGCGAAGCGCATGGGCACTACCTACCTTTTCTCGAAGTGTTTCGCCGTTTTTTGAACCCTCATAGAGTTGGTTTCCGATGTACCAGACAGTTCATATTGATGATGTGGGATGTGATGTCAATAATAGACTCATTAAACATACAAAGTCTCAATTGAATAGCTCTAATACTTTAGATTTTATTGATATCTAAATTACACCGATTTCGTCACTGACTCACTGGCACGCTGATGACCATCAAAATGTTTGGCTACTTCCTGAAGTGCTAGAATGCTGAAATTTGGTATGTAGTCTGAGTTTAGTATACAACCAACAAAAAAATTCATAAACTTATAACTTTCGCCCTTATCCCCTAAAATAGGGGGTTTGAAAGTTTTGCGAGGAAACAAGTAAATCATATATAAGTAAAAATGCAAGGACAGAGAATGGATTATGAAAATCGGCACTGCTGATGTACAAGAAATACACTCCAAAACAAGAAAAAACAAAAAAAAAAACACTAAAACGACGGAATAATCTACCGACCTTAACTTCACAAATTCTATATAACTATCAGTAAAAATGTATGGCTTGGCTGTTTCGTTTCTTACTTCAGAAACTAAATATTCGCAAAATGGCGAAGCCATAGATTTTTACTGATATATAGATTTTGTGAAGTTACGTACGTTGAAGAACAATTAGAAAAAGAATTGTGTCTAATTTATTTATAATTGTAAAAAAGTAGATTATCATTATCAGTTTAATTAAGCCACCAGTTTGGTTTTGTCTACACCGTGGATTATCCTATGAGCTGGATTGCAATCCGGCACAACCTTAAATCCGGCCGAATTCAGCCGGAATCACGAGAATTCCTCCGGATCCGGCCGGATTGGTATTTTGGGTGTTCAACATAGCGCATATTTCTAACTTTATGACATAATATTATGTAGAATAATCAACGGGGATAAATAGAAACGATTTTGTGCGAAAATTAACTCTTGCTCTCGCTCACTTCGTCAGCATGGAATAATAGTTCCCGTTCCCGGGGGATTTTCGGGATGAAAACTATCCTATGTCCTTTCTCGGGTTCCAGACTATATCTGTACCAAATTTCATTCAAATCGGTTCAGTGGTTTAGGCATGAAGAAAAGATAGACAGACAGACAAACAGACAGAGATACTTTCGCATTTATAATAATAGTATGGATAACCAGTCTCAAAGATTACAAACAGTGAATTATTTATAGTTTAAATTAATTTAAACCCGTACACAAAAACTAAATTAAATCAACATCATATTTTTCTATAATCCAAGTTAAAATTTTCAAAATTTACAGCTTATGGATACTAAGCGGTTTTGCATACGCCGTGTTTTTTAGTACTTTCGGACGGTTTTGATGAGAGAAATTACGTTTTTCTTTATATAGGATCCGGCCACCGGATCCGGTGATATTGTTGGATCCGGTAGGCAACAAAAACATATCGGATCCGCCGGACCGGATTGCAATCCCTAAGCTGGATGTAATCTTCCAATTTATAATATGCTTGTTGACATAATTTATTCTTAATATATGTTTTAAATTTCCTTCCGTTTAGCTTTAATCACAAGGAATTTTGTTGTAACATTTAACACAGTATCCCATCACGAAAGATGTATTTACTTTGGACAGTCTAAAATATGGTAGAGCTAGTTTATCTTGACTATTGACTTTTAGACATTTATAAATCAGTTTAGCTGATTTATAAATGTCTAAAAGTCTTACGTCCGTGTTAGTGGCGTATTTACCCTAGGGCCAAGGGGGCCATGGCCCGGGGCGGCATGCTGCGAGGGGCGGCGAAGCCGACCCCGCAGCTTTTTCTTGGCGCCTCTTATCGTCAAGTTTAAACTAAGACTGACAACTTAGTTTATCTACTGCGAGCGGCGGCGGTGCCGCCCCCGCAGTTTATTCATGCCGCCTCTTATTGTCAAGCTTAAACTAAGACTCACAACTTAGTTTACCTACTGCGAGGGGCGGCGTTGCCGCCCCCGCAGGCTATTCATGGCGCCTCTTATTGTCAAGTTTAAACCAAGACTCACAACTTAGGTTTTCTACTGCGAGGGGCGGCGGTGCCGCCCCCGCAGCCTATTCATGGCGCCTATTATTGTCAAGTTTAAACCAAGACTCACAACTTAGGTTTTCTACTGCGAGGGGCGGCGGTGCCACCCCCGCAGCCTATTTATGGCGCCTATTATTGTCAAGTTTAAACCAAGACTCACAACTTAGGTTTTCTACTGCGAGGGGCGGCGGTGCCGCCCCCGCAGCCTATTCATGGCGCCTATTATTGTCAAGTTTAAACCAAGACTCACAACTTAGGTTTTCTACTGCGAGGGGCGGCGGTGCCGCCCCCGCAGCCTATTCATGGCGCCTATTATTGTCAAGTTTAAACCAAGACTCACAACTTAGGTTTTCTACTGCGAGGGGCGGCGGTGCCGCCCCCGCAGCCTATTCATGGCGCCTATTATTGTCAAGTTTAAACCAAGACTCACAACTTAGGTTTTCTACTGCGAGGGGCGGCGTTGCCGCCCCCGCAGCCTATTCATGGCGCCTATTATTGTCAAGTTTAAACCAAGACTCACAACTTAGGTTTTCTACTGCGAGGGGCGGCGGTGCCGCCCCCGCAGCCTATTCATGGCGCCTATTATTGTCAAGTTTAAACCAAAACTCACAACTTAGTTTTTTTACTGCGAGGGGCGGCGGTGCCGCCCCCGCAGCCTATTCATGGCGCCTCTTATTGTCAAGTTTAACACGTTCGCTGTCCAATGTACCGAATACAGTACACGCCGCTTGGGTCCGTCACGTCCGTGTACCGTAAACGGTACACTAACCCTTGTCTCTTTCTATGCGCTCTAACTTCATAGACTTGTGTGTTATGTTGCTCTATTTATCAGGACTTGTCAACAGGACACCAATGAATAGAAAAAAGGGAAAACATGTTATTTTTTTTTGTCTTTTAAATGTGGGTAGAAGTGTACCGAATACGGTACACGGGTAAAAGGTGTGATAAACAGAGTGATTTGTTATTAATCAGGCATATTTATTCAAAACTAGTTATTTTGTACTGATTTGAGACAGAATATTACAAAAAATGATTTGGACATTTGGGGTTCTCGAAAAATTATGTATGGGGACAGTTAACGTGTTAAACTACGACTCACAACTTAGTTTTTCTAATGCGAGGGGCGGCGGTGCCGCCCCCGCAGCTTTTCCATGCCGCCTCTTATTGTCAAGTCTCACAACTTAGTTCTTCTACCGTAACCAGTTGTGAATATTAAAATATAAAAGGTTTTTAGCACTGATATGGTCACTGACTATAAGATGTTGTTAGGTAGCTAATTTCGTAAAGGCTGATCTGATAGCCAGCATCATTTCTGTTCTGCGCAATAAGTTGAAAGTGATGGTTATCAGTAATTGTATCGCTATCGCACGGTCTTCACGAGGCGGTTTGTGCTTTGGCCGGATCTTCACCCTGGGACCTAGACGCGAATTGTGCTCGCGTCATTGTACCTCTGAGGCCTGAGGTTGAGGGGATCAGAAATAGTTACCTTACAGCCTTAAAACCTTAAAAAAAAAGACGGGTTGCACTCCGGGAGTGCCGGCAGAAGTGAAAACTTGATAGAGAGGGGATAGCTGTCTACTATCCATCTGTCCTACGCTTTTTCGATCAGGTCACGTGTCCTGACGCGAGTTTAAGATTTTATACCCATTACAGAAAAAGTGCTCAACGCCGCTAAAGAAGTTTTCACTTCAAAAATATTAATTTTTGGGTGGATACACGATATTTTCATTTCAGCCAAGGTTATGTTTGTCCTAAGAAAATAAAAAAGTGAATTTAATGAACAATACGAAAAATGCAATATTGAAACAAAATTTGTCATGTCATGTTTGCCAATATGTGTTTTCACTTTCTTACAAATTGAGCACTTGAGTAAATAGGTTGGAACACCAAAGTTAGCTCTTATTAATTTGGTGACAAGTTTAGGCACTAGGTTCTGTGCCTGTAATTTAAAACTTTCGAACACACGTGATTCGAGACACAATAGAAAGACAATAGCAGCGCGATAGCCGGCTGTCGCTTGGTCTTCGAAAGGTTAAATTGCATCACATACTACAAAATGCATTGACATCCTAATGATTATAATGTCAGTTGTGTGCCATGAAGCCAAAAAACCCTGCTTGCACTAGTAAAATCATAATAGCCCATCACTGTATAAAACAAGGTTGCTTTCCGCGATCTGTCTCTAGTATGATTAGGTCTAAAAATAGTGGTGTCGATTCTCTTGTGCACAAACTAACGTAAATTTAAGTTAAGTGCATCTTTCTCTTTCCATTTCTTAAAGAAAAGGACAGAAGAGACATTTTAGTTTAATCCTGTCAAATTAGACAGCGCCTGATGAAAATTGACGTATATTTAGACGCCATGTTTTTAAAATGCGTCTAAATTATCTATGGAGTGTCTAAATTTGACAGGACTTAACTAATATTTGATCTTCTGTCCTTTTCTTAATCAAACGGAAAGAGAAAGATGCACTTAACTTAAATTTACGTTAGGATGTGCACAAGAGAATCGGCACCATTGTCGATTTTGGTGCGTTTTTTTTAAAAGATAGAGTGATTTACGAGGACTTTCTTGTAGTATAGAAAACGTGCATATTATAGAAAAGAAGAGACGGGATTTCGAAAGATTTGTGACACCCTTGCGAAGATCCGTCTAGTATATCTCTCATCGACTATGTATTAAATCTGTTGAGCTTGTTATACTATTTTCTGGGTGCCTCACCTAGGCCAATGTTTAATAGGATCCCAGGTTTCGCAACTTGGTACGCCACCGTGGTAACTGGTATTTAGGGCTACCAAGCGAGAAACACGAAAACAAACACAGTTCAAAATGGACGTCGAAAAGTTTCCATCGGCAGTTTCTTTGCTGTGCGTACGTCGTAAAAGAAAGGGCATCCCTGGCAACTGGTGTCCTAAATGTAATGTGGCCTAAAGCACTGAAAAAGTGATAGTGCGAGTACCCATAGAGCTTGAAACATTTTATTCATGGCGCTACTAACAGCTGATTCCTGCGCCGTCAACCACTAGCCAGAAACTAGTGTGTCCCAGTGAAATACCCTCTATACGATTCTATATTTATTACAATAGTAAATACTACACAACTGACGTGGATACCGCAAAACTAGTCTACTTTAGCTATTTTCATAGTGTAATTAATGTCTTACGGTATTTTGCTTTGGGGACGCGCTGCAGATATAGATTCTATATCTGTCTATCAGAGGCGATTCTGGCTATCAGAGCCATATATAATCTTCGCAGAAGCGAATCTATAAGGAACTGTTTAAAAATATTAACATCATGATGGTACCTTGCCAATATATATATATGAAAACATTATGTACGTTCGGAAAAATCTGCATCTTTTAAAAAAAATAAGTGACAGACATAATTTTAATATTAGAAATAGGAACAAACTTGATCAACCAAGCTTTGGATTGTCAAAAGTCCACACTTCTTTTATGGGATATTGTGTAAAGTGTTATAACAAAATACCACTCGATATTCTGCAGCTAAATGAGAGAAAATTTAAAACGTGCTTTAAACGCACGCTATGTGGTCAAGCATATTATAAGTTAGAAGACTATATCAATGATAAACATGCTTGGCTAAATGCTGGTCCAGCTCCATTTAACCTCACAAAGTAGAAAATTTAATAATTGGAATATAGAAATATGTTGTTTATCCTCTTTATTTTTGACATGAATAATAAAAATAATTTAATTTATTATAGTAATTAAATTTCACCCTGCATTTATATTTATAGTACAGAACATTGGTTCGTGTAAATTAGAAGCATTTTTGAATATTGTAAATGTGAGTACGATGCCGTTATTTCTTTATACATTATGATTATATTATACTGACACAAATGGACATGGTGGTTGGGAGAACTGTCATGCTCGCTTAAAATTCTCGCTGATGGTGGCGAGTGCGTTGGATCATTTGGTTCCCTTCAAAATGGTTGAGCTAGATGGTGCTGATGTCACGCGTCATGCTCGTGAACGAGCGTTGTCAGTTGAGATCGGTCATCTCTTAACTGCCATGACTGTTTTATTACTTTGAATTTTTTTTTTAAATTTTAATTTTTAAGTTTTTAATTGTTAAGTTTATGTTTTAGTAACCAAAATTTTGTATAATATGTTTTTTTTAAAAAGAGTGTCTGTGGAGTTTTTTGCCTGTTCTTCTCCATAGAGATCTACGTTTTGGAACAGGCAATAGGGTATTACACTCTTTTTTTTTAAGTATTTCAAATAACTCCTACAGTACTAAGAAACCACTAAAAAAAATCCTAAATTTTTATTTAAGCGCTAAGTACCCTAAAAACGCTTTTAAAAATTGTATTATCAAATTTCGCGCGGAAATTTCCAAAAACGGAAAACGCCGTGGGCGTGGTTTTGCTTTGGCGATATGACGTCCTTACGTCATGTAAATAAACAAACGCGCTGTGACACTTTACATAATTTTTATTGTTTTTATCTCAAAAATTAGTTACTGTTCGACTTACCGTTGGTGTGCGTTTCGGAATGCAAGAAAACAAGTGTGAAAACATCGGAATAATTGTGAATTCTAGTGTTAACTGATTCAAATTTAAGAAAAACTTAGTTAAAAGTTGTGGGAAGAGTATTCCAACTATCACACCATAAAAACCCGTTTGTACCGTTTGTACTGTTGTTGTAAATATCACTTTGATGTAAGTACACATGTGCATTAGCCATCTAAAATATCTTTCACAATAACTTCCATGAAAAAGTATATTTTTATAATAAAGATCGTATTAGGAGGTTATAAATAAAACAAATAGTGACATCTAGTTGACACTGTTGACAGTCGACAGCTGTCACTGTCTATGGTCTGTATTTCGGTGTGTTCAAGAACAGGTAAAAAAAACTGAAAACTTTGAATTGAATTTAAAAAAATATTTTCTAGTTTTATGAACTAAAACTAACACTGTTCGGCTGCTTTTTGCTTAAGCTACCTCAATAATATATTTTTATATTTTTTCTCTTATACAGTGTAATACCCTATTAGCGTCACTTTTCTGACTGACCGACCGACTCTTTGACTATTCATAAGTGCCTATAAATGGTCTAAGTGAAATAAATGCCTTGAATTTTTATTTTTTGGGGGGGTAAATATGGCCCTAAAGAAATATTCACATTACTGTGAAATAATATAATTCTTATTTAAATTATTGATGACGAAATTCGCCGTTTGGTTAAATTATTTATTATATTTTTGTGTGTTAAATGATGATCTCATTGTACCATTATCATGTTTATTTTGTGTATGGCGTAAAAGTAAGACGTAATTCGATATTGTTTTTGCCTTTCTTAAAAATTTCAAGGTGAACCATATTATGTGATGAAAGCGCAGAAGTCTAATTTATTTAAAGTTTCTCATTTAGATGATGATTAGAAAATTATGTACAACAATTACAAATTAAAATGGCATCAAAAAACTCCACCGCATCGCTGTCAACAGGTAAAGTGTCCAAGAGGCTGGCAGCATTACCAAGTTCAATCAATGCTAAGCTTTTGGGCTATGGGAATCGTCAACCAACCAATTTATTTTTAGGTACCGGCTTTTACCATAGCCGCTAGTTGGTAGCTTCAGCTGAAACTTACATATAACGATATGTAAATATGATGGACATCATTTAGATTTTACATCTTTTAACCTAAATTCACGAGATTTCATCACTCCACTACTGCGGACTACGCCTGATTTGTTTTTGACAAACCTTTCGAATTAGATACCTATAACTAATTATGTAACTAAAAAACTATTCCTTCAAGACGTTTATTCTTTACCATTGTACCCTACTTGCGTGTTTTAAAACCTTTTGCGTTGAAACATTTGCCTTCTCGGCAGAGGTAAGAGTGCGCTGGATAATGGTATAGATTTATGAAAAACAAGGTGGGAAGCAATGATATAATAAGTAAAAAGGTGTAGATACTGTAGATAGGTACCTTACACGACAATCTGTCTTCAAAAACGGCTGAATTGTCTAAATTTGACAGGCCTTAACTAATATTTTATCTTCTGTCCTTTTCTTAATTAAATAGAAAGAGAAAGATGCATTTAACTTAAAATTAGTCTAGTTTGTGACCAAGGGAATTGGCACCATAGACGAATATAATTTGTGACAATTATAAGTTAAATAGCTACATTTTAATGCCACATGCTGACTGCCTATATCTACACCTTTTTTACTTATTAATATCATTGGTGGGAAGTTATTCATCCTCCATTGAATGGGGACTGGGGAGTGTCCTTCTGAATGAATCGGTTGATCTGTTCGTCTGCTATAGCCCGGGTAAGTAATAGATGATATTTTTATCTCTGCATCACCCTAAGGTAGACTGGTAGAAAATGCCTAAGGCATTAAGTCCGCCTATGTGCTGTGTTCGTACATTATGTTTATTAAATAAATAAATATAACAACAAAATCTCTAGATATTATTTACAACATATAACAACGGAACCTATAATTTTATTTATTTAATATAATAAACCCTTGATATAATTTTAAAAGAACTAATTTTTATAAGCATAACATGCATCCATACTAAGATTATAAATAGGAAAGCGTGTCTGTCTGTCTGTATGTTTGTCTTTCTTTCACGGCAAAACGGAGCGACGAATTGACGTGATTTTTTAAGTGTAGATAGTTGAAGGAATGGAGAGTAACATAGGCTACTCTTTGTCTCTTTCTAACGCGAGCGAAGCCGCGGGCAAAAGCTAGTTAAATATAAAATCGTCTGACATACCATTATTGCGGGGCTCCTATTTATGCGTGCTTAAAAAAAACCACGAATTATATCTTAAGGCCCTGGTAACATATATCTCTTTTGCTGACCTTACATGCTAAGAGGTCAATAATTATTATACGTTCGTTAATAATAATCAAAAGTTTATTTCATTTTCTAATAAAGATTGTGGAGTGGTAACTAATTACAAACGTTAATAAATGACTGTTATGATTATTAATTTTACTGGTTTTTGTTTTTTTTTTGTGTAAATTAGATGAGTCTTATCTTGGACCGAATGTTCGGCATTTGAACCGAAAGTCGGCCGAATGTCGAAGTTCGGTTCAAGCCACCGAAATTCGGTTAAACCGAATGTGAAACGAATTTCGGCCCATCCCTAGTAAAAATTGCTTAAAAATATTTTGTTGTATGGGATCCCCCCTTTAATATTTAATTTATTGTTATTTCATTATGAAGTAATGCTGGCCACTTATTTATATAATCTTTTACGTGGAAAATGTTGCAATCCTGGGATACTGAGCGAACTTAAGCTGTGCGTGCCGGATGGGTACGTGAGGCGTCGGCGACGGCCGCAGGCCGCAGCTGTTTGTGGTAGCATCAGCGCGCACCGAGCTTCTAAAGCAAGCACCGACGTCACGCGCGACACGCATATTGACGCGATAGCTGAGCAGATCGACGTATTCCACTGTTCACTGAATGACTTCACAAGGGTAGCATATTCGGTAATCTGTTATTGACTGGAATTAATTATTTTGGTATTTTTTGGTTAAATGTAAGCTTCTCTATCGTATTAGGTAAGGCCTGTAAAGATAGAAGTAAGTGTGAATAATAAATAAATTTGTTTTGAAAGGTAGTATACAATTAAATATTCTGTGAAAATTTGAAGCGTCTACCTGTTACCGTTTTTAATATTGAGCAAATAAATACGAAAAATCACGTTTTTTGTATGGGGATCTCCCTTAATATTTTATTTTTGTTAATTTTTATAGCGGCAACGGAAATACATCATTTGTAAAAAAATTAGCTTTCTAGCTATCACGGTTTATGAGATACAGCTTGGAGACAGACAGACTGCGGAGGCTTAGTAATAGGGTCCCGTTTTACCCTTTGGGTACGGAACCCTAAAAAAACAGCATCCATATCGGTTCAACAGTTTAAGAGCTACGGTGCCACAGACAAATCCACACATTTCGGGGTTAGGGGTCGTTCGGCCCACTATGGAACTGGGACCGGGGACCAGTTACCCCTTTTAAAAATTGATATGGTTAACTGGGCCCACATAATGTTTTGCTTCCAGTCAAGCGAAGGGTGGCTTAAAATGATTTATATATTACTAGCTTTCGCCCGCAGCTTCGCTCGCGTTAAAAAAAGACAAAAAGTAGCCTATGTTACTCTCCATCCCTTCAACTATCTCCACTTAAAAAATCACGTCAATTCGTCGCTCCGTTTTGCCGTGAAAGAAAGACAAACAGACAGACAGACACGCACACTTTCTCATTTATAATATTAGTATGGATGGATATTATTTAAGTTCATAAACATATATTTTCTTAAAATTGCGCTCACATTTTCTATTAACCACTTCACACAAATGCGCGCCTAGTACTTTTGATTGATTTAAGTACTAAGTATCACAGTATTTTCAATTTTCTCACATTATCACTTCACATTACTGCGCTCCTAGTACTATTGTTCTCTTAAGTTTTCAATCTTTAATTGAATTTAGAATTACCTATAGGGGAAAATGATTCATCTATTATAAATTATGTTCTCGTCGATTTTTCATTATTTTTAAGATGTATTCTGCTATTCGGGGCGGGGACAAATCAATTGGGTTATGGGTTGACGGCTATAGACATTAAAAGGAACTTATTCGTTTAAGAAAACTTTTATTTATTAGTACACTGCACACGACATGATACAACACACAGTTCCGCGGTCCGCCATGACATGAGTATGTATGATAGACAACTATAGAGTAACAGACCATAGACAAACAAATATTTGTTGCTACATTCATAAATCTCAATAAAATCCAACGAACCAAAAACCATGAAAATTGGTCTAGCCGATCTCAAATTATAAGTGTTGTAACAAACCCGACTTTGTTTTATATATATAGATTAAGGCTGGTTTTATAGTCACGCCGCTAGACGCGCCGCTGGGCAGTGCGCTGTTAAAAACGGCGCGTCTCAACGGCGTCACACTAAAACGCACACTGGCCGTAGAACCGCGCCTGGCAGCGCCGGCGGCCTTTGCGCGTTTCTGAACGGCGCTGCAAAAGCGCGCGACTTTGAAACGCAACTACTACTCTCATATATCTACGAACGCGCGCGCTTCAACGGCGCTGTCGAAACGCTTGACTATAAAACCAGCCTTAGTGCCTTACTAATAATCGCTGCATAAAGTTATGACAGGTTTATACGTCAAAAAATGTATGGTTACACAGGCTTTATTCATTGCATAACTTTATACAGTGATTATTAGTAAGGGCATAAGTATACAACAGTTGTACAGGTACAAGCATTTACATATAAATATTATACACTAGCTTTTGCCTGCGACTTTGTCCGCGTGGAATAATAGTTCCCGTTCCCGGAGGATATCCGGAATGAAAACTATCCTATGTCCTATCTCGGGTCCCAGACTATATCTGGTTTGTTTTGTGTAACACTGTTACTCATTGGGAATAAAATTCCCGATGAGTAACAGGTGTTACTCAATGCCACGTTTTGTCCCCATTGATTTACACTGCAACCTAATAGTATTTAATAAGGTTTACATATCGGGAACAAAGTGTCCCACAGAGTTACAGGACGTTATTTTTCAATTATAGATTGAAAACTTAAGAGAACAAAAGTACGAGGCGCGCAGTAACCTGAAGTGGTCATGTGCGAAAATTTAAAATTCACAGAAATTTTTAATTTTCGCACAAGACCACTTAATTCGATCAAAAGTACTAGGCGCACAGTAACGTGAAGTGGTAAATAGAAAACGTGATCTACCGTTAATGCCGTTAATAAAAATAATAATGTATAATATTTATATGTAAATGGTTGTACCTGTACAAAATCTATAGTAGGTATACTTAATAATATTTAAACCATTTCAAGCCACCCATCGCTTGACTGAAAGCAAAACATATGTGGGCCCAGTTAACCATTATCAATTTTTAAAAGGGGTAACTGGTCCCCGGTCCCAGTTCCATAGTGGGCCGAACGACCCCTAACCCACATTTCAGTTATACTTATTTTTGCACCGGGGTTTAAAAATTGCTTTTATTGGCTTAGTAATGTTAACTTCACACACATGTTTTTTTTATTAGTTCCACCTGTAAAAAACAAGTCGAATTTCACCAACTTTTAATTTTATTGTTGTATAGGGTCAGCATTCAGTAATAAAATTTGACGATGGACACTGGTGCTGATTCTCTTGTTCACCAACTTAACTACATTTAAGTTAAATGCATCTTCCTCTTTCCATTTCTTAAAGAAAAGGACAAAAGATACATTTTAGTGTAATCCTGTCAAATTAGACAGCGCCTGAAGAAAATTGCCGTATATTTAGACGTCATGTTTTTAAATCGCGTCTAAATTATCTATGGAGTGTCTAAATTTGACAGGACTTAACTAATATTTTATCTTCTGTCCTTTTCTTAATTAAATGGAAAGAGAAAGATGCACTTAACTTAAATTTAGGTTAGTTTGTGAATAAGAGAATCGGCACCACTGTTACTTTTATTTAATACCTACCAATAAATAATATTGGTTTCCCATTTTCCCTCTTTCCCCATGGGGATACATAATAATATTTATGCACAATAAATAAAACAATTCATTATATTTTTGTATTTAATGCAGTAACTTATTAGAGCTTCTTTTATCTTACTTTTATATCTATCTTTGATATTTCTCTATTATTGTTCTCAATAGTTGAGATGCTTTTCGGCTAAAATAGTTTTTAAGACTCAGGTGCCAGAAGAAAGGCCATGGGTCTTCAGGAAAGAACAACGTATTCTTGTCGTATTTTTCTTTGCTAGAATTGTCTAAAACTTTTGTCGTGACTGTTTTCCAAAGTTTGTTGCTGACAAAAATATTGTGTAACTACTTGTTGTTGAGTCTGTACTACTGGTTTTCTAAATTGTACGTTTTCTGGCTTTTGTAAAACTCAAAATTTTCCTGTTGGTGTCGGCCAGTCTAACCGGATTCAGTTGAATAAAAGAGTTTTACGGGAAGCGACTGTCTATCAGACGTCCGCAACCCAGTAACTTGGGCGACACGGTTGTCTATTGTTTGCCCGAAGATTATATGCCATAATCATCATTTTCCCGAATTTCATTTACCCGAATTTCATTTGCCCGAATGTTTCATTTGCCCTAAAAGACATATGACATACTTTTAATTGCCCGAATTTTAGATACCATAAGATACGAATGCCATAAGTATTGTTTGCCATAATTTTATGTGCCATAATAATTATTAGACATAATATTTAAATGGCATAATATTTAAATGGCATAACAAGTATTAGACAAATATTTAAGCCCCGTAATGGTTTTTTTTTCTGTGCATGGTTGATGGTGGGCTAGGTCGACGGAGCCCCGCTTCGCGGGGCTCCTACTTCTGTGTGGTTTATAAAAAAATAACCACGAAGGGGATGGCGGGGTCTATTCGCTCGCTTCGCTCGCTCACACGACCCCGCCATCCCCTTCTAACCTAACCTGTCCGAGTCGGGGTGCCCTAAAGTCCCAATTGCATCCAATTTCTCTTGATATAAACAACCGTTATACACCCGATGTCGATGGCAAATTATGTTATGGCATATCATAATTATGGCATGTGATAATTAGGACATGTGATAATTATGGCTTACAATGATTATGGCAAATGATGTTATGGTAAGTGACTTTATGGGAAACAATGATTCTGGCACGTGACTATTATGGCAAATGAGAGTAGGGCAAATGAGTATTATGTCGTATGATATTATGGCTGTTGACTATTATGGCAAATGAAATTAGGGCAAATAAAATTCGGGTAAACGGCGGTATACCGGGCGACACGATACCCGTTGGCAGGTCAGACTTTTTGGCTTCTGACTACTTCTGAATGTCAAACTTCTAGGAATGACAACAGCTTTACGTACATTCCGAGGCTTTTAAAACTTTCTAGTGAGTTTATAAAAGCGGGAAACTAGTTTAAGTCATCTTCGTCTGACATATTATTATATAGTTTGTTATTCGCCATTATTTAAAATGCCATAACACATAATTATATTATTTGCATTGTAAGCTGTAAGTTCAACCTTTTTTTAATGGTATCGGATGGAGTCTCGAAAATTATTATAATTAACCTTTCGACGACCAAGTGACAGTCGGCTGTCAGGCTGCTATTATTGTCTTTCCATTGTGTCTCGAATTACGTGTGTTCGAAGGATTAAAATCAAAAGCATTGGAGGATTCATTATATTAACTAAAATAACTCTCCGCCTGTATTGAACTGGCGTGACTACTTTGACAAGATTAAAATCGGACCAGTAGTTCCAGAGATAGGTAATCGAGTTCAACTATCCTCCTGTGGTCTGGCGAAATGTCAATCTGACAGCTGTCATTATTGTCGGTGTCATATTACTGCCACGCGAAGTTCACCCTTATGATCACTGTCATTTTGTTGTTTTATCTGTGGTATGGTTGTGGTTCACTCAACTGGCCGGTCGACAAACTATACCTATCGCCAGATGAAGGGCTATACAAACAAACAATTAATGCTTTATAATATTAGTATAGACTCTAATTGTCTAATTCGGGAGCGTTAACGCCGCACACAGCAAGTCAAGATTAGGCATTACAGCGCAAAAATCACGCACACACGCGCAAGTGCGTCTGTGTGCATAGAGTTACGCGGTCTGTCGTAACTTATAGTTTTGATCCATTTATATGATCTTGGGGCATAAAACGTGATGGGTTTTTTTTTACATAATTAATTATATGTATATGTTTTATTTTTAGCAATACTTCACAACCTAATTTTTTACCGACGTTTAAAAAGGATGTTCGGCAATGGTGCTGATTGTCTTGTTCACAAACTTTACTAAATTTAAATTAAGTGCAGCTTTCTCTTTCCATTTCGATAAAATATGTATTTCCTGTCCTTTACAGGAAATATATTAGTTTAGACATGTCAAATTAGACAGCGCCTGAAGTAAGTAAATCGACGTATTTTTAGTATATATATTCACCATACGTACGATACGAACAGAAGCGCAAAAGCAGAGCGCATGACAATCAATCACCAATTCGATCTGGACCAGTGTTGCCAGTTTTCTGCACAATCATCTCACGTGCCGAGCTATTTTCAAGAAAAGCACTTGTTATGATGCCCGTTACCGTATACCTAGTAATGTCATTTAAAACGTTTAAACTGACATTACTACCTGGTTATGTCATTTAAACTGTCTGTCTGTCCTTCCTCGCTTAATCTCTGTGACCGATAGCACTAGAAAGCTGAAATTCGGTACTAATATGTATATCAATCACGCCGACAAAGTGGTAAAATAAAAATTGGAAAAAAATGTTTCATTAGGGTAGCCCCCCATAATTGTAAAGTGGGAAGTGTTTTTTTTTTATTTCGACCCTAACGTGTGATATATTGTTGGATAAGTATTTAAAAATAAAAAGGGGTGTACTAAAATCATTTTTTGATAATGTCAATAATTTCGGAAATAATCGCTCCAAAAGTAAAAAAACAATGTGCCGGGGGGCACATTGTTTTTTTACGTTTACCCCCCTCCTTAACTTTTGAACCATAAGTTTAAAAAATATGGAAAATCTAAATAGTAGAACTTCACAAGGACTGTCTACGAAAATTATTTTGAACTTTATGAAAGGAACAGTTTTTGTACAAAAAAGACAAAAAAATTGTACAAAATAATTTCTGCGTACTTAGTATGTCAACATAACAAATAGCCTTTTTTAAACTCATAAGTGGGAACATTTATTGTGACGGACGGGAAACTACGTAAACCTACACTGGGCGTGGCCCAACACGCTCTTGGCCGGTTTTTTTTTACAAGCTTTTATTAAACTTGCAATGTATGTTTGTCCGGGTGGAATCTTACAACTCAGTTTTAAGACACTTTCCCTCAACCGATTGAGCTGAAATTTGGTATGCACGTTCAGTTTGGATGACAATGCACGATTAAAAAAAAACAATTTCATTTTTTTATATAAAATAAAATTTATCTCAATACGATTGTTCACCGGTTAGCCCATTTCGGATAATGTAAAGGACATTAACCGAAATGGGCTAACCTGTTAAGATTGTAAACAAGGGAATCGGCATCGGCACCTTAATTTCTTATTGATATGAATTCATAAACAGTTCAGTTCAGTGTCGGTTATTTATGCACAGATTTCTGTCACAATCATAATTATGACAAAATGTCAAATTAAGTATTACATAATTATATTATGGATTTACGCGATATTTTCGCAAATTGTGGGTAGATTTGTCAATATACATCTTCTGAGATGTACAACGAAACTTCTGAATAGCGAACAGTACAGTACGACTACGCGTATTGTGCTTTGGTTAGTTGATTACTGGATATGTCCAAGGAACAAACAAACAAGGAAACAAACTTTGCTTTGGAAGTTTGTTTATTGCAATTTTATGTTTTTTATTGCGTTTAGTAAACTTAAATAAATAATTCAGGCTTCAGTCAGTTTTTAATTTCGTTTAATAATTTACATGTATAAAAAATAAGTTAGAAACATAACAAGTTGGTATGTTAAACGTGTTCCTAAGTGCCATCGACCTAGACTTTCGTGGGTCAATAATTTCTGGGAGGAAAGTACCAAAGTATCAAAATTGAATTAGTCGCACTATATTCGGGAATTATCGTCGTATGCGCACTCAAGGTCAAGCGAGAGCAGAGCGACGCGTCCACTCTCTGGAAGGCCTCGCAGGCGACTGAATAGTGAATTGTCAGCGCTCGCGCGCCGAGATTTATACTGTATTTTTAAAATATTTGCTAATAATTGATAAATTTGTAAAAAATTACAAAAAAATGGAATTTTATTAAAGGAAATGTTCTTCTATCAGAATAAGTTAATATTTTATTGATAAACGAAAGATAAATCAGTGCAATAAATCATTTTATAAACCATTAATTTCTTAATTAATTGACATCGTTTTGAATTTATTTTACTAAGTTAAAGAACTAAATCAATAAATCTTCTTGTATAACTATTTTGTTGAGGATCTTATCTATATGTTACGATTTTTTGTTGTTTAAATATGTTAGTATTTTAGATGTTCTCAAGCTTCGAAATTGACTCTGTTTGTGAAAATGGCAAATCTCTGTTTGCATTATCTGAATATAGTTCGCATGCTATGTATTAATTGATACAAAATTTGGTCTAACTATTTAGACAAGAATATTTCCTAACGTTATTGGTAAATCACTTGTTAGAATTATAAATCTTTAACGCATATAAACGAGTTCGAAAATCATCTTTTTTGGGCAAATTAGCGCGTTTAGGTAGTGAACGCTCTTAATACTGCCCACCAGAGACTAAAGAGCAGTAACAGCCCTTTTGTGATTTTTCGTTTTATTAGTGATTCTGAAAGCGGGTTTCTTAAGCTTTCTATTGAATTAACTTACTTATTTCTAAGACTATTAGAATGGTTTTTATTTAACAGTTTTCACTTACTGCAAACGAAAAAAATAATAATTTGGCGTGATTTCCCAACTAAAATACAGTATAAATTATACTGCAGATTAAATTTTTAGGTTTCATAACTAAAATGCAGTAAGCAATATAATTTTACAGTTCTTTAGATAGTTTTATATTTCTGGAAAAAAATTAAAAAAAAAATTAATACGCAGTAAAATTTACCGCCATACAAGCTATTTTTACTGCAAATTAAGAAAATACAATTTATTGTCACGAACTCCCAACTAAAATGCAGTAAAATCAAAGCTTGTCGCATTTTAGTTGTGAATACTTAACATTCTTTTATCATTATAAACTGACTAACACGCAGTAAAATACAGCATTACTGCAGATTAGTTTGGATAGCATAATGACACAGATATGATTATTCCTAGCTAAAGTGCAGTTAATGTTTTAATGTGCAGTTAATTATTTTTGATATGTAAATTTTACATAAGTGAGTTGAATTATTGTGATTAAATAATAAGAAATAAACGGTCTTTAAAATGTGAACTAGCTATTTTTCTTACTGCACTAGTAAATTGAACACTTTTTTCTTAAAAAACTAACTAAAATGCAGTATTTTTTGACCTTACTGCATGTTAGTTGGGTTTCTTGACAAAATAACTGATCCAAACGCAGTAATAGGGCTTTTTGCTGCATTTTACTAAGTTTAAAATGGTATTTTTTACAAAAAAGGCTATGCAGTAATAGGCACCAAAAAGAATAAATGGCCATAATAAATTCAGTTATTAAGATATATTTTTTTTTATTGCTTAACGTGTGAACCTATGCCTTTACAACCTTTCTGCATTCAAATTTTTTTGCTTATACATTCTGTTGATTTTTTAAAATCAATTCTTAACTTTAAATGCGTTTTACTCGAAATCGTGATTTTGCTGTTACTGCACTTTAGTGTATGGTGGGCAGAATATCTGTTTGTTTAATTTTCAGTTCTGGGTTTGATTTTCTGGCTTCACAAAGGTGTTTGAGTTTTGCCGAAAACATAATTATTTTAAAATTTTTGTGCTTTCAGGTTAAGAGCGATTGTTAAGTGTGGGGTACTAAATTCAATTACGGGCTAGGGTAAAGTGTTATTGGTATTTTATCGTTTAAAAATTACCCAGTAGTGGAATTTTACCTGTATTGTGAACGAGATACAAACAAACCAACCCATTTACATAAACTTCCAGACTGAAACAAATACCTGTAGGTCATACAAAAAATTGACGCGTGTGGGAATCGAACCCGCGATATACAGCACACCAGCCACTGTATAACTACGCCAACCATGTCAAGTCTACCTAAAGTACTGACATTCAACTGCCATCGAATATACTGGAAATCAAAGCTCACATAAGGGAAAAAGTTAGGAACATGAAGAACCAATTAGGAAAAGGAAAATAAAACATTTTACATAATCAATAAATGTATTATCAACCAAATAGGTCATCCAGGCAAGTGAGGACGAAGGGGTTGTTAATAAAATAGAAATGCATGGTAACCCTCCCGGGTTTGTCTGCCAAATTGTACATGCACTCGGGACCATTAGGAACGATAGCCTGGAAAGATATAATATAAAGATATATTCAAATTTTAATTACTGGGTTCAGTAGCTGTCCCCCACGTTACGTTAGGTTTTTGGTTACTGCTCTGCTCCCGTGGGTCATAGCATGACGTTATGTAGCCTTGTCCTATGTCTTATTGTGATTCTATATTAATGTAAAGTTTTATCAAAATCCGTTTTTGCGTGAAATAGTAACAAACATCCAGACACACACA
Source organism: Athetis lepigone (assembly GCA_033675125.1). Lineage (NCBI taxonomy): Eukaryota > Metazoa > Arthropoda > Insecta > Lepidoptera > Noctuidae > Athetis > Athetis lepigone. The sequence continues at coordinate 13,976,233 of CM066214.1, forward strand.
TAATTTATTCTACAAACTTTAACATTTATAAAAATAAGATTAATTCTAATGACTAAGGGCCATCTCATAGGACACCAAGTCAAGTTGTACAACTCCAATCGCCACTCGTGCACAATACACAACTATTGACAACTCGTCACTGGCGACCGAATCACCCGCTGGTGGCGAAACCAGTAAAATGTAAAGCTCTACGGACAGTATTTCATTAGGACACTAGTTGCGCTACCAAATTTACGAGGGGTAAACCTTGGGGCCCAACAGGGCCAACGCCTGCCGGGGTTGCGGAATGTTTATAATAGTACCCTGGAACATAAAGGGTAATCGAAGGAACATGAGTGGGTTTTAGTCAGTAAAAGTCAGACACGCCCTCCCGCCGCACCCAGTCACCAAAAAAAAGGGGGTAAACCTTTCTTTTATGACACACAGCAAAGGAACTATAAAGTCTTTGACGTCTATTGTGAGTGTATCCCTTTTTTTTTGGGTTGGGAAATCTTCAAATGACTGCTCCCGCTCTGGGCGGAGCGGAAGGGAGTGTCAGACATCCATGTACGGTCAGACGCCACAATAGGAGCGGAGAGAACAATTGTATGAAACCTTTTTTTGAGATTTCGACTCCATTGAAAAAGTTGTTGTGTTTGAGCACCAGAATCAGCCCCTAAAATTTGCACAACGATAAAAAATATTCCTGTATAGTAAGAGACAGTGGAAATTACCTTCACAGCTAACTTGAACGGATTTTCAAAGTAATTTATGGCATTCTCTTTGATGATGTTTTTTAGGTAGCTTACGAAGCCCATGCCGACCACTTGTTCTTTGTACAAGAGCATAAACCACGGCATCAGAGTCAGAGCATCGCATTTCTGATCCACGGTCATGTTGTAATAGTAATGGTCACCTGAGGATATAAATTAAAAAGGTATATGTATTATTAGAAGAGATCGGAAGGGAGCTGTTGTCAGAATTACCCGTGTCACCCTAAAACAAAACAATTTTTTGTGTTCTGTCTAATAAATGTGGCAACATACTAAACAAATTAGGAAAATGTAACTTCATTAGGAAATGAATATAAGATATAAGATGCGATTATAAGATATATTTCTACTTTGTCAGTTGATGTATTTGTTCTGTCATTCCATTTAATGACTATGCGAAAGTAGAACAGTTTTAAATGCGAAGAGTAAAACTGGGATAGCTTTCTTTTCTCGGGTAACTGATTACTTTTGCAAATTTCTTTATTTTGTAAATTGATCTTTATGTACCCATCAAAGGCGTGCAGGCTTGCTTCGTGAAATCGCTGGTTGCTGGGTTAGCGATGACAGACGCATCTGTAGAAATTGGGTACAGCACTCCATTGAACCCAGATACATATATGTAATCGCCTTGTAGCAACTGGTTGGGTTTGCGTGAAGCGATGCGGGTAGCTGCGGGTTGTTTCAGATATTCTAAAAAAAAAAGGTTTTATTACTAAAATTTCCTGTCCTGTTGCCGAGCGTTCGCGGTACTGATGCCCGTACTGCTGCTGCATCGATTTGTATGAAAACACACGAATGTATGTACGTGCGCCGTACGGCAAACGTAGCGCTGCGGCGTTAAAAGAGCCCTAAAACATAGAGGTAAACCGCACTAGTGGCTGACTGTGGTGCGGCGTGACGTTGCAGCCAGTAGCGCAGTGCCTGCAGCTAACCGATGATGAGATACAGCGTGCCTCGATATTCAACAGACACGGCTTGCTGCAACTCCAAGACAAAGTTGTTGAGGGTTAGCCACAAGTCAATTCGATGACAACTTGCCATTTCGTATAAAAATATAAACCACACGCCGCAATGATGTCAGCCACTAGTTTGTGCGGTAGCTAGCCAGCTTGTCGACTTGAGGAGGGTCAGTGGTTAAGGCATTCACCGTTTCTGCATAAAGTTCCGAGATCGCTACGGCGGGTTTTAATCCATAATTCAATATTTTTTTAACATCTTGGACATTTTCGACCATCTCTCGGACATCCCGTGTCTCCAAAATAATATAAAACCGTAACTTACAGCCCTGTGTCAAACGGACTGACAGTGCAGTCTTAGAAAAATGGTTATATATACATATTGATTTTTATTGATTATAAACATGATTGTTATGTCATGAATGCACACAATACAGGGAATAGATGACAAGTATTTGCCAAGTCAGTCCATCAATGGTTCTGATTGTTCAGTCTTCATACTAACCAGGGGAACAAAGGAACACCGAGGTAAACTTGTAGTGTTCAGGTTGTCCGTTATTGTCAGTGGTCCAGTTGCGGAATCCTTGGGGCTCCCACGCATACTCATTCTGAGACACTTGAGCATCGTTAAACTGAAAATTAAATAAAAATTGCAGTGTTTTAGAGTTGATCAGGTGTACGTACAGGTATTAACTGTTTAATTATGGTTCTGTTTTTATTAAATTTTACGATTTGTATGTCGCAGGTTTTAAAATATTAACGACGTAAATTGGCAAAATGTCCAAGCAATCCGACCTAGACGGGGCCCCGTCTACCGTGCTACGCGGGGCCCTTTCTAGGTCTAATCTTTTACGACGCAAACGATGGATATAAAATGCCCGCGAAATGCCTTAAACTTCGCTTACGTTTCTTTGGATTTCGTCAATAAGTTTTCAGTCGTCTTGCGACAATGTGTATGTAAAATTTTAAGAAGGTAAGTTTATATTTTTATGTTTTATTACAAGTTTGCTTAATGATTTGTCCAAAAGTTTAATTCGTTCTTTATTCAAATATTGTTGCACTATTTAAAAAAACTAAAGTTAGAACTTATCTCCCTGAAGTATTCTCAGTAATAAATTCTCCCTTTTCCCCTTTTATTTGAAATCACTATACCTAGTTCGTCAAACATTGCTTGATCTCTGCGACAGCTGTCATTAAAATCACGCCTATGAAGTTCTGAATTTCTTAATAATACAGATACACAACAGATATTGATAGTACCTATCAATGTCATACTTTATGGGCATGCCAACCTAATTAGTGACTCTGGCGGGAGGTCTTCACATGCTACGCTTGCCAATACGGGCCTGCATCTAAAGGCAATACTTACAGCGATCTGCCAGCCAACCAAGTCACCGATGTCATCATAATACAAGCAGAGAGTGTAGTCGCCCCACGGGCAATACAAGTCGAGGGCGGAGTACCCCTCGTGGGCATCAGGACCGATCTTCTTCTCCCAGCCCTTTGCCACCGCTGCGTCCCTCGTCAGTGGCTGCGCCATAAACGCCTCGTCAGCCCATGACAGTGGATTGGCAGAAAATCTCACTAGAATTTAAACGCAAGGTAAATTTTATCGGCACTAGTATTATAAAATTAATTAAATACCTTGAGGCAACTCACACACGGCTCCAAATAAGCAGAGCTTGTACTGTGGTAACCAGAAAACGGATATATATATTTAAAAATACATACGTATTGTAGAAACATTACACCCAGACAAAGTACAAAAAAAAAAACAAAAAAAAAAATTTACGTAATGTCCCATTGGATTAGGGGCCCACAGGCCCACCTCTCACGAAGAGGTTTATATTACTGTCTAACGTTTATTTTATTATATCACAGAAATCAGTGAAGAAAAATTTCGTAAGGAAACCTAATAAAAGTAAGTCCTTTACCAATCAGTTTGAGCATGCGTGGTGACTATTGCTCATGCCGTCCAGCCTTCTCTATATGAGACCAAAAATTACCAAAAATTTCTCAACTTGCCTTTAAAGTTCTTATCGTATGCCTCTGTAACAAAAAAAAAACATTTTTTTATCAAGCTATTAGGTATGCATTAATTGCCATTCCACACTAAAACTTTTTTTAAACCAATCGATCCTGTTTTCAATACGGATTAAAAAGTTCTATGTGGCCAACCCAGGCTGGAGTACAAAAAAGCATTTTGTATGACACACATTTTTTATTAACCAAAGTGTCAAACAAGATATAATTTGGGCGTTGAGACTTTGGGGGGGCAGTAGAAAACCCAGAGAAAATTAGGGGGCATTGAGATGGCGCAGAGGGGGCGTGGGTAGATAAAAAAATATAGTCTAGAAAGGCAAAAAAATACACGCTCATCTCGTACTATACAGGGTGTCCCACGGCTATGCTACATGGAGGGAAAGTACCTTAAATCTTGAAGATAGAAAATTTTACTGAAAGAAGACATTATTTGAATTTTAAAAACAATTTAAATTGCATTCATAGATTTTTAAATTATTAAATGGTTGGGCCGGGAATCGAACTTGTTCCACGAGAAAAAACAATCATCCTGTAGTTTTATCATACCGATCGAAAGTTTTCATCAAAAGGATTATTTTTTGCTAAATAACATAGGGTCACAAACAAAAGAAAGACCGTGAATTTTAACATTAGATGTAAAATTTTGTTCTGAAAAGTTAAAAGCTTGCATTGCCGTAAGGACATACAATTGACAATCATAACTACTTATTACTAATTAATCTACCCACTTGAGTAGTACGCATCGTTTAAATAAATAAATATCCACCACAACAAGACCAGAAAATCGTCAGGGAACGAAATAATTAAAAGTTATCACTTGTATTCAAGAAGAAGGGACTAATTGTGAACATTTGAAAAATTGACTAATTTTGCACTAAAACTGTTAATATTCATGGTCTTCCTTTTATTTTTGACGCTATGTTATTTAGCAAAAAATAATCCTTGTGATGAAACCTTTCGATCGGTAAAATAAAACTACAGGCTGATTAATTTTCTCGAGTAACAGGTTCGATTCCTGGTTCAACTATGTAATTATTTAAATATCTATGAATGCAGTTTAAATTGTTTTCAAAATTCAAATAATGTCTTCTTTCAGTAAAATGTTCTATCTACAATATTTAAGGTACTTTCCCTCCATGTGGCATAGCCGTGGGACACCCTGTATAATACACGTCAATCACGTCTCAAAGTGGGCGGTGAGCAAAATAAGGTTGAGAAACTATGATTTAGACTAATCATCATTGGAATTAACGAATTCACAACTTTATGAATCACTCCCTACTTTGGAGAAAACAATTGTCCAGTTTAACACGTGCAATACAACTGGAGGCTTTATTACCAAAAGTTACATCAAGCATGAGGTAGGCATGTGGTATATTTTATAGGGTATTAAAGTAGTATGTATATACCCCATAAAATATACCTTAATATACCTAGCTATTTTTATTGCTTTTGTATCATTCATTTATTGATTAAATCATTCATTCATAATATGTAGTGACGGTACTTACTGTCGAAAAAGTCGAAAAGGGCCGATGATGCTGCGACGAGGCTCAGGAAAACTATTATTACTCTGATCATGACTGCAGTGCGCTGCCACGCTTGTGGCAGTTAGTCTTCACAACGACTAGTCAACGTTTATAACATATTTCTCACAAATATATAATGGCAAGATAATTCACCAAATCAGCTAAACACACACATGTTATCAGGGTCCTCATTCATCTCGGTTAGTAATTTATTATTTTCATAATAATGCCAAGATTTTCGAGTTTAAAGTTAAAATAGAAGAGGAGTTTAAATAATTACTTCTTGTCTTTCTGACACAGAGGAATAAACCCTCTTCATGAATTTTGGCTTAACATTAGGGTTTTTTGAAGTGTACACAGATAGTTTAAGTTTGTCATTTTTTTATATATATCTCGGGATATTTAGCTCCTCAATTTTCTTTTTGTAAATTCGACGTAATCCCACAACCCTGTAAAGTTGCGAGTTTTTTGAGGTCGTGGAAAACAGTTCTTTAGTAAGGGTTTTTATCATAGTGGAAAACTATAGAAGTTGCAAGAATGATTGGACCTTACAATAGCTATACTGGCATCTGTAGTTGATTGTAGGCCCCATTCTAAACCTTTTACCTGCAGGGTAGGCGACCCTAGGTGGCCAAAAGAATTTGTACAACAGCCTTGCTATGGTCAAATATTTTTTACTAACGTTACACCTGTGTAAATGTAGAATAATTACGTTATTAATTTATTTTAATTAAAAGGAGAGTAGGTAGGAAAGGAGGGTTACGTCTTTCGGTAGTAATTTGCCAAGTGCCAACTGACGGTTCGTTGCAAAGTTGGAGTTGTCGTCTATGAACATCAGCGATACCAAAGGCTTCGCAAATATGACCTTGACATATTTTTTTTTTTGTGAGTGGGAAATCATCCAATGACTGCTCCCGTCCTGGGTGCGGCAGGAGGGCGTGTCAGACTCTTACTGACTAAAACCCACTCATGTTCCTTCGATTGCCCTTTATGTTCCAGGGTCACGGTAACTATTATAAACATTCCGCAACCCCGGTAGGCGTTGGCCCTGTTGGGCCCCTTCCTGTGCTGACTCCTTCTCTTTGAGGCTCGCGTGGAACACTAACGCGCCGTCGACGCGGTCCTGGTCCTAGCCGGGCGGCGAGCTACCCATCGCTCGCCATCCGCAGAACCGTGCCTACGGTGGCCGGTAGTCGTCTTGCGACTCTCGACGTCTTCGCCTGGGTCTTTGTCCGGGGCGAGAGGCTCGTCGTTGCCTCTCGCGCGCCGCCGCTTCCTTCACTAGTATAACTGCTTCGCAGAAGGAGGCGACGGCATCCCATTCCGTCTCGCCCCGCAGCATCGCCTGAACCAGCGCTGGGCGCGAGAGGTCACCGCCGCCGATCGCCTCTACGAGGACACGTCGATGGTCCGCCCATGCGCGGCACACCTCCACCGTGTGCTTGACCGTGTCCTCCAGGCGACCGTTGCAGCAGTAGTGACACCCAGGCGTCGCTTCCGCTCGAATCCGACACAGGAACCTCCCGAACTGACCATGTCCGGTGAGGACCTGTGTCAAGCGAAACGTGAGAGCGCCGTGGCGCCTCTCCAGTCACTTCTCAAAGAGGGGTCTTACCGCCGCTATCACGGCGTGCCCAACCTTGACATACTTGACCTTGAAATTGGAACACAGCAAGTCCGTTTTGTCGCAGAAATAGATATGATAGTATTATTTCCCAAATCCCAAGAGCTACGTCTGGAAGAACTTATACGTAACAGTTATTAACTGAGCCTGGGTATTTTGATTTCCACCACAAGCCTACCTCATACCGTGTCCTATGTGGGAAATTCAACGTGATTCAATAAACTTTGGCGCGAAAAAAAAGTTCAATGTAGAGATTCAACTATTTTTTTTCAGTCGCTCCGCTTTGTGGCTGCGTTGAATCGCCCACATAGGATGATATAAGGACTTCATAGGGTACAGCGTAAAACTTCAGAGTACTCTTCAGGTACTACTTTCTTCCCCCTTCTTTCTTTATCTAAAATTCCTCTATGGTTATGGTTTCCATTACCAAATTAATCCTTCGAACACACGTGTTTGGAGACACAATAGAAAGACAATAGCAGCCCGACAGCCGGCAGTCGGTTGGTCGTCGAAAGGTTAAGGCAGTAGGTGTATATTAATTAGGCATTCTGCATTGTAATTAAGTTGTATAAACAATGTTCTCTTTCGACACATGTGGTTTTAATACAATTATTATAATGTACTAAACTGTATTTTATATTTATCAGCCATTCTCCGATTAGCAAGTTTTACGTGTCCGGGCATGCATATATCTAGCCATAAACAAAAACACTGGCTTCTGTTTTATGTAGTTAAGACTAAATTAATTTAACCTATGTTCAAAGAACCTCTGTTCTCTAATTACCGTGACGTGTCCGCACACTAGCTTAATGTTAAAACTTACTTGTAATTTTTATGACTTACAGATTTAAAGTTACTTTGATCTAAATGGTGATAAGTAACGTATATCGCGTAACAAAATATCGACTCAATAAAACCAGTCTATAAAAAAATATCATTCAATTACCGGATGTCCGATTGAAAGTTGTAATTGCCGTGACATGTTCTGTTCTCGAGTGCACACCCCTAAAAAACAGTATTTGGCACATCACTACCGCGCGCGTCTCGTCTCCTCAGTGCTGTGCCTCAGTGTGTGCCGCGCACAGAACATCTATACCCTAACGGGAAGAACGACAACTTCATACAAATTTATTGCCTACACGAGAGCACACAGCGCTCCAGTTAACTTAAGATTTACTTTTTTTCCATAAGAACCTTCTCCAAATAATAAGAAACACAACAAAGAATTAGTGAAATCGGTTCAAGGATGACCAAGGGAAATAGGGATTAATTTTTATATAAATAGATGTATACACAGTATACAAATTATATTAATGTGTGTTATTTTTATTATAATTATCATATTTGACATAGACTTGACGGTGTTTTCTAATTACTTACCATTGCATTAGATGTTAAACTTTTCTTATTACCATACTCATAATTTTTTAAGTATCATTACATCAAATTACCATAATTTATAACATGCCTCATTAATTATTGAATTTGCATCTTTGATTTGTTTCATATTTTAATGGGTTTAAGTTAAATCAGTGAAAAATAAATAAGGTTATGGTAATTAGACAAAGAACGCCGAATTGGAGAATGACCGTTATATAGGTAGTTGGCAACGAAATTTTAAAACATCTCGTTAAACAGCAAGTTAGTATTATAAAAACCAATTGTATCAACAGTTTAATAGTCGATTATTAACTACTTCTTTGGTCTAGTGGTTGTAACCGCAGACACTAAGATGGTTTTCAACCGACTTAAAAAAAAAGGAGGAGGTTCTCAATTCGACTGTATTTTTTTTATGTTTGTTACTCGATTTCTCGAAGACGCCTGGACCGATTTCAAAAATTCTTTTTTTAATCGAAAGGGTATGTTTGTCATTTGGTCCCATTGTCATCAGGCCAGGATCTGGTGGTGGGAAATTGAGGGCATCTCTAGAAAATTGTAGGCGACCATCGGGTAAAAACTATTAATATTAATGTGTAACTATATCTGATGAGACTACAATACCATGGAGGTTTAGGGCAGATCTGATGATGGAGATCACAGAGAATCAAGGGAACTCCTCAACGGTACATCTTAGCTACATCGTCTTTGGGCTTATTTTATTCGTGATGACAAGATCTTTACACCGAGATAGGTTATGACTGCCACTGCAAGCTCCATGATGCAGGTGCAGTACAGTTTAGGGAACTCCTTAATGGTTAATAGTGTTTGGGCTTATTTTTTTTTTGTATTGATGAGTAATTTACACCGAGATTAATTATACTACAGATTCGATAGTGCAGACCAAATACACTTTATGGATATCCTAAATGGTTCGTAGCAGCTACCTCGTGTTCCAGCTTCACTGAAGTGAACTTAAAACTGAAATTGGTTATGATTTGTCGTTTTAAATCGATGATTTATTAAATGGAGCACATTCAGAAGAAGAAGTTTCATTGTATATTGTCTGCGTTGTTAAACGTTTGATGCTTTTTTACGCTTGGATGAAACTATTGGTATGAAACTTGGTATGGACATTGGCAGCCTGGATACTTTAGTTAGACATTGGGTATCGACACTAAAAAGTTCAATAAACAAGTTCAAGGAATATACGTGAACTGGGCTTGGAATGAGTTTGTAATATTTGTTTATTGAGCGAGCTCACCCAAAAGATGCCTATGCACTTGTCTCTTGAATACATCCGGGTTATAAACAAAAAACGAGGTATTTTAATTCTTATACCATGACGGAGTGATTAAACTTCGTCATTTTGAGGATAAAAGAAAGGAAACCAGCATTTCGTGATTTCTGCTCATTATTACAAATAAATTTCCCTAAAAACTTTCTTAACACGAACGCGAGTCGAGCAGGTTTGGCGTTATTTATCAGCTGTTAGGTTTTCGGCCTAGATATTATTATAGAAGGTGTCAGAATCAAAAATGCAGCCGACATCGACATCTCTGCTCTAGCTCTAACAGCACCGCAAGAAACCAAAGAAAAGGTTTTATTTCCTTTGGAAAGACCTCGTTTATTTTCAAGTTTATAATTATAGCGCCTTACTAATAAACGCTGCATAAAGTTATGACAGGTTTATACGTGTGGTTACACAGGCTTTATTCATTGCATAACTTTACACAGTGATTATTAGTAAGGGCACTAGTGTCGTTCACTAATTACCAGTTACCTTATACATATAAATGGAGATTATATTAAACTGTGATGCATCATCGTGTTGTGCAGTTTGAGCGTGTAAGGTAGACAAACATACCTACAGTTACATTATGTTTGTGTATGTGTACTTCACTTTTTAACGCGGCGGATGTCGGTGGCAATAAGTGCGCTGCCAATCTAGGACTGCATGCAGAGAATCAACTGCAAACAACTCTCGGATTCAAAAAAGGTAATTTTATAAGGCAGACGAACAGTGGGTTGACGGCTTGGCAACAACCCATCCATTACCGGTTTTAGTAATCGGGTTATGGAAATGGAAACATAGTTTTGATTCTGAAAGACGCCATCCATAGTTTAAGTCACACTGTAGAGATGAGAAATTGAGAAAAGGCCAATAAAGTAAGACATTATGAAACAAGGGGTGGAAGGGATAATTGACAAAGCATAGAACGAAATATGTGGTGTTGTTTTAAATATGTTTAATTTGACGATAATTTTACTTAATAAGTAAAAAATCGACCTAGTGTTATAGCAAAGTGAACAGAATTAGGAGAAATAAAATAAATTTCAAATATAGAAAGACCAAAATTAAGTGACTAGTGTAGAACAACTAGAAGCCAATGGCCCCTTAACAAACAACAAACAAAGTAACAAATAGAAAGAGGAAGTCGGAAGTAGGAAGAGGAATAGTTTTTTTTTCACTAGCCTCTATGCTGTCCCACTGCTGGGCAAAATTCTCCCCCAAATCCTTCCAGACTCAGTTAAAAAATAATAATTTAAAATTCAAGTCGAAGGAGCTTAAACATAGTAGGTATTTTCACTTATTTAATGTTGTATGTAAAGCACAAAGCGGCTGAGCAAATATGTACTGGTATACGAAATAATTTCATATTAATTTTTTTTATGTAATCAATATCTGTCGTCAAGAGTACTTATTGTACATAATTATTATTTTACAACTTCAACACATTAAGCAAATAATTCTATTAGAATTTGTTTATGAATAAATTATGTTTCGTTTTTCTCAAGAAAATATTATGAGGGCCAAGTACACTTTCTTTTTTGATGTCGACTCCTCAAAAGACCAGAGGGCAGGTACACCCTTTTCCCTTCTAGCTATCAGCATTTTGAGAACTTGTACCAAAATAAAGATATAAAATCTTCGACGAGTTCTTTCAATTATACTAATAATAATACCAGCCTCTTACTGCCCCACAGCTGGGCTAAGGCCTTTTCTCATACAGAGAATGCTCGTGCATTGATCACCACGCTTGCTCAAGGCAGATTGGCGATTTCGGACTTATATCCAGGTTTCCTTACAATGTTTTCCTTGACTTCGGTTTTTATTGTTTACTTTTTTAATTCAAAAATACTAAATTCGTTTTCCTCAAATAACCCGTACTAATCTAACGTTATTTGTTGACCTACTGTTAACAGGTTTTTGTGTGCTAATCTGTTATATAGGTATAACATTGAATCCTACAACGCATCAGTGACAAATCGTATGCGTTCGCGTTCAGTCGGAACTGTCGTAAATTTTCGCGTTCAGTCGGTACTGTCGTAAATTCGTCCGGTATTGCGTTTGAAAACAGCAGAAAATGGAAAAGATAATTGTGTTTACGACTCTCGCTGCCGTGGTCAGCTGTAAGTATTGTTCGATGTAATTAAAATAGACTTTTTATTCGACTGACAAAAAGAGGGTTATGTTTTTCGAGCGTATGTAGGTACATACCTACGTATGCGTTGCGGAATGTTTATAATAGTTACCGTGACCCTGGAACATAAAGGGCAATCGAAAGAACATGAGTGGGTTTTAGTCAGTAAGAGTCTGACACGCCCTCCCACCGCACCCAGGACGGGAGCAGTCACTGGATGATTTCCCACTCACCAAAAAAAAGTTTAAGTTTTCTCAAAAACCCACGGATATTTTCTAATAAAAATTTAAACTATAGTAGAAATTGACTAGTTCTTCAATTAGGTTAAATTTCTTTTGAATACATTCATTGGTATTCAAGAAAACCTCAATTGTATATGACGGCCTTGGATACTTATCTACTTTGCCCACCGTACGTCTCATTCTATGGCACTGTCTTCTACAAATGAGGTGTCATTGAATTCGTATCAGTTGTGGGAATAACGTAGGGTATACATAAACAAAAAAACAAGGTAAAAAAACCCAACTGCAATTTCGGCAGTTACATGAAACAGAAAAAGTCACCGATTCACGAAATCGCAGTTGGGTTTTATGATTATTTAATTTATAAATAATAAATACAATAAAAATCGTTTATTTTCAGACAAAAAAGGTCCATAATAAAAATTCAATAATATAATAATAATTATGATTAGCAATCTTAAAAACAGTTTTACTATTAAATGACGATTTTTCCCCCTCACTGCTCCTCTCCCGTCGGTCGTAGCGAGATGATAATATATACTGGGTGTCCCACGGCTATGCCACATGGAGGGAAAGTACCTTAAATCTTGTAGATAGAACATTTTACTGAAAGAAGACATTACTACACATTATTACAGTTACTTATGAAATTTTATTTATATCTTTGCACCTGCCATGTTTGTCTCTGCATCACCCTAAGGTAGACTGGTTGATAATGCCCATGGCATTAAGTCCGCCGTTGTGCATTGTTTTTATTACATGTGCATAAAGTTTTAAATAAATAAATAAATGGGCCATCTAACACAAAAATAATTATTAAATCGGTCCAGTCTAGTCTTGGTTGTTACCAAAATACAACACGAAAATCCGAATATTCTCTCTTTATAATATTTGCGTAGAATGTGTAGGTGTAAACACCGAAAATTGCTTGACTAACTTTTCAGGATAGACTATCTAAGCTTATCCGCTTATAAGGCATGTCAGTGTATCTTAGGTATCGTAGCACATTAGCTTCCAGATATTCGAGTATAGCCCTAGGCCCTAGAGTCTTTACTCTCTAAGTAATAGTATCTACTTACAAACAAAAATAATCTCTGGTTTTATAAGCCGCCGCTGCTTTGTCAATTCCTTTAGGAATACAGGCGTAATGCTTGTTATTCGAAAGACGGGAACTTTAAAACCACTGCAATCCTAAAGTATATTGTATGTAGAAAGTTACCCAACAGCATAGAATATTTACTGAAAGAATATGCAAGTAAAGGAAGAAGTACGTAATATTTTATGGAATACCAAAATAAGAAAATTAAATTTAAAGTATTTAAAGTCTTGCATTCTTCAAATCTTAAGCTCTAAGGCCCAACTAAATAACATAATTTAGCATGTACTTTGACTTTTAATATTAAGCTGATATTACAGTCAATATTTACAAATTACGAAATACATTTCTTACCTAAAACAAAGTATAAAAAATATGAAAATACTTACTCTACGAAGACTTTAATTTTGTAACCGGTGTCTATTTAACCTCTCTATGCCGGGCGGCACGTATTTGGCACGTATAAAACAAAGTCTAAAAAAAAATATGAAAATACTTACTCTACGAAGACTTTAATTTTGTAACCGGTGTCTATTTAACCTCTCTATGCCGGGCGGCACGTATTTGGCACGTATAAAACAAAGTCTAAAAAAAAATATGAAAATACTTACTCTACGAAGACTTTAATTTTGTAACCTGTGTCTATTTAAACTACTAAGCACCGAATTATACTCCATTGATTTTAGACTTTCTAGCCGCCCCGGGAGCTACAAACCTTTGAAAATCTCGACTTTTCTTTACTATAAATACTACAATAATAATATGCGCTACTATACATAGAAAACTTTTGCGTAGTTTTAAAGATACATAAGGACAGACAGATAGACAACGATGAAAAGTGACTTTGATTTATACTATGTAGTGATAACTACGGCCAAATAACATGCGTTTTCCGGTTTTATAAAAAATATCACTATATAAAGTGTAGTTGTAAATAATTACACTTTATATAATGATTATTTTTTATGTAAATAAAGGTCAATTTTAGAGGTGTTATTTATTTATTTATTAAAACTTTATGCACAAAGAAAAACATTGCACAAAGGCGGACTTAATGCCTTAGGCATTTTCTACCAGTCTACCTTAAGGTGATGCAGAGACAAATCATGGTAGGTGCAAAGATATTAAAGTAAAAGAGGAAAATAAATGAATTAATAAAATAAATACATAAATACATACATACAAAATATTAACAGTAGAGAGAGATAAAAAATAATTATAGATAGAGAAAAAGAATAAATTACATGTGAGATGAATCTGCCAATTTCTTGCGTAAGTATTCGCGAGCTTTAATTTTAAATGTGTACCGACTGGTCAACGTCCTGATATTCTGAGGAAGATCATTCCAAAGGAAAACAGCCTGGACAAGAAATGAAGACTTAAGAAAACCAAAGCGGTGAGAAGGACATCGTAGAAGACAATTATTGGAAGAGCGAAGATTCTTATTATGCACAGAGCATAAATATTGAAAATGAGAAGTAAGATAAAAAGGAGAACAGGGTTTGTGTAGGAGTGAATGCAAGGTCGTCAAAGCTCTTAGAGCTCTGCGCTGCCTGATGGGTAGCCATTTCAAGGTGGTTATTCAATGTTATTACCTGCTAACGTACTGAATAACGATGGCATTATAAATTGGAGTATGAGCAAATCTAAAGGCGCCGCCTATGCCTTTAGTGGTAAAAATGGGATTTATTTTCTGTACTTACCAGTACCGATACCTAGTTGGCTATGGTTTTAAATCAACAGTCTCAGTTACACATACTAACAACTTTATGTTTTTCTTGTCTCAGGTATCCAGTATGACGGACTCAGAGGTATGTTAAATATCTTACTTCTTTTATCCAGAAATACATCACCATCGCAGTGAGGGCTCCCTCACATAAACGCGACGTCGTATACTCGTATAGTGAAATGATGCCGTATCGTTGTACGACTAGTACGACACGACGTCGTATCGTGTTTATGTGTGAGAGCCCTCAAATGTGAATTTCTCAATAAGTATTTGGATTCAGTTTTCAAAAAATTGTGAAACGATAAAATGTCCTTTAAGGCGTTAAACAGACGAGCAGCATTTTGCTGTCAATAGAGCCAACTTCAGCTGTCCACAGATGCTCAAAAAGAAGTCTCTTAATCCTACATCGTAGAGCCGCCAGACTGAAATAACGATTGGCAAGCATTTTCAACTCAATTACTTCACAATAATACTACTCATTATGTTCCATCTTCAGTTAAATTCGGTTGGACGGACGCTCTGGCCGATATGGAGTACTTCTTCTCCATCCCACGCACCATCAGCGATGTGGAGAACGAAGGCTGGTTGAGGACTGAAAGGCCTCCGGGTCCCTTACCGGAGCTGAGGATGTACTGTCCTCCAGGGAGAATTGTCTGCCCGCTGTATGACTCTGCTGGGTTTGTGGCCGGTCTGATGGTGGCTGTAAGTTTTATTTTATAATAATAAATTATTAGCTTTTGCCCGCAACTTCGTCGGTGTATTAGGCATCGCTGACATCCCGTAGCTCGGACAGGACTTTCGGAAGCCTTTGGTTACGAATTGCATTCGAATGTATTTTTATTGTAGTTGCCAAAAACTAGACATTCTGACAGCCAGTCTAACTAAAGGGTGTCAAGGTACCTGCGAACTGGATTGAGGATGTCTTTAGTCAACAACAGTGTTAGACAGTCACTCCAAGTTGTTTTACAACATTGTTATTCAGTTGAATCCGTCTAGATTTGAAGCCGTCCGTGGCATTGTTAGGAAAAGTGAAGATAGTATGATAGTGTTTCATGGAGCTTAGCAGTGCTTCGGATCTCTCTCCAATGAGGAAAGGTGTGCACCTGATACTAACTCAAGACACTGGTATTATCCAATGTAAACTACAAAAGCGCAAGGTGTCCTCGGAACTGAAATTTTTAAATGACACATCAAACTTCTATGTCGATTCGTCAATCATTGTTGCATAACAAACATCATAAAACGCATTTTATCTAACAAAAACATTCATGGAACCTATTGGTCCATGACCCCTCGCAAATCTCTTCCTCATTGTGACAATGCGCACTCAATTCAGACTGGTGACGTGTCTCTAGCGGCGTTTATCTAATTTATTTGAATGAACAAGATCAATCGCTGGTCGGAGTCCCACGCGCGAGGACAATGGAAATCTTCTACGTTTATTATGAAACTTCTGGAAGAGTTTAGAAGGAAAGTAGTAATAGAATTCTTTAGGCAAGTCTGGGAAAGTAGTTCTGTCTGTCAAATTACTGTATCGCGAATCGAGGGTTTGATCCTTACTCGGTGCGCGGCACACCCACGATATTGGAGATATTTCTAATCAACTTATAAAAAAATATTAGCTATCTATGGCTTTAAGAGATGACCACTGCAGGTGGAGGTCAAAAATCAAGAAGTAAGTTGGCAAGTTCTGATTTGATTATTCTAATGAGATGTCTAGTTATTGTTTTAGAGGTATGAGAAACAGAGTATAAACTTTCCCATCCTCCATTAGGAAGAGAGGATTTTCCGACCAGACGGTTTTTGTATCATGAGGCTCTATGCCCAAAAGTTTTAGTCGGGATTTCGTGTGATGTGCTAATGCCGCCAAAAACCCTGTTATCAGGGTGTAGGATGTCAGTTGTAGTTGTAGTTCACGTGTTCGGCGATAGGTGTTGCCAAACACGTGAACAAAAATTAATCATTTTGTAAAAGTTTTCTAATACATGTACGGCTGAAGACACCATCAATTCCGAAACTTTTCATTACAGCTTCCAGTAGACGAGCTGATCTCCCCGGGGAAGCCTGAGAAGATGTTCATTAAATGGTCTGCGCCGGCGGCGGAGGGCGAACCTGCCAAGGAGTACTGGACTGCTACACAGTACTTCGTGTCTGCAGGTAAATGTGTGCTTAGTGTGTGTGTGTGTGGTGTGTGCGTTGTTGGTAGTGTCGCATGAATAAGACAATGTACGGAAAAACAGAAGAAGATCGTATTTGCTTTGTTACTAAGGACGTACAATCGTGATCGTATAGTTTTAAAAACGTATGCAAAGAGAGCCCAGTTGCGGAATGTTTATAATAGCTACCGTGACCCCGGAACATAAAGGGCAACTGAAGGAACATGAATGGGTTTTAGTCAGTAAAAGTCTGACACGCCCTCCCGCCGCACCCAGGACGAGAGCAGTCATTTGATGATTTCCCACTCCCAAAAAAAATGCATACATTTACAAATAGAAAGTACAGAATTTTGATGATACCAATCCAGCTGTGTACTACATGATCTTGACTGACATCTTGACAAATTGACAATAAATTAATAAGTGGCATATTTGATATATTTGGTTATTACACAGCATGCAACAGACATACAGACAGACAAGTAATAAGTTTAAATCAGTAAATTGTCTTGTTTACTTCCATAACCTGCATGTTGTTGCAAGCAAACCTGTAAGCTTATCAACAAGGTGGCGTGATTACCCTGAAGGGCCGGTACAAGGAGGCGCAGATATTGCCTGTCTGGAAGGATTTGGGGAAGGTTTTTAACCAACATTGGGTCAAAAAATAAATATTCTCTCGTTGTTTATAGAGTCGCTGAAGGCAGGCGCAGGACCACAAGTGGAGAACGGCGCGACACTCCAAGATGGCGGCGTGTGGGTGGCAGGACATGATAAACGACTGATGCGCGTGCCCAGTACCGAAGCAGAGCTCAACAGCACTGCCTTTAAGAAACAAAACTGTATTCCTAACATGGGTGAGTTTTATCTACTGCGAACAGAAATATACTAACAAAGATAACATATTTGTCTGCTACTCCATGTGAAGATAACTTAAAACAGCCTGTGGCACTCTAGAGGTATCACAGGTTCCTGTTCCAGAGATTAATTAGAAATAACTGGTTCATTTAGATCCCCAGAGTAAGGCGTTCCAGCATAAATATAGATAATTATAAAAGGTTTGGGCCTAAAGAGGTGCCTTGGGATACTACTCTGCTTAATGTAAATGGACTGTTCGCATGTTCTCACTAATGTACATTCTGAAGTGTATTTACTTGAGCTTTAGTCATAAGCTCTTCAGTGAACATTCTCTTTACTATTAAATTACGCTAAGGTGTGGTTTTAATGAGACTATGCAGAGTCGCCTTTAAAATATTTTAATCTTATCAGAGTCAACGGGGTGTCTTCTAAAGGCTTTTCAAGATTTTAGAAGACACCCCGTTTTCATTCTACATATTCCATTTAGTAAGTACTGCACTTCTTGAAAGTTGCTTTATAGAATAGATAGATTAGAATGAGATTGTTAAATGTACGGATATGACATGAGCATACTCAGTATTGTCAACTATTATTTTAAACATAAGCGTTGATCTTAATAATCTTCAGATACCTTATGGGTACTGAACTGATTTACAAAATCCTTTTGGTTTAAACCTCGTAAGCCAGTGCTACAATTTTATGTAACACTAGCTGTTCCCTGCGGTTTCACCCGCATTTTTCGTTATTGCTCCGTTCCCGTGGGTCGTAGCGTGATGGTATATAGCCTATAGCATTCCTCGATAAATGGGCTATCTAACACTGAAAGAATTTTTCAAATCGGACCAGTAGTTCTAGAGATTACCCCCCACATACAAACTTACAAACCTACAAACTTACAAATTTTACCTCTTTATAATATTAGTATAGATAGCTGTAATAAATATTTATTTCCCCTCCAGGAACCCACTACTACTACAACATGTCAAAAGATCTGAACTGCGATGATTTGCTGCCGTGGTTCGCGCTGACTACCGGGGGCGACCTGGTGGGCACCGGCTTCCAGATCATCGGCAAGCTGCCCAAGCAGAAGAGAAGGGATTGGTTCGAGACTATTCCCAACCCTAAACAAGGAATACTGGTAAGGAATTAATGAGCTTTATAGGCTAGAATTAAAGAGCTAATTTAAATTATTGGTTTAAGAATCCAGGCTCTTTGATGCTCTTGAGCTTGTTAATCTGATTATTAAAGTTAAATAAACAGATTCCTTTAGTTCTTGTCAAGTCTAGCAAGAGACTTCTTGCTTCTACCATTTCTAGGTTGTAGTAGCCCTTGGCAAGCTGACAGAAAGAGCTCAACCATTGAATAACATACTAACCACCAACTCCAACCAACTAACTTGTTGCACCAGTTTACAAGAATTAGCCATGATTTGCACTTTGAACCAGCTAATCACTACATAGTATAAAACAAAGTCGCTTCCGCCGTCTTTCCCTGTGTATAACTACGCAACGGATTCTGATGCGGTTTTTTTAATAGATAGAGTGATTCTTAAGGAAGGTTTTTAGGTATAATCCATGCTTATTATAGTAGAGAAAAGCCGGGATTTTTTAAAGATTAGTAACACCCGTGCGAAGCTGGGGCGGGTCGCTAGTTCAGTATAAAGAGTTTTCAGAGATTTATAATGCTCAACAGAAGTTTTATGTAATCTGATGACGATGGAATGAATAATTAATCCAGGAATTTGTTAGAGTATCTTCCAATAAAGCATAAGCATTAAGAACTCTAATCATATATTGTATGCAACGAATGACAATGTGTGTCCCATAAACTCCATACCGAACCATAAGCTGTTATTTCCAGGTGACGATGCCGTTCGCGCCACCTTGTCTGAGCGACTTGGCCGAGAAGTATGGAATTGTCTCCATGCACATCTACTTCGTCAATGATCCTTGGAACATACAGTGCAAGTAAGTCTAATTTATAAATAGTAATGGTCCCTTACAATGCTTTTTTGGATTTTGTACCCGAAGAATACAATTGCCTCTGCTGTCGATCTGCCTAACCATTGGTCAGCGGGTTGAGTTGAAAACTAAGCAAATAAAATAAAGCAAAAAACACAAGAAACGTGGTTTGTTCGGAGTATTTTGATAGATTTTACTATTCTATGGTAGGCTAGGTATATAAAGGGTGTTGCGGAATGTTATGTTTATAACAGTTACCGTGACCCTGGAACATAAAAGGCAATCGAAGGAACATGAGTGGGTTTTAGTCAGTAAGAGTCTGACACACCCTCCCGCCGCACCCAGGACGGGACGGGAGCAGTCATTGGATGATTTCCCACTCACCAAAAAAAAAAAAAAAAGGGTTTAAGAGTTCAAAACTAAACAAATAAAATAAAGTAAAAGAAAAAAACTCAAGAAATATGGTTTGTTCGGAGTATTTTGATAGATTTTACTATTCTATGGTAGGCTAGGTATATAAAGGGTATGGGTACTGTAAGTACGGATTAAGGGTTCCATAATATAAGTGCGAGGCCCTTTACGTACTTGGTCAGTTTTTAATATTGTAACAGTAGTAAATAATATTGTACTGTAGTAAAGAATCCTTGTAAAATGTTAACTTTCTACACTCGCCTAAAGGGAAACAAACTTTTATGATCACGAGTATTGATTTCAGTTTAAAACAAGTCATAATATTTCGAACATCAGTCCCTAGAGTTGAAGTCATTATCACAAATATTCTCGTAAAATCTCGTACATAAACGCCTTATTGATGACACAAATGTCGTCAATAAGGCGTCACGTCAAGTAAGGTCGTGGTCAAAACCACGACCTGACTTGACGTGACGCTTTATTTATCACCTTCGGGAAATTCATAATTGATGGAATATTTACAAGTCTTTAGAGTTATGAAGATCAGAGTGTAAAGTTCCGTATCCTCCTTCGAACCGATTTAAGTTGTGTCTTGTGAGCTACTACCTGACGGTTGTTGTGGGGATTTTTGTATATTTGCTAATACCGCCAATTTCGTTGCGGGATCCAAGAAAGTTGAATCGTTCTCGTCGAGCATCTTTGTTCGACGCTTTGGCTTTCAGGAGCTCCAGTGGCTGAGAATAGTGTGGCGGCATTGGCCCAAAAAAATGCTAATGCCGCGTCAAAGTCATAGTGCGCTAAGCAGAATGGCAGCTGACAGTTGCAAATGTCCGGCGATAGATGTCGCCACATGTACCTGTTGATAATTGAATGAAACTGTTGGCGAAGCGACTGACCGATTGTCTATCTCTCTATAAAAAAGGCCTTTGCTTGCAGTGAGACAATAATAGGCTGTATTATTAACATATTATAAAATATTATATGTTCCAGGACCGGCGACTCCATCAAGCCAGCACCGGCACTGGATCGTATTCTTCTCAACGGCTATAGATACGCCACTAAGATATCAGATGAAGTCACCAAGCTGTTTAGCGGATGAAAAGAATTATTATTTATTTAATATACGGAAGAGATTATATACAAGAGATTAATAATTTAGATCGCCATTAAGTATCTATTATAGAAAAGATATTGTACTGATTGTACCTATAACTCAAAACATGTCTCAAAATAAAAGATCATACCTACTGTAAGAGAAACTATGACTGTGAAATACGTACTAAAGAAATTAAAATATAATTAGTTTAGTAAAAAAAAGGTAAACAAATAATAAAAGGGTTTTATTTTACTCCGTAATGATTCAGAAATGTTTCAGGTCCACTATAAACTTTTTGTAAAGTAAGCTTATGAATGTTGTCAGGAATTTATAGGAGCTGATCAGAAACTCAGAGGCTACGTCCAATCAAAATTGCTAACAGGCTGGCTATTCCTATATGCATAAGAAGAGGATCGTCATCTTTCTGCCTCTATCCCATTTTTCTCGGAGTAGTTACACCCCGTTTTACTCTTCCAAGTCATAAACCATATTGACTACCATTCAGTCCTTTTTCTTTCATTCATATATCATGCTTCACTCAATCTATCAACATTTTTTCCGGATTTCCTCTCTCCCTTCGTCCATTTATATTCGAACTCTCTTAGTACTTCTGTTCATCTGTCCTTACAAACTTATTTTGTCACTGACTCCACTGGCCAAGATAGGACAATAACTTAAAAAAAAGAAAATTCGTCGCAGTGCAGTACCAACGACTTTACTAAAACGGAATAACTATTATGTACAAAAAGTTAACAAAGAATTTTATTAGAACAATGCTCAAACTCAAACAAAAAGTGGCGCGTAAAGTCAGTTGACAAAATAAAATTAATTCCATTGAAGGCTTTACAGCCGCCATTAAAAGTTACGGGAGCAATATAAAACGAAATACTTTGTAAATGTCAAAGTTAAATTATAGTAAAACTTGGTGTTTGGGACGCTCCGTTTCACGAAGGTTCGGCAGTAACTTTTACGATTTAGCTTCTTTAGGCAGCCGGTATTCACTAAGTAAATAATTCGCATATTCTAGATACCTACTAGTTTAAAGTGCCTGCCACGTTATTGCAACATTTTAAAGGTTTACTTAACATTTTTGTTCAACATTTTCAGGATTCCGGGCTTTTGCCCGGTAGCGGGAAAATTCTGATGTTATTTTTTTTATTTAGACTGTAATAACACACACACAAGGCAATCAAGGCAGGCATTGGCCCTATTGGGCCCCTTCTCGTGCTGACTGCTCTTTGAGGTCCTGGTAATGTATGTGTTTCGCTTTTCATTTAGATTAAAACTTAATTGCTGAGCGGTAGTCTCCTGAGCGAATTAGATTTTTCATATACCTTTAGATATAGGTGTGGTTTAAACCCCAAAATAACAGTCGATTTATTTATCCACATAAGTAAAGCCGAACAAAACTACAGGAAATGAGCAAAATTGAATTTTCAGGCACACGTCGCGTCGGCCGACAAAGGTTTTCTCTGCGCTGCAGAAATAAGAATTATTGTGTAAATAAAATGTTGAGCTGAAATATGCCAAAAAAAAATATTACCTTTTCAATTTATACCACCAGAAAATTAAACTCTTTTAAGAAGATAAATATTTAGCGTAACATTTGAAGCGCCTACTGAAAAGACATTGGCAACGAATAAATCGTCGTCGAAATAAAATCTTCGGCGCCGGCCAGGCGTTGTCACTTTAACGGCGAAAAGTTGGCGCTTGGCCCACTGGGCACTGATAACCTACACTCTAATGTTGCCATCTAATTGATTTGCTTGTAATTTAGTTATATTGGCATGGAAAAATCTTGGTGATTACTCTTCGACCTGTCCTAGTTTCGCACAGATGCTACACAAATCATTAAAAATCTTTACTATAATATTTTTTACATACCTTTAATACAGTCATGTATTATAGTTACAGTACAGGCTTATAAACCATCCTCTCGAATCACTGTGTATAGTGATGAAATGATCGAAACCGTTTCGTAATTCTAAATAGTTCTGCGCTTATACATACATAGAGACAGGAAGTGATTTAATTTGATACTAAGTAAAGATTATTTGGACAGCGTGATTGTCTAGGTCTAAGGCGCGTCAGACTTGGGCCAATAGGTTTTTACTAAAGGCCGGTTAGAATACTAGGGTAACACAACACTAAATTCTAATTTAAATTAATTTATATAAATGAAATATCTTTCAAAAGGCATGACTGTAACACGCCTTATACTTTGTGTCATACTAACAGTGTCCAATATGAGCAAACAGACGTCCACTAAACTGAGTCATTATCATTTTCTTTCTTTCTTGGGACTGTGGTATACACTGTACGTATCAATTAAAAATTTGTTTTTAAAAAAACCTCAGGCCTTAGCTTTTGGTTCCCTTTTTGGCCTGAAAACGCGTTTGAACGAGAATACAATCTGGCTAAGGGCCCAAGGTTTAGTACACAGTAAGGAGGCGTAGAAGAGATCCACTGACAATCTTCTGACTCCATCTAAAGGCCAATAAAATCAAGGTGTTGAATTGTCATAAGAACCCAATATGTGTGCAAAGTTTCCCAAGAATCGGTTGATTAGAAGTGATTAAAAAGCTGTAACAAGATTTCGACGGTTAAAAGGCAAAAGGGGTCAAGCACCACAGATCATATTGTTCAGGAGAATAAAAAGAAAGTTTAAAAAATATATATCTTTTTATTGCTTTATTGAATCACATCACAATCTTCAGAAAAGATTACTAAAATACAATGTTCTTTAATAATTTTACATCAAAATAAGCCTGAGATCAATAGTTTCAAAGATAGATGTCGTTTGACCCCAGGTTTTTACCATGTTTATCGCATTTGCGAGGGGTCAAGTAACAATATTTAATGTTGGAATATTTAGATTTTGGCCTAAGCTTCATGTTAATAAAGTAATATTTTATTTTATTTGGCACAACAGATCATAGAACTAATTCCGATTTTGGCTTAAGCTACCATAATCTTAATAAGTATTATTTTGTATTTGGCACAGCAGGTAGGTAATAGAACTATGAATTATGTATTAAACTAAAACAATACAAGGAACAAAACTGAGATCCAAAAAACAGCAGTTACCTAACTGTTAGTACATACAACAGCATGTTATCACATTATTTGAGTAATTAATCATTCTGACTCGCTTCGTAATTTTGTTCTATGTCCTGCAAGCTAAATAAATCCATTATCATAGCGTAACAAACAAAATTGTAGAACATTGACCCTATAACCAGTATAATTTAAAAAGTACCATTTAAAAGCAAGCTTCTGTAGTGCCAACTATTTTTTTAACGCAAATGTTTTATGACCGACTTTGGAAATAGTATCTGAATATAAATTACAGCTTAGAACGCCTCTAGAAAATCCCTCTCTCTATTCGTTAAACCGTATGAAAATCAAGACAGTAGTTTCTGAGATTAGCCCGAAAAAGCATAAACTCAGCACAGCGAAATTAGATCTATCGAGTTAGTGAAAGTCAAAATAGAATGTGCAGGTCAAGCTAATTAACATACACACATAGCATCAAGACTTTTTTCCTGAAAGGGTAGGCAGAGGCGTAACACACACCCACATTTCATAAGCAAATTAAAAGATATATATAGATTATCATAATAAGTATTATTTTATATACAAATATAAAATAATACTTATTAAGATTATGGTAGCTTAACCTCTCGACTGCCGCGCATCGCTCACGTAGTAACTCGCTCAACTGCCGCGAACTGAGCGGAACGCGCGCCGCGCGCCCTTTTTATCAGTTTTTTACTTTGAAAACGACGAAAGTTTGTATTTCTTGTGACTGTTTATGATAGACAAATAATTATGATAACTTAGGCCCTAAAAACATTACTACACAAATAGTTACGTAGCTTCTGTTACTTTTTCACACAAAAAACACTTTTCTTAGAGAAAGTCACGTACACGTACCGACACGTTAGAAAAATAATTTTAAAATGACCTTTCATTCGTTCATGAAGGCAGTAACCGTTTGTATTTGATTCTTCTGTTCATATTTTCATTCATATATTAGTTTAGAGGATTAGTTTACTTATTTTAAGTGATAATAAAGACAATTTTTAAATACTAGAATTGCGCCGTAGATCTGCGTTCCGGCAGTTTACGGTAACAATTTTTGTGTCGTAGATCTACGTTCCGGCAGTTAAGAGGTTAAGCCAAAATCTGAATTAGTTCTATGATCTGTTGTGCCAAATAAAATAAAATATTACTTTATTAACATGAAGCTTAGGCCAAAATCTAAATATTCCAACATTCAAACTGGCGAAGGCCGGAGCTGCCCTCAAGCGGCTCCTGCCCAAGCTCGGTGGCCCAAACGTCTCCTGCCGGAGGCTTTACACGGGGATCGTGCGGCCAATGGCCCTCTACGGGGCTCCGGTGTGGGCGCACATTCTAGCCGCGGCTCCGGCCCGGCTTCTGAGGGCGTCCCAGAGGGTCATTCGCATGGTGCGGGGATACCGCACGGTCTCCTGTGAGGCGGCATGCTTCCTTACCGGCGTCCCGCCGTGGGACCTGGAGGCAACAGTCCTTGCACACACGTACCAGTGGCGCGTGGAAGTGCAACGCCGGGGTGGTTATCGCGGCACGGCTAACGGAGCTCCGGCGCGATCTCATGGCGGAGTGGAGACAACGACTGTCGCAACCAGCTACCAAGTGCTGGGCACGCCGTAATAGCGGCGGTAAGACCCCTCTCTGAGGAGTGGCTGGAGAGGCGCCACGGCGCTCTCACGTTTCGCTTGACACAGGTCCTCACCGGACATGGTCAGTTCGGGAGGTTCCTGTGTCGGATTCGGGCGGAAGCGACGCCTGGGTGTCACCACTGCAGTAACGG
Organism: Athetis lepigone; assembly: GCA_033675125.1. Lineage (NCBI taxonomy): Eukaryota > Metazoa > Arthropoda > Insecta > Lepidoptera > Noctuidae > Athetis > Athetis lepigone. The sequence continues at coordinate 14,002,340 of CM066214.1, forward strand.
TCGCCTGGAGGACACGGTCGAGCACACAGTGGAGGTGTGCCGCGTATGGGCGGAGCATCGGCACGTGTCCTCGTAGAGGCGATCGGCGGCGGTGATCTCTCGCGCCCGGCGCTGGTTCAGGCCATGCTTCGGGGCGAGACGGAATGGGATGTTGTCGCCTCCTTCTGCGAAGCAGTTATGCTAGTGAAGGAAGCGGCGGCGCGCGAGAGGCAACGACGAGCCTCTCGCCCCGGACTAAGACCCAGGCGAAGACGTCGAGAGTCGCAAGACGACTACCGGCCACCGTAGGCGCGGTTCTGCGGATGGCGAGCGATGGGTAGCTCGCCGCCCGGCTAGGACCAGGACCGCGTAGACGGCGCGTTTTGTTCCACGCGCGCCTCAAAGAGAAGGAGTCAGCACAGGAGGGCCCAACAGGGCCAACGCCTGCCGGGGTTGCGGAATGTTTATAATAGTTACCGTGACCCTGGAACATAAAGGGCAATCGAAGGAACATGAGTGGGTTTTAGTCAGTAAGAGTCTGACACGCCCTCCCGCCGCACCCAGGACGGGAGCAGTCATTGGATGATTTCCCACTCACCAAAAAAAAAATATATATTCCAACATTAAATATTGTTACTTGACCCCTCGCAAATGCGATAAACATGGTAAAAACCTGGGGTCAAACGACATCTATCTTTGAAACTATTGATCTCAGGCTTATTTTGATGTAAAATTATTAAAGAACATTGTATTTTAATTTAGTAATCTTTTCTGAAGATTGTGATGTGATTCAATAAAGCATTAAAAAGATATATATTTTTTAAACTTTCTTTTTATTCTCCTGAACAATATGATCTGTGGGGCTTGACCCCTTTTACCCGTCGACATGTTTTATATAAAATGTTAATCTGTGTTAAAAACTGCGATCGCGTTTCAAACACGCGTGAACTTGCTTTCACGCACACAAAACATACACCCACTTGCAACGGCGCTGGCGCGCGTTCTGAGTGAATCAAATGCAACGTAATGAAAATAAAATTATTTAAGAAAGGGGCCAAGCGCCAATTATGTTTAGTTGACAATCTTTTCTATTGGTGTAAGCGACGTTTTAGTATTTCATTTTCTTATCTATAGTGTTAAGTGAAAAATTATTACTAAACAACTAAAAGGAATATGGATACAAACGACATATTTATTTCTAATATTGTTTATAAAATTATGCCAAATGACAAGGCGATACAAAAACGTAATATACAAAATGGTCCTTCAACCAAGCAAGGTAAAGTCGGTGTCGCTTGAGCACTTTTGGTAAGTATCGATTTGGCAATTCAGTACAAATAATTCTTTGGTGCAAGTGACTTTTTTTCTTGCTAGAAAAACGATACTAGGACCATTCGAAAGAGAAAAAATAGTGGAGTTGGGGTCAATAAAAAAGTTAAGATCGCAAAATGTGGCGCTTGACCCCTTTTGCCTTTTTACCGTCGATTTTAACTAAACAAGCAAATACTTAGAATAATAAGCAAATATAGTTTGGTTTGTTTGACTAAATAAAAGCGTGTCTGAGTATTAACCGCTCGTCATTGAGTTGCTTAGCAATTTGCCTTAGCTAAGTAATATTATTGTCACCGTCCCACAACTGCCAAACTGTAACGGTAAGAAACAGACGAAGAATAGCATACCCATAGTACGAGCTAAGTGCTAAAATAATGATTATAATTTACTAGCTATTGCCCGCGGCTTCGCTTGCGTTAAAAAAGAGACAAAAAGTAGCCTATGTTACTCTCCATCCCTTCAACTTAAAAAATCACGTCAATTCATCGCTCCGTTTTGCCGTGAAAGAAAGACAAACATACAGACAGACAGACACACTTTCCCATTTATAATATTAGTATAGATCTCGACCGGAGTGCTTCAGCTGTTAGTTTTTACTTACACAACTATCAAATAATGTTTTATCATCATCTTCTTAGCCTTTTCCCAACTTTGTTTTAGTCGGTATTTCCAGTCAGCCTAACTGGATTCAGCTGGATACCAATGTTTTACGTGAAGCGACTGCCTATCAGACCTCCGCAACCCAGTAACTGGGCGACACGATACCCCTTGGTTAGACTCACAGAACAGGTTAGAATGGGTAAGACTTACTGGCTTCTTACTTCCCGCAACGGCTTTCAAAGTTCTACGAATGACAACCGGGACTAACGGTTTAAAATGCTATCCGGGCACGTGATATCCAAGATAACCTTTAAAATACATAATTATGAATTGTAAAAGTCACATTGTACTTGCCCTGATTCGAACCCTCAACCTCTTACAAGAGAGGCGGGTGCCTTAACCACTGGCCCATCACGACATTTAAATAATGTTATACGGATTTGTAACCAAAACTTTCAGTCCGGAACAAATACTCATACTAATTAGATTCACAAGAATTGAGAATGCCATCAACTTGCTAGCCGAAGTGTGACGTAGAAATTGAAGATAACTTACATTACGTCAGAAGAACATGTTGCAAGCATTTCGGTGCCGTGAGTCAATAATATGTTTTATGCAATGTACGAAACTTGTGCCAACTTAAAAATGCGTTTCCGAACTTCTGTTTTCGACTTTCTTGTAATTCTTGTAAGTTTGTTAGGTAATGTTAAAACTATTGCAATAGCTATTATTCCGTTCGCTTGGGTACACCATATCCGGTGCCTGCCTTTGGGAATTATTCCTCGGTCGTGGTAAGTACGGTTATGTAAATGTATTGGCATTATTGCGAGTAAGTTATTGTGCATTCGATACGTTTGTTGCAGGGTATTGTTTGTATTTGTTGTTTGTTGAGAAAATAAATGTGCGGATGGTTTTTAAAGTGTGAAATAGGGATTAGTAAGATCCTATAATGGTTAAGTAAGTAAGCTAGAGAATCCTGTAAACTGAATTATAATAATCATCATCTGCTGCATGTTATAGGAAAGAGGATCAGTGAATCGCTTTTCTAATTATTTGTTAAGAAATATTTATACACAAAGGCAGAAAGACGGACTGAATGCCCAAGGCATATCTACTAGCCACTTAAAGATATAACACACAAAGAAAATGTTATTAAATAGAAAAAAATATTAAGAGAAAGAAGATTATGAAACAACTCTGCTTAGACCACTTGTAGATGAAATGCACAGCGATTTGTCGCAGTCAGGACTGCGACAAGTCGCTCTAGACATGACACAATCACAAGAGGACGCGTTCTATTAAGTATAATTTTTATTTCACACAATTAATTTTACGATCTATTCATCTTTTCGTTCTCTCCTCTCAATCCTGTTTTCCACTTCTCCCTTGCCTACGGGTATCCAAATCCGCAAGTCTAGAAAAGTCTAGTCTAGTAGTCCTGTCTAGAAAAAAAAACTAAATAAAGTAAAAAAAAAACAATCACTGTAATTTACTACAAAAATTGATTACTATTTTATGAGAGTTTTAAATTACGAAAAATCTTTATTCTTTTGCTGATTTAAATAAATATTTTTGGACACACACACGAGCACGACCATCTGACCCCAAACTAAGCAGAGCTTGTATGTTGGTAACTAGACAACTGATATACATATTTGTTTAATTACAAATACATACATAATTATTAGATAGCTAGCATGCGTACACAATTACTGCACTGATTACCGAATGCGTTTCGATATGTTTAGGTTTAGCGCTATAGGAACTGCACGAGAGTTGGGGAAAATCGAGTTAAATTTATACGGGAGATTTTGTTTTGCAATAAGTATGTAAAGATAACCTCAACAAACTACCCAGTTTCTTCAAGCAACAGACCATTAGACTTAAAATACGGATGATTAGGCAATCCAGACGTCACGTTAGTTTCCCGAAGGTTGGCAGACGGATGCATTCCTTCTGACGTTGTATTGAATCACCAGGTGTTGGGAATCCACGTCGCCATTCGGCACAAGGTCTGAATAATAAGTCGTGACATCGATTGGTATCCGTGCGATGTTGCTCAAGTGCCTTACAGCGGGAAGGATTTTGTTTAGTGTTTAATTGTTAAAAGCGAAGGTTATTTTGTATGGGTTTCCCGTAGATGTAGACGCAGTATAATTTGTGTTCTTGGAAATGCGTTTCGTTCCGTCAATTTTGTTACTTATTTGTAGCAGTGAAGAGTAAAAGAGCAGCTTCTGACGACACAAAAAAAGAAAGTGCTTTACGCATGCGGTCGTATTTTACTAATAGAGGTAAGAATAGTTTTGTCTCTCTTTTACGAAAACAGTTGGATGGATTCTGGCGAAACTTAAGAATAGAACGGAATAGTAATCGGAGACTTAGTCAAAGTCAAAGAGCCTTTGCAACGTAATTTACGAGAACAAAAAATGAATCTAGTAATTCCAAAATGATTTTTCGTATGTAGAAAATCGGAAGAAACTTCATTTGTACTTAATGTTTTAAAATAGATATATTATTATAATGGTAATGGTTATACTTAATGGGGACAGTTTAGTTGCTCAAAATTTGTCCGCTCGGTAATCATCCGGTTGTGAAGACATTTTGGAAAACAATAATGGATCTATACAGATTGAGCAAAATTGTAGCGACAGAAAACAATGCAGTTTGCTAATCGCCCAATTGATTGTAAATAAACAATATATTGCACTCGCCGTTCAGTTATAGAGCCATTGACGGCGTTTGTGTATTTATATAGAAATGTTATTGTGTACTTTTGTTGTTGAATTTGTGACGGAACATGCAATAGGCTGTTTCTGGGTCATGTTATGTCAAATCTACAGACTTTTGTCAAATAAGTACTCGTTGTGACGTAATGAAAATAAGTTGGACGTCATTTTACAGTATAAACTTAAGCATTCGAGGTCCTAGAATTTAAACCTTCGAATACTATTAGTTATGTTGAATTCTAGCTCAATGTAAAATACTTGTATTCAAGGAAGCCAATCCTACATAGTTGGTAAAAGACTAGGGAGATGATGAAGAAAAAGACTAAACGAACACACCGGTCATCTGCAGATTACTTTCGTATTTTCTTAGGATAGGTGCCACGTATGCAGAATGGATGGGGACAGATGGGCAAAAGTAGACACGCAGTGGTTACCGGAAAGTGGGCGTCACCGAGGGAGGCCTAGGAAACGCTGGCGAGACGACTTACAGTGCTTTATGGAAGATTGACAAGAGAAGGCATTAGATAGACAGCAGTATAAGGCCGTGAGGGAGACAGCCCAGCAGTGGGACAGTATAGGTTAAAAAAACACCCTGATATCGAAAACCATCTTGAGGTTATTTGAGAGAGATTTTCCAAGAAGAAACCGGGTGATGAAAAGCTTTGACAGCTCACCTGTTTACTGCTCCTAAAGCCAGCTAGAAAATGTTCTACATAATACCAGTAGTGCAAATGATCCACGGCCAGCGTGGCCCACTTGTTCACACAATGGTTCAAATACCAAACATTATCAGTATGCTCAGCTGCTCAACACAGACGATACGGGTCTAATGAAGGTTTATGAATGTTCTGCTAAAATCATTGAGCGATTATATTTACCTATTAGACGGTAAAAGGTTCTATTAAACAGATGTTTTTGTAAAGGCCCTTATTGTATTGTATGGCGTTGAAAAGGTTTTGTGTAAAACATCGTATTGTTCCCTTGTCTTGTTTGCTAATGAAAGAGAAAATGCCGAAAGTGTGGTGAGATCGTGATTGTGTTTTGTTTTATGTAACCAGAGGGCCTAGACGTAGACAAGTGGCATTGTAGAATAGATAACGAAAACGAATAGATTGTCAAATGAATGGAATTGACATAAGCTTTCGCTAAACAATTTGACATCTCCATACATTTGACAATTTATTCGTTTTCGCTATCTATTCTACAATGCCACTTGTCTAGGGGGGCAGGTGGACTGGGGAAATAGGGGCTTAAAGTAGGAACGGTCGAAGTAATCATAATATTTAGTACAAGCTGTTCCTCGCGGTTTCACCCGCGTTACGTTAGGTTTTTGGTTACTGCCTCGCTCCTGTGGGACATAGCGTGATATGATATAGCCTATGTTACTCAGGGATAATGTAGCTTTCAAATGGTTAAAGAATTTTTAAAATCGGCCCCGTAGTTCTTGAGCCTATTCATTACAATCAAACAAACAAAGTTTTCCTCTTTATAATATAAGATGAAGGTTTTTTGTATCTGTGTGTAATTTCTTATTGTTGTACGTATGTTAGTCACTTAACTTTTCCGAAACAGCTCGATCTATGGGTACAATTTTGTGTGTATATTCCAGTAGGTTTCTAGATAATTTGTATGTCTTTCCTCGTGTATGACATGATTCGGATGACTCCAGCTAAATTCTCTGCATAATAATTTTATGAGTGATAATTAAGTATTAGCTGTTTTGTAATGGAACTAGTGATAATATTTCTATGCCGGTTACAAGTTTGATACCCGCAATATCAGTTTTCACATGGAAAAGTGGTATTAAAACGACCTCTCTCTCACTCAGGTTTACTTAGCCCCACAAAAAATCGAGCAACCAAATTACTCTAACTTTAACAAAGTGCTGTCTAACATTGTTACTTAACAGTACCCCCTCAATCCTCATTACAAAGGTCAGAAAGACCCACTAGCAGTTTCGCTAAGTAGTTACGAAGCGCCGGGGACTATAAATAGGTAAATGGGTTGGCTAATTACCTGTATGCTCAATAGGGGATGAGTCGACACTAAGGGGTTGTGTGACTTTGTGAGTCCGTATTATGCAAACATATGGTGTAGGGTTGGCGAGCTTGATGTGGGATAAAATGTTGAGGTTTTTGGTTGGTTTAGCTGTGTTTATTATTTTAGTAATGTATATATTACATAATTTCTATGTATACTTATATATAAAATGTTAAATTGAATTATTTAATATATCAACGCACAGCCCAAACCTCTGGTCTGATTTTTGATACTACGCGGGCAAAACTGCGAGCGAAAGCTAAAAAAATATTTTAATGAAGCAGTTTTTTTTTCCACAGTACTTTTTATTGGATAGAGACCACTAATAACCGAATTTTCGAAATTAAACCCCTAATTAATGTGGTAAAATAGTTGATGAAAGTGAAAGCGAACGTGGAACGGGCGATTCTGAGAAAATATGTTGTTCGATTAAAAAATATTTTACTTTATAAAGCTCTTTCATTAATAAAGCAGAGCAGTAATCAATGATGTTACTTAAGGCGGGTGAAACTAAACGCCGAGTTCAGCTGCTGTGAAATAAGCATTGTTCTAAGATAGAGCGAAAGAGCTTGTCAGTCAATTTGTCTCTCTAGCAGATCATTATAAAAAAATACTAACTCCCTGTGATTTATCGCAGACTCAGACAAATAGGACCAGAATCAAATTATTTTACGGAATTTTGTCATAAAGTAAGGTACCCCAAATTACGTACAGTCGTCAAATTCAATAAAGTTAAGGCCATAAAATACGATGAAAAAGCAAAAACAAATATTTAGCTAAATACATTATTTAGATTCAGCAACCGTAAAATCATTTAGTCGTAAACAGAATACAAGTTTAAAAAGTCTATATTTTTCGTCAGAGTCAAATCAATGCCTATCCAAAAAATAATCAAAATTGGTACAGCGTTTGAAATAAAAAGGTGCGAATTAAACTAAGACAGCTTAATGTAAATTAGTATGGATATAGAATTGAGTGAAAGCTCCGAATATAACGTAATATTTTCAACCAATCAACGTTTCTATTGAGTATATTGAGCCAAATCCGGGACTCCCAGGGGAGTGAGTACTGAAGTAATGATATTACCTCGAAATTGGATACAGCAATCAGTCCCTACGCCAAGTATATTGATTTATTTCACCGTTCCTTGTTCCACTTATACTTAGGCTAAATACACTTAACTATATTTAATTTAGGGCCAGCTATCAGCATCATATTCTCAAAATAGTCCTTATCTATAAGATAAATGTTGCGGAATGTTTATAATAGTTACCGTGACCCTGGAACATAAAGGGCAATCGAAGGAACATGAGTGGGTTTCAGTCAGTAAAAGTCTGACACGCCCTCCCGCCGCACCCAGGACGGGAGCAGTCATTTGATGATTTCCCACTAACCAAAAAAAAACCAAGATAAATTCAAAAATAGAACAGATTTTGTATGAATTAATCTGCCAGATTTTTAATCAGAAGTTATCAGAAGAATGTGAAACGGGCGGTTAGTAACAAACAATTGATAAATTAAGTAATTATAATTATGTTATGAAAATGTTTTTGTTGTAATGATAAAAGTTTCATTGTATTTAATAACAGATCAAGTGCAAAACTCGTGGTTTCCCTTGCAGTCATTGTTGAGATTAGCTCAACCAAATTAACGTACGGACTCTTCAGCTTTATAATAATGTTAGTACCTAAGTATAGATTTGATTACTTGCTAAAACAATAGTATTTTATAGTATCGCTCTTTTATAGCCGCACTGTGTGTGGACATCTCAAGCAGATAACTGTTACCCACTAATTAAAACAGTCATTTCAGTAGTCCCGTATTGGGCGGCAACACGGAATTTTATTTTTTTAACTCTTGTACACCATCCTTACACAGGCGAGATCAGTTAAATGTAGCAAAGGGGGTCTTAAAGGCCTTTTTTCAACCAGAAAACTCTTACCCAAAAGAGAAAACAGTTCTTTTCAGTAGTACCATGTTGGGCGCCAACAAGAAATATTAAGTTTTGTATTCCGTGGGCGCCATCCTTACAAGCATCGTAGATATAAGTAACTATAGAACGCTAACCCTACTTTGTACCTACTGCTCAAATATTAAATATGTTTCGGCACGAGTTGACTAAACTATTAAATACTGAGGTGTTAACTGGAAGTGGTACGTCAACGTAGAAAGATTTATGACGTCACTGTCGTGCGTAATTTCAGTTTGGGAAAATTCTTGGGTGTTAATATTTTGGATAGTAAATGTTTCTTGCTGTTTCACATGCCCATATGAACGCTTGTCCGTATTTTACTGCTTTAGGTTAAAATCATTATTTAGTGCGTAAGAAAACTGCTGGGCATATTTTTTCGTTTCTGGCTTAGTCTTAAGGTTTGGTTGGCGTTGATTACCATATTTTTAAACTGACTGATTCTTGATATAGTTTCGCACAGCCCAAACTAACTGATCTAAGATACATGAAATTTAGAGGGTGTTTTCTTTGTAAAGAGTATGTTGCCAATAAGATAAGATTTTTGGAAATCAACCCCGAAGGGGCAAAATATTAGATCATTTGATATCCATGCGAGCGATGCCGCGGACGGATGTAAGTTTACGTATAAAAAAAGATGTGTTATCTTTACTACCATATTTGTTAAGTAAATTTCTTACGTTTTTCAGGGTATTAGAACAATGTGTCCAGTAATTCAATGAAATTAAGTTTGTCTCTTAATAGTAAGTATATTGTTGTGGGACTCTCGGGGGTCTTGCGTCGCTTCATAACTGACTGAGGAGATTTATAGCAGTGTGACATTCTTACTATGCTATGCTTTTCTTCTAGAAATATTCAACGAGGTTTCAACTATTTTTTATGTAGAGTATTGCATGAAACTCTCCTACAAAAGCAAAGGCTAGCGTAACTCTTAAATTACTTTCGTATTCGTTTCCGTGACTATAGCATCCGTTTCAACAAATAGGTCAAGACAGAATACCCTTATCAACATAAAGATAAGCCTTCCTACCAAGCTGTCTCAAATATAGATCTACCATTTAGTTTTCCTCGAAGGTCGGTCAGTCGCTCCATCAGCTACCCACCTGACACCACGATCTGTGATAAGATAAACTACTTCCGAACCCTTACAAGTTCTACGGTATTCATTTGATTATAGACAAAGGTCGTATCTTCTATCTACGAGTATTTGATTTTAAACGGGGTGGAATTCGTTATTGCTATCTATGCTGTAAGACAGTGGTTTGGGGCAGACCTTGTGTATAACTAAAGTATGCGTATTAGAAGCAAACCCAATGAGAGTATTAACCATGGTATTCAAGCCAATAATAATATATTATGTAATCGATGAGGTCGTGTTGACTAGATTTAGAAATATTGTTTAATGTCTGTGTGCCGAGACTTATTTACGGAGGCTTCAAAGGCTATGTTTTAGTAGGATGTAGGAACGGAAAAAATGTTGAATATTTTACTTTTGCTAGTCGCAAGAATTACGGCACTATAATCATAGTGGATTTACGATAAGGCAACTATTACATTTATAGCTTTGCCGATTTTGCTCATTGCTGCTCAGTGATAATTTAGTATGTGATTAAATCCATTGTGGGCTGTTGTTTTTCGCTTTTTTATGTTTCAGTCTTTGAGCGTTACATATAAATTTAAATATTTAAAAGCAAAGCAAGTACACTGCACACATAAGTACTACTAGTTACTAATAAAGAAAAGCGTTGCCCAGGATGAGTAAAGCACTTTCCTTTTTTCACTGTAAGCCTCAAAATTCTGCTCACAAAAACAAACTACATTTTATACTCGTAAGCCTTCTTTGACAGTTCACCACAATTCGTAAATCTCCGGATTGTGGAAGATCAGGTACTAAAGGAAAATGGACAAAAACTGGAGCTTCGGTTTTGCATCAAACTGGATGCAAAACCGAAGCTCGAGTTTTTGTCAATTTTCTTTAAGTACAGACGGATTACAGACGATAGCGAGAGCGCGGATATTATGTCATCCATATTAAAATATAATAAAACGAGAGAGTAGTTTCGAACAGAGTCTGTTCAACAGACTGACTTTTATTTTTTAAACCTCTTGACCATAGACTATACATTTAGTACCATAGAGAAATTATAGATCACACTACATACACTGTTTAGACTATTATTTTAATACATATATAATAATACCACCACTTATTAAAATAATCTAAACACAGTTATTTCTTAACATTTACAACACCAATTTTCTTAACAAAATTATTATGCTTTACTTTACATAGACTTTTAGTAAATAGATCAGCTGGCATTTCTACAGTACTTAAATACTTTATTGTAACTAGTTTATTTTCAATAGCCTCTCTAATAAAATGGAATCTGACATCAATGTGCTTGCTTCTTTTGTGGTACATCGAGTTTTTTGAAAGATTTTGGGCACTTTGATTATCATTATACATAGTTATTGACCCATTTTTCCTATTTACTAGTTCATGTAACATGTTCTTAAGAAAAATAGCCTCTTTACTGGCCTCACAAATCGCCATATATTCGGCTTCAGTGCTCGATAATGCAACTGTTTGCTGTTTTCGACACTCATGTGAAACAATACATTCTGAGTATATAAAACAAAAACCAGTATAGGAGCGCCTATCAACAGTATCTGAGGCCCAATCTGCATCAACAAATCCAACAATATCTGAATCATTTTTTACATACATTAAACCAAAAGATTTTGTATTACTTAAATATTTTAGTACTCTTTTTGCATGTTTCCAGTGGATTTCACTAAAACAATTATTAAATTGGCTTAAATAGCTGACACAAAATGATATATCTGGTCTCGTTAATACTGAAAGATACATCAGGCTTCCTATCAATTGCTGATAAGGATATTGACTTGATACATTCTTACTTTTTTCAAGTTTCAAATTTACCTCCATAGGGGTCTCTGCACTTTTACAATTTTTCATATTAAATTTAGACAACAATCTTTCTATAAATTTTTCTTGATCAATACAAATCTTATCTTTTTCTATCTTAACATTCATACCCAAACACTGCTTTAATTCACCTAAGTCTTTTAACTTAAAGCTGGTACTTAACTGACCTTTTAGGTAATCTACTTCCTTGTTACAATTTGAAAAAATGAAAAAATCATCAACAAACAGAGCTATAAAAGTTTTAACATTACCATGACTTTTTATAAACAAACATGGTTCATAAGCAGATTTCTTATAACCTAGCTCAAGTAAACAATTTTCAGCCTTTTTATACCAGGCTCTTGCTGACTGCTTGAGTCCATAAATGGCCTTTTTTAACTTAAGGACTTTACTCATATTATTTTCACATTTCAAATTCTGGGGCAATTGCATATAGACTATTTCATCAAGATGGCCATTTAAAAAAGCGGTTGTAACATCTAAATGTCTTATGCTTAAATCTAAGTTAACACTAATAGCAAACAATAGTTTCAAGGTAGAATATTTAAGAACCGGCGAAAAGGTTTCATTATAGTCAATGCCATGTACTTGGGTAAAACCTTTGGCCACCAATCTGGCTCTATATCTTACTGTATTGTCACTATTTAACTTCTTTTTGTACACCCACTTACACTGAACAACACAAGCATCACTGGGTTTCTCCACTAGCTCCCATGCTTCATTTTCATGGAATGACTGCAGCTCTTCCTCCATTGCTTGGCACCATTGTTCCCGTTCTGAGCAGTTCATGACATCATCATAGGTTAATGGTTCTTCTCCTATGTCTACATTAGTCATACTCACATTACTGTACCCATACCTGTCTGGTTTCCTCCTCTGACGTTTTTCTATACTTGGGTTGTCAACGGGCTCAAGTTGTACTAACTCATTCTCTGGGTCACAATATTCATCAGCACTGGACGAACCTCTGGAAGACTCATCATCGGGTACAAATGTGCTGTCATTCGGGTCAATCACCGATTGCTCTTCTTCTTCTTCTTCTGTCCTGGGTTCATCTGGCTCACTCTCTTTCACTACAGCTTGTATCATGTCTTTACTTGTTTCCATGATGACAACATCTCTGCTGTTTATTATGCTCTTGGTGATAGGATTATACAACCTATAACCTTTTGTGTTCTCTGCATATCCAAGAAGTGTGAATTTTACTGCCTTTTTGTCCCATTTCAGTCTCTTTACTTTTGGAACATGAACCATTGCTGTACTACCGAATACACGTACGTGGCTAAGATCTGGCTTCCTCCTTGACCAGAGCTCGTATGGAGTTTTCTGTAAGCCTGAAGCCAAAGTTCTATTGCGCAAGTATACTGCTGTGTTTACGGCCTCAGCCCAGAATTTCTTCTCAATACTAGCATCAAATAGGAGGCATCTGGCTCTTTCCACTATAGTACGATTCAACCTTTCACACATACCATTTTGCTGTGGCGTGTATGGATTTGTTTTTTGGTGCACAATACCACACTTTTTCAAAAAACATTCTATCTCTGTTCCACAAAACTCCCCACCATTGTCTGTTCTCAGTACCTTGATGCACTTCCCTGTCTGCTTTTCTACCATAGCTTTAAGCTCCTGGAAGTACTTCACAACCTCGCTCTTCGACTTTAGGAAATAAACAAATGACATTCTGCTGTAATCATCGACAAATAGGAGAAAATACCTTGACATTCCTAATGAGACAGTCTCCATGGGACCACAGACATCCGCGTGCACTACTTCTAATACACTATCACTTCTGGTACCTTTGTGGGAAAATGGTTGTCTTGCTAGCTTTCCTTCACAACATGTGACACATTGGAACTTGTCAATTTCTGCCTTGCCGGGATATGAAATTCCCTTCACAGGTGGCGGGGTCTGTTCGCTCGCTTCGCTCGCTCACTCCGACCCCGCCACCTCCTTCTAACCTAACCTGTCCGAGTCGGGGCGCCCTAAAATTTTGATCGATCGCTCTCGGATTGACGATCCTTATTAGTTTTCAAAATATAATTGTATTAAGACATGATAAAATTGAACGAAACACCCCTCCGCCGTGAACGAAACGTAAAACGTCAAATTTGACATTTACTTTGACAATTTATCTAACCTAAAAATGGCGTATTATTTTTCATTTTGTATGGAAATATGAAAACTTCAAAAAAAAAATTCTCGTAAACCGTGAGTCTCCTAAACTCAAAACTACGTGAAAAAGCCTTCAGTTAGTGAGTACTATCTACAAATAAAATATGAACTTCCAACTCGACGGGTCATAATGGAAACTTTAGCCTATTTCACAAACTATCGACGGAAAAATTACTTTTTAACGCAAAATATGGAGTCTGGGCCCATAACCTAATAAAACGAGAGAGTAGTTTCGAACAGAGTCTGTTCAACAGACTGACTTTTATTTTTTAAACCTCTTGACCATAGACTATACATTTAGTACCATAGAGAAATTATAGATCACACTACATACACTGTTTAGACTATTATTTTAATACATATTTAATAATAAAATAAAACCTGTATGTGTGTATTTGGGCGAGAACATTTTTTATGTCAAATCTTAGAATCAATTTAATCAAATGGTGTTATAATTTGCACTAACAGGGTAGTAAAGGTTTGAGAGGCAGTCATTTGTCTCTAAGTAAAAAAATGATATTCAGTTTGATCCAGTTAGGCTGAAAGACGGGTTTATTCCCGTTGTCCCCGTACGCCGTGTCCCCGTCCTACGGGGACAGCGGTACTTCAATTAAATATTTGAAAATAGTTCCCGTTGTCCCCGTACGCTGTCCCCGTTGATATAGTTGAATAAAATAGGTAAAAATTATTGCCCACAGTCCTCGTTTTTTCTTTTCCCAACAAACAAAGTGTAAGTATGAAACATTGATCATTGATCATCATCAAACTAAACTTCAAATTCACAGTAATTTTTAATTTTCACACTTGACTACTTAATTAGATTAGCCTTGGGACCCGGTAGATTAATATAAAGGATTTAGACCTGGTTTTCAAGTAAGATTTTTTATTTAATGAAATGCCCCACAGCGTTACAGGACGTTATTTTTCAATTAAAGATTGAAAACTTAAGAGAACAAAAGTACTAGGCAAGCAGTAACGTGAAGTAGTCATGAGCGAAAATTTAAAATATGTGGTGGATCACGTTTTCCATTTACCACTTCACGTTACTGCGCGCCTAGTACTTTTGATTGAATTAAGTAGTCAAGTGTGAAAATTAAAAATTACTGTGAATTTGAAGTTTAGTTTAGTATACGGGGACAACGGGAACAAACCGAAAGACGACGCTATCTTAGTTAGGCAAAGGCTAAGGAGATGGTGATCTATAAATCAGGTGGTCTGATGTAAATAAAGTGTATTGTTTTCGGGTTTGTAGAAAAATAGGGTACATAATATAGAATTTACGCAGACTAGATACAATTACAAGGGACGAACCATGGACGAACGGTCGACAAAAGACGAACAGATGATCGAATTTGTCAACTCAGTACAGTTTGACGGAGATGGAGTGAAACAAATTATGGACAGAAATAGGAGGGATATTACAGGACAAATAATACGGAGAGATACTTTGATTGAATACTCTCAGCCAAAACGTATAATTGGGTTTCTCCATTAGGATTTTCTGCTGCCGGGAGTTTCGAATTTGATAGTGTAGACTTAAAGTCTATCATTTGAATAGATTAATGGCAGTTTTCGCAGTAATCTGAATCTTAATAGTCTGACAACCAGACGTACTTAATGGAGTATTGTAACTCAGTGACTGGATTGTCGATCAATGTAAAATATTAGTAACCGGCTGCATCTGGTTAGACTGACCGCCGATTCCGACATAGTTAAGAAGAGGCTTAGTAGTTGACCACGAAAACGCATTTTGCAAAGTCAAAGGTACGTACTCTCATCCTTTAAAAAGGACGCGCTAAAAACATTGCCTACTCATTTCACCTAGTTGATCCCCAGATACATTGAGGAAACCGATGTACTGCAACAAAGGGGACCTACCGAGTGACAAGGACGTCTAGCTCACCTCACTCAAACACATTGACACTTCTCAAAATACTTCAGTAACGGAATACAAATACACCCTTTATTTGGGCCTGTTGGTCTAGTGGTTAGTGACCCTAACTGCTAAGCCAGAGGTCGTGGGTTCGATTCCCTCCCAGGACAAACTTTGTGTGATGAGCATGATTGTTTGTTCTGTGTCTGGGTGTAATTTAAATATAATAACTATGAATGTATTAAAAAAGTATGTATGTATAACACAAGCTCTTAGCATGGGATCAGATGACCGTGTGTGAGTTGTCCTAAGATTTTTTTATTTTATTTAATAAACGAACTACAAAGTCCAAAACATAAAAAAGTTGTCAGTACAAAGGTTTGTCGCGGCGACAGCGCGACGTTGAATGATCGCGGTCCCTCCGGCGATGCTACACGATTACCGTCCTTCATCAATCTCTGGAGTTGTCCTCGAGACGAGTGTAATCGATTACTATCGGCTACTAGTGGAAGCCGTGAGGAACACGAACAAGATTCTTGTGTGTTTTATTTATTTAAACTTTATGCACATATGTGCAATGGCGGACGTAATGCCTTAGGCATTCTCTACTAGTCTACCCAGGGTGGTGCAGAGATTACATGGTAGGTGCACTAATAAAAAGAAAAAAAATAAACATAATTACCTACTTAATTATTTATATTAAAGTATATTCATATAAATACATACATACAATACAAAACAAAGAATGTAGTGACTGGTCAATAGACTCTGCTCATATGTTTTGAAAATGAATTCTCAATTTCCGTAATAATACCAGCCTATTAACTGTCCCACTGCAGGGCAAAGGCCTCTTCTCATACAGAGAAGGCACGAGCATTGATCACCACGCTTGCTCGAGACGGGTTGGCGATTTCGGACTTATATTAACTACGAGTCCAGGTTTCCTCACGATGTTTTCCTTCACCGATGTCTGTGATGTCTAAGATAAACTTTAGAAAGTAGGTACATATGAATTGAAAAAGTCACTTTGGTACTTGCTTAATCAATTTCCGTAATTTTTTAAATTTTTATGAATAAGCCTTTTTCATTCTTGTTGGCAACACATTAATTATATGCATTTTACAGTATCTATCTCCCACAATAATCCTCATATTTCCTAATCCATTCATCCATACTGGTTAAGGAGCAGCAAAATGTAGAAAAAATAGAATGGCCAAAATACAAGCAAAGTTTCTGTCAAAATGCATTTTAAAAAAAATTTGACACTTTATTAAATTACTGGTAATTACTACCTCAGAAGCTCTATGTAAACAAAGGGCAATGAGTACCGACTGTAAATAAGTAACTTTAATATGTACTTGTTGCGATTTTTCATTTGGTTGTTTGTTTTCGTAATATTTTTTTTAGCAAAGGTGAAGTGACGTCACGAAACATTATATTTCTAAATTTTGATCTGCTCTCAAGCAATTTTGCACTCTTGAGTAATTACTCAAAGTACTTATAAAGCTATCTGGCTTAAATGCATATAATTTCAAAGAGTATTTTAAACATTTGTGTGCAATAATGGCGTACTTATGCCATGCATCTAGGTTGAGGTTAAATACAACTGTAACATATTAGTTACTAGCTGTGGGTTTCGCTGCGTAAAATTATTTTTTTAAACTTATACAAAAGTAAGTACAAGGTCATCCTTCCAGAACACCATTTTTGGGGATAAAGAGTATTATCCTATTAACCAGATTCAGCTGAATACTAGTATGCGATGTGAAGCCTATCAAACCTCCACAATTCAATCACCGGCCGACACAATCCTCCTTGCTTAGACTTAGACTGATCACACAATCGGGATCAACGGCTTTACCTGCTTTCCGAGGCACGAGATGTCAGTGATGTAATAGATTAGTTTGAGGCATTAATCACTGGGCCATCACAACATGTTGACAAATAGGAAGCCTAATATAGTTGTGTCCGGATAGCGGCGCTTCAGCAGAAATATTTTCTTAACTGAACATGCTTATGTTTGGCCGATAGTACGTTTTCAAAGGAGTATCCACGTGGGATTGGTCGAGCCGCTACGGGAGACGGCGAGCCTTTTGCCGTAGTTTGTAGCAGGGCTTGAAAACGTTACCAATTCACATTAAAAATAACGTTAAGTAACGTTATTTCCATAGAGATACTTGCATATCGGTATGATTTGGTAGCGTTATTTAGTAACATAACATTAAAAATAGCGTTAAAAATTACCGATATTTTTAATGTTATTGTGAAAATAGCGGTAAACGTTGCCCTTTTTTCCAAGGCCGCGCGGGCGCGGCTTGGCGGGTAGTGGCGGCGCCGCGCCGCGCCGGTAACAAAACTGACTCA
Source organism: Athetis lepigone (assembly GCA_033675125.1). NCBI lineage: Eukaryota > Metazoa > Arthropoda > Insecta > Lepidoptera > Noctuidae > Athetis > Athetis lepigone. The sequence goes on from CM066214.1 coordinate 14,020,345, forward strand.
TACCGATAAAATTAACGTTATCGTACATTATAACGTTACGTATGTTTAACGGTAAAATGTGCCAGATATAACGTTAAATTTGGTAACGATACCATATTTTTAACGGTATTTCAAGCCCTGGTTTGTAGCTGTATGCCGTTGCGCCTTTAGTCGACGCAGTATCATATAAAATGCATAGTATCCAGATTTGGGCGTTGCAATGCGGCCCGGCTTGGGTGGCGGACGCTTTTTACTAGTTTGAATGAAAATTGTATTTCTTTTAATGGTCTACTTGTGTACAGAAATTTTACTTTTTACATAATAATCTATCTTAAAACATGTGAGCCTTAGACTTAAAGGCCACTTCGGCTACGAATCGTTAAAAAGCAAACCCTGAAAAACTTCTAGTTACGTCAAATCAACAAACAATACAATTTACTTTCGAATAGTGAACGAGAAAAAGTAATGAGGTTGGGGCGATAAGGTTGTATGGTTTAGTTGTATTACACCAGTCTTGTTACCTCTGTGCTCGGGGAAGATAAATGAGTCTCGATAGCATTACGGAGGGAATTCCTCGCGCACTCTAGTTTAAATTGTATTTTATATAAGTACCTTGGAAGATCTACTGAAGAATCTGTTGAGAGATTTGAGAAACTATCGTCACGTTATGGGATTTTTTTCGCTTGATTTGGATAAGAACTTCCGTTCTTTTGAGAGTTTATGCCGTAGGGTATCGCGTAGAAACTTTTTTAGCTAATGTATTTAAAATTATTTGTTCATGAATATACGTTTTAACACCAGTTCCTTTTAATGTTATTTGCACAAGGAAACGGTATAGTTTCGCCATGTTTGACGGCGACTGTGCAGAGTCATAGACCAGTTAAAAATAAAAAGTTTACTTTTATAACAGTCAAATGTTCCTCCTCTGTAAATGGATTATTTATTTTGGTGAAAAGATCACAACAGAATCAAATAAAGCAATTAAGCAAAGTTTTAAAGGAAACTATCAAAGCTAAGCAAGCTTTACAAAGTAACAGGTAAAAGTCAATCAAATACGAAACTAAGGAACCTGACAAGGCGGCTCGCACTTGGCCGGATTTCTGTGAAGTGAGCCGTCATCCCACTCTATGCTAGAAATTGACAGTTTACCTCAATCACATCAATTCACACTTAGATTATTAACCTATAGATTGAGCCACCGCGTGGCCGCACATGAGACAGCACTATAAAATTTCAATGTTGTCATTACGTAAAATTTTCCCGAAATATGACCAAAACCGTGAGGTGTTCCGTTGCAACAACTACTTATTACATTCATGTACTGAGTTGCGTATCATAATCCTTATTAAGAGTGCAAAATTATTTATATCGTAAGTATTATTTAAGTTACGAGTCCAGGTTTTCTCACGATGTTTTCCTTCACTGATGTCTGTGATGTCCAACTATAAAAATTATATAAAATTCCTTTTAAAAGGAAGAGGACACCTCACAGGGCATAAAAGAACTAATTAATCATCTGATTAATTTTATTTATTTAACTAGTTGCAATTTTATTATCAAGTTATGGGAAAAATAGAGCGGAGGTATGGTAACACTTTGAAAAACAAGTAATAGGTTATGTAGATAAAAATATAAACGATATCGCTAGAAAATGTCCTTAATTTTGATCGAAAGCCATGTAATTACATACACACAAATGTATTTATTCAATCAATGCACAATAACTTGTAATATTTGCATCCTTACGAGTAAAAAGTAACATTCTTATCTTGCTTTCTTTCTGTGCGGCTTTTGCAGCCTAAAATAGTGCATCCTCCCATTTTATAGCACAGAAAAAGCACTAAACACTTAACTACTGGAGTCAATTTCTCAAATATACATTAAAACTATTGGTTTAATTACCGAAATTGTTATAAAATTGTAAAAACTAATACGAGCCGACCATTTCAATGACAGTGACATCCCTTTGTTTGGCTAACTTTTCAATGTTCGCCAAGCGAAAACCGGCCACGCCGAACGAGACAGAGCATGTTATGCTTTGTCTCAATTTTCTTACGAAATTCGTATATATGCTTCTCACTTTCACACTTCTTTACAACCTCATGGCTACATCTATAGGTTAATAATCTAAGAATTCACATCTCAAAATAGGCCGACATTAAGCAGGCACATATAGAGTAATGTGCTATGATCGAAGAGGGTAATATGTATATACTTTTAGAGGTATGACTGTATGAGTAGCAGAGAGTATCCTTATCCTCCATTAAATGAAACAAGAAACAAACTCTGATCTCAAACGTTCTCATATTAGGTACGTCTAGATAAGTATTAGAAAACATGAAAAGTTTAACGTGATCAGTTAACGATCCTTCGCAATAATGTGAGTACCAATGTATTTGGCAGAATTTCGACAAAATTGATGATGTAACCTTTATAATTATGCCAACTATTTATGCCAAATATCTAACCCTACTCTATTAACCTAATTCACGGACAGACAGGTTATTAATAGTGGCCATAACTTGTTCTCAAGTTATGTTATGACATGCCAAAAATAGGAAATAGGGATTCATTTTTATATGCAAAGATATTATATCAGCCCCATTTAAATGTAGGTCTTACGCCAGTAGCATTTCAGTCCACAATAAGTATTGTTAATCGCGATGTTTTTATTGCCGTGCGGTTTCTCACGCGTGCTCCGCTCAGCTGCTTATATTTGATTCGAGTACAGTGGTCCGATTTGGTCCGATTTATGAGCAACAGCGTTGGATTATTCTGTATTACACTAAAGGCCCGGCTCCCCCAATGCGGATAAATAAGTTCGGTTCGTGTAGACCCTCACACATGTTTCATGACCATTTCGATTTGTTGCTTTTTAGTTTTTTATTGCTGACAGAAACCCTTGCAGGTTAATAACCCACATTGATTCCCAAAGGGGTATATCGACCTAAAAGTATTTCACAGGTCCAGCCAGACTACGATTTTCAAATTAACGTGAGTTGCCTTTCTGGGGTATAGTTAACAGCTAGAGGTCTAGTGAAAATGATGTTTTTTCTTACTTTTCCACTGTTTTTATCTGATTGATATAGTTTCAATCCAAGACATTTCAATTGTTTTACGTCTCGCTGACCTTCATTATCTCGCTATTTATTTTTATAGGTGTCAACTATTGATTCTAGCTGTCTGGAGTTGCAATGAAAAAAAAATATAAATAAAAAAAATCTTATCTCATACCACAATCAAAATCCGTCAATTTCCTCATCAAACTTCCTTAAAACCAAGAAATTCATTGACAAACAAGCAAACGTTCTTGCAATTCCACGCGCGACATCTTACACCTCACGCCTCGACACTGACCTCATTTCCCGCCGGACACAACAAAACAAAAATTCACAACCGGATTTTAAACATTCTCTCAAACACTCTGACCTCCGCATTTTCACTCATAAACATTGTCATGCGCACTGCTGTACACATTACTCATTCAGTTTCTAATGACGTAAACGATTCTATAAATCTTGCGTGAATGGGTCTACGTCAAGTGCAATATGATGAACGTGTTGAGAAATTATTTTAGTTTGGAGTTTGGGGTCTCTCTCTAGATGGTTATTCCCTCATCCGCCCGATAAGAACCAGGCCAGTGTCGACATCGACAGCACGTTCTGTTCCACGCGCGCCTGAAAGACCAGTCAGCACGTAACTAGGGCCAATGCCTACCGGGGTTGCGGAATAGTCCTAATAGTTACCGCGGCCCCGGAACATTGAGGCCTCTTGTTGACAACGGACAACGGACCGATTTTCATAATGAGCGACGGGCCAATGCGCACTTGCGCAGTGTTCAATAGGTTAGTGTGGGTGTCTGTTAACGCGACGGAAACGCACCCGTTGCAACTTTGCATAGAAACTCAACGCGTCATCCGTTGACAAAAACGGTCGTCAACAAGAGGCCTCAGGGCAACCGAAGGAACAAGGGTGGGTTTTAGTCAGTAAAAGTCTGACTCCCTACCGCCCTGCCCAGGGCGGGAGAAGTCATTTGATGATTTCAAATCCATAAAAAAAGGATCGTGGTTCAGCACTACGTTTCGTTCAGAAGCGGATGATCTGCAAGTTTCTGTCCTGCGCATTCCTTACGACCTTGTAGAATTTTGACGAGTCATTTATTTGATTTGAGAACGGCCGCACGATCTTTTGCCTTTGGTGTTCCCAACCACAATCAATTTGAAATTTGTGGTGATCTAAGTAAAATGCCTTATATGCGTCGAGCTGCCGTGCAAGCTCGACGCATTATTTGAGAATGTTTTTCTATTTAATAAAGGTAGAAACGTGTTAAGGTGTCGGCCGTGGTCGGCCGCCTTATAAACTGATTGTTAGACATTAAGCGATTAGGTTACTTTTTATCATTGAGTTATAAATGTACTACGTACTAGAGGAGCTATTTCAAACAAAATATGGCGCGTAATTTGGTGACAGCGGAGCATGCGCAGTGCAAGCGGGTGCCATAGATAACACCAATACGCGCAGATGCGACATATTTTTGAAGTTGACTTCTATAGGCTTCTTTAATATTATGTGCATTATGGGTATCGTTATAAAAATAGTTATAATTAAAATAAGAAATGTATAACATAAAATTATGTGAAAAATAATAATATAACAAAATAAAATAAAAAAAATATTGAAAGGGTAGTGAGGAAGTGTAGTGTCGATTGTGTGAGATAGAGTATCAGTGTCGGTCAGTGTATACGTGGAACTTAGCAGAGGCAAAATTTGTCGGGAAGTCGTGAATTTAGAAGATACATAGTATTTTCAGTTGCCTCACAATATCTTGTATGATTATTATATAAATGAAACGAATTTAAACTGTAAAAAATTTAATTCCCATGAAATAATATAATAGTACTCTTCTTGACTTTGTGGTGTATTTCTCGTTTTCCTTGAAATGAACGGAACATATTCGTGAATATTCTATTGGCAATCACGTGACTTTGCTGCGATTCTTCTGAATAAATTTAATCCAAAATTCTCTAGTACCTACTAGGAGACGGCCGACGAAACCTTAAATTATATATATATATATATATTTAATAAATAAAAAATATTAATATTACTTAATAATTTTTTTCTCATGATTATTTAACATTTTCTTGTTCGTAATTGTTTAACGTTACCCGACGTTAGTGTCCATTCTGCGCATGCAACAAATATTTTACTCTTTGATATTAACATCAACATGGCCGCCGTCGAGATGACTCGTCATACATAATTACAAATAATAAAATTAGGCATGTTTTAAAGATAATATTTTGAACTTACTGGTAAAAAATCAGTCCTTGAATTTTATTTATATTTCTCAAGCTGTTTGAACAGTATCTCAATGCACACGAAGGCATATTTTTTGACAAAACTTTGCACTCGAAATAGTCTAACTGCTGCAAGCGCTCGACATAGACTAAGTGAGTTAGGGTGCATGCACTCTAACTCGTGTTACAAAAAATTTAGTTGAGGTGACTCCTCTAGTACGAAGTACATTATAACTCAATGCTTTTTATTAGTAGTTGTAGAAATATACATAATAAATTTCATTAATATGTATATATAGGTTTTACTTAATTTGCTGTGTCAAAAATACATTCTGCATGCTCTACACAATTATAATTTGTGCTAAATTAAGGTCGGAGTCAAGCGACCTTCTCAATGCCGCCAGTGATGACAACGATTCCTAATTGCTGTGATGACGAAATGTTGATATCATCAGTTACTATAAAATTATAAGGTATCTTATATATAAAATTCTCGTGTCAATGTTAGTTACCTTATTCTCTGAAACGGCTTTACCGATTTTTACCAAATTTTATAGGCATATTCAGTAGGTCTGAGAATCGGCTACTATCTATTTTTCATACCCCTAAGTGATAAGGGTGGTTCACCCTTAACATTTTTAACATATACTTATATTAGGTATTTGTGGTAGAGTTTTCTAATGAGGATTTTAGTTCCTGGTTATAATCCAGATGACATATGGATGGATAAAATAAGTAGTTTATTAGTAAGGCAAGCATTGATATTTTCAAATTTTGCCGAAATGAATGTTTTGATCATGTTCTTACTTGCATACAAGTTTAACTAAGTCATCATCATCTCCCTAGCCTTTTCCCAATCGTGTTGGGGTCGGCTGCCAGCCTAACCGGATTAAGCTGGATACCGGTGTTTTACAATACAAGTTTAACTAAGTATATTGTAATAAAGAGATTTTTTGGTAGTAATCAACGCACAGCTAAAAATACTGTACTCGAAGCAGAAGAAAAACACTGGAAGTTTTATGACGTAGAGGCACAATAGAAAGCGTTTTTACGTCCATTTTCATCCCCAATTGTACCAAATAGGGGATAAAATCGGACGAACAACGAAAAATGTATTTAAGCGGACGTTATTAATCATAGCGATTATTATTAGCGACCGGGTAATTTTATTATCACGTGACATCCGAAATTGGAATATCAATCGGAATTCATAACAGAATATGGCCCGGTGCGCTGTCGTTATGACTCGCATTATTTGTATAAGATATGTACCATGTTTATAAACAACGACCGACATGTAATCATCATTCTATATAGTGATTTAGATACTGCCGGATGAGATATGGTCGTGAACGTTAAATGCCTGGTTGAAAATGACAAAATACCTATAGGTAAATTAAGTTGGAAATGACTATCCTATTAATATTATAAACTTGCTATCCCCAGTGGTTTCAACAGCTTTTTACCAGATCTTAGACTACTGTTCCTCTACCGTGGGTAATAGGCGTGATTAGATAGTTTTAGATTGTTACTGTAAAGATTTTTAATAATAAACGTTCAAGTTTTTGCGTGAAAGTGAAATAAACATTTATCCATCGATCCTCTTGAACTTTGTCTTCTCTAATATTAGTAGGATAGGATAAATCAATACTTTAATAAAGGTATTACCAATTTAATAAAACTCACGAAAGAGTTTTCACATTTTCAACTTACGATCAAAACTGGCCGCTATACCCAAAAACACAGGTGACGACCATTATTTATGGGTAGTAATAAAAGCTCCGACAAATAAAGAAGAATATTACTTACTCAAAATATTAAATTTACTGCCTAAAATACTTTCTTTCCGACTACTTTTTTCCGAATTAAAATGACGAAACGACCGAATGAGATACTGAAATCTCCGAAAAATAAACATGAACGTTTATTGCTATAATACTTTTTTACCAGCATTAATTACGTTCAACTAAAAACTCTATTAATTTACCAATTCTAATCTTACCAAACCTTAAAATACTCAATACATGATCGAGGGTGGGCTGGGTCGACGGAGCCCCGCTTCGCGGGGCTCCTACTTCTGGGTGGTTTATAAAAAATAACCACGAAGGGGATGGCGGGGTCTATTCGCTCGCTTCGCTCGCTCACACGACCCCGCCATCCCCTTCTAACCTAACCTATCCGAGTCGGGGGGTGCCCTAAAGTCTAGATTGCAACCAGTTTTCATTATTATTGAGAGTTAAAAAATAAATTTTGGTAACCAACAATAGAAATTAAAACAGTTCATGCAAGTTGTAAAAATATGATTATTTTCACGAAACCTCTGTTGTCGGTAACTTAGTAATTTGGTCAGAGATTTAGTTTTCTATTCAGAAATTAGGATTTTTTGTCGGTAATTCATTATAACGCTGGTTAATTAGAATAATAGTCGGCCACAGATCGCTGGAGATTAATTTGTTTGTCGGAACCATTATTAATTATTGAGAAAAATAAGAAATAAAAAAACCACAAATGGCGTTTAAAATTTTTCGACGAAAAAAGGCCAGCAACTCTTGTTTAATAATAAATTAAAGAAGATCCAATGAGGTTCTAATAAAAAAAAATAGTATATTATAACTTTCAACATACAGGGCCGTAGAATTTAGAGGTTTTACTGTCAGAAGTCTTAATAAAAGAGAATCTTAATAATTAAGAGTGTCTGTATAACGTGATGCTGTCAATATTTCATATAAAAATAAATAAAAAATGCTGTTAGTGTTTATTTTTTAAGCCGCCCAACGTAGTCCAAGTAGATTTAATTAACCTATACATACTTGGATGATATATGCAGATAGATAATGTATGCTGTTATAGTTATGTGAATTAAGAGTTCATTGTTCATTTGACAAAGGTGATATGTATTATATATAGCCTGTATGTCGGGATGGCCTAGTGGTTAAGGCGCCCGCATCTAATACAAGAGGTTGTGGGTTTAAATTCGGGCAACTACCAATGTGACTTATTCAATTTTAGTCATAATGTACTTTCTTTCATCACAAACATCGGTGAAGGAAAACATCCTGAGGAAATCTGGACTTGTAGTCAATATGAGTCCGAAATCGCCAATCCGCCTTGAGCAAGCGTGGTGATCAAAGCTCGTGCCTTCTTTATATGAGAAGAGGCCTTTGCCCTGCAGTGGGACAGTAATAGGCTGGTATAATTATTATTTTATAATATAGCCCGTATGTTGACCGCCCTTCGGCCACTTTGGAAACTAGGTACTCGAAACCAATGCGAAAACAGAATCTTTTTTCTTCTTTCCAAACCTCCGACCTCTTGGTAAAACCAACTGAGAAAAAATCTAATAACTATATTTTTATTCCTGGTTATGTTTTTCGACCGAACCTCATCATTCCCGAGCGTTTTTCGACCGAACGTCTCATTCTACAGCCTAAATCGTTTAACGGATTTTGACATATGAGGTGTCATTGAATTCGTCTCAGTTCTGTGTCTTCAGTGACATAGTGTAGGTATATCAATTTGAAAAAAAAAGCGAAAGAAATAATAATAAATATAATCAAAAAACTCAAAACTGCAATTTCGAAGAAGAAACGAAGCCACCGGTTTTTTAATTATTTAATTATTATTTTTAAACATAATCACTCTACATATACTACATACTCATTCGAAACTTCAGTAAATAAACCTTATTCGGATCTCCGCTAAGCCACACAATGAACACCTAATTATTCATAATGCATCGTCCTATATGATTATTCACAATCATTGAATGATCTGAACAGATAGCGTTATGGTTGTTTATACATGCACGCGCTGAATGCGTCGGTTACGGTTTACGGTAAGGTTGCTGCTGACTAGGAGCGGTTAGGTTATGCGTAAAATTGAGGCAAAGGCAAGAGAAAGTATTATAGTAAAATAAAAACTTTTTTCAAAAAAATAATAACCGCCTTCAAAAACTAAAAACCCAAAAATAACAAAAATTTCGGAAGTCTGTGGCGACACAAATTAATTGGCAGAAGAGAAGCCACCGACTTCCGAAATTTTTGTTATTTTTGGGTTTTTAGTTTTTGAAGGCGGTTATTATTTTTTTGAAAAAAGTTTTTATTTATTACTTTTTAGTGTCGACTCTGACGTGTTCTACAACCGATGCCGAAGCACACATCGTCTATGAATATTTCGTCAATTTTTTTTGTTCTTGGTGAATTTTTCGAGAAGCACTAAACCGATCGCCACAAAATTTATATGGGACCACCCCTGAATCATGCCTTATCAAACAAAAAAAGAACCATCAAAATCCGTTTACAATTGACGGAGATATCGCGTAACAAACATACAAAAAAAAAAAATAGAACATACAGACGAATTGAGAACCTCCTCCTTTTTGAAGTCGGTTAAAAAATAACTTATGGTAAACAGATAACCGGTATTTTCCGTTGAACCGGTAAATTCCCAATAATATGATGTTGCATAAATGATAAAACATGCAAGTTGAAATGACGCGCTATGTAATCGTAACTTGTATACCTACGTCATTTTATAATCTATACTAATATTATAAAGAGGTAAAATTTGTAAGTTTGTAAGTTTGTATGTTTGGGGTAATCTCTGGAACTAATGAACCAATTCCAAAAATTTTTTCACTGGTAGAAAGCTACATTATTCCGGAGTGCTATAGGCTATAAATTATTTTTATAACATGTATATTAACCGAGCTATCGCAACTTTTGTCTAGCAAGTCGGAAAAAATTACCTCATAAAACAGAATTATTTGCGTGCGCTGCCTAAACAGTTGCTTAAAATTAAAAACAATGTATGGCAACTTGGTTTGTCTTAATTATTTCTACAAAAATTCCACGATACCATATCTCTATCTTTTATATTTTATCTTTTATACTTCTTTTATTGCATTAAAAAAATGATTTTTCGGCATACTTACGTTTGGTTGATTATTTGAGCAACAAAATATTAATTCTTATGACAATAAATTATTTCAGTATCACAAGGACATCATACAGATAAGATTTGCCATTTACAGTATGTCAATTGGTCATATAGTTTCGGAGATAATATAAAATTACTAAAACACAAAATGCCCCTAGCGTAATTTTCATTGTGCGGAAGTCATTTATAATTATTATTTCAAAAAATATCTTCGGAGATATTCACAGTTTTAATATCACTCCGCAGCAAGCAATATAAATGATAGTATGTAATAGAAACTGCTTTTTAGCGAAAAAATGCCGCCTATTGTACTCTTGCATATTTGTTTGTATTGTCCTTTACTGTTTTTGTCCTATTGGTGTACAATAAAGAATATTGGCCGATGGCTTTGCAAGATATTCGTAGCTTATACATCAGAATAACACATCTGGGTCGTCATAAAGGCGTGTGTAAGAGGTTACGGGTTCGAATCCGGGCAAGTACTAATGTGACTTTTTTAATTCATATGTACTTTCTATAGTACATATGAATGTGCATGGATACCGCAAGATACTGCCTGCCTGATTCTTGCCGGCATACCGGTGTGGGTACCACGCATAGTGGCACGTGAAAGTGCAACGCTGGGGCAAAACTCACACACACTCGGCACACAGAGCTCCGGCGGGATCTCATGGAGACTGCGACTGTCGCAACTCAGTGCTGGTCAACCCTTGAGGAGTGGCTGGAATGACACCTCGACACTCACGTATCGCCCGACACAGGTCCTCACCGCACACGGACATTTCGGGAGGTTCCAATGTCGGATTCGGGAGGAAGTGACGCCTGCGTGACACGGTGTAGCATACGGTGGAGGTAGGCCCCGCTTGGGCGAACCACCACCGTGTCGTTGCAGAGGCGATCGGCGCTGGTTCAGGCCATGCTTCGGGGCGAGACTGAATAGGAAGCCGTCGCCTCCTGCGAAGCAGACACGCTGGAGACGAAAGCGGCGGGGCGCGTGGGGCAGCGTCAAGCTTCACGCCCCGGATAGAGACCCAGGCTTAGTTGTCAAGAGTCGCAAGATGATGGCCACTGGAGGGGTGGGCCTGCGGAAGGCGAGTGGTAGGTAGCTCGCCGCCCGAATAGGACCAGACCCGTGTCGACGGGTGTGTCGATGCTTCTAATAGTTACCGCGGCCCCGGAATATATAAGGGTAACCAAAGGGACATTATTGGATTTTAGTCAGTAAAAGTCTGACCCTCCTTCCCTCTTCAGGGGCGGGAGAAGTAATTTTTATGATTTCCTATCCATAAAAAAAAACGCCATTGGATATGTTTTGGATTCTTTTACCATGGTCAATGTAGCTCTTTCACGCTTATACAACCCCAATAATCTTTTTGTGTACGCTCAAGATAGTTCCACAGTTAATCCGTACTAATATTATAAATGCGAAAGTAACTCTGCCAGTCTGTCTGTCCGTCTGTCTCTTCTTCACGCCTAAACTACTAAACCAATTTTGAATGCAATTTGGTACAGACATAGTCTGGGACCCGAGAAAGGACATAGGATAGTTTTCGTCCCGGAAATCCCCCTGAAACTGGAACTATTATTCCACGCGGACGAAGTCGCGGGCAAAAGCTAGTTTTATACATAAAACTGTATTTGTTTCTGTCAGTTCCGGTTTTAATTTAACTTTCAAAAATTTACAATTTACGTCAGCCATTTCTACGTAAATGGGAATAATCGCCATTTATAGGAACGTCCGCATTTTAATATCAGCCTCAAATATGCCTGTATTTCCGATCAATAGCTAATCCCATAATTATACTCATATTTAGATGAAGAAACAAGCCTTCCAAGAAAATAAATAAATGTTCTATGTATCTCGCTGAGTTGATTGAGCAGAGGTCAACGCCATTTAGTTCATACTTTATTAAGTTTTTTATTTGTAGCGCACATTGCGCGAATAAATTGTCTTTCTTTCTTCTTTCTTTCTTTACTTTAGGTGTTGGACGGCATCTTATTCAAGGTATGAGCCCTCATACCTTGAATAATGGCCTGAATGAGAGAGAAAATGTCCGCGGTGCGCTCTTTATTACTAGCATTTTTTTTTGGTGATTGCGAAATCATCAAATGACTGTTTCCGTCCTGGGTGCGGTGCGGCGGGAGGGCGTGTCAGACTTTTACTGACTAAAACCCACTCATGTTCCTTCGATTGCCCTTTATGTTCCAGGGTCACGGTAACGATTATAAACATTCCGCAACCTTTATTACTAGCATTAGGTTGCTTTTGTCCGCTTGCAGTATAGGCGAGGTGCGGTATTGCAAGAGCCAAGTGCAACCTTATTGTAGTACTAATAAATGTGCACCGCAGACAAAGGACAGCATTTTGGTACCGTCGTTTTTAGTACCACCTACACATCGAAGTCAAAAACTTAACTGACTAGTCTACAAGACCTGCATGCGGGTTCAGTAAGTAAGTACTTACGTTATTACCTATTTCAAAATAGTAGTTTCTTCAGACAGGTTGTTTATTAAAAAAATAAATAGTAGGCTACTAATTACATTCACGTTATATATGATTGGTCTTAGACCCCAAACGAATCCTTGTTACCTACAACTGAATCGGATGCATGGAGTAGTCCAGTAAGCGTTCACCTTAACATCACGTAATGGTAGAAAAATTCTCGCGTGTGTAACTAACGCGATTATGGTGTTTACCGCACGAAAACCTTCACTCAACAAGTTTCAAATAAGAAAATGTAAAAGTTACTTTCTTCGTTATAAAATTGATGTAAAATGCGTAGTAGACGTTTGGAGCAATGAAATGGAGACCATTATCATAACATATAGGATGCTGAAAAAAACTCCCTGTGAATTTGGTTTTAAATAAATGCTAGTTATTTAATGTAATTTTTAGTAGCTCATTCCCCAGCCTTTTCAGCTATGCCATGGTCGGCTTCTAGATCTAGACCTCCACAACTTTAGTCAGTCTAATCAAGAGATACCGCGTTACCGGTACTTCTTGGGTAGACAGATTGTCAGAAATTCTGAATTCTCACTAGCGTAACTACTGACAAATAATAATCAGGATCATCGGCTTTAAATAGGTAAATTAGCTCTGGAAAATTTTAGAAGTGACCCGCGGGGTTATTACCTATGAAACAGCAATTAACAATATTTGCGCAGTGATCGCGCGATCACCGCGCGATCGTCAAAAAAAATCGTATTATGTATGAACCGATTGCTAATCGCTCGCTGATTGTTCTAATACACTTATTGCTAGGATGACGATAAAGTAGCAATCGCTGGAACTAATTAAATATCACCTTTAAAAAAAAACTTAACTTTGCTCTTAAAAACCATACTAAATACAAAACCAACAAACGAAAAATGCATATTTTAGTTAACTGATTGCTCCACAGAGGCAGCACTATCGCTAGATTGCTATTTGACGTGACGTATTTTGAATTGACGTTTGAGCAACAAATATTGTAAAATTATCGCGATCGCTCGGCTATTGCAAGATAAATAATCCCGGTGCGGGTTCTCTATTACTATGAACATGGGATATATTTACTCTATAGTGCAAGTGGGCTACTACTATGTGGAAACCGAGTACCCCCTAAACATTAGTAGACATTCCCTAATTATTATGATTGCCACTTTCAGAGATGAGAACTATTAGGTACACAAGTATAACGAGCCAATTATGTGGTTTCAGTTCTCACGATTAGCATAATTACCCAAAACACGTAATATTACGAACAGATGCGTTTTTCTGAGTCGGTCCCATTTTTTGCGTTAATTATTTTGGAGTCAACAAAGTCATTGCAATGATGACCTTACTGGTTAAATTTTCATAAAAAATAAATGCTATATTGCTTCGACTTCACTGTTGATAATGGCTTTCAGGAGTTGCATTATTTGGGAATAGCGTGGCGGGAATGTTCTATAAAAAATATAAGAAAATGATGTATGAAGGTGAAACACCGTCGGGCCTCGGAAACCACTTACAAACTCGGTTAAAATTTTTAAGCCCGTGATCCATTGGCGAGCCAGCGAGCCAACGGTCTCTAAGCCATTGGCTCGTCGACTCGCTTTGCTCATCCATTAGAAAACCAAACAGTCTACTCTCATCGTGCGGCGAAATAAGTACTGACGGTTTTTCGCACCGTCAATATAGACTTTCAAGAATGCACAAAGAGATCTTAGACTTTTACGTCAAAATAACATTCATAAAACAATATGTGTTTTGGGGGGAGAAAAATTGGAGTACTAATTCCACGTGAAGCGTTAGGATTCATCTTCATCATATACTTAGATGAAAATGAATACCTATAAAAATAGGATTCATCAGTATTTGTATTCTTAAGTAACTTGTAGTATAAAAATACTACAAGTTACTTTAGTAAAACACTGCCTAGGTATGATGTTCACATAAGCTGCATATGCGGACAACATACCTAGGCAGTGTGGACATTAGTCTAAATATACAAATCTATTCAGTAATAATTGAGACCATCAATCAACGTTAATTTATCCATTCAATTTATTCATTCAATACGAAATAACAATCAATTATTCAACATATTTTTTTGTTCAAAGGATCATGTGAACAAAAATACTCTCAATTCAGAGGGATCGAATTTACATGTACCTAATGGTTTTGCCCTCATCTCGATGGTTCGGAGGGGGTCCTCCCCCTCCTTAGACTGGAAGGGTCAAAGTCCTATTACGACTTTCATCCAGTTTGTATGAAAATCGTATGCTATGAAGTTTATGAGGAAAGCTGCAAAGTAGAACTTATTTTCTGGTCACATCTTGACATCTCAATTTTCGTATTTCGTGTTTGTTATTTGCGAAAGGGTGTTTACTGAAATGGAGTGGATAAAAAAAAGTGTAAGTACTTATTATTTTAGCTTTAGCCAAGACCCTGATACTAAGCATTTGGCTTTCTGCGTTTTGGGTCAGAGGTGGATTTCTATAAAAGGAAATCTTAGTATTTCTTTTTCCATTTTTTTTTTAAACCTCGGAGCGCCATTTTAATTTCTCCTGTACTGTGGATGCGTTTACAAGTGTATAGATTTTCACCAAGTCTCATGCGGGAATTAAACTTGCGTCCCGCAACGCAGCAATCAATTGCATAACCACTGCATTAATTAATGAGCCAAGTGATCTATTGGGTGGGATAAAGGGCTTGAGATGTTTCTGCGAAACCATATTAAATTTTTAATTAAATACCACCACACTTAATTTATTAATGCGTCGGGTCACCGCGTTGTTCTGGTGACAAATAAAAATAACAGTTCGATAAAAACGCCGAGTTACCGCTTGTGTGGCGGTGGCTTAAGCTATGGCTGAGCCACTAATAGTAACAAAGGAAATTACACTCAAAGGGCTTTGAGTGTCGGATATCTAACTGTGTGTCAGTGCCAAATGGCCCAAGAAAGGGATTGGATATCACCTGTTTTGTATAGGTACTGGCAGCATTTATACTTACTTACAAATATTATAAATGGGAAAGTGTGTCTGTCTGTCTGTCTGTTTGTCTTTCTTTCACGGCAAAACGGAGCGAATTGACGTGATTTTTTAAGTGGAGATAGTTGAAGGGATGGAGTGTAACATAGGCTACTTATTGACTCTTTCTAACGCGAGCGAAGCCGGGGGCAAAAGCTAGTTTATAGATAAAGCTGTCAGATATAATAGAAGTTATCTCAATAAGCAAAGTCACCACATTGACAAAGATATTTGTGTATTGGATTAATTGAAAATTGGAGATTTCGAGAATACAAAAAAATAATTGGAACGGGCGCTTCTTGAACGTATCTGTGTTTTGGCTGTATGAAATATAACTGAATGAAAATTATTTTTTACATGCTTTCATTTTACACGTTGTATACAATCACACAATACCACCAGCCGACGTCAATTTTTCTCTTGTTTTTTTTATGTTATTTTATTAAATGTGATACAAACTGACTGCTTACTTGATTAAATGGTCACCGACACTGGTTCCCCCGGCGTAGCAGACGACGTCTCGAAGACACAGATTGACAAACATAAATGTGGCTATCATACACAAATTATAAAGAAACCGAGGCGCTTAAGGTGGGCCTTCCCGACTCGCATATCATCTACGTCGAAAATGGTTTAAAAGCTTGTCGCTTCATCTAAATCAATCCAATTTGTTGTTTGATGCAAAAGTAATGCCAAAAAAGAGAGATGACACCTTAAAACTCTGTAAGCATTCAGTAATTCTCCGATTTACTTGAAAGATTCTTAAAACTTGTTCTAGGAAATACGTTTTTTATTAAACCTTTTAATTAAAGTTTCTATAGTAGAACTTCTTTTTATTTTTAATATAGGAGTACATTAGAGAGAGTCAAAGTTCACGTAAAATAGCAGGTTTTTAGAGGTCTTTGCTGTATTACTCTTACACAAATTTACGTTTTGATTTTTATACAAACCTAGGTAATAGCTACAAGATATATGTGTACCCTAAATATCAGAAGAAACATGTGTAATAACATCATCATCACGTAAGAGCGGTTGTATGAAAATGTACGTCGGGTTGGCCGCTCTTAAACAAGAAAACTCTATTGAGCTTTATTGATACTTACATAGATTTTCATACGTATAATAAGGTAGGTTTTCACATACATAAAATAAATAAAACCGACCTCAATTCAACAACTGAATCAAACGTTAGGCAAAAAGGACCGAACAAAAGGCCTCCCATACCTGGGAAATTAATCAAAGCATTGAATTTAGGCAGGTAAACGTCACGGAGAATTATTAATTATATTAACCTGGTCTCTGACAGGTTAAAGAGCTTACGTCAACGTATTGATTACGGTTTTTGTTCTAGTTCATCGAATCTCAACGCCATGTCGATTAAAATACCTGCCTATTAATTATCCCAGTACAGGACAAATGCCCAATTTCATATAGAGAAGGCAGCATTAGTCACCATGCTCAAGACGGATTGACGATTTGAAACTTCAAGATACAAAGTTCGCAATGGTTTTCTTTACAAATATAATTTCTGTCCAAGTTTAATTTATATAGTACAACAAATAACGTGAATGTCGAAAAATGTTGATAAATGTCGCGATGGCCCAATAGTTAAAGCACTCGCTTCTAAGAGGCTGTGGGTGGGTGGGTTCGAAACCGGACAAGTACCAATGTGACTTTTTCAATTCATATGTACTTTCTAAAGTTTATCTTTGACGTCATTGACACTCAGTGCCACAGAATCCACGTAAGGCCGTTGCTCCCGGTTGTCATTCATAGAGCTTTGAGTGTAACCAAGGGATACCGTGTCGCGAACTTACAGGGTTGTGAAGGTCTGATATGCAGGCGCTACGCGTAAAGTTATAGTATCCAGCTGAATTCGGCTAGGTTGGAAGCCGACCTCAGGATAATTGGGAAAAGACTAGGTAGATGATGATGACAACAAAGAAAATGAATCGAAACGAATCGAATCCGTCAATCAGCACGTAACTTTTACATTTTTCCGTTTGGCGGATCCAAATCCATTGTTAGCTATAACTTATGCAAACATCAATTTTCTTAAAGGAGATTGCTCAAAATAGACTACGAATTGGCTGGCATGAAACCTTTACAGTAATTACTAATTTTTTTTATAAAGTGCATTACGACTATTACAATATAATGGACAGGTGCTAATTTCGAAAACATTATAAAAAGTAACTCAATTTAGTTTCAATCTCCGGTGTCTGATATTTTTGTTTAATTTAAAGTTAGTAGTAGACTAAGGTATCGTAGCTCATGCAGCCTAGTATTACAATAAGTATGTAACTATAGCGAAATTAAAAAACTCAATATTCTCAGTGCTTGATCTATGAATAAGGTTTTAATACGAATATATTAAAGCGACAGAAAGTGCTGTGTGAAATGAGCAAGCCATTTATTAAAAAAAAAGATCAACATATTAGTCTATTGTCTTCCTTCAATTGAATTGACAGATGCCAACATTTGACCAGGTTCTGGGTAATCCTGTTGTTTGTGCTCGTTTGATTTTTATTATTATTCCTTTCCGATTTTAAGTAACAACTTGGAATATATAATATATAATCTTGAAATATCGACCCCTAGCTGTGATTGACTGATTTACGGACCTACTAAGAACGACCTGGCATGTCGGTGGGTGTCAAGAGGTTAAACGGACTTTGCGGATTTAACATGGAATCCCAAAATGATTCTATATTTTGTGTAAACTGCGGATCAGCTTCTGACTCCATGTTACTAGAAGGTGAGCAAATTCTTTATTGTATACAACAGTGGACTGCTTCTCGATTGGTTAGTAAAACCTCTCTTTTTCACGAGTCTCGAGGAATGCTGACGATTCGTAAACTTATTTATCAAATCACCCTGCATCACTCCAGCTTAGTGTGGGACCATCAATAAGTTTATGTTAACGATGATAGGTAGTGTCGTATCCATGGTGACAATTAAACAAAGTAAAAAATAATGTCATATCTTGTGTTTTTTTTAAATAAAAGTATTTTCTGGTTAAAACGATATATATTATATTAGAGGCTCTTGCAGCACATATAAAATACTAAAGGTAGCGATGGTTAGTGGTGGCTGTTTAGTAATTCCAATCTTTTTTCAGGTTCATACACATGATCTTCTTTGTCGGAAGCCAAGAATATAGGTAGAACACCAAATGTAAGTCACTTTGGTGAAGAATGTGCTCTGCGTTACATTGCCACCATATCGTGCACGCTCTCATCAAGTAATTGCATTGAGGATAGACTGATACCATGTGAATATAATAAACATTGTCTTGGAAAGACTTCTGCCACTTTGTGAAGCAAAACATGTTGTTTTAATCTATAATGTATGTTTGTAATGGCATAATTATAACCTCAAAATCCGAAAGTATTTTGATGGCTTTTAGAAGTCTCAAGTGTCCGTAGTTTTAATTTAGTTTCAATCGAATATATATATCCTTTAGACCTCAAAATGTTAAAACACCTCCCTGTCGGTTCTTAGGCCAACAATGTACGGATGCGTAGCAATGTCATTTGCCTTCTCTGCAACTCCGAGAAAGCAGTCAGAAGTTCATAAAAGGAATCATAGACCTTTGAAATTACAATAGTAAGCCGCCATATTGCGAAGTTATTAGACATTCCATTTATGGCACTGCAATCGCAATACCAGTAGGCTTGTACGTTCGAATTTCGAACATGACATTTGCAAATGCTTTCAAATGTCAAATAATAGAGATTGCTATTGTCATCTCTAGCCTTTTGTAAAACGGAATTAGTTCAATCGTATTTTTAATTGTTTAGTGAAGTGTGAATATTAATGGAGCGAGAGTAGAAGATAAAGCTAATATAGGTATTATGTTTTCTCTTAAATGAGGCAGAACGTACCATTAACGGTTTGAAACTGTTCTTTATCGAGCAATTGCAGTTTCGATCGAAGTTTTCTAAACGATTCCGATCATGCGAAGAGGTGCGACATTCCCGGTAACTGTAAATAATCATAAATAAATACTTGTATATCCATAATGTTGTCGAGTACGTGCGAATGACATGTTCGCTTCAAAAAGTACGACAGTTCGGTTGCTGTCATAATACATATATGTATAGACAAGATTGTGGTTAAATATGGTTGGAGTTATTATATCCTTTATGTTTGCATCAGTTTTAAATCTCTTTTTTAGCTTCACTAGTAGGTAAATATCTGACTATATGTGTACTTTGACCATGATTCTTTTTCAAGAACCTGGTGTTCAACCAGGTATGATTAATTATTCTAAAGGTAAAAAGCAGTCTTAAGGAGGTCCGATGAGATGGGTAGTCGTATCAGTTTGATAAATGAGACAAGGAACACCTGGGTGGTTTGTAGTCAGTGAGAGTCTGACAGAAACCTTTCCCCACAAGCCCTGCAGGTTGGAGGACATACATGACGATTTAACATCCTGGAACAAAAACAATAAGGATAAAAAGTAGGTAATATTGCATGATTTTACCCCTGTGAGTGTGCGCCAGCAGCACCTTGGACCACATTTAACCTTTGTCCATACAATGCCTATATAACAGCCGCTGCAGTAAGGTACTATGTTTAAAACAAAACAAATGAAAATTCAACTTTCAAACAATAATTCTGATGAACTGTGTTTTATAACAATTGTTCTCTAAACTAAAACAACAAATTACACGAGAAAACTACTAATTATAGTCACTAAACAATAACGTATTCCGTTATTCGAATTTTCAACTTGTTTTGTAGTTTTTTTTTATAAAAACAAAGAACAGTGTTCAAAAGCTAACAATAACTTGGCGGCTTATGTAGCCCAATTCACGTAATCAAAACCGTAGCGACTAAGTCGTTAAGACCATTTTCGTATTCACATCCTTCAACGATTGAAAGACAATTTAATAAGCTGAATACGCATCAACGACACTTCGATCGAGTGACTTTAAAATCGGTGTCGTTCTATCTCGATTGACAGATGTGAATACGAAAATGGTCTTAACGACTTAGTCGCTACGATATCGCTACGGTTTTGATTACGTGAATTGGGCTACCTGTTTATGAAAACTTAATTATTGAAAGAAAAATGCAATTTAAGCGACTCAGCTTAATTCAAAACATAATTAAAATTCAGTTTACCCAAGTGCAGCCGTGTCAAAGTTTTCTTTTTAAACACCCCTACATTCTATTATTTTAAAAAATATTGCTGCTTCTTTTAAAAAAGATTCCTTTGCAGCAGATCTTTTTTTTTGTGGCGACGACGGAACCCTTTCGCAGAACGAAATATTTGAGTCCTAATTTAAACGGATAGGTTTTATATGAATTATTTAATTGTATTCTTTAAAAACAAGCTGACCCCAACGGTTCCACTCGCTATTTTTTTAGTTAGGTACTACTTCTCTCCCGTAAGACATAGCTTGGTGTTACCTTATTACGTAGCCTCTATAGCCTTCCTCAATAATTGGGCTATCAGTATCCAACACTAACAGAATTTTTCTATTCCAACCCGTAGTTTCTGAGATTAGAAATTCCAAACAAATTCTTCAGCAATACTCAGCCTCAGCTTTAGCTTAGTAAAGATTTTTTTGAGATTCATATTTTTCATCAAGTGCTTTTTAAAACGTTGATGATCAGTAGGTTCACCATGTTCGTAAATGGACGCTGTCAACTGAGGGCCTAGCCAAGTGGCATTGTAGAATAGAAAACGAAAACGAATAGATTGTCAAATGTAAGGAATTGACATAAGCTTTCGCTAAACAATTTGACATCTCCATAAATTTGACAAACTTTTTCGTTTCGCTATCTATTCTACAATGCCACTTGTCTAGGGGGGCTGATGTTGATGACTGGTCATCAACCGGAATGACGTAACCTATTTTTCATGGCGTTTCCAGTTTTTCTCTTTAGGAATCTGTTGTTTGGAACAAACAACAAGCTACAACTTTCTGACCGACTCCTTGACAAATGAAAAGCTCCTGTTAATAGTTTGTAGCGTTAACCTGGGTTGTAGAGGCCACACAACCACACAGGTAGGTTCGTCTAGGAAACCAGAACCTTAGGGAACTGGAGTCCCAGACGAACAGAAAGGTAGAAGAAGAAAATAAACAGTTATGAAATGAACAGATATATATTTATAATTATAACAATGAGAGTACCTGACCCTACACTTTGGCCCAAACTCGTTATAACTAATTAGAAATACTATTAAAAACAAGGAGAATCACATAAAATGATAAAATAAAAGACCGTAAGTACTACAAGTTTATTTGAATAGATATATAATGTTCAATGATGCTTACAGATTGAATAACTTTCATTGCGATTTCATCTCATGCATTCAAATGCAATTGAAGATCTGTGCGATGCCATACTTACTACGATAGAATCTATTTAAAGTGCACTTCACCCATATTCATTCCATTTCTCAGTAACTGTTACTGTTTATTTCGCATTAATTTATCTAATGGAAGCTCCATCTTGTGTTTCGGGATTAACATTTCTACTAATATTATAATTGTTAGTCTGTTTGTTAGTGACTGTTTCTCACCTATAATCTGAACAGAAAGTAGGCTATTTTTTTAGTATAGAGATTAGAATTGACCCCGTAGAAAAAACTAAATACTATTTAGACTTCATCTCTCCTTCTAAGTGACATTTAGGCGAATGAAGTCACAGACAAAAGCTAGTTATTATATACCTAACTTGTTTAAACAAGATAGAAGAAACTTGTCAAAATTATTCCGGTGCAGTAGTAGTATTTGTGAGTAGCTGCCAACTTTTAATTTACAGTTTTGTATAATTTATGAAGCACTCCGCTGGCACGTAGATTTTTTCTTCTTGTTCCAGTAACTTAAATACTTAATAAATGTTTTGTGAAAGATGAATTGGGTTCCACAAAAAGTTTTAATAAATAAGAAATAGGCTTATTACTACAACGAACTGGCCGTTGTAGTCTTTTATTTATATTTTTTCCTGCTATCTTATTTAGGTTTACCCTTCCATATTTAAAATCGCCCGGATTCTAAAAGTTGTCCAACGTCGTCATCTTGATGCGCGTTGCTTTGAACTTTTTCTTTTTCAATAACAGATTTGGCGCCTCCGAAACCGGTTGTTTCACTTTCCATAGCTGCATGTCCATTGAGCGATGCAGACAAGCGAATCATCTCAACGAATGAGTCAGAACGATTAATTTTTTGGGTGCTTTCTCCCACACCTGCCCGAAAGGGGCACGGATCACGGATACGAACACTTTCCACTGGGGGGAAATGGGAGCAGCATTTTGCATGGCCTTGATTCGAGAAGGCGAGCGGTGCCGCTTCGCACCGCCACCAGTCCGCCGCGACCGCCACACGATCAGTCTTTGTCGAGTGTTCGTGCACACAGTACGCATCGAGCGAGGCTTAGTTCGGCGAGAGCGATCGACGCGAGTGTCACACAGTGCTACAAGTGACCAAACAAAGTGAACGCAGTGTTTTTAACCATTCGGAGGATACCCACGAGCAAATCTGGAGCGATACGTTAACTTTAGGAGGTGTGTTCCATTCAGTTTTATTGTTTATTAGTTTTGCACGCGCGATCCCATTGTTTATGTTTGTTTTGTGAATGAGCGGCGCGACCATTGAGCTATTGAATGATATTGTTATGGCTCCAGGGTTTCTCGTTCTGTGGCCATTTCTTGGTTACGAGTGCGGCTCACGCGAAACGTAAAAAATGTGAAAGTAATTTGACGTGTGGCCGGCGTAGGATTGTGTGCGGCGTCTTTATCGTGATGTTGTCACGGTTGTCTGCGGCCCGCTTATTTATTGTTTCGTACAAAATAATAACTACGAATTCAAATTAATTTTCAACTTTTCCAATCGTAAGTAGTTTTTCCAAACTGTCATTGAGCGCATTAAGATTTAAATAAGTACAATAGTTTCCTTATGTTCGCCCTTGGCTCTTGCGTTCCCGCTTTTTTGTTAAATTACTTACTAATTTGCATGTGAAGCCTTGGCGTGATTAAGATATGACATGAATTATTCATGGCATTAATCATTTAGGGAAATTCACGAAAGCCCTTCGCTAGGGAAATTCTTAGCTGTTATGAATATTAGAGAGATAATTAAGAGGATACGATTAATCCGATCTTAGCGCCTTAAGACTTGAGAGGCTGATCGATCTCTCGAATTCGCTAAAGAAGATCGCAAGGGAATAAATAGCGATAGGTACTACTTAGATCCAAATAAGGAAAATTGAAATACTAACATAAGAAGAAGAAACCCAACAGTTTTGTAATGGGTCTTATTTTAGAAAATGCCAAGTACAGGTTTGTAATTTTACCGGCTAATTAGCTAATTGAAAGCTGCAACGGAAGAAAACGGTAATTACTCTGTACACTAGGTGCTATTGGTAAATAATGTGCTATGTATCTATATCAAACGCACCTATAGAAACTAGAATATAGCTAGATCAAAATTCAACAAACCAATCATACAAGCATCTGAATTCCACAAAAAACTTCACAAATA
This sequence comes from Athetis lepigone, assembly GCA_033675125.1. Classification (NCBI taxonomy): domain Eukaryota; kingdom Metazoa; phylum Arthropoda; class Insecta; order Lepidoptera; family Noctuidae; genus Athetis; species Athetis lepigone. The sequence continues at coordinate 14,044,559 of CM066214.1, forward strand.
TCTATAACATTACAAATAGGTAACTAGGTATTGTTCTAAACAAAAATAAATATCAAATTGAATTGTTTAAACAAAACACTGGAAAAAGCAAAAAAGAATCAATTCGTATAATAGGAAAAGAAAATCACAAGGATCGTAAGGAAATTGATAAAGAAGCTACGAAAGGTTCTTACGCTCCCTTAGAGAAATAATCGTTTGAACTTTTATATGTACCTTTAACATTTTCGTTTATGAGATATCTTTCACAATACAGTTTAGATAAGCCTTTGAAGAAATTATTTCAGTAAAAATCTTTTACTCAACTCTGCGTGGTTATTCAGCCGTTATTAGAAAGCAAATTAGTTCTAAATGCAAACATATTTATAGAGAGTTGCTTGATATTATAGAGAAAGACTAGCTGCCTGCTTCGGTTTCGCACTGGTTTATAGTACTTACCGTTAATCTCCCTACTAGGGCATCGAGAACCGGCCCTATTTTAGGAACCGGTTCTTTCGGTTCTAAATTCTAGGCGGAACCGGGTACCCGGTTCTTTCGGGTTTTTTTATAAATTCTAGTTGAAAAGGGTCTAAATAAAACACACTTTAGGCTTGGGCACACCAAAAGCAGTTGTTGTTTAAGCATATTTATATTATTTTTTTAATTATACTCAAATTAAAACATCGTTTTTAACTATTTTTGGCAACAAAACAAAAGTCACACCGAAATTCAAATAGTCATACGTTTTTTTTACAATTGCCAGCTCATTATCGAATAGTATGTGTCATTAACGCGAATACAACTTTTATTACCATACTATACGAGACAGAGCTTCAAATTGCAAAACAACTGTCAAAAATTTGAATTTTGTGGGGTATCGTGGGGCATTTACCTTAATGTCCCTTAAAAACATCGTTAGTTTCTTAAAGATTCAACATTTTTGGGCTTATTTTGAAAATGCCGGCCAACTAAAATAAACTTAATATTTGCATAGAGCAAAATAAACCCTTTTTATTACTACACCGAAGTTCTAAGTCAAGTCTGTGAGATAATATTTAAACTCAAAATATGTAATTCGTTAGAGAAATAAAACTTAGTTATTGTTACATTTCTCGTATTAATGTGCGAGTAAGAATGTAAAAAAGGATTATGGATAAGGAATCGTCAAATGCCTTGGGGCGGGACAGACTTTTACTGACTAAAACCCACCCATGCTTCTTCAGTTGCCCTTCATGTTACGGGGCACGGTAACTCTTTCGAACAATTCCGCATCCCCAGCAGGCATTGGCCCTACAGGGCCAACGTATTTAGGTATTCTGGATCGCTGTTTTAGACACGCAACATAACTTTCATGCATATGCCCCAAATAAAAAAGACTAATGAAAAGTACGTGACTTGTCTGACTACGGTACAAGCAGACAAGTCACGCCTCGTTACCATGCGCCGTTTGGTGGTAGAAGTCAACACAAACAGACGTTTAAAAACGGATTTTCAACCTAAGAATCGAAAAAATTAATAATCTGAGAATTGAACACAGACATCTATTTAAACTTCGTAATTTTTTATTGTAATTTTAATTTCTTTTACTTTCCTGTGTGTGTGTGTTTTTTTTTATACCTATTTAAACTTGTCTCTGTTTACTCAATGTAATTGGTGTTTACCGTTTTGTGTAAACTAAAATAAATAAATAATAAATATACAACCATATTAGTCTGACATTCCATATTAAAGGAAGAAGACGTTATTTCATTCATTTTTTTTCCGAGATTTCTACAATGCACGAGAAATCAAAAATGCAACTGACTACCATTACAGCACTTATAAATAACATTTTTGACAATCAAAAAACTTTGCATTTACTCTGAAACTTAGAGATTAAATGTTCAATACTAAATATAATCTCAGAACATTGATTTAGAACTTTGGTATAGTAATGAAAAATGTTTGTAAATTGTATTCTATTAAAATTATGTGTTTTTATTTGTTGCCCGGCAAATTAAAAATTAGCCCAATTTAGGTTGTCCTATGGATAATAACTTGATATTTAGGATAAAGAGTATTATAGAGATAGTATTATTTCTAAATTTAATTTAAGAGAGAACCGAACGAACCGACAAGCCGGTTCCTCGTTTTACAGAACCGGTTCTGTCAGGGTCTCTCAGAACCGGGAATTCCCGGTTCTTTTGGAACCGGGAAAAACCGGTTCTTATGCCCTACTCCCTACTGCCTTTTTAGTTATTCTGTTCAATTATTTAAAAATTATACAAACTTTACCTCCTGACAATATTACAAACACAATAAAAGAAGAATCGGCGAAAAAGGTGCAGTAGTCCTGAAGTTATGCGCTTCCAAACATTTAGCAATAGATTTTTATTTTAACAGATGTTTATTTTTAAACCCAAATAATAACAAACCAAATCTATTCTTAGCTGAAACTGTGCAAATGCTAAATCTAAACATTAGAATGTCGACCTCCAATGAAGAACAACGTAACAACAATCGCACTAACGAAAACTATTAGATAAAACAAGATACAGTACGTTTTCCATATAAATGATATTATAACCTAGATGAAACTGTAGCAACGGAGGAGAAAATATCAGACATAATTGTATGACAAGAAATTAAATTAAGGATCCCCTTTGTTTTTGTGGAGCATGTTCGCTCGAATATTATATGTTTGTCATTACAACGCTGTATATGGGACAAATAAAATAGGTCTGGTTAATAGAGTTAACGTAATTGCGTTTGTCAAAGGTTTTGATAGGGTTATAAAACTTATTGACTAATGCTGGTCCTTTATTGCTTTTGCCTATACGATTGGATTCAATCGACGCTTCTTAACCATCTACACTCGTATTTAATCTTTCAACGACCAACCGAGAGCCGGCTGCCGGGCCACTGTTGTTATTCTAACGTGTCTCAAATCACGTGTGTTCCAAGGATTAAACGTAGTTTTAATACTATCATTATCACATTAATTGTTTTCTACTACACTTACAATTATAGCTGTAATAGATTCAGCGCTGTCTACATCCAGCACGCTAAACATTTGTAAGAATTCAAAATGGGATCTATTCGAATTAGCTCGATAATGCTAAAGGGGTTGTTTGTTTGATCGCTCGACTCCGGAACCACTGGTACGATCATGGAAATTGTTTTATGAGTTTTAAGCTATGTTCCATGGTATACTAGTCTTGTATGGAGAGAAAGAAGAAAGTAAAGAATCGTGTTACAGAAGATGTAGAACACTATCTTTAACACACTCAAGACAATAAATGTTTTCTAAATTGCACTCTGCTGCGAATCCTGCAATAACATTTTATAGAACAGCAATCTCGACTTTCCAACTGACCGAGTCCCTTTTTAAAGTCCTTGTAACTCGATGGTTTATCAGAAATTCTCTGCCGGCGTCTCTCTCTCTCGTGTCTCCAAAAGCATATAACCCGGATGTTTTCAAGAGAAGAGTGCATAGGCATCTTTTGGGTGAGCTCGCTCCATCGTAGGTCCCGTCCATGCCCTCGGACTAGTCTGGGACCAAGAGCAAGCCCATAAGTCATAAAAAAAAATAAGCTGCCCGGAAATAAGTGCAAAGGGGGCTTTGCACAATATTGTACTTACTTAGCATTAGTACACCCCATTGAACTTTTGTTAGAAACAGCTGATATTTTTTTCGCGATATCAGAGTTGGTTCCATAATAAAAGTTATTTTATTATAAAACAAACCACTTAGCAAGGCCAAAAATACACGTAGCATTTAAGTGATTCAAGTTCTAGTCTAACATAACAATATCTATGAAGGTTATAAAGTAGCACCTAGTACAACACTGACCGATCAAATTATAGCAATAGCTAATTACTTTATATTGAACACTACACCTGAGAATATTGTAAACACGGCCAACCACCGCTAATTGCCTAGCCCTAATTGGCCGCAGCCATTTTGGCGAGAAATTCGCACTAAAATGGCGATCTCATTCTTTTTACATCGACAATCTGAGTTTTAGTGTCGGAAAATGGCCGCTAGTATTGCCGAATTTAATTGAAGAGTTCAATTTACTTTCTGGAGATCTTTTGAAGGTTTTGGAAACAGGTCAAATTAAATTGTTTATTTATTCTTTTAATATCCTTTCTGTTTTTGTAGTAATTGACATGGTAACGATGATCACACAATTTCTTAACACTGTTTGGCTAAACTACCAGCTTATTAGAGTCCCTCTTCTGAGGGACAAAAAAAACACTTCTCAAATTCTCAACGGCAAGAGACTTGCACGTGTGCTCAAGAAGAATTGGCGATTTCAGACATACTTTTAAATCCAGGTTTCCTCTCAAAGTTTTCCTTAACCGATGTGTGTAATATCCAAGATATTGCGTGAAAAGCGGACTTAACCACTGGCCCACTAAATTTTAATGATTGCTTTGAGAAATATCTAGAATCTTTAAGAGTAGGTACTAACCCTAAAAATTTCAGATTTTTCTTAAAGCTCGATGTTACTAACGTTATTCTATTCCACGTAATAGAAGTTAAGATTAGATTAAAGATAGATGCTCAAATGATGAGAAGATTTCAACAAATCCTAGTAGTATTACAGTACTCTACAAACCAAAATAATCCATACATTGGAGCAACATATCGAAACAGTAAACAAGGCGAAGGTTGTAACTAACCTATATTACTATACCGAGCCAAACAAAGCTTGATGTCGTGTTGTGTGTGACTCTTGCGTGCTTTCTGTACTAAACTTTCGTATATTTCGTACTATTAGGGGCAACAAAATTAACGTTGACAGTTGGCAAACAGTCCCACACTTGTATGCTAATTTCGCGCTCATTCAGATGGATTTACTTTTATTATCTGTGCTCAGTCGAAGCCGAGTGCATAATTTATAATTATTATTGCTCTGCTGAAACCCGTCTGGTAAACTTTCGGTTTTAATTAGGTTTTACTGAATTAATTTGTGACATACCTATTATCTACTTTTATATTGTATTGTATAATTTTATTTTATATTAAATTTTTAGTTTATATAATTTGTATAATCATACTCTATTATATACTATTACTTTACATTTTAAAGAGATAAAGATATTTTTTCACTGACTAAATGCTCCCGAGTGGCTATAAAATTAAGCGCGGACAAAGTCAAAGACAAGAGCTAGTCCTGATAATCGAATACTTACTATACTATTTAAGCTTTATTCATAAATAAATTATGGGATAGAAAATGATGAATAGCTCATCAAATGCCGGCACTTTTCTTACTTGACCATTTCTATTTTACAACGCCACACAACAGACTTTCTCTTCAACTTCATAATAATAGTTCATTTTTGTGGTTAGATCTTACTAGGTCCTGTCTGCACAGCTTCGCACGGAGGTTACAATCTCGGCTTTTCTCAACTAAAAAACTAAATAAACAACAAATGTTGTCTGTTGTTGGTACACCTAAGCCATCCCCATGAATCACTCTGCATACATCTGGAAAATGAAGTCTATGTCGGTTAAAGCGAAATCAAGCAATAATAGAATTTTTTTTACAAAAAAAAGGACTTTCGCGCTTACGTTTTACTTTCCAGAGCCAATTCCTGCGAAAGAAATGCGCTATCTACCAAAACATATCACTGACAGACAAACATGACACACCAACATAACTTGGCACGTTACAATGCCCAGCAAAGGTGCTATAACGTGAGCTGTTCGCCAAATTCTTTCATTAAAACCTACTTCGTTTTTTTGCCATGGGTCAAGATATGCTGGGGCGTCTAACAAAGGCATTGTTGACTTTGTTTTTCGCCTGAATCCGTGTTTTTCTTTCATCTGTGTGCAAACTTGAAAGGGTGACGATGACGCCGCGAGCGCACATGGTTCCTTTTTTAAACTTGACAGGTTCTTCACTTGGAAGATAGTTTTTTTTCTGCTATTTTAAGGAGGTCTTGTTAAGGTTTTCCTTTGTCTCAAATTGTATTCTCAAAGGTACAAAGGGAGACTTAATGCTTTACGCATTGGTTAAACCGCAGAATCCATTAAAATTATGAAATTTGTACGGAGTAAACTAATTTTGAGAGAGGTTGTGTAATGTTAGAGGTTATGAGGTTATAGGTCGGATTTCGGACAAATGCCAATCAAACCAAGTAACTTTTTCAATTCATGTACTTTCTGAAGTGACCCTGAAAGCACGTAGAGTCGGATGGCACTGTCAATGTTCTATCAATGACAACAGGGAGTTGTCATTTGTAGGACTTCGACAGTTGTTGCCGGTAGCAAGTAATCTGTGCCGGTAGTCAGAAGACAGAAAGTCTGACCCGTGACCGGTCTAACCAAGGGGTATCGTGTCGCCCAGCACTAGGTTGTGTAGGTTCTATAGGCAGTCTTTTCACGTAAAACGCTGAATCCGGTCAGGTTGGAACCCGACTCCAACATAGTTAGGAAAAGGTTAAAAAGATGATTTTAATGATTAAACTCGAACCCCTTCAGTATGTCAATACAATTTTTTGTAATTGACATTCTTGCGGGCATAATCACGGACAAAAACTGGGTAAAAAGAAAAGTCGTTCTCAAACAATATTTATAAGCTTGTTGTTAATTAAAGTTCCACGGTCAAGGTCAATATGTAGAGTTGTCGGCTACTTCACGTGACTTTTCACACGCTACTTAAGATGACATATATTATTTTAGAATTACAGGGTTGAATTGAGGTAATTAACTGAATGTGAACTAGTTGAATCTTGATATGTCTTTTTATTAAAAAAATGCGTAAAAAAACACATAATATTGTATTTATTTAGTTTTTACGTAACGTCGGTTTAGAATTAGGCTTTTTTACGCTGTTTTTTAGTAAAGACTTGTTTTTTTAGATATAAAGACTTTTAGTCTAGGAATTTACGAAAAGGTATCTAACATTCCCAATACACCCAGAAACTCAACCAAAATACAAAGCAAAAATACATCTAGACTATTTGTTCGAAAACGCCTCATTTATTTCCGATATGAATGTTATTTCGCTGAAGAGCTCTGAGCTCAAAATATCGAACAGAATGTTCAATACCATAGGTACAGGTACACAAATGGATATATTATATTCTGAATAGGGTGAAAACTGCCCCGTCAGAGGTTAAAGTGTGTCCATTGTGGAAGGTAGAAATAATGTTTTTGGGTTGATTTACCATCCCTGATATAAACTGTGGCCTTTTTGTTAGATATATTGTAACGAATGTATTTAGGGTTATCTTTAGGTTTCTATTGTATGGGATGGGGACCTGAATGTCTTCGATTTGCGGTTGCTATTCCAGTTATGAGGTAATATTTTTGTGTCTGCCTGCCGGGGTTGCGGAATGTTTATAATAGTTACCGTGACCTCGGAACATAAAGGGCAATCGAAGGAACATGAGTGGGTTTTAGTCAGTAAGAGTCTGACACGCCCTCCCGTCGCACCCAGGACGGGAGCAGATTGGATGATTTCCCACTAACAAAAAAAAAAAAAATTTTGTGTCTGGTTATCTCTTTTATACATAGACTGGCTTTTGCCCGCGGCCTCGTGCAGATTTCGAAACTTTTATCACCTATTTTACCTCTTTAGGTTTGGAATTTAACACAAGAGGCAGCAAATTAAATACTTTAGAAGTATCTATTCCAAGAACAAATCGTTTGGTCTCGGTATACCTAAAACGCATTTGGTCTAATTCTCGTTTATGGCAGACATAACATAAGATTTGAGGGAGCCAAATTGCATAATAGTTTACCAAATGATATTAAAATGTCAAAATCTTTAAACGCCTTAAAATTAAATTTAAAAAATATTTAGCAGAGACAGATTTGTAAACTTGTAAGTGATTTAGGATATAAGAAATTTAAACAGTAATTCTTCCCGATGTTGTACCACTAATTATTAAGATTTATTTTTTGTTTCTCTTGTAAGTGAATGTTGTAAATTCTTTAAGAGAAATAAATATTCTTGAAACCGAATTTAAGAAAATCCTTTCTTAGTTGATATTACTTTTCGCAAATGTCTCTAGGAGCAGCGGTTTGGAATGTGCGTTGATATATCTCAACAATTAGTCATCCAGTTAACCATTTTTTATAATTAGAAACATGAATATTATACATAGTTTAGAACAGCTGGGATTTTTAAAGACTTAGAACACCCGTGCAAAGCTACCATTTTTTTAGTAGAATAGACGTACAGTTCCGCTACATCTAATTGAATATTTCCACAATTCCTTACATCTCCTAATTAAAAAAAAAACGTACACAATTTTCCTTCAGCCCACAATTTTCACAAACACAGCGGTCTGTCGATGAAAGGAATATTATTGATAAATCAAAGAAATAAAACAAATATTAAAAAAAAACACAATTCTGTTTCTCACCAAACTATGTACGTACACAATAAACATATAATAATTACTGGAACCATAGGTAGTAAGTACAGCCAGCAAAAAAAGAGTGTAACACTTCGGACTTTATAATAATTTTATTGAGTACAATATCATATCAATATTTATGTCTCTGCTTAGGTAACAAATGTAACAGTGTTCATTTAGTTTAGTTGCTAGGTGAACATACAGTTACGATAGACGAGTGTATTAAAACGCAAAAAAAATCTCTTAATTCAGCTAAAACATCATCATCATCATCATCATCATCAGCCTATAGACGTCCACTGCTGGACAAAGGCCTCTCCCAAAGATTTCCACATGCATCGGTCCTGCGCCACCCGCATCTAGCGGGACCCGGCGATCTTGATGAGATCATCGGTCCATCTTGCGGGAGGCCTGCCCACGCTGCGTTAAAACATATTTTATAGTAATTAATATCATAGAGTACCAAAACGTATGGCCTAAAACTGAACGTTACTATAGTTATTCTAAGAGAAAATTGATTTTAATGTTTGCATACAATAAACTAAAACAATAAATATGATTCGAGCAAATGAATTAAAAACAATCGACAGGCATTCGGCTTCAAAATCGTGATTGAATGATAATAATTCCCTACTCGAATATTGAATACAGGCCATTATGAAGTGCGTATAATGGTTTCATTATCTACGTGTTTATTATTTAACATTCATGGAACACTGGGTTTTGCCGCTTATTTGTCTGCGTGAATTTCGGACCACGGCGATGCAAACGTCACAAAGTTATTTTAAGCTCTTGAATAATGGTTTGGCCGAGAAGGTGGTATATGCCGAACGAAATTATTATAGAGAGTTACTTTCACATGTATAGTGTGCAATAAGATTGTCTTGAATTATATATTTTTTTTGTAATAGAAAATAAAAAAAGTGGTCCCACTGCAGGACAAAGGCCTCTTCTCATACAGAAAAGACACGAGCATTGAACATCACGCTTGTTCAAGGGGGTCCCAGGTTTGGCGATTTCAGACATCAGGTTAAAAAAAAAACTATTGATATATAATACATTATTCTAACATACATACAATTATAATTAATTTGTTAGTAAAAATAAAATTAAAATCTGTGTTAGTAACACTTCCCTACGTTGCACTTAAGTCTTTGTGCATTCCGGTGGCACTTGTCCGGAAGCGGCGGAACACCACGTTCTGTGGCCAAAAGCTTTCATTCAACACTAAACTAAATGACCCCATATTAAAAATACATAGGTGTTATCAAATCTAAGTTTGTGGTACCTATAATTATATTATTACTCACTGGCAAGTCGTACATGCCTACATCAGTTGAAACAAAGACTGCACCTACTTATCTCCGTATGGGGTTACATTAATCCGTGGTTAAAGCACTGATCAACATAACAATGCGCGTTCCATTGTGGTCCCAGTTTGGTGGCGTGGGACGGCCGCCATCTTGGATCCTGCCTGAATCTATACAATCATTGTTTTAGTTAGTATTTAATAAGTAATTTTGAGATGTGTAAGCAGGTTTTGTTAGCTATACTGGTTTTAGATGTAGTCTGTTTGGGATGTTTTCATGTCTAAACCGCTGAACTAATTTTGATGAACTTATTAACTGCACCTTTGAAAAGGTTAACCTAGGTTATTTATTAACACACATTTACTCGAACAAAGTGTTTACTCGTAAACATAAATGATATATGACAGAGCATATATCTAAGCTTTTTACCTTCGAAATAAACCACGTCTTCAAGTATTACTAAATTATTACCTCCTTGAACAAGGAGCATGTTATGTAAATAATAAATGAGACGATAGAAGAAGAATATAAGATTGTAAATATCTAAATTTTCACTAGGCTTTTCTAGCATTAAATATCTAAAAATCACTTTCAGTGGGCCTAGAACGGAGCGGGGGTAAACATAACGAAACGATCCAATTTTTAATTGGAAATATTCGGAGATAGAAAGATAATAGGGCTGACGACTACATAAAAAAATGGCATTCTGTTTAGTTCGTCTTTTATACCCTCTGTATTATTTTTTCATTTATTTTTGCTTCTTTTCTTGTTTGAGATCATTTATTTCCATAAGAATTACTTTAATTCATTTACATGAGAATATATAAAACTAATATAACAAAAGTAAATAAAATGTTGGACATATTACAAAAACTCGGCATCAATCAAATTTCTTCTTCATTATCAAATCAAATTTTTGGTTTCAAATGAAATTAATAGAAAAATACAAAGATAAATAACATCAAAGTTCTGTGGTAGAGGCTTGTGACGTCACTTCTTATTAAAAATTTTACCTAGGCGTGACGTCACGCGAAACTTCGACGCACCTTAAAATTACAGACTATTTCTTTTTAGGGCCGATTTTTCAATCGCCAGATAACTTTTATCTGAAGAGTATGTTTGACGTTTTGACATCTTTTGTATAGAAAATATGTCAAACCGTCATATTTATTCCTCAGATAAAAGTTAACTGATGATTGAAAAATCAGCCCTTAGTCTTCTAGCCTTATTCTTAAGTATTTAGTGCTTCAGTCACTTCAATATGAGATATTCAAATAGATACACTTCAGCCAATACACAATTTATCTCACATCTACTATTCATAAAGTCGAATTCTCGATTCAAAAATTGACAAAGAGAATATTTTCTAGCCAACGCTTTTTCTAGCTCTCAACACTTTAAAAGCAACTGAATATCTTGCTACAATTTAGAACTTTATTCTTTCTTCTGAAAGCACCTCTTGTGACACAAAGGCACTGTGTCGACAGAGTGGCTGGGGAACACGCGAGGTGCTTTCCAGCATGTGTGAGTGTTCACACCGTGTCACACAGTGTCCTCCTTGCTCGGGTTAAGAAGGCCCTTGGGTAAAGTGATGTACAGATTGTTTCTAAGGGATGGTTTGTTTAACTTTTCAACGATCAAGCGACAGCCGGCTGTCGCGCTGCTATTTTGGATTGGATTAAGGATAGTTTTGTAGAAAATCTTTGTTTGAGTGTTTATTTAAGTTTTATTATAAACACTTTATATTTACCCACAAATTATACTACAGCATTTAATATACTATATCAATAATTTTAAGCTACAGATATAAAAACACAAGTTTTTAGTGGTAATCAACGCGCAGCCAAAACTGCTGAAGTTGAAAAATAAAATCAGCATAGTTGTTACTTTTTATGACATCGCACTAAGAAGTGATTCTTGGAAATTCAACTCATAACGGGGTAAAATTGGGGATTGTAGTTTTAATGATAGTTTCATAAAAACTACAATCCCCAATTTTACATTATAGTCCGTAAAAAGCTGAAGAAGAATTTTTGATTGTTTTTTTTGCTAATCTCTAGCCTGATGCCTGATGTGTTTTTTTTATTTACAGCTCGTTTATCGATTAAAGTAAACGGATACATAACACGACCTACGGGAAAGAAACAGTAACCAAAAATAAAACTGCTTAAGTAAAACCGTGCGCACAGTTACTAATAAATAGTCATAAATAATCTTGAAGTTTATTGCACGACTATAATTTTAAAGTGTCAGTTATACCCGGTATTAAAGAAATTATAGTTATTTGAAATTTAAGGCAATACAATTTTAATTATGTTTAATGCTTTGTCAGAGCAGTGGTGCTTACTGGTGTTCATAAATGTCATTTTAAGACATAATAAAAGTTGTAATTATTATGAATAGATAGGTTTTATTACTTGAATTATGTTATTATTAGAAATCGGAATCTCTGGTGCATATTTACCTATAGTAAAAGCTGTGAAAGTATGGAAACATTTTCTCAAAATATTTTTGTACTAACAAAAATCTCAAGAGGTCATAAACAGGTAAGTACAAATAAACAGTTTACAAAATTAATAAATTAAACACACATCGGTTAAAATAAACCATTTTATTAAAACGGTCATTCTCCGATTCGGCGTTATTTGCCTAATTACCGTAACCATTTTTATTTTTTACTGATTTACCTTAAACTCATTAAAATATGAAACTAGTAAAAAATACGAATTCAATAATAAATGAGGCATGTTTTAATTACTGGTAGTTTTCTAGTTATTGAGACTTAAAAAAATTATGAGTACGGTAATTAGAAAAGTTTAATATCTTATGCCACGGTAATGAGAAAACACTGTCAATTTTAAGTAAAATGTGATATAATATAATAAAAATAACACACCTAATAATTTGTATACATCTATTTATATAAAATGAATCCCTATTTCCTTTTATCATTTTTGGACCGATTTCACTAATTCTTTGTTGTGTTTGTTATTGTTTGGAGAAGGTTCTTACGTATTGAAAATTAAAAGGGTACTTTAGAGTAGTGTAGGTTAGAGTAGTGTAGGTTAGAGTAGAGTAGGGTAGAGTGGGATATAGTAGGGTAGGCAAGAGAAGGGTATAGTAGGAGTGTAGCCGCGGGTTCGTTTTCGCGTTATTTTCATACAGATTATTTACATTTTTAAATATTAATATAAAAAAAAACAAAAACATGTAAGAATATAAAAAAACAGTAGCCCAACGGCATCGGGAACAGGGTCCCAGTTACTGGTGATCAGGGCTTCAGAGAGAAGAACTTCCTAACGATGCGAGCCGTGTCCAAAAGCTTCTGAATGAAGCCCTAGATCCAGCCATCTGACGAGAGCCTCCTTAGGTGTTGGTCGAGACTCTTGGCTATTAAACCATTGGCAGAAACAACTATCGGCACATGACCGTTGAGTCCACATTCAACATGTCAACAATCTCGCGAGCCAAGTCGATACTTAATTTTTATTATCTTTCTCAGTCTTCACAAGGTTTTTGTCACGCGGGACCGTTACGTCAACGAGCATTGCGCGCCGCTCCAATCGATCCACCACCGCTATATCAGGCTTGTTTGCTACAACAGTCCTTTCAGTGATGATGTATCGACTCCAGTACAATGTGTCATTGCCATCTTCAGATTCTTCGAGGCCGTATCTCAGAGCAAGTTGCTGATTGATAATCCTGGCTACTAGGTTGTGCCCATTCAAGTCCTCTTTGTTAGCAAGACGAGAATAGTCAGAGATAGTGTGTCTAATCGTTCTCCCGGCAGGTGACACGCCCGACATAAGTCAACCGTACCATATTTCACAATAAATTCCCGATAATTCTTCGTCATGATAACCTCATAATTGTACAGACAAAACCTTCGGTTTCCCCAAATAGGTCACCAAATTGTAGCTACTAAACTGACACTAAAAAGTCTACATCAGGCCCATGCAGGGCCCGGAAAAACCGGCCGCTTCCTCACGATCCTTTGCCTCAAGCATTACAAGTTTGCGCCAGTTCTCTTTAGTTAAGGAGAGTGGAGTGAGGTTTTTGATCTCGGATTCTCGGTGCTGACGTGGGGAACCACGTCAGCTTTAAGGAAATATTCCCGGAGATACAACCTCCGGGTCTCGCGGTTGAGGAGAGACTTAGCATTAAGAAAGCCTCGTCCTCCACATATCCGCGGGATTATATATATATCCCGCGGATATGCCTCATCAACTCATCACTGATGATCGCGGTTGATGCTCAAGCGCGCTTTGCATGTAGATTGACTTCTGTACCCATCTATTTTGAGGCTACAGTTAGCACATAAGAATTATTTTTTCATACAACGGTAATTATAAACATACGGTAATTAGTATACGGTAATTAGAAAACGATAGATTTTCTTAAAAATTTTGGAAACCAACAAAATATGCAAATACTAGCTTATTACAACGTGCGGAGGCCAAAGTACTGCCTCGATTTACATGATCAACTTAGGTCTAACTTAAAAAATCAAATTTATATAATGTGAAACGGTAATTAGAAAAGTTTGTAACCAAGGTTAGGGTAATTATATACAAGAGAGCTTTATTAGCGGTACACTAACGTTAGAGACGTGCAACTGCTGATGTTTCGCGGTACACATGGAGGAGACGAGACGCGTTCGGAAGTGGTGTGCCAAATACTGTTTTTTAGGGGTGTGCACTCGAGAACAGAATATGTCACGGTAATTATAACTTTCCATCGGACATCCGATAATTTAAAGATAATTATTTATAGACTGGTTCTAGTGAGTCAATATTTTACTATGCGATACACGTTGTTTAACACCATTTAAAATGTTGAATAGATCAAAGTAAATCTGTAAGTCATAAAAATTACAAGTAAGTTTTAACATTAAGACAGTGTGCGGACACGTTACGGTAATTAGAGAACAGAGGTTTTTGAACTTAGATTAAATTAATTTAGTCTTAAATACTTTAAACAGAAGCCTGTGTTTTTGTTTATGGCTAGATAGGGATGCTATCTAACATATAAAAAATATTGGATGATTGAATATGATAAAAGTACGGATTATTCAAGCCCGGACACGTAAAATTTGCTTATCGGAGAATGGCCGAAAAAAGTCCAGCATTTCCTGTAAAATTATTCACTTTTTAAAATTAGCAAACAGTAATGAAATATATCTGGTACAATAATTCTACTAATTAATTTTAAGCGAATTGAAGGGTCCGTGAGTACTGGTGAGTACAATTTTCTTTAAAAATAAAAATATTGTACAAATTCAGTGTTGGTGAGTGATTGGTTTTCTAATTATTAGCTTAACGTGGGATTGAAAAATACATTACTATTTGCCTATAGCTAATAAAGAAATCGTCACGCAAAAGATTTTATTATTAAGATTTTATATTTCGCGTTGAGCTATTGTATATAAAAAAAACGCTAAATGTGTTGCTAAACGCAAAACTCAATAAAGGCAGGACCAATTAGGCTAATTATGTTTCCTTATTCGTTGAAGCCAGAGTAAGGTTCATATGAAAAGACAAATTGAAAAAGTCGTCCGGATAATTATCTAATTTGTGTAAAACAAAACGTCCCTTTATCTCCGGGTTTTTTAATTGTAAATCAAAACCTACTCTTGTACTTGAAGGTTTTTGTATAAATAAAGATTTTTATTATTTTATTTTTATTATTTTATTACTCATTTTACACGACCAAGTCTGTTGGGAACAGCGTACAGAATTAATTTCAAGAACCATTATCCACCTATTATTTACTTTTTTCCAAGGGAAAATTCTCATTGAAAACCTCTGTTTTCCTCAGACGGAGGGCTTATGTCGGAGTCTTACTGACTAAAACCCCACGTGGGGTTTTAGGCAGTAAGATTAGGGATTCGGGAACGATCTGTCATCTGCACTCCCTATTAGTGTTGGCTTGTTGGTAGCGAACCCATCATCTTCCTAGACATTTTCCAACTATGTTAGGGTCGGCCTACCGAATCCAGCTGAATACCTATGGGGTTGTGTAGTTGGAAGTGAATACGGGTAGTCAGAGTTTCCGACCAGAGTACCCGTAACAATTGTTACAAATTTACGAATACCAACCGGATCCCAAAAGCTTTACGTGTTTTCCGAGGACCCCGTGGGGTCGTGCCGCGTTGAAATGGTAAACTGACTAACTGATGACTAGTTGTTGATATATCATCAACATAGATAGAAATGATAGATAGAAATAAAAAATCTTTGTAAAGAGTAGGTAACCACCAAGAAAGGGTTTTTGGAAATTCCAACCCTAAAATGGTAAAATAGGTGATCGAAGTTTTGACATTCACGTGGGCGAAGCCGCAAGCGACAGCTCGTGCCTTATATAAACTTAGCGCTAAGTGATATTTTTAATACATCTACTTACTTAGTATACCTACCATACCAATTAACTGTAAATATCACAAGTGTGTATATGAGAATTCGCGGTTAGAACCTAAGAAACAGCAAGCATACTATAAACTGAAACAAATAGATATCGGTAAATATATCCAGACCACACAATTTAATGGTAGCAATAGATTAGCCAGGAGAAAGTCTGGTACTACCTACTTAATAATGAAACCTCGACACTCGATACTGGCGGTTGCAACAGAGCAGAGAAAGCTTTGCATTATGCACTAATGCAGTTTTTGAGTACGTGGCAGTTGTGCACACTTAGTTTCGCCCGCTGCTTAGCTTGCGTCATGCGTGGGTATAATATAATGTACTTAGGTACTTTGTTAATGACGGGCTTATGTCTTTTCGAAATCTTTATAGTTTCGGATGTGGATGACTTTGGTTTGTGTGTGCGTTTTGTATTGCCAACGGCTTCCAAAAAGAAGGTAATTTTTACATAGCAGCTTTTGATGGTTATATTACTTTTCATCCCACCTATTCGAAAAAGACGACTTTGTTCCCCTTTAAGTACGCCCAAAGTTGGTGTTTTCTATAAGAAACTTTCAGCGGGCAATAATGACGCTCCAAATTCAAAAAGTGCGCCTAAAAGTAACTTTTAATCGCACTTTTTGAATTTGGAGCGTCTTTGCATGTTTTACGCCCTGTTATAAGTACGCCTAAAAACTCGCCAAAGAATCGAACGCAAATAATTAATGGCTGGTACGACGGCCAGTACAATAGTCACGCCGCGGGGCTGAATAAAAAAAACTTAAAAAGAAAAAGAACGCGCAAACTACAGCCCGAGTTCTCGTAAAAATTTTCACGGATTGTTTTGCAGCAAATTATTATTAATGTAGCTGCTATTATTATCAAGATATCATAATTAGCATTATTATCAAGATATGATAAAAATAGCAGCTACAATAATAATTTTACAATAAAGTATAAAGCGCCTTTTATTTTCTCATAGGGGGTGATGAAAAGTAGAGTGTATCACTCGAATCCCGAACGTAGCGAGGGATTCAAAAAACGCCCTCGCCGTAAAAATATTACTTTGCTCCCTCGTAATACAATCTACTATTTTGTACTGTCTTATTTGTAAAAATAATGAGAAGCAAACTGTTTGATTGTGTGTACGACTTTAAACACACTCACAATATATTAGAAATTCCTTAAAAAAAATTAAGTAAATATAAATATACTTAACCTTTCAACGACCAAGCGACAACCGGCTGTCTGTCCATTGTGTCTCGAATCACGTGTGTTTAAAGGTTTAAAAAAACTCAATTGACGCATAATTAAGTAGGACCCTACCTTACCTTTAATACAATTCGGTCGCTGAACTAATAATGGTATTGAGTATTAAATACATTTAAGAAAATATTGATCGTCGCACCGTCCTTGGCAAGATTTCATCTCGAATACTGAGTTAAATCCTTTAATTTAATATTCTCAACGTCTAGCTTAATTGATACGTTTCAGATTTCTATTACTGAGAGGTACCTGTAATTTATTGAGCTTTTGCTATTTTTTTTAACAGAAATCATTGATCAGAAGTTATTGGAGTACTGTGGGAAAATAGTGCACTAAGGATAACACAGATTCGACGTATCAGCCGTATTAAGATTGTTTACATTTAGTTAATTACCTAAACCGATGGTATAGAGAAGTCCTCACGATGTTTTCTTTATGCTTTACATAGATACCCTGCCACACACTTGGCCTAGTTCTGTTCTGTCTCCTGCTTTTTATGGAGGGTAGCGGAAAACATGTGTATTTTCTAACTTCTGCGAGACTCTAAGAGCTTCACTGCATGGCACTTTTGTTCTCCACTGTTGATTCTGGTTTTTAGGAGTTGCAGTGGTTGGGGATAGTGGCGGGATCCCTTTTGAGGTAGTAGATTATCAACTCTTGGTATTTTTAAAAATAATCTTAAGTTTCTTAGCATTGTTAAATACGCATAAGTGGCAGGAGTAAACATAAATAAAGCATAACAGGAAATGGACAAGATAGAATAGAGACATTTTTTTTATCGTACTCATGGAGTGTTATACTCTTACATGAAATAGAGTACAATACTCTATTTTAGTTTACGATTGGGAACATTGTAGATCACCAATGTAACATACTCCTTCATCTGGCGATGGTATGGTCATTTGGCCAGAACATGGATATTCCCATGAAGTTATTAAAATGCACTCTACCTATTTCAGTTTTTAGTAACGTTTTAACAAACACACAGATAAATATATTGGAGAGGATTAAACGTCTGTGACATATAATAATTTGTGATTATGTTATCCCACAATTAGTTATTAATTGAAACGCAACTAATTAATGTTGTGCTGTTGTTGACAGAACGTCGATAACCACAACTCTCGATCGTGGTTTGAACTGTAACTGGCAATAGCATCATTATGTTTATATCCTTTTTAACTTCATTAGCAAAATGTATTGGATTGAGAAGAAATAGAGTTTGTTGCCCATTCTTCTTGATTTACCTAATTCTTGTTGTAGCTAGTGTTCTTTCATGTGTTAAATTTTGTAGGAACACAGGGGCCCTAGTCTGCTATTACAATCGGGTCTCAATGACCAGTCATCGGCCGTATATTTGTCAACTTTGACAGTTTTTGTATAGGAAATGTGTCAAAAGGTTGACGTTACACGTCAAAAATCGGTCATAGACAAGAATGGAATAGCAGACTAAGGCCCCTGGCCTTACGTACTCATAACACAAGTTAGATTTGAAAATACACTGAAATAAGATTGTAACATTGCTTACATAATCGTAATCAATAGTTAGTACTGTTATTTTTGGCTGTGTCACATGGCTGCGTTTAAAGAACAGTAGCTCTAGCTTCACACTTACCGATATGAAGTTTAAAAAAAAAACAACCTATTTTATTGTTGGGTCGGGTCGAGAATCACTAATATAATTGCCTCCTTAAAGGTTTTACAGATTAAAAAATACATCTTGTATAATGACATTTTCGCACTGTTTACGAAGATCGTCCTAATTTTTTATGAACAGATGTGATGAATATACCTTTTAATGGTATTATTGAAATAAATGAGGTTTTTAGCTTTAGAAACACCCAGGTCCAAAAGCAAGTTACTGGAAGATCTGCATAGTATAGGAACTATTTGGTATAATCAAAGTCAAGCCCCAAAATGAGAAGCCCAAGGATAAATTCATCCAACCAATATGAAATTGTTGAAATCCAATCCAATATGAAACTATTGAAAAATGAACCTGCTAGGAGATGATTATACTCATGAAAACAAACAAATTTTAATATGGAACCAACTCTGAAATCTGAAAAAATTGAAAAATGATTAAATCTCTTAAACGCTGGCTGCAATGAATTTTAATGCGGTTTATAAATAGACAAAGTGATACAAGAGGAAAGTTTTTATGTAAAATACATGCATATTATAGCAAGGGCGGATCCAGGGGGGGGGGTCATGGGGGTCATGACCCCCCCCCTGAGCCGAGTCCAGTACCTAGGATCACTATGTTTTAAAATAAAATATGATTTATTTACTACTGTATAGGTTTTATGTAAAGTCTTTCAATATTGTTATTAGATAAATGCTCCCGTTTCTGTTGTTGTAAAAGAATATCCGCTGTGGATGGTGAAGTAGCAGCGGCGCCGGCGTCAGGACATACTTCAGTCTATTTTTGACCTTATTTTAAATTAGGGTATTGAGATACGTATCCTAATATCAGAAACAACAGCGGAAAAAGTAATTCTCGACTTTACGAAAAATCAAATCGTGGCGAAAAAGAAACGGCCGGGACTAGCCAGTGCCGGATCAAGTGAACAAAGTGTCAAAATTTGAACAATGGGCCCTTTTACAGAGAGAGCTACGGAGAGGGCGTTTCAGACTTTTACTGACTAAAACCCACCCATGCTCCTTCGGTTGCCATTTATGGTAACTATGGGCCACGGTAACTCACAGAACATATATACGGTAACTATTCCGCAACCGCACGTGCTGTCTGCTCTTTGAGGCGCGTGTGGAACTAACCGCGCCTGGGACACGAGCCTGGTCGGGCGGCGAGCTACTCATTGCTCGCCGTCCGCAGTCCCGTGCCCACGGTGGCCGGTAGTCGCCTTGCAACTCTCGATGCCTACGACTGGGTCCCTGTCCAAGGCGTAAGTCTTGACGCTGCCTTACGCGCGCTACCGCCTCCTTCTCCAGCATGACTGCTTCGCAGAAGGAGGCGACGTCATGCCATTCAGTCTCCCCCAGGAGCATGGCCTGAAACAGCGCCGGGCGCGACCGCCTAAGCGGGGCACAGCTCCAACGTATGTACCGAGTCCTTCAGTGCTGCTGTGGTGACACCCAGGCGTCGCTTCCGCCCGAATCCAATACAGGAACCTTGTGAACTGACCGTATCCGGTGAGGACCTGTGTCAGGCGATACGTGAGAGCGCCGTGATGCCTCTTCAGGCACTCCTCAAAGAGGGGTCTTACCACCGCTGTTACGGCGTGCCCAGCCCTGGGTTGCGACAGCTCCTGTCTCCATTTCGCACTGACCAAGAAAATGGTTGATAAAAATACTTTAAGAGATTCTGTAACACCAATTTCGATGATCAAGAAAAAGTTTACAGAGTTTTGTTGTGATGGCACCAGTGACGAAAAAAGCCAAAAAAAGATCGAAACACCAAAAATTTTACATAAAATCAATGAAATGATTTTGACCGATTGGTGAATAAACGTATGTGAGATATCTGATTTGAGGCTGATATGTATCATATTATCACATTTGACATCAAGAAGCTGTTTGCATCATGCTACTGCGCTCAC
Source organism: Athetis lepigone (assembly GCA_033675125.1). Taxonomy (NCBI): domain Eukaryota; kingdom Metazoa; phylum Arthropoda; class Insecta; order Lepidoptera; family Noctuidae; genus Athetis; species Athetis lepigone. Next base: position 14,065,433 of record CM066214.1, read on the forward strand.
AAAAAATCGACTATAAGAGCTGAAGCGCGTGAGCTACAGCGTTATTAAAAAAAAAAGAAGTTAACAAGAAAAACTCACTGACACTTTCATAAAAATTTATTAATAGGGTCGTAGGGTTAAAGGCCCGTCAAATTAATTTTCCGTTCTAAGGAGGTAGGTGCGCAACGGTACTGCCCTGGCTATACGCGTAGCGGAGAAGACGCGGCAGCCGGCGTCCGGACGCAGGGTGGATGTAGACCCGCAGGGGTGTAGCAAGTGGTGCGATTGCAGCGCTGTACGTTGACCGCCCGATGTCGCAGCAGGTCGGCAACGGCAACCGTATCTCAGCTGGTTATGAGCCGGAACTTTGAACCCTGGAATTTATGTCCAGGCGGTGAGCAAAGGAGCTTCTGCTAATCCTCTCCTGACGGTGACCATGGCGGCGTAAGCGTAAGCGTAAGCGTAAGGCAGAATAAGTACTATTGCGCTTAAGGCGAATGTGTGTAGAGGTCACCTTCAGAATCGGAGTTCACAATAATAAGTACTTATGAAGAAAGGAAGCGTGAAGCGCTTAATTTGAATTAATATAAACACAAATAACAATTAAGCTAAAGATATGATGGTTACTAAAATGATTAAAATTGATGGGAAAAATGACAAGAAAAAAAGATGATGCAATACAATTTTTGCAATTCATTGACCACCGTGACACATTATAAAGCAATGGTTAATTTTGTAAACACTTACCCAATACGGGGAACACGCACTTTATTTATATAAAGGGACGGCCGGGAGGTCCTCTTTATTGTTAGATATCATCTTATATGCAAGCGAGCGTAGGTAATTGGGCGAGAAGATTGACACACGCAGTTTTAGTGGTATAATGTAATTACACTGCAAAATCACAACGATGGGAATGAAATAACTCTAATGTCCGTTAATTAATTGTAGAAAACCACCCGAAGCTCCACCAAACACGTAGCACAATTATGTGATGTGAACCGTTGTCCTTCTGTCTTGTAATGGCGGCTCCATCTTGCTGCTGTACTAGCGCTTGGTGTCGCGTCAGAGTGAATGACAGATCATTGTCAATCACTCTCGATAATCAAAGTGCCATAAAGAGAAACAGATTATAACAGAACGCGCCGTCACGGCCAGACTGACATGCGCTCGTCCTCGTGCGCTCCTTATAATTGATGCTCAGTTAATCTGTAAAGAAGGAAAAGGAGCCACTAGGATTACCATATTCATTACGCTCGTCCTATTCTGACACACACACACACACACACACATATATACCCACGCGAATACGTGCACTCCTTTGGCCTCATGCCAATGAAACTAGCTCGAGGTGTCCCTTCGACCAAGACCCGTCATCTCCTATGACGGTATGGACCGGACGGCCTCAGCTTTCACTGTGAAATTTGACCTCATGCAAATAACACAAGAGAGGTGTCCTTACGACCAAATCATCATCTCATATGACGACTTGGACCGGACGGCCTCGTGCTTCGACCAGGCATCATCTCATATGATGGCTGGAACTACCAACAATTTGCCCGAAGAACAGTTAGACATCATGTCTAACTTACAACTCAAAAATCTTCACACTCTGACTCTTAAAGGGTAGCAGAGCTGGCAGTACACTCACTCGAAACTGATATCGTATCACTATCATCATCCGAAGATACGTGTTCATCTGTTTGACTTTGACCCGCCGTCTCGGCCAACCCTTCATTCACATATTCACATTTGCTACTTCTTGTAAGCCCTCAAGCCCTCTAGGCACTAAACGTAAATTCTCGTGTGCGAATTTGTAGGTTCTATTTAGAGCCATCTATATTCTTTAACTTGAATCTATCATTTTCTAGCGCTTTGGCCTGATACACAACAAAAGGACCTTTGAATATTTTGAGAGCTTTGGTCTGATTGCGCTCATTGTTTTTGATAAATACTTACTCGCCTATGGAAAACGCCTTTATTATGGCTTTGCCTTTGTTAAACCGTATTATTTCGGACAATGCTACCTTCGATATGTAATCAGACGCATTTTATCATCAGATCATATTATAAATGCGAAAGTAACTCTGTCTGTCTGTCTCTTCTTCACGCCTAAACCACTGAACCGATTTGAATGAAATTTGGTGGGATTTATTCCGGGACCTGAGAAAGGACATAGGATAGTTTTCATCCCGGAAATCCCCCGGGAACGGGAACTATTAATCTACGTGGACGAAGTCGCGGGCAAAAGCTAGTGGTTAAGTAAACATTTAAGAGTGCACATAACACGTTCAAGTTAGCAGTTGTCCTACTTGAGCCAGTAGCAATGAAATGTAGTTCAATAGAGTGCTCTCTACAAAATTATCTAAATTCAGAACTTATGTAGCATCTCATTATCAGTTACAGGGCACCAAAAAGACATACAGCTTTTTTTGAGCTTTAACTGCGCTTGCTGAGTCTAGGGATCTCTATACTCGAGGAGGATGGATTTGGTGAACGCATCGATGATTATTGAAGCATATTCTTTTTGTTCACTTTTGCCATTAAGTTTACCGGTGACATGAATGTGTATAGTAGGTCATAGGGTACAGATCTTTCGAATCGGGTGAAGTCTAACCTGAGTAGCGCTAGATGGACCTTTGGACGCTTTGCGTACAATATAGGAATCAACAAACTTGCGAACCGACTTTGACATTTGTGGAAACCAGTTTTATTTGTACAGCTTATCTAAGGTTTTCTCCTTTTCTCTGCGCCTAAATTTTTTATTTCTGAGTGAACGTGATTAATGTGAGAGAACGCGGTACAATCGGGAGCCAGTAACTGCTCTTGTTTTGTCCTATTTCCCTGTAGAGCATTCCCTTTTAACGTCGTATGTGACAGCTATGGTCTCAGGAAGATTTTTTTTTAATTTTTATGTTTCTTGACTAAGTCCTATATCTCACTATCTCTTTTTTGTTCGACCAGAGAATTTGGTCGTTGCTTACTTCAACAGTAATTCTTTAAGACCTATAATTACGTTTTCGCTAATAGCAGTATCGGGGACAATGTGAAATAACAACTGGACTTAAAATCTGGGAGTCACATTTAACGTTATTATCTTGTCTTTTACCTGTGAGGTACACAGATTCATTGCGCTTAGTGCCTATCAGCTAAACTTCAAATGACTAACGTACAGGCGGATCCACCGTCAGAAAGAAAAGAAACGGGCTCACCGGAGGATGTAGTTAAAATGCCAGTTGCTGGTCTCCGCTCACATAGGTGGATTTCTTTGATTGCCCCCTTGACCCCTTGCGGTCTGGACATGCCGACGTCACGTGACCCTGTTGACCACACACGAAGCAAGGAGATGATCAAGTGGGGACCGGCGACTTTTGAGATGCTCTGTTGTCTTCGCAGTGGCCTTTCCATTGAGGTCTTCGCGGCGCTTACGACAGTCTACCTGTTTATGGCCCGCAGACCACACCGACGACACATTCCCACGAAACGAGCTTCATTGAATCAAACTTTTCGGTTCATTATCGTTACTGTCTTGCCCTTCATGTTTCCGTTTCAAAGAGACGCCTCGTAATCGTAATACTCAAAATAGTTGGTTTCTAGTAGCCACGGTGCAAGATTGTAGTTCACGATGTGTAATGCTATCTTTTTGGCACAATACGGAATACACAAACCCTATGATGACATCCTCTAGCATTTCGGTACGCGGGATACGTTCAACCATAGTCCAGAGACGTGTTGCTGTTTCACAAGCTGTTTCTTTCAAACCAACTCGAAATCTCAGCATTTTGTTAAAGTAGTCTTGAGGTATCATTGGTTTTTCGAGTTTCGCAAGAAGTGTTTTTTTTTTATCTGATCCCATGTCAATCTGTTAAAACGTTTGCAGCTTTGTTAAACACGCTGCGAATGACGCCTGCACGACCTCGAAGAGCATGTGTGACTGCCAACAAAAGTTCCGCACCCTCTAGCTTTCTACTCTCCACGATTATTTCCATCACCTTGCATCAGCCTTCTACATCAGCCTATTTCTTGTCCGGGTCGAAACAGATCAATTTCGTGCTACTTACTTCATCAGGAGTTAAGAAAACAAGCTTTCTATATTGCATAAAAATCCGTGCCATTCTTGTTTTACTATCGCTATCTGATTCTCCTGGAGCTTGCCCTTCGTATCCCACTTCTGATAAAGGGACGGCCGGGAGGTCCTCTTTATTGTTAGATATCATCTTATATGCAAGCGAGCGTAGGTAATTGGGCGAGAAGATTGACACACGCAGTTTTAGTGGTATAATGTAATTACACTGCAAAATCACAACGATGGGAATGAAATAACTCTAATGTCCGTTAATTAATTGTAGAAAACCACCCGAAGCTCCACCAAACACGTAGCACAATTATGTGATGTGAACCGTTGTCCTTCTGTCTTGTAATGGCGGCTCCATCTTGCTGCTGTACTAGCGCTTGGTGTCGCGTCAGAGTGAATGACAGATCATTGTCAATCACTCTCGATAATCAAAGTGCCATAAAGAGAAACAGATTATAACAGAACGCGCCGTCATATATTTGAATTTTTAATAATAAATATTCAGGAAGGTTTTGCCAAAATATAAAGACCGAGCTTGAGCTTAAGTGAGACAGCACGTATGACGTCACGCACATGTAAGGTATGTCGTCTCAACTGAGTGTCCTTCGACTTGCCCCACGGCCGCTGCTCGCGGCGCGCATACGTCACACATATGATGTGTGGAGTGGGAAAGAACTTGTTCTTGCTAACTGAGCGAGTGAGACAAAACAAGGCGTATTAGGTGAGGTGTACGGTTGGAACAATGTTACGATGACTTGACGCATATTTTGATACGTTTTTAGTAAACGTTGGTTTACAACGTTACAATACCCCCCGCGCGCAACAAGGATTTTCGTCCTAATTTTAGAATAAAAGAAAATCCGCATTACGAACTAGAGCTGGACTATTCGTTTAACCTTTTAAAAATCATCTTTCATACTTCTCGCAAACATAAACTAGCAGCAGTTATGGCAGTTAACTATATAACCGATGCAACATAACCGACGCACAATAACATAAAATAATAGGTATTTTGTTTTTCTAAACCAGATACCTTTCCAATAGTCGTTAAAGTAGAAGGTGGAATATACATATGCAAGAGGAATTGTAAGTCATAAATTGTCAAAAGAAAATTAAAACAAAATGTTAGTATGTGAAAGCTATGCAAATATAAGAATTTTTTATTTGATACTATTTATTTTTACCGACTAGTTTTAAATCTTTAATGTGCCATGAACCTAAGTTTTTGCCAGACATGTCTTGTAAAACATAGACGAGAGGGGACTTTTTCTCAATTATCTTGGCTTTTATAAATTTAGGAGCCAGCTTCTTTGAGAATCTGCTTTCTTTATCACTTAAAAAGTACGCTCGTTTCATGACTACGTCTCCAATATCAAATTCGGCAAACTTACGTCTTAAATTATAATGTGATGTATTCTTAACATGGGCCTGCCATAACTTGGCTTGTACATCATTGAAGACAGAAGACAAAACACCTAAGTTTTCTGCATAAACGTCGCGTGGCAGGAATAGTATCTCGTCACCGAGATCATTGTCAGTATAATGTGACCCACAAGGAACAAGCTCACGGCCGAAAACTAAAAATGAAGGTGAAAATCCTGTAGCCTCATTTACGGAGTTATTAATGGCAAACTGCACTTTAGGAATGAAAATGTCCCATGACCTATGATCATTATCCACGTAGGTAGAAATGCAGGTGATAATGGTTCTGTTATAGCGCTCTACTAAGTTCACCTGAGGGGTATATTTAGGTGTATTATGAACATTTGGAATGTTGTATTTCTTAAAAAAGGCCTCTGTCACCTTGCCAGTAAACTGAGTACCATTGTCCATTAATACAGTTTGAGGTATGCCGTGAATTAAAAATACAGAATCCTCCAAAATTTTGGTAATTATGTCAGCTGTAGCCCTTCTAATTGGAAAAATTAAACAAAATTTAGAAAAACAGCAAGTGACGACTAGTATAAAGTTATTTTGCTTTTTTGAAGTAGGAAGAGGTCCCACGAGATCAATAGAGATCATTTGGAATGGTCGCGAGCAATGCTTAGGACGACCCATTTCTCCTAAAACTTGATGATTTTGGGACTTGTAAGCTAAACATTTTTCGCAAGAACCGACAAATTTTACGACATCTTGGTACATACCAGGCCAGTAGTAACGTAGGGCAAGACGTCGGTAAGTTTTGAAAATACCCATATGTCCAGCTGTAGGCTCGGAATGGTTTTCAGTCATTATTATCTCGCGGTGTTCAATAGGCACGACCTCTTTCCACGAGAATTCTGAAGTTAGTTCGTGTTTATTTTTAGATAACCTAAATAATGAATTATTTTTAATAATAAAGTTTGGAAATTTTGAGGGATCATTTAAACAACCGTTGTATATGTTCTTGTACCAAACATCTTTAGTAACTGCACCAGAATTTGCAATATTTATAGCACTAACAGGAACGATTCGAGACAGCGCGTCAGGAATAACGTTATCAACGCCTCGTCGATGTTTTATGACGAAATTAAAGGACGAAAGACGTACGCCCCATCGAGCTAGTCGACCAGTAGGGTTACTTAAGGACAAGAACCACTTAAGAGCGCTGTGATCCGTGTAGACAGTAAACTGTTGACCGTTCTCAATGTAGCAACGCCAATGTTCGAGTGCAGTAATAACAGCTAAGGTTTCGCGTTCGGTTATACTATAGTTCCTCTCAGCAGCGGTTAGTGACCTACTCATGTATGCAATTGGGTGCTCCTTTCCATCTATCGACTGAGTAAGCATTGCACCAACGCCGTAACTGCTGGCATCCGTATGCACTTCGAAAGGTTTAGTGTAGTCTGGACAGGAAAGAACTGGTGCGGAAATTAAACACTCTTTTAAATTTTGAAATGCAGTGTCAGCTTCAGGGGTCCATTTAAAAGAAGGGGTGCCTTTTTTTGATGAAGTAAGCTTATTTAGGGGACCAGCGACAGTGCTAAAATTAGGTACAAAACGTCTGTACCACGTGGCAGTTCCTAAAAAACGTTTGAGGTCCTTACGACATTTAGGTGTTGGATAATTGAGTATGGCCTCAACCTTGGCTGGGTCTGTACGTAAGCCAGAACCATCAACGACATACCCTAAGTATTTAAGTTGAGAACTGAAAAATTTGGATTTCTCAAGATTAATTGTTAGGTTGGCTTGTTTCAACTTGTCGAGTACACGTAATAGTAGGGTCACGTGACTATTAAAGTCTTCAGAAATTATGATAATGTCATCCAAATATGCAAATACCTTGAGATCAAATTCCGAAAAGAGCAAGTCAACCAATCGCTGCTGAGTGGCTGGTGCATTGGTAAGGCCAAAAGCAGTCCGTTTAAAACGAAATGTGCCTCTGCTGGGAACATAGAATGCAGTTTTATCGCGATCCTCAGTAGCAATCGGAATCTGCCAAAAAGCTTTGGATAGATCGATACTGGACAGATAGCGAGCGTCACGTAAGTTATCTAAGATCTCGGATATGTAAGGAAGGTTGTAAGCATCTCGTTTAGTGACGGAATTGAGTTTACGACTGTCCAGGCAAAAACGAGGTTGTCCGTTCTTCTTGGTCACGATCAGAACAGGAGATGACCACGCACTCTCACAAGGTTCTACCACATCAAGCGAAAGCATCTCATCAACTTGTTCCACCAGGATACGCTGCTTTTCCGGTGATAGACGATAGTACCGCTGTCGAATTGGTTCCGAATCACCTGTGTCAATGCGATGCGTGATAAGACTTGTTACGCCCAAACCCTTGTTCTGATATGCAATGTCTTCGAACTGCTTAATAACATTATCAGCCAGTTGTCTTTGAGACTGATCAAGGTTATCATAACCTTGTATGAAGGTTGAATGAGACGTGGCCAAAGAACAGTTATTAGGCTTGACCATCGCAATGCTGCCTATAAACTTTGGACATAGTTTAAACTTACGCCAAAAATCTAGTCCTAAAATAAGATTACGTTTAATTTCCGGAATAACAAAAGCTTTTAAAATATGAAATTGATTTTCGAAATGAATTGGAACATTAATAAAACCTAAACTCTTTAAAATCTGACCTCCTGCAGCTGTTACTTCTATACGATCAGATTCAATAAGTGGCAAGCCATGAGCCACTAGCACTGAATGGACACCGTTACCCACAATAGTGACCGCAGAGCCAGAATCTAGAAGTCCAGAAACAGTAAGATCGTTAATTTTGACAGAAACGTAAGGTCTGTCATCGAGATCGTTTTTATCATTGAGAATTGAGCTGATGTTATACGATTTGAAAAATAGTTTGATAGTTTGCAACCAGTTTTCCCAGTCTTCGCTATCAAAGTTTTTATTCGCACAATTCTCATTAATTAGTTTTTTGGTTTGGTTTGTTTCGTTTTATGACACGTTGGACAGTCTGGTGTCTTTACACCTTTGTGACCACATCGAAAACATACCACCTCATCCTTGCTAGCAGTACACTGTCTCAGATTATGTGTATTGTTACGACAACGTGGACAATAACGCTGTTTAGTGTTAGATTTAGAGTGATCAACTGCATCAACCAAAGTAGGTTCCTTATTGTTATTAGAATTATGTTTATTTTGATTATTATTGTTTTTAGAATAGTTTTTATTGTAAGAATTATAGTTATTATTATATTTAGAGTAAGTTTTACTATTACTATGTCCTGAGTATGCAAATTCAGGAGCTAGTGTATTCGAACACGGTTTTGGAGGTTCCCTAAATTGAGAAAATCGTGATTGAATAGCCTCAAAATTTCGGCACAAGGTTCGCAATTCATCAATAGATGTGATGTTCGATACGGAAGAAAGGGTGTTGGCATAGATTGGGCGGATGTTGTGGAGAATAATTTCCAATTTATCTTCCTCCGATAATTTTTTCGTCAGACGTGAAAAAAGTCCAGACATAATGGAAAGGTAAATAACAATGTTTTCCGTTTCTCCCTGTGTGCGAGAACGAATTTCTGCAAGCAATCTGTAGTCATAGTCAGACTGATCGAAATCACGTCTCAAAGACACTGTAAGATCGTTCCAACTCGCAACCGTATCCCTAATACTCCTGTACCAGTGTAGGGCGTCACCGGTAAATATGTCGGTAGCATTTGTTAAGATTTTATCGTGTGAGATGTTTCTTGAGACAGAAATTTCCTCACAACGTTGGATGAACGCCCGAACGCAGGATTTGCCATCGAATTTTAATTTTGCGAATTTATTATTATTTCCGTCACAAGTGACGGTAACGTTGACCGGTGAAGATGAAGTAGCCGGCAAGCAAACATTGTTAGACGTTGCTAGTGGATCTAGGGCTGAATCACTAAGAGTAGCGAGCTTAAATGTGGCTTTCTTAAAAAGGCTAACACATTGTTCGAAGACTTCCCCTATTTTGTCATCACAAGTAATGCGGTTAATCCGATGGTATAAATGATTAATTAAATTTTGGGTCCGAAGCAATGTGTTCTTATCCAATGATGTAGATTCTAAGGTACCGTTAACCTTTTCAAGAATATCTAGCACACTATTAAGGTCGTCCGCTGGTTCGAAGGGGCTAGTGAGAATATCCTCCGATGGAAATAACGGACCACACTTGGCTATCTGCCTGCGCAACTCCTGCACCGTGGCAGCTGGTGTTTCACCTCTAATGGCAACTTCATACTCAAGCTCAGTCTTTTGAAGTGACATAAACTTCACGGGATAAGCCATTGTAAAGTAATTGTTTTAGAATTAAAAAAAAAAAATTGAAGGCAAAAAAAAATTTTTTTTTAAAAATAAATGTTGGGTAGGTGTATTATAAAAAACTCAAAATATAAAAAAGTTTGCAACTAATGTGTACGCTTTACAAAACCAAAACTCGAACAACAAAAAAAAAATATACAAAGAAACAAATTAATTTTGCTGACCGTACTTGATATTAAAACAATGTCAATAAGTAACGGTAAAAAATATTAAGAAGGAATACTATAAAAACAATTTAAAAAAAATTACTGGTCAACTACATGTTTCGGAATATACCAAATACACACATATGTTTCGGAACGTACCAAACTTTTCGAGTACTTATAACTTTGTTTTTTTTTTAACGTACACCTTAGTTACTATGCAACCAAAATAAAAAACGTTTCACAGAAATAAAAAGAAAGCAAAAACACAAAACACACAAAACACCAAAAAACAAAAAAAACAACTACCTCCACAGAAACGGAAAAAAAAATTACCATTAAATTACCACGAAAAGGGCGCCAATGAAGCGCGTGAGCTACAGCGTTATTAAAAAAAAAAGAAGTTAACAAGAAAAACTCACTGACACTTTCATAAAAATTTATTAATAGGGTCGTAGGGTTAAAGGCCCGTCAAATTAATTTTCCGTTCTAAGGAGGTAGGCGCGCAACGGTACTGCCCTGGCTATACGCGTAGCGGAGAAGACGCGGCAGCCGGCGTCCGGACGCAGGGTGGATGTAGACCCGCAGGGGTGTAGCAAGTGGTGCGATTGCAGCGCTGTACGTTGACCGCCCGATGTCGCAGCAGGTCGGCAACGGCAACCGTATCTCAGCTGGTTATGAGCCGGAACTTTGAACCCTGGAATTTATGTCCAGGCGGTGAGCAAAGGAGCTTCTGCTAATCCTCTCCTGACGGTGACCATGGCGGCGTAAGCGTAAGCGTAAGCGTAAGGCAGAATAAGTACTATTGCGCTTAAGGCGAATGTGTGTAGAGGTCACCTTCAGAATCGGAGTTCACAATAATAAGTACTTATGAAGAAAGGAAGCGTGAAGCGCTTAATTTGAATTAATATAAACACAAATAACAATTAAGCTAAAGATATGATGGTTACTAAAATGATTAAAATTGATGGGAAAAATGACAAGAAAAAAAGATGATGCAATACAATTTTTGCAATTCATTGACCACCGTGACACATTATAAAGCAATGGTTAATTTTGTAAACACTTACCCAATACGGGGAACACGCACTTTATTTATATTTGAATTTTTAATAATAAATATTCAGGAAGGTTTTGCCAAAATATAAAGACCGAGCTTGAGCTTAAGTGAGACAGCACGTATGACGTCACGCACATGTAAGGTATGTGGTGAACGCGCGTCTCAACTGAGTGTCCTTCGACTTGCCCCACGGCCGCTGCTCGCGGCGCGCATACGTCACACATATGATGTGTGGAGTGGGAAAGAACTTGTTCTTGCTAACTGAGCGAGTGAGACAAAACAAGGCGTATTAGGTGAGGTGTACGGTTGGAACAATGTTACGATGACTTGACGCATATTTTGATACGTTTTTAGTAAACGTTGGTTTACAACGTTACAGAGCAACCGTGACCACTTTAAAAGAGTCATCGAAGTTGAGATACGAAATTCAGCAGCAATAATTTATCGATATTCGTTGGTCAAAAATTTTTCAAAACGAACAGAGATCACAATGCGACAGGGACCACATACATACAGAAGGTTTCTCGAAGTAAACGTGCACAAAAGGCTAATAATGTGGCCCTGCCATCCACTTAAGCTTTGGTTATTATTTGATTGTGATGCGAGGAGTCATCCACATCAATTTCTCAAAATTTTTCAAATATTATTGAGTTTTTGAATAGATTCTATATTGAACTGAAACAGAAAAGATCTCATTTGACATGGGCACGCCGTAATAGCGGCGGTAGGACCCCTCTTTGAGGAGTGGCTGGAGAGGCGTCATGGCACTCTCACGTTTCGCTTGACACAGGTCCTCACCGGACATGGTCAGTTCGGAAGGTTCCTGTGTCGGATTTGAGCGGAAGCGACGCCTGGGTGTCACCACTGCAGTAACGGTCGCCTGGAGGACACGGTCGAGCACACAGTGGAGGTGTGCCGCGCATGGGCGGAGCATTGACGTGTCCTCGTAGAGGCGATCGGCGGCGGTGACCTCTCGCGCCCGGCGCTGGTTCAGACCATAACATGCTTCGGGGCGAGACGGAATGGGATGCCATCGCCTCTTTCTGCGAAGCAGTTATGCTAGTGAAGGAAGCGGCGTCGCGCGAGAGGCAACGACGAGCCTCTCGCCCCGGACTAAGACCCAGGCGAAGACGTCGAGAGTCGCAAGACGACTACCGGCCACCGTAGGCGCGGTTCTGCGGATGGCGAGCGATGGGTAGCTCGCCGCTCGGCTAGGACCAGGACCGCGTCGACGGCGCGTTAGTGTTCCACGCGCGCCTCAAAGAGAAGGAGTCAGCATAGGAAGGGGCCCAACAGGGCCAACGCCTGCCGGGGTTGCGGAATGTTTATAATAGTTACCGTAACCCTGGAACATAAAGGGCAATCGAAGGAACATGAGTGGGTTTTAGTCAGTAAGAGTCTGACACGCCTTCCCGCCGCACCCAGGACGGGAGCAGTCATTGGATGATTTCCCACTCACCAAAAAAAAATAAAAAAAGATCTCATTTGACAAAGACTGTTCCGCAAAAGTGTGTTATCAGCATGGCTAGAAATCATAAATTGCGCTGTAAATTGGTCCTGCGTCCAACATAACCTCCAGAATTAACTATCTGCAACTGTGTCCTGTTTCCAAACCTGAAGAAATGGCTAGGCAGTACGGGATTCGAGTTGAATGATGAGGTCATAATTGTTTGTATTAAAGTGTTATAATGTCTGTATGAGGTCGAAACAATGACCATCTAAGTGCAAGAATAGAGCACAAAACCAAAGCAACTCCGTCGGAAAGTAGGACAGGGGATTGTAACCTCAAGTTTTACTAACGCTTCGGAGGAGGACGATCGACATGAATATCGACGGTCAAATACATCACACACCGGTTAACGAACGTCATATACAATGCGCCTTGTTTTCCGAGCCATATAGCCTATTAAATGGGGCTACTTTTAGGATGATGCAAAAAAATATCTTGCAAAGCAATTCAACTGGGCTTGCACAATGTCGAGAAAGAGGCGATCTTGCTTGATTTTACAGAAGGTGGCAGGCAACTTGCTGATGCGAGCTGCCCAAGAGAGGACTGGCTGGCACTTTTTAGAGGAAACCTCAGGTTGATATGATGAATGAAGAGGTCATTACTGACAGACACTAACGCTTATTTTGAGGACTTTGAATATCAGTTATTTGCAACATTGAACAACTAACGTTTCGAGCACATGCGGGGGGCCCTCGGACGCGAGGGGCTTGTCGCAAAAGCCACCTACTTCTCCACGTCCATCAACCCATTGAAGTAGATGGCGTGATAACGCGTTTTCGGAGAAAGAAAAAAAATATTTTGATATAATATAATATATACTTGTGTATTTTTAAATAAAGTGCTTAACATGCATAAATAACCTACCTACTTTCTACCCGTATCTATTATTATCTAAATTAAATATTAACTTCTGGACTTGACCACGACTGAGTGACCCCCCCCTGGTGCCGAAGCTGGATCCGCCCTTGTATTATAGTAGTAAGAAAACCGATAAATTCAAAGATTTATAACACTTGTGCGGCACGCTAGTTTCCAATAATTAAACCACTGAGTTTTCATTTAGGAAACTTATCTACCAAAGCATGTTTTGTTGTACCGAAGAGAATACTGAACGAATGAAATAGTAGTGTTGTTCAGTGGCAAATAAATCAAATTCTTTGTTACCAACAAAAACACGCTTATATTGCGACCTTGACAAAGTACATTCGGCCTAATAAATTAGGACCCACTCCAAAAAGTTTTGACACGACACTAGAAGCGCAGGTCACCAACTTTGTAAACACAATACGATTATTTGTTTCATAATATCTTAGACTAGTGTATAGTTTCGTTCGTCGTGTGATTACTGATTCTATCCGTGGGTTGTAGCGTAATATTACATAGCTAATACTATTGTTCTTACATGCGACTACCATATTATAGAAAAAAAATGCAATATTAGAAATTGACGGGTGAAAACAAACAAGAATCATTTCTTCAGCTGAATCAGTAACTACTATAACTGTTTCCGGCGTCATCGCCCCTTCATTTTCATACAAATTTTCATCCCCTATTTCATTCCGTTAGGGGGTAATTTCCAATAAACGCTTCTTGGTGTTTCTCTATAAAAAGATTATACTGCCCCCTTACCATGACGTTTAAAGTAAGATTGTTTTAGTCCTGTTGCAGGAGTGTGCAAGTGACAGGGCTAGACACATTGTCTAGCGCCGTCTTTTTCCCACTGAAAGTAATATCAAAGTAATACTGCTATAAGGGCTTGTGGTACGCCCCCTGTGCAATTTTCGTGTTTTTAACTTCAGTTATTTCGACTGTGCTTTGAATCTACTGGTACTGGACTGACTGCCTGATTGTTGATATATTATTCACCGACACAATTGGAGGGTTCATTGTGATATAGGATTTTGCGAATTTCCAACCCCGAAAGGTTAAAATAGAGGATCGAATTTTTGACATTCACGCGGGCGAAGCTGCGGGCGTAAGCTAGTATTACCATATAGTCTGTTTCTTTATAAATAAAAAGAAGATAAATAGAGTAACTTACATTAGTATAGAAAATACGAGTCGTTGCGGGTCAAACGGGTCTTAAGCTCTCAAGGAATTTGCTGACTAAAGCAAGTTGATCACAAGGGACAAGCGCTCCTTTGTAAAGGACATCGTCTTGCTAATCTCTTTGTGTGCCGACAAAGGTATCAGCGACGATAATCGTCTTGAACCTGTTGCGTATACAAGCTTTTAGGTATTTAGTTAAAATCAATTATATACCTAATTACCTACTCACTTTGTTGTGTAATAAAAGCTGAGTACTTATTATGTTAATATTCGGAAATTAATTCATTATTACAGTTGAAATACTATTTTCTTAAAGCTTGGAGATTAGTGTGAATAGTTACCGTGTACCCAGAACATAAAAGGAACCCGGAACATGAGTGGGTTTTAGTCAGTAAAAGTCAGACACGCCCTCCCGCCGCACCCAGGACGGGGGCAGCCATTTGATGATTTCCCTCTCCCAGAAAAAAAAGACTATACACATTTATTCAGCTTAATTATGTTCACAGAAAACATAGATTTTATACGAAAGCTGAACGCGAAAGCTAAACGAACGCAAATTACAAAATCTCTGTTATTTATGAACATAAGCTAAATAAAGCTAAATAGAGCTAAATAAATGTGGGTAGTCTGTTACTCTTGAACTACTGTCCAAATTTTGACAAAACTTAATATATTATCTTAAACATGATCGGAAGTATGACATAAGATCCTTTTTTTTTAACATGAAGTAGGTATGTCCAGGTCGCCCAGTTACTGGGTTGTGTAGGTCTGACAGGCAGTCGCTTCACGTAAAACACTGGTATCCAGCTGCATCCGGTTAGGCTGGAAGCCGATCCCAACATAGTTGGGAAAAGGCTAGGGAGATGATGATGATGTCCCCTGGGATGTAAAAAGACTGGGAACAAATGCTACTGGCAAAGGAGTCTTGATTGAAAATTCTCATCTAACTTTTAGACGACTTGGTGATTTAAGCTTTATCCTAAATACTTTAAAGTTTAATTCTGATTGTGCACGCACTTAATTATAATTGAATTGAAAACAAATTGTTTGAGTTTTGCGTTAACCATAACTGAAAGGGATTAGTAGGTGTTTCGGCCGCGAGGGTCGTCCGGTGCGGCCAAACAGAAATTTCATTATTATTATTAACTAGCTATTGCCCGCGAATACTTCCGCGTGGAATAAGAGTTCCCGTTCCCGGGGGATTTCCGGGATGAAAATTATCCTATGTCTTTTCTTGGGTCCCAGACTAAATCTGTACCAAATTTCATTCAAATCGGTTCTGTGGTTTAGGCATGAAGAAGAGACAGACAGACAGAGTTACTGTCGCATTTATAATATTAGTATGGATTTCCGGACGATACTTTTTTTGGGCTAATTTTGTATGGTCAGAATAAAAAACCTATTTATTCTCACAGTACAAAACAAATTAATCTCGTACGGTGAGAATTACAAGATTTTTCATTATAAACAACAATTATACATTTTTTTTATTATAAGTACAATACATATTTTTCATTACAAAAAGCCTAAAACAAGTCCGAAACACCCCTGAAAACTGTATTATTAATAATGATTGAATTAAATTCCTCTTTCGACCGAAGCGGGCGAAACTCAGCAGCCTAACCACCTACTTACCACTGGAAGTTTAGACGCCGTCGAAGCTGAAGTTAAACAATTACATGACGACGCTTTGGGGAGCTAATTGTTATATTACACCTAAATTGTTTAGATTTATTGTTTAAGAGAAGTTATGTAACCTAATCTAGGTAAATAGATAACTTAAACTCATTCGCTAACTACATAAGTAAATTTACAGCTATAATTTAAAACCATGTTTAGTTTACGTAGGTGTTACAAATCTCTGGAAATCCCAGCTTTTCTCTAGGTACTACAATATGCACATATACATGTAAAAGTTCCTCTTGAAACACTCTACCGGTAAAAAAACCGCATCAAAAGCTGCTAAGTAGTTTTAAAGATCTAAGCTTACTAAGGGAAAGACAGGCAGCAAAAAACGTCTTTTGTTTTATTATATAATAGTATTATTGGTTTTCAGCATTAAACCTTCACATACGTGATTCGTTCGAGACACAATAGGAGCGCGACAGCCGGTTGTCGCTTGGTTGTCGAAAGGTTAAACATTACATACTTATCTTCCACTTCGTCTTTATTTACAGCAGCAAACTTGTACTAGAACTTTATTATATTGCGAAAGTATCGTTTTGCTATCAAAGGAGATGTTTTAGAAATGTATAGAGCTTGGACCAGCACTATGTACACCTAATGTAAATATCGTTATAAAATATAGTTAACGTTTTTGATGTTAATTCCCTATATTTTGGCTTCGTTTTTATGTATTTTCAAATTAACTCGGTCAAGGAGAGCAACACAGAGTTACTAATAATTATGGTGGTCAGCAATAAGCGAAATGTCAAACGTCAAAGACAAACGGAAACGAAACTTAGAACTGTCAAAGTCGTCAATCAAAAGTCATAACACCACTGTCATGGCTACCTTAAAGTAGGGTTAACTCACTAAAAAACTTTGGAAATAATTACAATTTTACTTTTATTCCAATTAATTTCATTGTATTTTGATGAAAATCTATTATTTTTTTCCTTTTTATCTATGTAGTGTACATAGAGGAGGCCCAAAATCAAACATCTCCTTTCCTTTTATACACAGTTCAAACACAAACATATTATATGTGACTGTACATACACAGCTTTATCGCTATCGGAAATGGAAATATCTGATATATTTCATACAGTTACATACCGGAATTACATTTCTGACATTCTCTATATTGTGAAATGTGTCTCAGTGCGTACATTGAGGGAAAATAATACAATGTTGTGTGAATTTTGTTCTGTAACTGCTTATAACCAACTAGACACACATTTATTTTTCTCCTTAGAAACACACTTACACTTTTTACTTTTTATTTGCCTCTAAGGAAAAAAATACACACCTGTTATTTGCATTGTTACTGAAATGCCAATTTTAAATATAATTTTAATTGAAATATAAATAAAGTGTCTGCGCTGTTCACCGTTAAAAATAAGAGTTTGTTTGTTAGTTTGAACCCGCTAATCATAGGAAGTACGTTCGATTCGATTTTATATATAGATAGAGGATTCCTATAAGCTATACATTGACATCACGTAATTAAATCATATAAATACCTACTTAGTTCCAACTAAATGCAAACCCAAACAGGGCTAATCCAGATTAAATCAAGTCATTTGCAGTACAGCAAAAAACCACAAAACTTCAATTCCCAGTAAACTGTAAAAAACTTAATAACTGTTAGAATAAAGCTCATTTAAGTCGATCGATCGAACGAAAGTCGAATGTCGCGTGTTACCGGGACATCAAGCCGCTTCAGCGCTGCAATGCTGTTGTCCCTGAATTACAGCGGAGATTAGCGGAGATTTCTTAGGTTGTTTGTTACGATAACGGCGGTAAGGTATCTGTTAGGAACGGAAATAGTAAAGTGACGTAAGTTTTCTACTAATATTATAAGGTGGAAGAGTTTTTTGTTTGGTTAAACGCGCTCATCACTATTATTTTTAAAAGAGTAAGTATGGAGTTTCTTACCCATTCTTCTCCATACGAAACTACATTTTGGAATGGGCAACTAAAATCACTTTTGTAAATGACTGCACACACACACAGCCACAGCCACACACAAATACACGCACACACATAGACGCACACACACAAACACACACCCCCTCGCACACACACCCACACAGACACACACCCACACACACACCCACACACACACACCCACACACACACACACACACACCCACACACACACACACACACACACACACACACACACACACCCACACACACAAACTCGCGCACAAACACACGCACGCGCACAAACACACACACACACTTTCATATTTATAATACTAGTAGGATAGTTGGATATAACGAATCATATTTCACATCCCCTACAGCATGTTATAAGCCAATACTAGCTAGACCAGGGAATATCATGAAACAGATCTATTCAAATATATTCCAGTGATGCTTCAAACCAACATAACTCGCTTCCTATTTTGTCATATTACTGGTTACCTACTGCGGCTTTGCTTGTCGTTTTTAGGGTTCCGTACCTCAAAAGGTAAAAACGGAACCCTTATAGGATCACTTTGTTGTCCGTCTGTCCGTCCGTCCGGCTGTCAAG
The DNA here is from genome assembly GCA_033675125.1 of Athetis lepigone. Lineage (NCBI taxonomy): Eukaryota > Metazoa > Arthropoda > Insecta > Lepidoptera > Noctuidae > Athetis > Athetis lepigone. Next base: position 14,084,194 of record CM066214.1, read on the forward strand.
ACCCTTTTTCTCAGAAACGCGTCGAGATATCAAGCTGAAATTAATATCACATACTCGGGTCTGCTATCTCTTAAAGCAGTGAAAAAATCAAGTTTTTAAATCAACGCAATAAAAAGATACGGTGGTTTATATTGCAAATTTGGACATTTGCAAGGAAATCAAAACCTATAGGGTACTTCCCATTGACCTAGAATCATGAAATTTGGCAAAAAGCAAGGTCATGTAGCACAAGTAAAGGGAAAACTCCGAAAGCCGTAAATTTGTAGTTAGTTCACACCAGGCGTCCGTCTGTCCGTCTGTCTGTCAAGAACCTTTTTCTCATAAACGCGTCGAGATATCAAGCTGAAATTAATATCACATACTTAGGTCTGCTATCTCTCACAGAAGTGAAAAAATCAAGTTTCTAAATCAATGCAATAAAAAAATACGGCGGTTTATATTGCATATTTAGATATTTTCAAGAGAATCAAAACTCAAAACCTATAGGGTACTTCCCATTGACCTAGAATCATGAAATTTAGCAAAAGGCAAGGTCATGTAGCACAAGTAAAGGGAAAACTCCGAAATCCGTAAATTTGTAGTTAGTTGACATCAGGCGTCCGTCTGTCCGTCTGTCTGTTAAGAACCTTTTTCTCAGAAACGCGTCGAGATATCAAACTGAAATTAATATCACATACTCAAGTCTGCTATCTCCCAAAGCAGTAAAAAAATCAAGTTTCTAAATCAACGCAATAAAAAGATACGGCAGTTTATATTGCATATTTAGACATTTTCAAGGGAATCAAAACTCAAAACCTATAGGGTACTTCCCATTGACCAAGAATCATGAAATTTGGCAAGAAGCAACGTCATGCAGCAAAAAAAAAGGAAAAACTCTGAAAACCGTAAATTTGTAGTTAGTTCACATCCGTCCGTCCTCCCGTTCGTCCGTCTGTCAAGACCTTTTTTTTTCAGAAACGCGTCGAGATATCAATCTCAAATTAATATCACATACTCAGGTCTGCTATCTCTTAAAGCAGTGAAAAAATCTAGTTTCTAAATCAACGCAATAAAAAAATACGGCGGTTTATATTGCATATTTAGACATTTTCAAGGGAATCAAAACTCAAAACCTATAGGGTACTTCCCATTGACCTAGAATCGTGAAATTTGGCAAGAAGCAAGGTCATGTAGCACAAGTAAAGAGAAAACTCCGAAAACCGTAAATTTGTAGTTATTTCACTAAAAAATAAATTAACGGAACCCTCGTTGCGCGAGTAGAACTCGCACTTGACCGGTTTTTTGTTTTATGCAAACTTTCATTCTTCTCTAACCTTTACACCGCTAGGAGTTAAATTTAGAAAATCACTTATCAGAGCGCCTCTTTGTCATAAAAAGAAACTTACGCGTTTTCATGTTATTTTCAGTATTTTTGGCTGATTACTTCTTATGCTGATTACCACTAAAATACTGTTTCTTTATACGCATATAGATATAGTTGTATAGATTGTATCCGATCATTCTTAATGTAGACGTGTCTTGAATACTAAACACGATTCTCTCACAATACTTATTAATCAGGGTTTATTTTTATTTTTATAGCTAACTGAAATGTGCGTTCGTGATAGGGGAACGGATGGTAATCAAAGCTCAAATGTTCTCCCATTGATGCTTTCATAAATGAAAGAACATTTGCAGTTTGCATCGCACATTTTACACACACTTTTCAACACTAGGTAACGTTTTAACATACACGTTTGCAAATTTTAACGTTACGCACCTTTGTGAGTAACGTTAAAATGTCAAGATTAATTTAACCTTTCAACGACCAACCGATAGCCGTCTGTCAGGCTGCTATTGTCTTTCTATTGTGTCTCAAAGCACGTGTGTTCAAAGGATTAATATACGATTAGTTTTAATATCGCCACACTAATTCCAACCACAGCAATTCTTGAAAGCCAGAATCAACAGTGGCGACCACCAGAACGGCGTTTTTCTGGTGGACGCCGTAGTGGCGTCACCGTTTTCTCCGGGATTCGTCAAGCTTCATTGTAAAATGAAGCCTGGAGAAAACGGTTCAGCTGTCTATGCCGCAACGAATTAATCAGAAAATAACAACAGAGTAAGAAAGAAACAAATTTTCATTTCGTCCCATACAAAGCTGGAGACAAAACTGAACTAGGCTAACAGGCACAAAGAGGCAATTACTTAATAACACCAATGAAAAAGGCATTAATCTATTAGCAGTACTAAATAATTCAGAGAACAATCGTATCTTGGAAAAAATAAAAGGTTTTCTACCTGAGAATTTATCAAAGGAAATGGGTGACCTAATGGCGTCTGGCAGGTGACTTAAAAGCAAAATAGACTGAACAAAAATTTGGGACCATTGATTTTTAAATATTTGTTATGGAAAACCCCAATAACTGTGCCCGACTCAAACATCAATCCCTGGCCCCACGCTCAGTAGTGACGCTTAATGTTGTAGAGAAAATAAAAGAAATCCAGAAAAAAAATACATTCTTTTTCATTCTTGCATGAACATTATATTTACAATCGTAGATACTCTAGATACTAATTGGAAAATCGGACTGAACACTTTTGCCTTATCTTACTTACATTAGGCTTAGGGCTGATTTTTCAATCACCAGTTAACTTTTATCTGAGGAATAAATATCGTCATATTTATTCCTCAGATAGAAGTTTGACATATTTTCTATACAAAAGCTGTCAAAACGTCAAACATACTCTTCAGATAAAAGTTCAACTTCAACTCTTTATTAAAAGAAAAGACACCACAATTCTGCCACGACCATGTTTATTTTACAATATCTCAATCGAAAAACGATCTATAGCACAAATACATATATGCAATAAGACTGCGCAGGTCTCCTCTTTGGTTGTCTATTGTTTGCCCGAAGATTATATGCCATAATCATCATTTTCCCGAATTTCATTTGCCCGAATGTTTCATTTGCCCTAAAAGACATATGACATACTTTTAATTGCCCGAATTTTAGATACCATAATATACGAATGCCATAAGTATTGTTTGCCCTATTTTTATGTGCCATAATAATTATTAGACATAATATTTAAATGTCATAATATTTAAATGGCATAACAAGTATTAGACAAATATTTAAGCCCCGTAATGGTTTTTTTTTCTGTGCATGGTTGATGGTGGGCTAGGTCGACGGAGCCCCGCTTCGCGGGGCTCCTACTTCTGTGTGGTTTATAAAAAAATAACCACGAAGAGGATGGCGGGGTCTATTCGCTCGCTTCGCTCGCTCACACGACCCCGCCATCCCCTTCTAACCTAACCTGTCCGAGTCGGGGTGCCCTAAAGTCCCAATTGCATCCAATTTCTCTTGATATAAACAACCGTTATACACCCAATGTCGATGGCAAATTATGTTATGGCATATCATAATTATGGCATGTGATAATTAGGACATGTGATAATTATGGCTTACAATGATTATGGCAAATGATGTTATGGCAAGTGACTTTATGGGAAACAATGATTCTGGCACGTGACTAATATGGCAAATGAGAGTAGGGCAAATGAGTATTATGTCATATGATATTATGGCTGTTGACTATTATGGCAAATGAAATTAGGGCAAATAAAATTCGGGTAAACGGCGGTATACCCTCCTCTTTCTTTGTGAAGAGACCTGGTCTTTGTGCAGGTGAGGTTGGCTTTGTCCCTGGAGGTGATAGTAGGGCAACTTACACCCCCAGATAAAAGTTATCTGGCGATTGAAAAATCGGCCGTTACCTGACAAAATATTGTTTGTCTCTGAATCTGTTGTCACAGTCAATTGGCAAGGTTCCTGTATATCTGTATGACTCTATGGCTGTCTGGCCGTGACATTAAAGTGAAACTGAGTCTTTGGCACGTGTCTCGTTTTATTGCTTGCCCGCTAACTTTGTAGTTTAATGGCTTCATAGCTAGCAGTTTGTAGCTTATTTGAGCTTTATATTGTGCTAGTTTTGCGCTAAAGTTTCACCTGCTTGCGTTCACAGCAGAGTTTCGTTGCGTATCCTAATGCCTTTACTAATAATCACTGTGTAAAGTTATGCACTGAATAAAGCCTGTGTAACCGTGTAACCAAACATTTTTAACAAAGCGATCAAACAATCATGGAGGTCCTGAGATAATTTCCGACAATTATGAACCGATTTCAAAAATTCTTAGACGTCAAGTAAGTGGCCAAGAAAAACTACCAAAAATAAAGCCGCTGACTTCCAAAATTAAAGTGGTTTTTCCCTGTTTAAATTTTAGAAGGCGGTTTTATTTTTTTTGTTCGAACAATTTAAAGAGTCAGGCTTGTAATGTCACAGCAAAGCTCTGCAATTATCATCCGTGTTGTAAGGTCACCTTTGACAGAAACTTTTCCCTTTTAACACGCTTTTTTATGCTGCGTTTTCCGCATACTTAACACAAACGTAGGTGCCTATGTGCAGGGCCGTAGTGTGCAATATAATGGCGCCCATGGTTCATCGCAATAAACTGTGCCTCTTTGTGAATTTACCCGATATAACAAAACCAGATACACTAGAATAATAATAATAATAATTTGTCACTAAAAATATTACTTATAAATATTAATTATTGTAAAGTATCACACACAAACTTAAGAGGTTTAAGTGATGCTGAATTAGTTTAAAGCATGCTGAATTAGTTTCTGATAAATAAATAAATAATAATAAATAAATATATTACTTATTTCAAACGATTTTCGTAAAGCATCGGCTATATGATTTTACTGATTTTAACACTAAAATGATTTTTCCATTACTCATATCTAAGTATTTCATTTAAAATGAATTAATTTTGCGCCCCCTATATAAAGTGTTTTACCACCCTAGATGCGTCCCTGCTTACGTGGAAGAGTTCCATCGCGTGACTGCTCACTGTAAGCCCTCTTCCCATCGTACCGCTAGTCATGGAAACTTACTCGGCTCCGTTACCACTTTGTCGCTAAAGTTTTAAGTAGAACGCATCCGTGTGTTGACTTTTGGCGTTCTGTAACCAAATGGTGGGACCAATTGCTAACAGAACCGGACTGCTTTGTTGTTCGTCTGTACGTTTGTCCCAAGACTGTATCTTTCATACCATAATAGGTAGATAGATACCTACTGGATTTTTACACACTGTCTACTATTGTGACATAAAATTCGTATCTTATGTATAAGTAAATATATGAATCCCTATTTTCCTTGATCATTCTATAACTTGAGAACGACTTAACCGATTTCATTTAGATATTGTTATAATGGTTTCTAATGCCTTGTAGAAAATTCTTATGGAACAAAAACTACGGCAAATTTCCCATAAAATAAGAAATTTCCTAGAGACAACATGAACATTATTTGTTATTAAGGAACCATTGCTGAGCGAGTCCAACTCGCACTTTGCCGGATTTTTGTTATTGCGTGTAATCAATTTCTTTTGTAATGGAGTTTGTTTAGTTCAAATAACTTCCTTTCTGCAGTAACTCGGAAACGAAAACTATCGAACTGTAAAAAGGGACAATGTTTCCAAAAAGATGGGAAATAAAGGAATCATTGAGGCCTGAACTGAAACCCCAGATGGTAATCTATTTTCAGCAAATGCTCAAATAGCCATGAAACTGTTCATTCATCTAGAAATGGGATATGTTTGATTTCAATGTTATCTAATAATACCAACCTATTTCTGTCCTACTTCTGGTCAAAGGCCTCTTCTCACACAGAGAAGGCACGAGGATTGATCACCACGCTTTTTCAAGGCGAATTGGCGACACACGGTTCCATAGTTAGAGACCAATAAACCAAAAAGATGCATTTCCAACATTTTAGCTACGGAACCTTATAAAATGAATATGGGTTGCGGAATGTTTATAATAGTTACCGTGACCCCGGAACATAAAGAGCAACCGAAGGGACATGAGTGGGTTTTAGTCAGTAAAAGTCTGACACTCCCTTCCGCTTCGCCAAGAGCCTACACTTTGATGATTTCCCATTTCAAAAAAAACCGAACACGCACGTCTTAACCGATGGTTTAACTACGACGACATTTCAAAGCGCATACATATATCATTATAGTACATAACACATATAATAGAGCGAGGGGAATAGACAATATTGCTGAAGATTATTAATTGCCACAGAGTATATAGTTTGTGTGTTCAGTGTGTTGGGTACTGACAATAGGCAGGCTGTATCACTTAACACTACATTAGGCAGAGTGAAAACAGCTTGAGTTTTGTGAACCGTGTATGGAATGGCTGCTTTTATAGACTTTTGTGCTGGATATTGATGTTGTTGGTAATAAAATAGTAACTTAGTAAATCAATGGGTTAGTACTAAGTAAAAATTGTAACATTCTTCTTCATTGAATTTTAAAAGACAGTTCATGGCATTTTAGAAGACTTCTTTTCCATTGTTAACTGCTGTTTTGGAACGAGCAAATAGCTTATTGTAATTCTTAGAGTTTACTAGTTGTTTATTTATTCTATCATCCCTACAATTTTACCCCCGAAGCAGTATTTAGAAATAAAAACAAAACTACTGAGTCACTAAATAAACTGTCTTTTTTACGAGTTCTTACTAGTGATGTTCCGGAGATCCGTATCCGTATCCGCGGATATCCGCGGGAGAAATAGGGTCCGTGTCCGTATCCGTGTCCGTCACTTTACTCGCGGATCTTTTACGGATATTTTATATTCAATTGACAGGATAAAATGCTGCATAATAACTTAGATTATGTGATTAAATAGCATAGTTGAAAAATAAAACCTTGAGAGTTTTTTTTTATTTCTTTAAATCAAATATTTGGCAAGTCCAAACTCGTCCTGCCCGTCTACGAAAGACTTAGAAATTTTTAGAATTTGATTGACTAAGAAAGTAAAGATCCGTATCCACGGATCTTGACACTAAATATTCGTGTCCGTATCCGTGTCCGCGGGTATACATTTTTGACGATCCGGCACATCACTAGTTCTTACCTATATATATATAGGATGACTGGTAATTAGTGTACGATACTTAAACACGTGAGTGTGCTCATGATAATCAACAACTTTTACTAAGGGAACAAACATGAAATCGCGAAAAAAATCAGCTGTTCAGTACATTTATGTTTGCCTAATGTACTAAACAGCTGATATTTTTTCGCGATTTCGGCTTTGCTCCCATAATAAAAATAAAATTGTTTGTTATCATGACCACAATCACGTGTTTAAGTATCGTACACTAATTACCAGTCACCCTATATAAAGATTAAGTCAGTGCAACACCAATTAAAATATTAATCTAAGATATAAAACTGAAAATTAAATTACAAGTTTTATATTCACAACTAAATTCAAAGGAAGTAAAATTCCAAACAGACTAGACTTGTCCATTTCGTAACGAAACTTGCTTTCATAAAAACTTTGTATAACTTTTTATGAAGCGCGGTAATTAGTGACGAGAAGGGTCTTGCGGCCCTTCCTCCGCGTCAGAAATGTAACTAAGTGGACATCGCTACTACCAGTTTATATTGTATAATCTATGATCGCTACGTCGACATTAAAACAGCTTTTAGCAAGTAATTGTTTTTTTTTTTCTTTTAATGACCCCATTATTAAACTGAAAGGCTGTAAAATATGTGGGATTTTAAAAAGATAAGGGATTTTAGATATGGAATTTAGAAAGAGAAGAAGAATTAATATTTGAATCGCGAAAGTTTGTATGTATGGATGCGTATGGTTGGATGATTGTCATTCTTTCAAGCAAAAACGTAACGAATCAAGAAATTCAAGCAAGAACTAAACGAATTATGGTAAAATTTTACAGTAACATAGTTTAAACATGAGTTACACAAATGTCGGCTACATAACATCACGCCATGACCCACGCGAGCGGAGCTGTAATCAAAGACAAAACCCGGGTGAAACCGCGGGGCAGCTAGTGAATAAACAAATCAACATTTTTAACCAAAATAATGTTTACACAGTTATAATAGCATCATAAGCCTTAAAATAAATATTTTCAGAAAATCCTACCTCACTATTTTTAAGTTCTGAGAAGGAAATCATTGTTTTGTAAAGGAAATTAGTGAATTGTGTTTGTGTATCTACCAACATTCTGTTTTTCGTCAAAAGAAGATAATTGGCTTATTTTTGCCGTTTTTCATCCTGTCACATTGTTTACACCTACGCTAGCAATATGTAGGTGTAATTCCGTAACGTAATAATGGCGAAATTACTTAATTACACAACTTTCCTCATAGTTTTACCTCGGAATTATATAACGGAATTCCTTACAATTCCCGGCGTTCAAAATTCCGGAGTAAAAAAACTTAATTGCGTTGGATATAAAATTTTCGCATCCGTCTTTCAGCGGCAATGGACTACGCTACAAAGTTCAAGTGGGGCTAACGAGTTTCTTGTTTCTAACTGCTTAAGAATTTAGAAAAAAATGTTCAATAGGTTCTTATGGTTAATCTTAGTATACTTGACTATTTTACTTTTTATGATCGCAAGTAACTAGGTACTTGAGATTTCGAGAGCTTTACTATAAGAAGCTAGTATATTTTATACAGCTTTTTATAGTCAAGCTCTCCTCTTGTTAATAATAAAATAAAGTTTATTGAATTCATCGACTATTAATGAAACACCGCTGAATATGTAGGATATCCGCATCAATTTATAGACAGAAACTTTTTAAATACTAAATCCTACTTATCTTCTTAAGTGTTATCAGCGCACACCAAATCTACTAAACCTTTAAACATAAAATTAGCTCAATATTTCCTTTATCAAATAGAAGCAAACTCTGGAATTTCAACAACTATCCAAACGATATAAAACATTTAAGCGTCTTACTAATAATCACTGCATAAAGTTATGACAGGTTTATACGTCAAAAAATGTATGGTTATACAGGCTTTATTCATGACATAACTTTACGCAGTGATTATTAGTAAGGGCATTAGAATAGATAGATGGAATGATAAGCAAAGTAGCAGGAAACCACTAATCTTTACTAATATTATTAATGCGATGCGTAACTCTGTCTGCCTGTATGTCTCGCTTTCACGACAAAAATGTTTGGTGCAGAGATACTTCATAGCCTAACTATGTCCTTTCGAACGTAGTTTTGTCCCGAAAATCCCACGGGAACGGGAACTATGCTGGTTAAACCGCGGAACGGCTAGTCTAAAATAAAAAAGGGCAGAGCCAGGCTTTAAAAGCAGGAATTTTAACACGAATTTCTCCGTTCTAATTATTTAACAAACCCAGTGTCAACCTCAACCAGAAATAAAAATTAACAAAAACAAAACTCGCGCCACGGGGATCCCAGATCCCTATATTTTTTAAACAAGCTAACTTTTACGACAGTTAGTTGAAAACAGTCCCATGTCGGAAAAAACTGAAAACTGTCGTAACTCGTACGTTTGTGTAATCAGGGACGTATGGTCGCGAGTCGTGAAACGGGTTTGCACCCATATTCGGGTTTGTTCGGTATTATTCGGAACTTGTCGGTTCATTTAACACGCTTATTAGGCGGGTGGTAACTAAAATACTGGGTGTAAATGAATTATTATGTAGGGAAAATTAAGATGGAGGATTTCGCTGTCAAAATAGCGTTGTGTTGGCTTTGTGATTACTGCTGGGGAGACTCTTAGGAAAACAACTTTCCTGAGTTTATAGACATAAGGAAAAAAATATGCTACGCAATATATCTATGTATAATAATTATGCACATTTATGTTCTAAAGGCTAAATGCGGATATAGATACACATACACGTACATAATAGAATCTTAATTATACATACCTAATAGTCGCATAGCCGTGACTTACGTAGTCATTAAAATTACTGGTCAAATCTGATTCGACTTGCACTCTTTCGTTCCGTACCAAGGCTACGATTCAATATTTAAAATTGAGAAAAAAGCCCAAGGGTTTAAATTTTGTAATAGGGGCAAGTCGCGGGAATTTGTGGGAATGTGTTAGTCCTACCTAATAATAATAACCGTTTACACGTTTCTGCAGGAAAATAACCTCTTTTCATGCCGAGATGGTTTATGAGTTTTTACTTCGTGGATGCGGTTACAAACATATAAACTCATATTAACAATCAACCAGACCTGAAACAAATATTAAAAAAAAATAAAAAATCATAAAACCATTAATTTGGCCATACAGTCATTTGCCCCGGGACGCAATCTCAAACCCTGGACACGCAGTGCACCAGCCGAACGCTCAACCACAACGCTGTTCCTTTACCTTTTCCTTCACCAATACCGGTACCGGAAAAACATCCCGGGACTGAAAATGGTACCGGTACTACTGTATACCCATACTCATTGGGATGCAGGCAGGCTAATCAAAGTTAGTATTGTATCGGCGGCAGAGTGTAAACGGGTCAGATTTGCACCAGGGGGGCTCCAAAGGCAGGCTTAAGCGGTAAGCCTGCCTTCAGTTGTTTAAGCTTGTTTACACTAATGTAGGTTAAGTTACTCGTAAGTACTCATTAGGTTATGTTTATTGTTGTTTTCTTTGTGATTTTGAGAGGCTTCTGCAAGTGATTGCCTGTGTGACATTCTTAGGTATATGTTTTGAATTTTAAGTTTTGATACCATAACTTTTTTTTTTACCTGCTCCACTTTCACATTTTTATAACGGTAAATATTATTTTCTAGCTTTTGCCAATGTCTAACTTCTACCCACTATATTTTGCCTCATTAGGTGTGGAATTTCCAAAAATCTCTGTTTCATGTCACTTCGGCCGGCTCGGTTTTGGACTGTGCGTTTAATATATCAACACTTTAAAAGACAGATAATAGATTTTATGATAATGACTAAATCAAAATTATTATATAAGTATTTTGTGTATTTTGTGTGTATTTTGTGTTTAAAAATCTGTTTTCGATACATTTTTTTATTTTTACAAAGGAATAAAGTGCCGTCTTTCTCGTTTGCCTAAGAAACAAAGAACATCTTTTTATACGAGAGTGGCTCTTTGAATCCAGAGCGAATACTTTGTTTCTTATACGAGAAAAATACACAAGCTAAGAAGAGCAGCATAGATAATAGAATAAGGCAGGTTCCTACTTGTAACAAACATTTTTTTTTTTATAAAGTGCGAAAAAGATTTTGAAGTGAGAATACCGTCCATTCTTATTTCAAAATTTCTAATGCGCTTACCTCGTGCGCTTGTTAAATATGTTCATTTAATTTAATTGAACTACCAAAGGGCTACGTTAAAGCCATGAATTTATTGTCATTTTGGAAAAAACAATCCCTTTAAGCATGTAAAAATGGGAAAGGCTCCCTTTATTTAAAAAGGTATGTTTGTTTAGGAGGTTATGCAAAGAGGTCGTCACAATTGAGATGATTTTGTTTGGTCTTATCTTGACCTTTTTGCGGTTTTTCGTATAAAACTCTGTTTTTTTTTTTGTTTTCGTAGAGAAGTAGAAGAAATGGGGAAAGAAAGGCCTCCGGCTAGGATTGGGACTCGGGTCTCGGCTTGTTTACAAAACCATTTATAATATTAAGTTTGAATGCAGTAGGAATAAGTAGTCTTAAAAATTGCGTTTCAGGCTAGGTAGGTATTTTCCTATTAAAAATAATGTCAGGTAACGAATACACTTAGTAATTTTATCTGATTACTGACACAAATCAAAAAACTTAACCAACAAATCATTGCAATATTTGTAATATACTAAAACTATTGTTTCTTCTTTCTGTACATACAGACTATAAATAGACGCAAGTTGGCAAACATACAAACAATTTAACCAAGTCTACAACAAACATATTTGCGAATATGTGTCACATAATAGAAAGTAAATAAACTCTTTATGTACACTGAAATGAAGAAAGGTTTCAATAAAAATGTCACGCCCCCACTGCAAACAATGAGTGTATGTGTGTAGAAGGCTTTATTGAAATGTTATGGGTAAGACAATAGAGGTATCGGAGTACGGAGAGTGGTGTGACTAGAATAACATCCCTTAGGGCTGATTTTTCAGTCATCAGTTAACTTCTATCTGAAGAATAAATATGTCGGTTTGACATATTTTCTATACAAAAGCTGTCAAAACGTGAAACTTACTCTTCAGATAAAAGTTATCTGGCGATTGAAAAATCTGCCCTAAGTCTAAAAAATCTGAGAGAGTAGATTGTAAAATTGGTTATACTTACATTTATGCATGTGAAAGTGTGTCTCTAAAAAAAGTTAGCAATTTCAAATTATGCCTAATGCTTTTGAGCTTTAAATAAAACCAAAAATAGACTATATAAATGAAATTAATACTACCTGCTATGTGATTTACAATAATTTATACCAAAATAAAAACTAACTTTGTCATAAGATACCGAATAGATAACAAATAAAGATATTTATATTCCAGTTCTGGTGCTCGTTCTATATTGTATCAACCTAGTCATTTTCTAATGTAATCCAATCGAATGTTCTCTTTTTAGTCATAAATATCTCAAACCTTATAAATTAACTGTAATTTTTCGCATGGTCATCTCCCAAATTAATTTATTTCCATAGTTATTGAGAAAAAGTCTTTGTGGCAAAGAATTAAAGTTTACTTTTTTCTTTTTCAGGTACGGATCCCCAAAAACTACTTATGGTGATGGCTTCGTGGCAGCTTAGAATTAATTGGCAGTTGCGACAATCTATCTCAATATAACGGATCAACTGCCAACATATCAAGTTTGTACTCTGGGGGATTAATAAGCTCCGTTTTGATGGTCAGTCAATCAAGACTGACCATCAAAAGCAATTACGTGGAGCGGTTTACCCAAAATATGAATTGACTATGTATGTCGCGACACTATGATTACACTGGTGCCGATTCTCTTGTGCACAAACTAACGTAAATTTAAGTTAAGTGCATCTTTCTCTTTCCGTTTAATTAAGAAAAGGACAGAAGATCAAATATTAGTTAAGTCCTGTCAAATTTAGACACTCCATAGATAATTTAGACGCATTTTAAAAACATGGCGTCTAAATATACGTCAATTTTCATCAGCCGCTGTCTAATTTGACAGGATTAAACTAAAATGTATCTTCTGTCCTTTTCTTTAAGAAATGGAAAAAGAACGGTGCACTTAACTTAAATTTACGTTAGTTTGTGCACAAGAGAATCGGCACCATTATCTCACAAATGTCTCCTCAACATAATTGGCATTACTATGTTCTCGTAAACGATATGTTTTGACGTCTTTGGTTACAGCTCCACTAATGAAGATCGTAGCGTGATGTTATATAGCCAACAGCTTTCCTTGGGCAAAATGGGCTCTGTTTTTAGTGGGATTTAACGCGCACATAACTTTTGTTTCCTGCTTGACCCATGGTCACAAGCAGGCAGGCAGCTGAGTCTATCTACCATTAAAAGACTTTTTTAAAGTCGGTTCTGTCATTCTTGTGTTTATTTATTAAACATTTTTTTTTGGGAGTGAATCATTAAATGACTGCTCCCGTCCTGAGGGCGTGTCAGACTTTTACTGACTAAAACGTGGGTTTTAGTACACTTACAGAACATAAAGGGCAACCGACGAAACATGAGTGGTCATCCCTTGGTTCCCGTGGTTGTCCTTTATGTTGCGGGGTCACGGTAACTATTATAAGCATTCCGCAACCCTATTTACTACACACTAGCTTTTGCCCGCGGCTTCGCTCGCGTTAGAAAGAGACAAAAAGTAGCCTATGTTACTCTCCATCCCTTCAACTATCTCCACTTAAAAAATCACGCCAATCCGTCGCTCCGTTTTGCCGTGAAAGAAAGACAAACAGACAGACAGACAGACACACTTTCACAGATTAATAAATAGTTACTACGTAACAGATACTTCACTCCAATACAAAAACCAAAATACCTACGCTATAATAGCCTACAAAATCATAATAATAATACCAGTTGTTTGCAGCAAGGAGAAATGTACCATAAGTACGCACAAAGAGAGTTGAGATTCTTTACCCGCCGCGCGACTAACGTGTGTGCGTGTCGTCCAGCAAATCTGCTAGGGTTATACGTATGATGACAATGGTAATAAAACGAATGTTTTAGAAAAACAATTATTATTTTATTTGTTGATCAAATATTTTTTAGTTTGATAAATTGACTGATGCATATTTTTCGTTCCTTGAATTTCCGACTAATATAATTTTAGTGTCGAAAATATCCAAAACCGCGTGAATAATTTTAATAAATAATCAAAAGGGAAACAAGAGAATTGGTAAACAGGGGAATTGCACAATAATCACGCAATAATTACGTGGTTTCTGCATTTTGATAGTCAGCGCTGTACCCGCGACGCGCGAGCACTCAGGCGGGCGCGCGACAGCCCGGTGTTCGTTGTATCGTCGACGATACGCGAAGCGGTAGGCATAAAACTCGTGGCCTTGAGCGAGTGACGGACGCCTGACACTTTCCCATTTATAATATTAGTATGGATTTGTTTACTATTTATAACATTAGTGTAAATCCATTATATTTCCGAACAATCATCTCATTCGTCTTGGTATCTCAAGCGAAAATAAAAATGGTAATTAAGTCTGACTCACAACATTATCTATATAGGTTCATTGGTATTAAAATCTTGTTTTCTCATATGAAACGAGCATTCACAGATACCAGTCGAGTCATATCAACCGGTCCTAGCTTCCGCCTGGCCTACTGACCGTGGCAATTATCTCCTACCTGTTTTAAGCGCACTTAATTTATTGGGCTAGGCTGTGGCTTCGGGCTTTTGAAATGTGCAGAACTTTTCTATAAATATCTTCCTTTGTGAATGGCGCCCACGAATCGGGATCACTAACCACGAGATTAAGGCTTGTCCATATGAACTTGAGATGAACTGTCAATACCTCATTTAGAGGAAGGATGAACAAAGTGTATAATCTAAACCCATTTTTTTCTGGGGTGAAAAATCCTTATGGATGTCCGCCACCTTGCAACCTAACCACCCACAAAAGGCCTGTCAATATGAGCTTGAGATAAGCTGTCAGATGAGCTAATTTAGAGGTACAAGGAACAGAGTGTATTACCTAACCTAACCTTTTTTTTAGCATGCCAGCGTCCGAGGAGACGTTGGTCCCCACTAAAAACTCCGCTTGTGCTACTAGTACAGCCTTGGTGAATGAGCCACGAAAACTGCTATGCATGACATTCGCGACTTATACACTAACCTAACCCAACCTTAACACTAAACCAAACAGGCCTGTCAAGTCAATTTGAGCTTGAGATGAGCTGTGAATTAATTTAGAGGTAAAGGGAACAGAATGTGTTATCGGGATTTTGTATTGATGAATATGCTAATGTGGCGTCAAACTCTGTTTGCGCGATATAGAATTTCTGTGGTAGTTCACATATTGAGTGAAAACATTGTGAGGAAACCTAGATTTATAATTAACTAGCGACCTGCCCCAGCTTCGCACTTAAATGTGCGCGTATTATACATGTAAACCATCCTTTTGAATCTATCTATGCAAAAAACTGAACCCGTTAAGTAGGTAATTCAAAATATCTAAGCGAAAGTGAAGCGGAAACGACTCCATTTTATACATATGTATCTATTCTATGATAAAGATCACAGTTAGAAATTGGCAATGCGCTTTAGCGACCATGCTGTTGATAGCAAGGAGAGAACTCAGAAGTGGGATAGGTTGTTATTCCATCCATGAATATAGCTGATATTCGTACTTAATATTATAAATGCGAAAGTAACTCTGTCTGTCTGTCTCTTCTTTACACCTAAACCGCTGAACCGATTTGAATGAAATTTGGTGCAGATATAGTCTGGGACCCGAGAAAGGACATAGGATAGTTTTTATCCCAGAAATCCCCCGGAAACGGGAAGTAGTATTCCACGCGGACTAAGTCGCGGGCAAAAGCTAGTTAACAATATATAATACGAACTGACCATCCAATATTTTACCCCTTTAGGAATCGATTTTCCAAAAATGTTTTTTTAGTGGCTACCTTCTCTTCACAATGAACACGCTGTCTAAGTTTCAAGACCAGAAGTTTGGGCTGTGATTGGCTGTGCGTGTGTTTATATCAACAGTCATCCCATTAGTTAGTCAGTATACCATTTAATATATATTAAATGGTATACTGACTAAAAAAAAAATCTATATATATAGATTTTTAAGGTGAAACTGTGTTGTCGATCCCTGGTACCAGCCGACTATTAGTAATAATTTCCTTTAACAATTTCCCTCACTGCACTAGGTGAGGCGAAGTTGTTTTTTCCAACTTCTCTTGCAAAGTAAAGTTTTTTTTAATCGACCTGCGGTTTACCTACTCATGCCAAGGTAAATTTATGCTACTTAACACGTATTTGGACTTATATTCCATCGATTTATGTAGTTAACTAAATGGAAAATTTTTGACATATTTTTTTTTTTCTAAAAATTGCGTAACAATATATCAACATTGTTTTCATTTAGATTTTTACTTTGCGTCAGTTTAGATTTAGAATAAAACCGAATATTATGCGACTTTTTTAAACGAATTTTTAGTTTTACTTAACTGAGGCACATGCTTGTAAAATCTCCGTTTTCTAGCTAGAAATAAAATACGTTCACCATTTGTGTATCTCTTCTTGAGAAAGATGAAGTATTTAGGAGATAGTGGTGGAAAGTGGAACAAAATATTGTGCCAAGTACTATATTATGTAACATTCGGTAAAACACGCCAAAGAGACGAACCCACTTGTATGCTAATAAAATACCTACACTTGTATAGATGTAACAATCCATTTCTTTTATGGATTATACTAGCTTCCGCCCGTGGCGCCGTCCGTTTGCCGAAACTTTCATCCCCTATTTTATACAAATGATTTTTTTATAGATGATTTTTTGAAAATTTCTACCCTAAATGGGTAGAAATTTTCAAAAAATCATTTCTTAGTAAATACTTACTCTTCACAAAGAACACAGCCTACAAGTTTTATGATTAAGTATAGGATCAGCGGTTTGGGCTGTGCGTTGATATATTAAGGAACAACGCACACCGGAATGGCAGCGGCCGGCAGCAACCGCCCGCGGGCGCCGCGAGGCCGCCAGCGTCGCTAGAAACGAAAGGCGCGCGGCCGCTCGCGGCGCCGCGGGCGGCCGCTGGCGGCCTCGCGACCTTTTCAAGCTTTTCAAGCAATACTAGTCTTTTAAGTATGCAGTTAAAGTTTAAAATTATATCACACGGAAAGTGCTGCCGGCCGCTGCCATTCCGGTGTGATTCGGGCCTTATGTATACAGAATAACATTTATTTGGGTACTATCAGTCAGTGTACAGTTTTATATACATCAATTTGTTTCAGTAACTAAACTTGTTAGATGTAACAATCCAATTCTAGTCTGCATTATATTATTCTCAATTTTTGCAAAGATTTCCCTGTAGGTTTTTCTTTACGCCGGAAAAAGCGAGGGAGAAAAAAGATACGTTGTAGGTACATTTGTACGTGAATATTACAATGGGGAGTTTGTATCGATGATGTATTCATTGGCCGTCATCCAAGGCATTCGCGGCTTTTGTCCAGAGTCCATATGTGTAGTGTTTAATAAGTACTACAGTATGCTAAAAAATACGGATTTTTATAGCTTTGTGGTGTGTTTCATTCAAAGGAAGCTATTTTCTTTTGACGTTTATTTTATCGGCTTTATTATTTGATAACATTAGATAAGAAGTTATTCAATTTTCATCTGGTGGTTATTATTACTCTACATCAATTCAGTTTGATTAATAATTTATGCTTATTTTACCGTGTATTCCAAAGCACTTATATTAGTAAAATTACAAAACACATTCTAATTTAAGATAAACATCTTCACAACTTTAATACAGCAATAAAATTCAACTATTTTATGACTACAAAACATGTTTCTTGTCAACTTATTATCTAAACAAGATCAGAACTGTATTTCATATATTTTATTATTTTAAATATTGTTCCATAAATTGTAATATACGACGCGCAAGGTCGTAAAAGCCTAGCCAGTAGCCAGTCTAAACCACAGATTATAAATTTTGATTTAAACGCATTTGTTTACCGGCCAACCCTGTTATAAATATATTTCGTTGAACAAAAACATAATTGCCAGCCAGTCAGCCTTGTACTAAGTATTAGCCAAGTAAATTGTGCAAAATAAATAAAAATACACTGTAAATTATTACGGTCGTCCCTTCTCTTAAGCTTACGCGACAAATATTTTTAACAACATTTTATTGTCAGTCGACAGTTCAGCTCAAGTAACAAAAACATTGAAAGAAAATCCAAAAGAAATACTTTATAAAAATACAAAAGGGGATTGGGCAAAAATGTATGGAGCTTGGTCCAAATTTCCACCACCAATAAGAACTATGGCATATGATGGAGCACTGCGTACTGAATCATTATAAGAAGACCGCAACCAAAAATACTTACTCAGTAAAAAGTTATGACCCCATGAAAACTTGTAATTTAAAACCTTATTACGCTTCTTTATTTCACTATATCTATTAAACTACTCTATTGGTTTAGGTGTATGACATTTCGTTGTAATTCACACGTTGTTGATAAGCTATATGACATCAAAATAAAAAACCTAGTAGGTACTTCGCTGCGTCGAAAAAATCAAACCCTATTATGTGAAAGAAAATCTAACTCTATCATGATCAAATGAATGGTCTTATACCTATAAAATATTTCACAATAGTTTTATTTATGTATGTCTCACAGTGTGGGGTCTGTCCTTAAAAGAGTACATCTCTTATGTTTTCATTCACAATAACATTATCCAGATTCGCAGCTGGAAGTAGAATTGCGGGTTCGTGTCTCGCCCATCCAAAATACCAAATAATTACCATATGACGTGAGCACAGCAACCCACAGTTTGCATTCTAGAAAGACAAGAAATGTAGTAGTACGAAATGATTTCGCGACTACTGATCATTACATACGCGTAATATTCTAGTCTTGCACATGTGTGTCGGGATTGTATTCTTGCGTGTAGCAACATAGCATTTTCAGGTTCGATGCCAAAATCAACTATTTCACTAAATGCATTCCATCTCCTGCTACTTCAATCTGATACACGCTACGCTACGTTATCATTGTACACTTTGCAGACGATTTGAACGCATTGCACAACATTTAAATATAGCTATGTGCGAATAGAATAAACGGTTAAATAATTAAAAGTCGTATTTTTAAAACAGTCATAACTTTTTTCTGAGTGAATATTTTTTTTTCGTCTAGTAGTCAAAATTGTATGGTATTTAGCCGACTTTAAGCTTACATAGAACCCAACAGTGGTGGAAATTTGGACCACTTCTGCTCATTGTCATTTATCTAAAAAACAGTAAAAAATTCAAAGCACTCGTCTGATCCTTGAAACGAATAATTTATTCCGTTTTCGCTTGTTTTTTAATCAAAATTCGAGCACAAAGGTCCTTGGTCGGGGCGATTGTCTATAAACCCTGCCGAAAACCATATCACTTTTTGTCCGTGGGTTAAAAATGCAGCGCAGTGCCCCCGGAGCGTTGACATAGTAAAAATTTATACGTCGACCCGATTGTTAAAATGCTCTGGAGCAGTCTTTTATCTCTTTACCTCGCGTGTGATGAATATTTAATATTTTTAGTACTGTTTTCATGCCCAACGACGCACTGCAATCACTAACATTGCATAAAGTTTACTTTATCTATGCTACTTTTGAATTTTCCAGCTCAACCCTATTTGGGGCTGAAAGGAAATCGGCTTATCTTTATTCAGTGAGTAAATAGTTCATCCCGACTAAATACATTAAAAAGGGTTGACCGCTGAATTGGGTTTGCTGTATGCTAAAAGCCTGTTATGCGCTTCAACAGGCGGATGGCAATATACAATGAGAAACTAATTAGTTACGCTGTTCCTGGTTAATTGGTTATGTATAACATTTGTCTTTCAAAGGAGCTAAAGGCAGTTGAAGTAAATACGTCCTTAAAGCCAATGACTTTTGGAGTAAGAAAGATACATGGCTTAAACAGAATAATCAATTATCATTTATACAATATTTTGGCTCCTGTAACACAGGTATTATACCTAGCGCAAGAGTCAGGGCCTCACTATATTTGTTAAATGCTGATTATGCCCATAAAGATTTTTTTTATTTTTATAATTAATTTTTAGGAATATTTTGAGGCACAGAACATAAAGTACACCTATGTTAGAATAGGGAAGATGCAAACATAATATTTATTGAAAATTTATTAATAAAATGTTGAAAAAATGTAAATGAAGGGCCTCTGCAACAATTTTTTTTGCATAATGTTTATTTTTATCAATAAAAAATGAATTTAAAATTACATGAAATGAAACGTAATTTAAAACACCAATCAGCGTTAAGCGACTGGAATGACGTCACTGGCACGTTCCAAAACGTGCGAGGAATTCACTCGAAAATTAAAAAGAGGTTATAGTACGATTTTTAATTCGAGTCAGAAAAATGACATTTCCAGTGTTGCAGGTTTTTAGTTCCAAATAAATAGTGATGTGATACAATCGAGTTTTTACAATGAAATCTTAATCGAGTTTTTTTTATTTCATATTATTACCATAACACAAGCTCTGCTTAGCTTGGAATCAGATGGCCGTGTGTAAGATGTCCCAGGATATTTATTTATTAATTGATATCAAATTGCCTTTGATGATATAAAAAAATATGACATGTAATTTACGGTTATTAAATAGAAGACATACACGGTAGGTAATTTAATATTACATAAAACTCTGTTATATTATGTTTTTGGTAAGGTCCATATTTCTAAAATTGTTTTATTTAAGATGGTATGTATTTAATATTTACAATAATAAAACGCTTTGGTACCTAATAAAACAAAGCATGACTAAATGTCTAAATGTCTGCTATTGCTACATTATCGTCATCGTAGCAATAAGTGCATTAGAACAATCAGCGATTAGCAATCGATTCATACATAATACGATTTTTTTGACGTTAAGCGATTAATCGCGCGATCACTGCGCAAATATTGCTGATTGCTGTTTCATAGGTAATAAGCCAGCCGAACGCTTTAGAGTAACCTTCGCGCTACTCCGTGTAACTCTTACCCTTTTCGGAACGCACCCCCGCAGTTAGTTGTCAAAGTAAACAAATAGTTTTGTAGGAATAAAATTAGCTTTAGAAAAGCAAATTCGCGCAGTTTTCTAGTGACTCTTTGAATATGATTTCGAAGGCATGCAATTTTCTTCGACTGTAGTACCTAGTGTACCTACTTCATCTTTTGAACTTTTCTTAGTGTTGTTCACTATACTGGTCTAATCAACAGAAATAACACACCTTCGATATGCTTGAAGCCTCTGTCTGCCATGATACAAGGTCCAGGAGGTAAAGATTCCATAAATCCAGATTCTTTTAATATTTAAAATCAGAAGTTCAGCCACCAAAACTATCCGATACAAAGTTTGTAACCCCGTCTGGTGTTGGAGATCAACATGAGTCAACATGCTTTTTTTGCATAAAAAAGCATTGCATACATGCTTTCATGCGGTATTATTATAACCACGAGATGTTGATTGATAGATTATTTTCATATTTTAGCAATAAAAGTATCTGGAATGGCGAAAAATAATAAAAAGTTATAAAAAATAGAGAAGAACAATACAACCAGTGACGTCATCGGAACTATTGGTCCGTTTTCGCGCGGACGTTTAAACTGTCAATTTAAAACCGCTTTTTTTTACAATAAATTACAACATTTTAACTTTTTAATATATTAGTTATTTTACATGGAATTCTTTAAAATCAAAACAAAAATAAAAATATTGCATCTTCCCTATTGTTTGATGTGATGAATATTTTGAAAGATAAAATTACACACAGACATAAGACAGCTGATTATCTGATCACCTATAGGCGACGCAACCACTTATCATCAGGTGGGGCTGTCAGTTTTCTGCCATCCATGGACAAAAAAATATTGGACAAAGTTGAAAAAAAAACATGCTCTCTTTTAGAGCATGTTTGTACTATAGGTAGCTTAAGCATATTAAAATGAAAATACTGTTAATAACTAAGATAAACTAACTACCATATTCATCCTCACGAAAGCGACTCCTATGACGCCAACGTATAAAACTTCAGGCGGTTTGACGTGAAGACAGAAGACAACTAAATATTCATAGTCAAGACTTTTAAAGCCCGCCTTCTGTGAGGTACGTCTACATTATTCTAGCTTTCTCGAGTGCACTCGCCCGCGAGCTCAATATGATCTCATGAAGAGAGGAGCTTCAGACAATGCTGCAATGGATTGAGTACCTAGCTTTTATTTTAATAAAGCGTTTGAATTTTAAATGAGCGGAAAATAAAGGCAAAGATGGAGCTTTCTTTTTAAGTTCGTTCTCTAGACCTTTTCTTAAGTTCTTTACCATAAAAGTACCGGGACCATATTACCAAGTCTATGCTAATTGTGCGTCCGTCTGTCTGTCTGCCAGGCGCTATCTCATGGACCGTGTGTTGACAATTGTCATGTTTGACAGAGTGTATTTCAATTGCTACTACAACAACTAATAAGTACGGAATCCTTCGAAACTGACTTGCAATTGATAGTTTTTTTTTATATTGTGTACCCATCTTTACCTGCAGTTACTGCAATTTTACACTATCGTTTCACGAAGGAAGCTGTGAGTTAATATTGCACAAGTTTCCCCTAGGCAATTCTTGCAATTTGTTGGCGATAAGGATCTTAGACAAGAATATTTTTTCTCCATTTTGTGTCCCAAATATATCGTATAATTTAATAAATTCTTTATTCAATAGTGCCCAGTGCGTCCACACAATGTGCAGTTTTCTATTTTTATTAGGATGTAGTTATTATTTTTTCTTATTTTCACCTCCGCAATGTAAAAGTCCAATTTGAAAAGGTTTAATTAAAACTTCGTCTGGCCAATCATAATCAAAGTGTAGTCCAATAAAGCCTCTACAGCTGTCTGAAAAACGAGCAAATGAACGAGTGAATGAGAAAGAACTGCATTGTGGGAGAACCTCAGCCTCTGTAACTCGCTTCTACAGGCTATTTATATTAGATTGGAGTTATTTTGGTTAAATAACCGAATAAAATCAGATGCAAAGTAAGTAATGTGGCGTTCAATAATAATGTCAAATTGTCTTTATTTTGCGTATGCTTTCACTGACTGCTGCAGACTTAATCACACATTAATTTGTGAAAATGATTTCAATTGATGATTGGTACTCAAAATGGCGGACATACCTGATACCACGTTCTGACAGTTATATTTCCCTCACTCATATAAAAGTTAACGGATTCTGCATAGCTGTATTTTTACGGTTATTTAAAACCTGCTGAAACTGTGAAAATAAGTAAGGACCTATAAAATTTTCTTTAGGTACCTTTAATTTATTAGTCTCCAATCCATCATATGGATGTGCTTCCTTAAATTCAGTTCTTATTTTACTTAATACTAATACAATAGAATTACAGTAAAATTGAAATAAATAAATTAAATTTTAACTTTAACAATAATATTGTACAAATATAAAAAATGGGTTTTTACTTAATCAGATAGGCCGTCAGTTGGATTGTCATCAATTTTTGGCCTAAGAAAAAAATCTTACTCACCTCCTTGACATTCTGACAACTTAGTTTTTTATTCCCGAGTTCTACCAATCAACTTAAAATTTCATCTTGCTTGAATTGTGAAAGCAGAAAACAGTAAATCATTCAAATAACTGCATTGCAGTGGTATTTCACGCCCAGTGTGTAAAGTGTAAGGTATTGTTCGTAAAAAGGCATTTTAATTATTACAAAGTTTGGCTACCGTAGTTTCGGATATAACCATTTAGTTTAACTTTTATTCGGCGGCATGCCAGCTCTGTTGTTTTGTTGCTTTTTTAAATTAAACGAATTACGTTTAAAGTGTTATAACGTTTAATGAAAAGGTGGAGTTAACTTTAGGTGTAGTGACGATGCAATGTTAACAATTTTTACTCTTAGCACTTTTAATTTGATATTTTTTTATAACTTGGCATTTAGTAACTCCATGCACTTAGCTTTTCTTTGAAATTTTGCGATAATATCAGTACTATTAAAATGCTGGAGAGTTTGTTTGTTTGAGTTAATCTTTTTTGCTTTATAGACGGTTAATAAAGGTAGACTAAATACTTTATGTAATGGTAAAAGGAAAGTCAATGACCAATTTCAGTATTAGTTGATTTCAAACAACAGGAATTACTAAACAAATGCAACCATAAATAGGGTTTACTTACTTCGTACTGGACATACTTAAGTTTTAAGTTCAGAAATAAATGTCATTGTCCTTTATATTTTGTTTTCTAGCACTAATATATTTTTCTCTATTTGTTAGTAATTTAATGTTTCGCCACGTACAACATCGCGCTGCAACCACAGGGGCAGAGCAGAAAGATTTATCAAAAGAAACCGCTATATATACTTACAGCTAGTTACTCAATAAATACAAAAACGAAAGGAAATGTAATCTAAATTAAGCTAACGATCCACTTCTGTACTGATGAGACTTAAGCGGCTTTTCTCTAAGTAATACTCTCGGTGGGAGGTCGCCTTTAAAACTGTTTTTTATAATAATTTCAACAAAGACTTTTTAAAAGAGTCTCCTTAGATTGAGTCCCCCTGGGGGAGTAGGGAGAGAAGGGGGAAACAAGGTTCAAAGAAAAAGGCTAATAAAAACCAACTGATCGCCGTCTATTGTTGTGTAAATAATTAAGTAGCCTAATCATTAATGGTATTTATAAAAATATACGAGAAAATTTTTCTCGCATTTTCTTTTCTTATACAAAAACTGCTTGTTATGAAAGCTTTAAATACCCAAACTGTATTGTAACTAAGAAATGGTATTGAGTAAACATCGACTCACAATAATAAATAGACACATTCCGCCTTATTACAAAACAAGGTTTTTCTCTAAACCAGGTTTAAACCATTGAGCTAGGTTTTGTATTTCGAATTTTGATCGTATCACAATAAGATTCAAATTACAAAACACGGCTCAATGGTTTAAACCTGGTTTAAAGAAAAACCTTGTTTTGTAATAAGGCGGATTAGGTTTTAGACAGACGCCTATATTTTACCACTACTGTGGCGAATGACGGGCCTGTTGGTCTAGTGGTTAATGGCCCTGACTGCTAAGCAGGAGGTCGTGGGTTCGATTCCCACCCAGGACAAACTTTGTGTGATGAACATGATTGTTTGTTCTGTATCTGGGTGTAATTTATCTATAATGTATGTATTTATAGATTATATAGGTAAGTATGTTTATCAGTCGTCTGGTTACCATAGTACAAGCTCTGCTTAGTTTGGGATCAAATGACCGTGAGTGAGTTGTCCCAAGATATTTATTTAATATTTTATTTAATCATATATATCTATTTATATAAAGAATATAGTCTTTATATAAATAGATATGAAAATGGAACACGCTATAGTAATAGATTATGCTACAAAATATCCAAACATTGTGAACAATGAAATACCGGAGAATACGGAGAAATTCCTTTGTGGTTTGTTCTGGGAACTTGAAAAATGTGATAGTTTAAAATATTGTATCAAAAATTCATTTTACATTCCGGAATTCTTTTGATGTGGCGCAAAAACTTGGGTCTTGTTTGGGGACCACCTTTTTTAATTTCATTATAATTTTTAATATTGTTATGGCGGCCATTATTTTACACCTAAAAAATAAAATGCTTAGCCGAAGCACTAGAAAGGCAATTTTTTTTTATCTCGGCCTTAAAAATAGGGTCTCATTTGATTTGATTACAATGAAAATAAACTAATCAAATGAGACTCTATTTAAAAGTTCTATCTTTCCTCCCTTAAAATTCTCCAAACCTTAAAAACCATAAGCAACGGATTAACCAGCGTACATTTTCCAATAAAATAAAATAAAGTATTCCTAATTCAAATAAAAACCAATTAGACCAATCTCGTCTGCGATTGCCGCGGCCGCGTGACGAAAAGGTGTAAGTCAAAAATTGCAAATTTTCGAATTCTTCAGCGCATCGCGTGCGCTCAACGAGGCGTTAAGTTAACCCTGTTACCCACGAGTTCCGGCGACTGTGCCGACCGTGGTAACGGGGCGGTCCACTGTACCCGTCGTGGGTTGTGGTACAAGGAAATATGTGTGTGAGCGTATTTCCATTTTTTTTTGTAGTACCTATACTGGAACCACTATAACATACGTACCTAACCTTTCAACGAAAAAGCGACAGCCGGCTGTCGCGCTGCTATTGTCTTTCTATTGAGTCTCGAATCACGTGTGTTTGAAGGTTTAATAATGAATGTGATGAGACCATTAATTTATTTGAAGACCATAACTATGTACCATATTCTGACAAAAAAAAATGATTTATGATTGATGAATAACCATTACAATTATAATTAATGTACTAAAACGGTGGCATGCCCCTTATCAATATAAAAAAGTATAAATAGTTAATACCTAGCCATTACAGGTTTATCTAAGCGTGTTAAAAATCTATTGAGCTTACCTTTAATCCTTGACTATAACCCCAATCACGCCATTAAGTAAATTACGTCGATAATTAAACTAAAATCCAGGTAT
The DNA here is from genome assembly GCA_033675125.1 of Athetis lepigone. NCBI lineage: Eukaryota > Metazoa > Arthropoda > Insecta > Lepidoptera > Noctuidae > Athetis > Athetis lepigone. The sequence goes on from CM066214.1 coordinate 14,110,769, forward strand.
ATTTGTGTGGTAAGTAATTTTACTTAAACGCTAACACATAAGCTACAACGTCTATAAATTAGTTATTTAATCTAAAACGTGCACTCGCTTAAACTAGTTAATAGAAGGAAGCGTCGTTAATAATCTAGGCAGTTTAACAACTGATACTAAATTATCTACTCGATTTTATCCAGTTATTACACTCGCGTGCCCTTCGGTATTTAAACGGAATAACCCTATCACGAATCACGATAGCTCTTTCAAGAAATACACCACTAAACGCCTGAGTTTTAAATTCGTACCAGGCGTTAACGGGGCTCGATGTTTGCAATAACTACACGAAATAGTACTAGCTGCGATGTACGATTCCATGCAAACAGCAGTCAATTCATTTATATCTGCAACCGTTATATTGGTCCGTAAAGCCATTGTTCTAGGATTTACTGGGTAAAGCTTTAAACTAGTGTATTTAATTTAACAGCAAGTTTTTCCGTTAGAGTTTAAAGATTGCCATGAACAGCGCTGTCGTAAAATGTTTATTGCAAACTGTGTGAACGGTTCATCGTATTATCTACTCCAATGTAACAGTTTTTCTCATATTTATGAAGTAGCACTCAACAGGAAAAGTGCTGTAAAACTAGTTTCTCAAACATTAATTTCGCAATCTGATTACAAAAGCCATTTAAAATTTACACAAATGCCACAAAGTAGCACATTACGACCATTTTACAACAAAGCGCGTGTCATATCACTATTCGCTCTCTAATTACTGTGAATTAGATTAAACCCACAGATAATAAAACAGCTAACGTTTCCCTTGACAAAAGTTACAAAAACGTTATTTCATTACTAAACAAAAACGGAAATACCGCGCTATTAGCTAAAAGCACAATGATTAATTACAGTAATCACGTCTACTAAGCCGCAATGTTAAAAACCAGTGACAGGTACTACTAATGAAACAATGGCTTGCAACTAGCATTGAAACTGGGCTGCAAATTCCGCTAAATGTCCCAAATGCGTAAAACATTTTTATTATTAAATGGAGGACGTTAATGCGGTTTTCATTTGTTTTTGTTCAAATAACGTGAGTTAATGATGTCATCAAGTTTCGGATTTTATAGGTCTGCTTTTGAACAGCTTTTTAGTCGTATTGCAAAATCCTTTTTGGTACGGAGATTTCCACGACCAGTTTGAAATGTGACAAATGTTTGGAGCCCAAATACAAACGGCTAATTCCGCTGTCCAAAAGGTAATCACGTAATTATGGAATTACCCGCGTCATGAACATCTGATTTAATTTTGAAATAAGTGGTGACTTTTTAAGCCAGAGTAATCGTAATGGTAAATTCATCCCCTTATTCGGGAATCACGTCTTAAGCAAATAAAGCAGGATTGCACAACAGAATTCAACTACGAACAGTTACTAACTGCGCAAAATTCTAACACAATTCGTCAGCACGTTCGTTCGGTTCGCGTTTCACAGAAAACCCAAGCCTACGAGGTGAAATCAGTTTTTGCGTTGCGATTAACAAGCGAATTTCCCATCAAATAGATCCGCGTGTAGGTCAGTGAACGCATCGCTGTAACGGATCCATGCTAACCGCACATCGGTGCAATTGCACTCAGCCGGCTAAGGGCAAATGGCGAACGAACTTGCTCAATAAAACTTAATCTATATCGCTGTATTGGTCTCGTTTAAATGTAGTTCGTGATCTTACATTGTAGCTACAGAATTTTGTGTAGAATTTGGGTCATGTCGTGTTCATGGGTTTTACATTTTATGATAGGAGATAATAACAAGAATAGCGACTTTTATCATTCAATTAAGTAGTCGATATTTTTGAATTAACATTCTCAAAGCAGGTGACATCCTTTCAAATTCTCAAACTCTTTGATTGCAAATCGCCGTAATCCGGATCACCTGACATTTTTTATTCATTAAAAAATGGCGCGTAATTTCGAAAGTCGAACGTAACGGCCAACTATATAAAGTCATGAGGAAGTTATGCGAACATAAAATCCCTGGAGCAGAGTCCCGTCATGAATACCATAGTACAGGGCCAGATTTAAAGACATAGGGACCTAGCGCAACCAAGACGTGGAAGTTACAAACATTTTTTAGATTTGTCGTAATAATATTCAGTTTTTACATTGAGTTATAATGTACTACGTACTAGAGGAGCTATCTCAAACAAAATATGGCGCGTAATTTGGTGACAGCGGAGCATGCGCAGTGCAAGCAGGTGCCATAGATAACACCAATGCGCGCAGATGCGACATATTTTTGAAGTCGACTTCTATAGACTTCTTTAATTTTATGTGCATTATGGGTGTTTGGGCAAGCAGCGCCATCTTGCGGCACCGGGACGAACTACTATAGACATCCACATGTTTGGGCAAGCAACGCCACCTTGCAGCTGCGGGACGAACTACTACGACATTGTATCTGAGCAGGAGAAGGACGCCCCACTGCTCCCGCGCACCGCGCGACCCCCGTGTGACGGAAGGACGAGAGCGCGCGCACTCTCGAACATTCTTATAAGAGCACCATACCATACTGTACAATTTTTCTTTCTTTTAACAATATATCTGATTGTAAAATATAACAATAAACTCATTTATTGAAGAGCTCCCCGCCTGCCTTGATAGTCAATAATCCAACATCCAAACATTGGACCTTCCGAGCCAAATTCAAGAAGCCAGACACGTTACGAGCCGGGCTGAAAGAAGAGTAAGCGAGTGGAACTTCGAAGAAGAAGTACGTTGAGGAGATTCTTGGAACCAACCACGTGGTCTACTGATCAGAAGCGTCAACGCATCGCAGCAGCCAGCAACGGTCAGGTTATCCAGTTCCCTTTTCCCTCCCTTCCCTGTCTTCGCCTTGTGTTAATATCGTACTGTTTAAACGTTTTCAGAACTGATCGATATCAGCTCTACCCGCTGGCATTCCTGGGGGCGTCTTCAGGTGAGAAAACACGACTGAACACGCGAAAAATCGTGAGTACTTACCTGCCTTTTATACGCTACCAAAATGGTGGATGAAACTTCTCGTGTTTTAGATTATTCTATATTAGATCTCAAAAAACAACGTGGTGTAATTAAGTGTAGATTAACTTTGTTTGCAAATTATATTAATAAATTAGACAGATCATGTTTAGATTCCGTGGAAAAAACGCAAGTGCAATTACGCATTCAGTCGGCAGCCATTTTCTTTAGCGAGTTTAACAACGTGCAATGTAAAATCGAAATGCTTAGTGATGAAAAAGAATTAGAGTCACAAATAGAATACAGAGAATCGTTTGAGTGCCAATACTATTCCATTATAGCTTTAGCAAAGCACATGGTAGGCGAAAATAACGAAAATAACTGTAATTTTACCGGTAAATCAGTGTCTATTAAATTACCTCAAATAAAATTACCTGCCTTTGACGGTTCCTTCGATAAATGGTTAGAGTTTAGGAACACTTACTTATCTATGATACACGATCGCGACGACTTAGATCCAATTCAGAAGTTTCAATACCTAAAGTCCTCGCTCAGCGGATCAGCGCTACACGTTATCAGCGCTTTAGAGTTCACAGCAGCCAATTATAATAACGCGTGGGACCTGCTAGAGGCTAGATACCAAAATAATAGGTTATTAGTGCATAACCACATAAAAGCTTTGTTTGCGGCACCTTCACTGGCTAAAGAATGTCCGACACAGATAAGAAATTTAGTAGATTGCTTTTTGCGTAATTTGAGAGCTTTAAATTCCCTTAAAGAACCGGAATCGTCACTTGAGGATATGCTTATCATTTATTTAGTCGTTAGCAAACTTGATTCCGCTACTGAACGCGAATGGGAAAACTACAGAAGCTCACTTGTCTCTGATTCTAATAAAACATCTAAACCTTTAAAATTAGACGACTTATTAGCGTTTTTAAATAATAGATCTGACATGTTAGACATGATTAATTCGAGTAAGAGTAAAAACAATCACTCACACTCACAAAGCAAACATGAGAGTAAACAATCAGCTGATTATAATAAAAAGCAGACTAATTCTCAAACGACACTTAGTTATGCGAGCACGAGTAATAATAAGGTTTCATCGGGTACTAAGTCTAAACCAAACAAACATAACTTGACATGCCCGCTGTGTAGTGGTAAACATGCCTTATATTCATGTGTTAAGTTTTTAAATATGGTAGTAAAAGATAGGTTAACTTTAGTTCAGTCGAAAGGTGTTTGTCAAAACTGTTTACGTACATGTAGTCACACAATTGAAAATTGTAATTTCGGTCCTTGTAAATTATGTCAACAAAAACATAATGCGTTAATTCATGTTGATACTAGCGTTATTCCGAATACGTCACCGCAACGTTCTGTTATCGATAATACGTTGCCACAGTCTTCTGTATTACACTGCGTTAGTAAAACAGCTGACAATATTGATAACGGCCGGAACGGATTCACGGATAGTGCTAAATCGTTACAGACTGTTTTGCTGTCTACGGCGTTAGTTGAGATTTCAGATATTAATAACTGTTATCATACAGTCCGTATTCTGCTTGACAGCGGCAGTCAAAACTCGTTTATAACTCAAAGCCTATGTAAACGTTTGAAAGTACCTATTATACAGTCCACTATACGTGTTTGTGGCGTTGGACAAAGCGTTTCACAGTCCAGTCACAAGTGCGATATTAATATGCGTTCTAAAGTGTATGATTTTAAAACAACCTTACATTGTTTAGTGTTGCCGAGTATCATTTCGAAGTTACCTTCGACACTCGTTAGCCGGCATACTATAGATATACCGAAAGATATTTTGCTCGCCGACCCTACATTTTATGTACCTAGTGACATAGATTTATTATTAGGGGCCGATGTCTTTTGGGATTTGTTAAAAAATAATAAAATTAAACTTCACACCGGTCCGTATCTACAAGATACTATGGTAGGTTGGATTATATCCGGTCCAGTTTATAATAATAATAATAGTTTTTTAGCGGCTAGCACGACAGATGTTCAGTGCAATTTGACTTTAGTCGATTCTCAACTACGCAAGTTCTGGGAAATCGAAGAAGTACTTATTCCTCCCGTTGTCACTGAGGAAGATCGTTTTTGCGAAGAGTTGTTCCTGCAGACTACTAAACGCGATCAGCATGGTAGGTTTTCTGTAGCAATACCATTTAAACAATCACCTAATTGTTTAGGCGATTCGTATACTTCTGCGAAGCGGCGCCTTTTGTCATTAGAGACGAAATTAAATCGGTCGCCGGTATATAAACAAATGTATTGTGAGTTTATGCAAGAGTACGAGCAATTGGGTCACATGACACATGTTAAGGATTTTAATAATTTTGACAAGCCATATTATATAATACCACACCATGGGGTATATCGTGAAAGTAGTTTGACAACAAAATTACGTGTAGTTTTCGATGCAAGCGCAATAACTTCTAATAATAATTCGTTAAATGAGATTCAATACGTAGGCCCTAGGTTACAAAATGATATCTTCTCAATATTGCTTCGTTTTCGGCAATATCAATATGTTGCTTGCGCGGATATCGAAAAATTCTTTAGACAAACTTTAATTCATCCTGAACAACGCAATTTACAACTAATACTATGGCGAACTGATAACAGCTTACCAATACAAGTTTATCGACTTAACACAGTGACATATGGAACGGCATCGGCACCGTATCTTAGCAACCGTTGCTTGAAACAGATGGCAAAGGAATGCACGGATGACGTCATCGCTCGCGTCATCAATGACGATTTTTATGTCGATGACCTTTTGACAGGTCACGATCAGCGTAAAATGCTGTTAGACATTTGTAATAAAACTTCTGCCATTTTACAAACCGGTTGTTTTCCCTTAAGGAAATGGACTTTTAATTTTGATGTAACCTCGGAACGTAATAAAGATTTGTGTATTGGTGAATATTGTCAGTCTAAAACTCTCGGTGTTGGTTGGTCTAACAAGAATGATTTATTTAATTTTTCAACTAGTGTAGATAAAAATATGAATACAAAAATAACCAAACGTTTAATTATGTCAGTCATTGCGCAAATTTACGACCCGTTAGGATTATTAGCACCAGCTATTACAACAGCTAAGGTCTTATTACAAAAATTATGGCTTGCAAAAATAAGTTGGGATGATGAAGTCCCAGGCGACATTACGTGTGTTTGGTATAGTTTTATAAATTCGTTACAATATTTGTCCGAAATATTAGTGCCGCGCTGTGTTATATGTACTAATGCTGTAAATAAAGAGTTGCATATATTTACTGATGCTTCTCAGTCTGCATACGGCGCGTGCGCATATATACGGTCACATAATAATATAGACGAGTCGCATGTAACTAGCCGATTATTATGCGCTAAGAGTAAAGTCGCGCCAATTAAGTCGTTAAGTATCCCACGGCTTGAACTGTGTGGAGCTTTAGTTGGAGCTAAACTATATAATAAAATTATAAATTCCCTTAGACTGCAATTCGATAAAGTATATTTCTGGACAGATTCCACTATAGTTCAGGGCTGGCTACGGACATCGCCGCATTTATTAAAAACATTTGTTCAGAATAGGGTTGTTCAAATCAACGAATTAACAAGCAACACTACTTGGTTACACGTAAAAGGTAAGGAGAACCCTGCTGATATCCTATCACGAGGCGTTCTCTTTGATTCATTAAGGGGAGACAACACTAGTTTGTGGTGGTGTGGTCCAACATTTCTTCGTGAACCAACTTCACGTTGGTTGACAGCAAATTATAATGAGATTGATTTAAATAAATTACCGGAATTGAAATGTTCTAAAACTATAAACTTAGCAAATGTAGAAAGTAATAACATTTTTGTTGATTTTGAAAGGTTTTCTTGTTTTAATCGTTTACAAAGAACAGTCGCGTATGTTTTGCGGTTCATTTCTAACTTACGTGCATCGCATGTAGGTCAAGGTCGCGAGACCGGAACGTTGACCGTGAGCGAGATTAACAACTCAATAATTGTGTTGACACGTATAGTTCAATTACAATCATTCAATACTGAATATAGCTGTCTTAAAAAAAGGTTACCATTTAATAAAGGGTGTAGCAATAAAACAATAAGCTTAAGTATATTCTTAGACAAAAATGATATAATTCGTGTTGGTGGTAGACTAAAAAATTCAAATTTTGATTTTGATAAAAAACACCCGGTGTTATTGTGCCATAAACATCGTTTTACCAAGTTACTATTTTCCTTTGAACACAAACGTTTGCTTCATGCTGCGCCTCAGCTTCTCGTAGCTGCCGTGCGTGATAGGTGGTGGGTGCTGAGAGCACGTAGTTTAGCACGGCAAGTTGTGCGTGCATGTGTGACCTGCACTCGCATGAAGGGAAATACATTAACCCCATACATGGGTGATCTCCCTGGCGAGCGCTTAGAGGCGGGATTTCCATTCATGCGGTGTGGTGTTGATTATGCTGGACCAATATCCATATTGAATCGCAAAGGCAGAGGTTCACAGTTAATTAAAGGATATATTTGTTTATATGTTTGTTTCGTTACTAGAGCTGTACATTTAGAGTTAGTTAGTTCATTGTCTACTCAGGACTATTTATTAGCATTTAAACGATTCATATCACGACGCGGCAAACCGTGTCAAATTTATTCTGATAACGGTAAGAATTTTGTGGGAGCTGAAAAAGAGCTTTCAAAAATATTTGAAAATCCCAACGAAATTATTGACTTTGCAAGTAATCATAATATTAAATTTAGTTTCATTCCGCCTTACTCTCCCCATTTTGGTGGTTTATGGGAGGCGGGGGTGAAGTCGTGTAAGTATCACTTGAGACGTATCGTTGGTAATGCTAGGCTAACTTACGAGGAGTTTAGTACGGTATTGACACAAGTTGAGGCCGTCCTGAACTCCCGTCCTATGTCACCTATGTCCGCAGATCCAAATGATTATCTTCCACTCACACCCGCTCACTTCCTAATCGGCCGGCCGTTGACTGCGCCTGCCGGTGATGACATCACGAGGACATCTACGCCTGCCTGTCGCTACCGACGATTGGAACAGCTACGGCAACATTTTTGGGAAAGATGGTCCAAAGAATATGTCTCTGAGCTACAACGCAGAATGAAGTGGGCACACAAGAAGGATGACATTGTTAAAGACAGTCTCGTCGTCATCAAAGAAGATAATCTGCCCCCGTTAAAGTGGAGGATGGGTAGAATTATTAATCTGTTCACAGGGAAGGATGGAGTTTCCAGAGTTGCGGAGGTCCGGACATCTGCAGGCACAATAAGGCGTCCTGCCTCAAAAATCTGCCCGCTGCCAGTCTCCACAAATGAAGAATAATGTTCCTGTTTTAGTTGAAAGACGGAGCTTCCAAGGCGGCCGGCATGTTTGGGCAAGCAGCGCCATCTTGCGGCACCGGGACGAACTACTATAGACATCCACATGTTTGGGCAAGCAACGCCACCTTGCAGCTGCGGGACGAACTACTACGACATTGTATCTGAGCAGGAGAAGGACGCCCCACTGCTCCCGCGCACCGCGCGACCCCCGTGTGACGGAAGGACGAGAGCGCGCGCACTCTCGAACATTCTTATAAGAGCACCATACCATACTGTACAATTTTTCTTTCTTTTAACAATATATCTGATTGTAAAATATAACAATAAACTCATTTATTGAAGAGCTCCCCGCCTGCCTTGATAGTCAATAATCCAACATCCAAACAATGGGTATCGTTATATAAATAGTTATATTTAAAATAAGAAATGTATTACATAAAATTATGTGGAAAATAATAATAATAATATAAAAAAATATAAAAAAATGATTGAAAGGGTAGTGTCGATTGTGTGAGTTGAGTAAAGTGTCGGTCAGTGTATACGTGGAACTTAGCAGAGGCAAAATTAGTCGGGAAGTCGTGAATTTAGAAGATACATAAGTATTTTCAGTTGCCTCACAATATCTTGTATGATATTATATAAATAAAACGAATTTAAACTGTAAAAATTTTAATTCCCATGAAATAATATAAGTACTCTTCTTAACTTTGTGGTGTATTTCTCGTTTTTCTTGAAGTCAACGGAACATATTCGTGAATATTCTATTGGCAATCACGTGACTTTGCTGCGATTCTTCTGAATAAATTTAATCCATAATTCTCTAGTACTAGGACACGGCCAACGAAACCTTAAAAAATATATATATATTTAATAAATAAAAAATATTAATATTACTTAATACATTTTTTCTCATGATTATTAATAACATTTTCTTGTTCGTTATTATTTAACGTTACCCGACGATAGTGTCCATTCTGCGCATGCAACAAATATTTTACTCTTTGATATTAACATCAACATGGCCGCCGTCGAGGTGACTCGTCATACTTTCCAAATTACAAATAATAAAATTAAATTATGCATGTTTTAAAGATAATATTTTGAACTTACTGGTAAAAATCACTCCTTGAATTTTATTTATATTTCTCAAGCTGTTTGAACAGTATCTCAATGCACGCGAAGGCATATTTTTGAACAAAACTTTGCACTCGAAATCGTCTAGCTGCTGCAAGCGCTCGGCATAGACTAAGTGAGTTAGGGTGCATGCACTCTAACTCGTGTTACAAAAAATTTAGTTGAGGTGACTCCTCTAGTACGTAGTACATTATAACTCAATGAGTTTTTAATCATTTTAATTTTACTCTTTACCTCTTACGCGATGTAATACGAACATAAATACAAATGCAAACAAAGTCGCAGATTAAATATAACCAGGGTCCTTTAGTGAGTTTTAAGCTCATTTAATTCCAAGTTTAGAAAAAGAAAAGAAATAAATATGGACCTTTTTGTGTATTTATAGTAATGATGCCCACAAAAAATATTAACAGAAATATAAATCCAGTTTTCGACGTAAATATAGCCCAGTAGTAAGGTCCATATTTATTTCTTTTCTTTTTCTAAGCTTTATTACTTAAAAATAGTTACCAGGCTCTGTTCCCGTGCCCCTTTCGCCCTAGTTAAGTCCGGCCCTGTCTCCGAGTTATGTTTACGACGGAACATAGACACACGTTACACGTTCGGTTGGTTCTCTACGAAACCCTCCGGATATATTTGTCTTTGTACGTCCTGTCCAAGGTATTTGTCAACAAAATAATTCAACAGTAAACGAATAACGTTTAGAATCTGAACTAAATTCTAGCTAAACTAACTCTAACCTGTAGATCGTTTCAAATCTAAAGTTTTTCTTCTTACGAATATGTAACTATCTTACTTTTAAAATTTATTAAAACTGTCTGTATACTCGCAAAACAAAGAGGTTAAGAATTAGTAGTATTATTGAAGTATTATAGCAAAAATTACAATTAGCACTCTTGAAATAAGAACGTCTACAGCAATCTATCTGAATAATATTAACCTCATGAACAATACATGTAATAATTATTAACCTAGTTCGAGACTGGTATACTAGTCTCTACTCTCACAAAATAACTAGAACAGAATAAAAAAACATACTCGAACTAATTAAATGTAACATGTTCAGTAAATTGTTTGTTGAACACGATAAACTGGCAACACAGTCTCTTTATGCAGTAATGCGCTCTTTAAGCCAACACGTTATTGCGGTACGTGTCTGGCAACACCGATGCTTCGTATTTACTGGCGCAGGTGCCTTCTAGGTTAAACGATATTGAATATCTAGTAAAATATTTAGAAACGTTACTACGTTACTAAATATTTTTCGCATAAATAGCTTTTTAATAATTTTATTTGCAAGAATTTTAAATTGTTTGCTTTTAGTGCCAATTTTATATACCTTCCATCCCAAATTTTATTCTGCTAGGAAATACTTTTTCAAAAAGAGTAATTCATCAAAGGCAACTTTATTTCCTCGTATAATAAATTACATCAAAATATCTTCAAATATCAATTTATTGTAAATATAAAACTAGATAAAAATACATCGGAATGAAAATTTCACATTTTATACTTGTGCTACTTTCAAAGTTTGACGTCAGACGGAAAACGGACATCCTATACGGACCGTTCAGTTGGCGATTCTTGCACCAGACATACGAAAGAGCACGTCTCGTTGTTTACCTCGCTTTATTATTTTTAGGTTTTTAAAATAAGAACAATTTACATACAAAACTATGGATATTATCATCGTCATTTCAGCAGTCCTATTCAGCATTTTTTAAAGTGAATTTTGTTTTTTTTTGAGTTCACTTAAAAAAGGAAACTCGAGGAAAGGGCAGATCTAGATTTTCAATTAGGGGCGGGTCACATAATCAAAGTTCAAATCTTTAAGTCAGATCTGGGATCACAAACAAAAGCTATTATAAAATTATTAGTAACCGACCAAGACCCTGGCCAGGGGGTCGGGGTCGGGGGTCTAAATTCGACCTTGTAAAGAAAAAGTGACTCAACCTGAAAAAATGCTCGGGGCATTTTCTTTGAACCCTACAAAATATTTACGTCAATTCATACATATCACCAAACTCAAGTATAAACTAAATTTTTAAACACATAACTACAAACATTCTCATTCCTTTAGTTTTTCTTTTTATTTCTAACACTTAAAACCACATTCTCAATAACACACAATCTAAAACCTTTGTAATTACTTCGACATTGTAACATTTGTAACAGAACTACTCAGAAACACGAACAAAAGTTATTTAGGTCTTTGGAAAGGTGTGCTACCACTTAACATTAATTATAACTTGATTAGATAAACTATACTTACGATACTAGAAAGTAGGAGAAAATGGGATTGCCCGTTTTTAGGATTCCGTTCACTACAAAGGAAAAATTACCCTTCCCTTGTTCCCGCATTGTGGTCTCTGTCAGTCAAGACCACAGGTATATATTTAATTATCTGTGGTCAAGACCTTTTTTTCTCAGTACAGTGTGGAGATATAAAGTTGAATCCAAACACGCAAATTTGCAAATTCTTAAAGCTAGCCGGCATTATCTTTTTCAGGCCAGACACCTTAGGTCCCACAAAAAAAAGTGACTAAGAAAACGTAGATATAAAAAAAATTGCACAATTCAAAACGTAACAATTGGATACATACAATGTGAGTAAATCAGCCGAAAACGTGTAAACGACCCGCATCAAAGACACACTTAAAACCAAACTATTAAGAGTTGCTTGTTGTCTACGAAACCCTGAAAAGGTGTACAAAATTAACTGACAAATTAAATTGAAAAATTATATATCATGTTTTAGCATCAAATTCTTGCTCAATACAATTCTTCGGTCATCATCACTCATCGAATTCAAAGTAGTAAATAAAATGTAACTATTAGAACTAGACGGCTACATAGCTTCTGCTGCCGCTGCGCGGACGCAAGTAATTGCTAACTCTCTCAAGCCAAACCGCGTTTTCACTCGCGCGCATGTCGCATGATGAGTCAAAGTGAAAGTAACTCGGACACGGCGATTAGTATGGATTACATGTCATTTATCATCGCTAATTAATATGTCATGTTGTTGATAGACAGGTGATTTAGTTTCCTAGGTTTTTCTGTGGGACCTGGTTGTGTTTTTGTTTAGATAAAGGAGAGAAGGAAAGAGGATGCTGGAAGGTAGAACACGTAGATTAAAGTCATTGGATTGTTTAGTCAAAGTTTTCGATTTAGTCTCTATTAGCGTCGTGTGTTATCGTTTTAATTTTACCCAAAATTGTTTTTTTAAGACACGACATTGGTTTTTTAAGTTTCTATGCAACAGTTATCATTGCAGAAGTTCTTATTCAAATAATATTTAAATGGTAACCCATCCAAGAAACCAAACTTACTTTTTTATGAAATAACTACGTAACTTGAATTAAATAATACAAACTTACTCATTAAAAGTTACGACAAAAATATGATAAATTCGTGTCATCAAGATAAATTGTGTGTGAGTTTATTTCCGCGTGATACTTTCGTTCCTATGCACAGTTTGAGAAATGAACATTGAATCACCGGCGCGGGCGCATAACGTAACATACCTAAGTATTCCGTTCTAGTAAACTTTCCAAGCAATTTTGGTTATACGACAAGTACAATTAGTATCTTAATAACTTGCCCGAAGAAAGGCCTGCCTATATGCCTTTCATTGGTCACAATTTCCATTGCCAGAGCATCAAGATCGACAGCCATCCTGGTTATCCCACCGTGTCCTGCGTGGTCTTCCGGGTCCTCAACTTGCTATTGTGGATTTGTGGGACAACAATTTAGAACTCTGCCGGATCAAAGCGCATTAACAAAATAAAACGAAAATCAGGTGCTTTTTTCGGGATGTTTCCCTGAAGATGTGGGCTTTAGTTGCTATGGTTTTGGTTCTAGTGAAGTATCTTAAAATAATGTTCCTCCTCATATACTAGGATAGATTTATTGAGGTAAGAACCCCAAACTTCCTGGTCTTATTCTCCAAAGTCAGGACACTAATTAAAGGATTCCCTTCCACAAAGAAGAGCTAGACAGAAAATTACACTAACAAAAACGCCATAATTTGATGTGAGAAAGTTCGAGACAGTGAAAATAACCCGCATTAAACTAACTATACTGCAGTTAAAAGTCTAGCACGATATAATATAGCTACTTTCGTTGGCCCCATGGTAGCGCAAGGTACGGTGCCAAAATACGGCAGGGGGTGAAATATGAAACACTTTAGTTCGTGATTTTTGTGGGGCATGCCATGACGGGGCCTAGGGCAGATGTGAAATATTACTCTATTAGGAGGTAATACAGTGTAACTACTTGTAGTCTTGCGGTAATATCTTTTGTAAGTCTTACGCGTGTTTAGAAAAATGTAAATTGTGGGCATAAGAAAAAACCAGTATGATTGCTGGCACATGAGACATAATCTTCACTGTATTATAGATGGCAACTGCAAGGTTTCTAGTATTGCAGGTCACCTAACTTCAGATGGTCGGCCAGATAGTTTTTTTTTATCCAACGTACGCTTCCAAATAAGTCTGTCTGTCTTTAACGCTTGTTAACTTTTAACAATATCCTATAAAACATTATTCTGATTAAATAAAAACCAGTCATCACAATTATTGTATATAAAGGCCCAGCTACACTGGTTTAGACTACCAAGTAAGAGGGCTTAGGCTTAGGCTGAAAAAATAAACGTGCCTTAGCATTTACTTTGGCTTACCTATTTACCGTCTCTATCTTTGACTCTATCGGTGACAGTAACATTGCTTAACTAAAGCACCCAAATAAGGATTTTTTTCTTGGCATAAGTGTAGACAGGAAGGCAAATGGCCGCGTTAGTGTGTACTCGTTCATATACCAACCCTGCTTTAGTATTTAATCAAAACCGCGCCCGCAAATTCTCGGCTACGATGCGTCAGCATTTTTGCTAGCAAGCATGCTTACCTATACCTGGCGAACGAGCTTCGTACGGTATTTTTTAAGTAAAGTATGTAGATCAATGCTCAAGCCCTGTGTGCGAAAGAGAGCATTTACCCAGTAGGAAAGTAATAGTTTTACTATAGGCAGAAGTAGAATCAATCATACCAGAAAACCATTCAGAGACGCACAATTCTTTTTGGAATTGCTAGATTGACGTTATTCTATGTATTGTTCTGTTATTAACTTCTATGTTCGGTAATACAGATGTCCAATACGACGGTATTCTTCACTTACAGAATAGATAGACTGTCAACGTATTTGCTATGCTAAGGAGCTTTATCTATTCGATATGTTTGATGGAGGAGTTTAAGATTCCAATCTGTTATCGAATTAATTACAATACCACCTTTTGTAGAACTTAACCAAAATCTATCGGGTTTCATAGCCCTTAATTTCTACATTAGCATGTTAACGAACTTCCGCTTTCCACCATGTTTACTACATCACTTCCCGTTCTATAAATATTTAAAATAATCACCATGAAACCAGATTTGATCAATATTAGGATATCATATTTGATTGAAATGCTTTGGATCTTGATTACATGGCTACTAAACTAAGTTTTGACCGGTAATTTTAATATTCGGCCATACGTAATTAACTTTAATATTGAGAGATTGCAGATTGTTTCTAATCGTTGATATTATTTCTAGTAATTTCTCCAATGTTAAGGTCGGCTTTCGATTTGGTTAATTGCAACCGTATGCAGCAGAATATAAGAAACTCTTGTGGTTTACATGGAGTGACAGCCTATAAGACCACAACTCAGTACTGGGTAACACGAAGACTGAATGCCAGACACTATACTGAATGCCAGACTTCTAGGGTTCTGATGACTACCCCTAGCGACTGTCAAAGGTCTACAAATAACAACCGAGACTAACAGCTTTAATTACATGCTTTCTAAGATATAGGTGTGTCACAACATTAATTTCCAAACCCCCAGGTTTCTCAGCAAACCCCGGCTGGCTGAGAAATTATTACCTACCTACTGTATTCGCAGGTGTAGTAACAATTCACATAAATCATAGACAGTAGAGGCAACTTGCAAACTGCAACTTCCTTGACGTGAGATACATTAGGATGTAATATATTGTGTACCACACAATTTGCTTCCTACATCTTTTTATCTTTTCGACATCATAACATAGAAATAGGAAATATTTTTTTTGGCGGGAGAAAGTTTCTTTTTTGTCTCTGGATTATTATAGCCTGTGGTTGATTTAACATGTGCAAAAAAGGTTATGATAGCAGTACCATAGACGAGCGATGTCTCGTTCCGCCACGGAACTACTGGGGATTAAATGTGGTGGTATACGTGGATTGTATGTATATAGGGTGACTGTTGGTTATCATGAGCACACTCACGTGTTTAAGTATCGTACACTAATTACCAGTCACCCTATATATTATTCACGTATACCATACCACCACTTAATCTATCATGTGCATGTTGCGGGTTCCGTTCCTCCACGATTAAATCTAAATACAGAATCACCGAAATGTATGTAGGTACGCTCATAACGTCTGAACTACTGCACCAAATTGAATGATTCTTTCTTTTTTGTTTGTGTTTGTTATTTAAAGGAAAAGGTATGTATAAAATAAAATTAAGACAAAAATTTTTCTTAATTTCTTAAAAACCCTAAATTCATAATACTTAAAGTAAAGTGAGTGAATAAGACAGAATGACAATCAGTTGTTCAGCCAGCGTATTTCAACTTCAAACAGACCATATTATTATATAATATTTTATGTTTATAAAAGAGGTGGCCATATTTCTTGAGACAAATAATTTTTTTTATTAAAAATAGCCAGCATCGCGTAATACAGACAGTTTTTTGGACTATTTACTATCTAGCCTTCTTCCAGCAGACCCTTTAACGTTACGGCCATAATTTGTAAAAGTTTTAATACTATTTTGAATAGGTAGAACCCCATTAAATCTTCTTTGATTTATTATTTGAATAGAACCTCATTTGATCTTCTTTGATATATTATTTAATAAGGGTTGCTGGCCTTCATACGTCAAAAGAATTAGAAATGCCATTTGTGTTTCTTTTTTACTTCTTATTTTTCTCAACTAATAATGGCTTTCTCCTGTTTTTTTTTATGTGGGCGCCAGTTTTGAACGTAAGTAGGATGAGAAACCTATTTCGTGAGTTTTATTAAATTGGTAAAACCTTTTTTTTATTCCTACTTATATTAAAAATGTCAAAGTTTGTGAGGATGTTTGATACTCTTTTACGCAAAAACTAATCAACGTGCCTTGTTGAAACTTTACATGCAATTTTTTTTTGGTGAGTGGGAAATCATCAAATGACATCAGAACATCAGAGAAGAACAGTAACCCAAAATCTGATATAACGCGGGAGAAACCGCGGAGGACAACTAGTTATTTATAATTATTATGGCCTATAAACAGGTATGTAATTTGTATATATGAGTTTACGTTTGCAAATTTACCGACGATACAAGAAAATTGCGGTCAAGTATAAAAAATCGGACAGGGGTTTTCCACAGCTAATTTTCTTTTTCGCAAAAAAAATACTGAAGTACTTTTAAGTCCTAAATCTCAACGCTGTCAGTGAACAAAATCCCACCAAATTATTTCTAAGATTCGCACGATATTTTAAAAGTACTTAGGGGCGACATTTCCAAGTTTCATAGTTCTTCGCGATTTCAGGAGTTTAGTGAGCATTCAATTTGATAGATTACTAAGAACTCCTGTATCAATTGCCGTGAACATCGCTAAAGTCAGCACATTTACTGAAGATATTACTTGGAGAGTACTTTGCGACGTTAAGCGGAGTTTCATTAATTTTCTGAGAATTTGAGGGAGCTTTATCAAGTAAAGTCACTTCTAATATAATTTTTTCATGAAGTGATTCTTTTAACGGCCGTGATTTTTGTGACCTATTTCTACGTTATTCTAACATACAATTGACGAAAAGAAACGGTCATTCCACTTTGGGCCAAAATAAATCTGTCAATGTCACAATTATTATTGACAGTTCATCATTGCTGACATTGGTACAACCATATTAATCCAACGCCTTAATAGAGTGTGATGATTTATCCACTTAATTGATTATATATTTACTTTTCCATCAATAACAATGAGACTCCATATCAAATCATCAAGACTAATAAAGCCATTGTTGTGCTATCTGTGCTATTAATAATGTCATTATGACAGCTCGGTCGTAATGAAGTCACCGCTCAGTGAAATCGAGAAAGCGCGGGCATCAATGACCTCAGGTTACTTTGTGCCTCAGGCTTGTTTGTCTGTCTGTCACGTGCTGCTTTCCCGGTCGTGCGAACAAGCCCTTGGTCGCTCTATGAAATATCAATGCTTTGAATTATGAGCATTATGTAAAATTGTCGTGATAAACTTTTATGGAAAGAATTTGAATGGATTTGTCACTACTTTGTGCGAAACGACACGATTTAGATGTACTATTGTTATGGATATTATTAGAAGATCAGTTTTAGACATTGGAATGCTTACTTCGGGCAAAAATAATCAATTATAAGTTATTAATTTTAAAGAGTCTTTTTGTAAAAGAGGTTTTATTGTTTTTTTTTTCTCTTTCGAATACCTGATAACCAAATCACAGTCTTAACAAAATTAATGTACTCTTAAAAATAAAAATATCATTCAAATCGTTACAAACACACAAAAAAATATACTATTCCACCTTCCTCTTTGATGTCTTAAAAACCGTAGCCATTTTCTTTTAAAATAATATAAACCTCAAAAGCTCCAAGACTTTGTAAAGGCTGATTGACTGACATATCAGATACTAAATGGATTCTATTCACTGAACTTTGAAACGACAGCGAAAAATATAACTGGCAGCAAAGAAAATCCCAAACAGGAAAAAAAACATCAGTCAACGTCAAAATCAAACGAAAAAATTACCGCGATTATTTATAAAAGGAATCATACAAATAAGAAAAAATCGTAATAAAGTGATGTTTGTTAAAGAATCAGGGCAATAAGTACTAACGAATAATACCTATATGCATTAAATTTTTTAATTAATATATTGCTTATTGGTCTATTCTAGCTATACTTACAGCTATAAAATATTTGCAGAGAAAGATTATCTATGTACCTTATTATTCTTAATGCTTTTCTGTTAAATCTACGTCCACGTGAGCAAAGTCGCGGGCAAACCTAGTCTAAGAAACTACAGTCGTCTTTTGTTATGTTAGATTAACAAATGAATTAGCCCAAGCATTCAAAAGTTAATTTAAATAGTGAACTAAATCTCTTGGTGTCGAAAGAATACATTGTTACGATAGACGACAATGCGCGCCAAAATCGTGAGTGACATATTCAAATTTTACTTTCTACGTAGTGATTTATAAAATTATTTTCTGCCTACGCATGTTTTGTACCCTACCCATTTCAATTAAGCTTTCCTAATATTTAGCTTCGTTTAGGTACACGATTAGGTAATTTTAATTTTTAATTCTGATAAAAATAGGTCAATTAGAAATATATGAGACAGGTACTATTTAATCTTATATAATTATGCTATTTTTATTTTAAATCTTTTACAGAGGCACAGACTGCCAAACCGAATACTTAGCATATATTTAGGCTTTCATGTTGTTGTAATAAATTTGAATTAAAAAATACTCGTGTATTATTTATTTGGCCACAATGCGTTTCTAAACCATGAACGAAACTTTATGAAGGGGTTTTTGAGAACGCCCGCGATTGTTTCTGCTGGCCCAAAAATCTAAGCAACTTTGACTTAGCGATTCTTCGTCTTTACCATGCCCTCTGAAAAAACACATCGTTTATTTATCTAGACTCTAAAAAATCAACTCAATCAAGCAAACCCAACAAAAGCAGAGCGCGGGAACATACACAGAATCTTTTGTTTCAGCCCAGTATGAATAAAAACATAAGACGAACTGAAACAAAACATTTTTACTATGTTTTATCGTACATAAAAGCCGCCGTCAATGCTTGTTTTTCCAGCCTTTATGTTATTACTCGAATATAAAAAAGTATTTTTCTATTTCGCTGTATTAGCAAGCAGAGTTAATTTACTGATACGCTTTTTATCTGGGATTTTAAGCATGATGAAAAATATAATAAATCTGCCTAAATATGGTATTCTTCAAAATCTTTCTAGTAATAATTCTATATATTTACTCTAAAATTAATCTTCGATAGTAATGATTCCGATTCATTAAAATGTGTTATATGCTGAATTTAGGACTGAAATAGTTACATACAACATATTCGGCAAACCTATTGAATTAATTTGACGTAACTATTTAAATTTTAATTTTGAAAGGGCGAAATGGAAAGTGAAAACGTTGGTTTAAGCTGAAGTTTTTAATAGATTACCAAAGAACTATCTATACAGATAGCGAAAGAAAGAAAGAAAATCAATTTATTCGCGCAATGTGCGCTACAAATAAAAAAACTTATATACTACAAACCTTAAAACTAAAAACATCTAAGTAGCGTCACTACTGCGCGAAACGGCTAGCGCTTAGCATAATGCCGTGACCCATACATAGGCATGAGTCCACGACGCTGGTTTTCAGCGCTAGCCGGCTGGTTTTCCGCGCTAGCCGATCTATAGACGATCTCTTTGTCTAGCTATTGTGTTTATATTTACTAAGCTTCAAGAATCATACTCATTGCTAAGATTTTAATAACAATGGCTAATCATTCGAAGCGCCCTCCTACTTACGACTCCTACTAACCTATGTCAAGGACGATCAGTGTCTATCTGAGAAGACAGACATATTATGTAATTTAGTCACGTACAAACGTACTTTTGTGTAAAAATATACCTTAGAACACACGTGATTCGAGATACTTTTTTTTTTTTTTTTTATCTTTATTTATTAACGAGGGTTTGATCACACAGTGAACATGTCACCCTCATAGGAAAACTCTTTACAAACATTAGGACCTTAACATCTACGCTTAATACCTAAATCCACTAATTTGTATAATATTCTAGCAGCTTTGGATGCAGGGAAAGACAAAATAATATTGCAAGCTCCTAATTGCCTGACATTTAAATTATGTTGATCCTGGATCATAATTCTTTCTCTTTCATTTCGGACACATTCCACCATTATATGAAAAACATCTTCGACAATGTTGCATTCTGTACAGTGTGGTGAAGAGACTTTGCCCATCAATGCAGCAAAACTATTTAATGGGATGTGTCCGGAGCGAAGTCTGAAGCTGGTCACTATTTCTTGCCTACCCATATCGGTACCATCGAACCACGGACCGCAATGAATGGTTGGTTGAACAGTTCGATACCAAATGCCTTTTGTCAGTGACTTCACGTCAAAGTACTCTTTCCATAATTTGTGAGTGCGCGACCTTACTTCGCACAGCACATCTGTTAAACAGGGTTGAAATGTCACCGGCACGCCCTCCGTGCACGCTTCCTTGGCCAACACATCTACTTTTTCATTATCTTCGATACCGATATGGGAAGGAATCCATTGTAATACAACATTTTTATTCTTATTTTTTAATCTGAAAACTAAAATTAATATTTTGTATGCTATCGGATTGCCACGGAAATTAGTTGTACATTTATTTATATGTTGGAGTGCGCTTTTGCAATCGGTATAAATTACGCAATTTTGAAAATTGACTGAATCCATGTATGAAATTGCCTCCAAAACAGCTATTAACTCGGCAGACATCACTGAAAATTT
The DNA here is from genome assembly GCA_033675125.1 of Athetis lepigone. NCBI lineage: Eukaryota > Metazoa > Arthropoda > Insecta > Lepidoptera > Noctuidae > Athetis > Athetis lepigone. Next base: position 14,131,883 of record CM066214.1, read on the forward strand.
TGGATCTAATTTAAACTTGTAATGTGTATTACATTGAGGATCGTAAAAAGCCGCACCAACATTACCTTGAACTTTTGATCCATCCGTATATATCCTGTAATATCCAAAATAATTACTGCTAAAATATTTACTACATATAATTCGTAATTGAAATTGATTATAAGATTTTTTTGTCTCTGTAATATCTTTAATCAGTGGTTTAACTGTACAAGACAAATTCACACTGCTTACCCACTTATCAAGTGAAAATATGCCTAGTTTATTATTCGAGTATATATTTATGCTATTTAGTGATTCAAATATGTGAACTAATAGGGGTTTTTTTTTACGGCTCCAATATGTACCTTGACAGAGATTGCTAAGCTTCTTAATTGTTGCCCACGTATTACAGTCTACAAACGTTCTAACCTTCAAGTAAAATTTACCTGCTAGATAGTACCTGCGTAAATGTAACGGCTGCAGGTGGAGTTCACATTCCATTACATGAATGGCTGTACTTTTTATGAAACCACCAATGACCCTCAAACATTGGTTTTGAATTTTGGTCAGTTTATTCAAGTGAGTTTGGCAACTATTATCATATAAAAAACTAGCGTAGTCTATTCTGCTGCGTATTATAGCAATATAAAGACGCCGTAAATGAGATGGGTGCATGCCCCAACCTGGGCCCGTAAGAATCTTAAGGACATTTAGAAATTTTGAGGTTTTCTCTTTTATTTCGTTAATATGTTTGGACCATCTTAAAGATTGGTCCAACCACATTCCCAAATATTTATAATTATTTACTATCGCCAGAGGCCTATTATTTATACTTATCTGTGTTATATGTTTCTTAAAACCGGTTTGAAATATACAGATTTTGCTTTTATCTACTGAAATATTTAAACCAATATCTTGAATCGAGTTGTTAAATAAATCTACCGCCGTTTGTAATCTGTGTGTCGCCTCAGTAATATTGTTAGTAGTATAGTATAGTACGAAGTCGTCTGCAAACTGAGAAACAACAACATTATTTATGTTTTTACAGATGTTTATGGTCGCTATATTGAATAATAACGGGGATAATGGATCTCCTTGAGCTAATCCACGGCCCGTGGATCTACTTATATAAGAATCATTTATTAGAATTTTAAGATTTCTGCTTTTTAAAAAGTTCCACAAATACGTACATAATTTCCGTCCTACCCCCAGGTGATCCATTATACGAATTAAGCAATGTACATCAATGTTATTATACGCATTATCTAGATCAATAAAACAGCATACGGTAATTTGTTTTTTAGAAAATCCTGTCTGAATTCTGGAAACCACACTAGTTAGATTGTTTAATGTTGATCGACACTTTCTAAAACCTGTTGTGTTCTGTGCTAACATACTCTTATTTTCTATAAACCACTCTAATCTATTGAATAGAATGTTATGGAAAATTTTGCAAATACATGAGATCATAGAAATAGGGCGCAACGAAGAACTTAAACTAGGATCACGTCCGGGCTTCGGAATTGGCACTACCACTATATCACGCCACTGTTTAGGGACAAAAGAGTATAAGAAAAAAATATTAAACAACTTGAGCAATATTAGTTTGCCATTTTCGGGTAAATATTTTATCATAGAATACGCAATATTGTCACATCCGGGGGTTGTGTCTTTATTTTTTATGCATCTATTAAATTCCTCGATTGTAAATGGTATTTCTAGCTTTGGGTTTACCGACGTGAGTAAAGGATCGTCGCGTGTTACGTAATCGGGTGTTAAACTGCTAAGCAATTTACTTGCGTTATGGCTGTCTATATGTAGATTTGGTGTTCTATGTCCTTTCACCCATCTCATTCTCCGCCATAGTTCGCTATGTGTCGTAGTTTGATCCACAGTCGAACAAAAGGCTTGCCATGATTTATTTCTTGAGTTCCGTATATATCTTTGCGCATCACATATTTTACTTTGTAGCAGTGTTAAGTTATGAGGGGATGGATTGCGGCGAAACTTAGCAAGGGCAAGTCGTCGTTCTGCCACTGCTTTAGAGAGACTGGGACTCCAATATGGTTTTGGTGTAAATGTCTGGTCCGGGTTGGAATTAATTTTTGTGTATGGTATATACAACTCTGCAGCCATATTTAAGTAGTCTATGAATATATCGTAACTCTGTTGAAGATCATTGTGTGATGTATAATTTTCAAACAAGTTATTTAATAAGTCTTGGTAGGCTGTCCAATTTGCCTTTTTAAAATTACGACGTGACGTGGAACTATTACTGGCTTGGAAATATGTAGAAATTTTAATGATGCAATGATCACTTCCTAACGTCTCATTCATCACTTGCCAATTCAAGGATAAGCTTATGTCTGATGAAGCTAATGAAATATCGGGACACGACTGCTGTATTACCCCATTAACTAACTTAATACGTGAGTAATCACCGTTGTTTAATGAAATAAAGTTATTATCAATAAGAGCCTCAAAAATTTGATTCCCTCTTCGGTCTATTTTATTAGACCAATTGGAATGGTGTCCGTTAAAGTCCCCTAGGAGCAGGGTTTTTTTGTTTACCTGAGAGAATAGTTGGTCCCAGTCTGACTGGCTAGTATTAACGGAAGGAGGGCAGTATACCGATATAATATTTTCAATTTGTTGGCAATTAAAAAGTTTAACGTGAAGTCTTTCTATACCTGGATTACTCAACTGTGATCCATGGCAAATTTGAGATTTAATAGACCTATGCGTGAGAATTGCAACACCTCCATAACCATCGTCTCTGTCCCTACGATATATCGAATAGTGTTTCACTCTAAGGTGGCTTTCCGCTTCTAACCAAGTTTCACTTAATATTGCAATGTGAACTTTGTCTTGTATTAAAAAATTTTCAAATTCGTTTAACTTTGGCCTAATGCTCTGTGCGTTCCACTGGATAATATTTAGTTTGACAATATTTTTACCGTTATTCGTCATTTGAAAAATAGTCAAGAATAGATTTAAGTACTGGCCAATCCGATACATTGTCAACAACTACTAGTATTAACCATTCAACACAAGTTTTAATTACTCCCTTAACAATCATTTGTATAGTGCTTCCTTTCATAAATATTATTTCTTGTAGTCTTTTTAACAAATCTTTAAAACTAATATCTCTCTGTGTTTTTCTTTCGGGTTTTTCTTTGGATGTCTCTGTTTCGTAATGTTCTTCTTCCATCTTATTCCACTCGAATACCTCTATATTCGAAGACTTATTCTGCTTCTTACCAGAATCTGTCTTTGCTGATTGATTATGTATCTGTGCCTTAGTAGTCACTTCCGCGTAAGTATGTTTCTTAATGTTTTGTGTCGGCGTTCCATCCATATCTTGTGCTACCGAAAATCTAATTGAGGTTTCCGGTTTCTCTTCTTTCGGGTGCTCCTGAGCTGGGATAGGCTCTTCTTTAGGGACGTATATAGTTAAGGCCTTTCTGTAAGTGCAATTGAATTCCGACATTAACTCCCTTATTTTTTTTTCCTTTAAGAAGATTGGACAGGTTTTTGATAGGGATATATGTCTTCCATTGCAATTAACACAAGTCATGTTTGTGGTTTCGCAGTTGGCATGATTCTTTCCACATTTTGGGCATACCACTTTAGTACTGGGACACTTTTTGAGTACATGGCCGTATTTCCAACAGCGCGAACATTGCGTCACGGGAAATATGTATGGGTCTACTTTTATTCTCAATCCATGAGTGTAAATATATGGAGGTACATACGAGCCCTTAAAACAAAGGCGAACCGCTTCACTGGGTGACCATCCATCCTCTTCGAAATTCTTTCTATTCAAGCGACTTACCGATATAAGTTTGGCTGGCTCTGGGCAAGAAATACTTTCTAAAATACTTTCTTCTGACATGTCCAAATCCACGTCTCTTATTACACCATACGACCAGCTCTTTTCCATCGCTCTTTGGATTTGCCATCCCATGTCGATAAAATGTTTGCATGTTTCTATTTTTTCCGCGCTGATTTCATTAATTACTTCTATGCGAACTCGGTACGGATTGATGAATTTCACCCTAACTATATCATTTATATTCTGGTCCCTAAATAATTTAGCTAAACTAAATTGTTTTGGTAGTTTTTCTTTGCAGGAAATGTATACTTCAATTTTTTCAGTCTCCTTCAAAACTTTCTCCTTTCTTTTAACTTCTATCCACTCTTCGTCACTACTTTCTCTCATCCTTTTATTGTTGCTCACTACTTCACGTTGTACATCTTCATTTAACGTGTCAATGCCATTCAAAGAATCATTTAACTCATTACTAGAAACATCGTTATCGCTCATCTTTACGTAAACAAGTCGCTCCCGCGGCAGGTACGTGGCCGGCCGGCCACGTGCCGCAACTACTCGTGTGCACTAAACAGACGGCGTAAACCACTTATAAGTACACGACCCGCTCGCACGAATGCCGCGACGATCTCGAGATACTTTAGAAAAACAATAGCAGCGCGACAGCATGCTGTCGCTTGGTCGTTGAAAGTTAAAGGTCCCTAAAGGTAGCCTATTAACGCTTCAAGGTGCGTACCCCTAAAAGCATTTATTTTTTACCAAAGCAAATAAATGCAACACGAAGTGAAATCTGTCATATGATTACAGATCTGTCACCATTTGAATAAGTTAAAATTCACTTTCTATAACATTTTATAACGTTTTGTATTCAAATTGAATGCGACACGTTTTTGTTTGAATTAATTTTATTGTTCACATTCATTTCATTGGTCGAGAATTTCCTGCAGTGCCTTTGATGTTCAATTAAATGTTGAATAATAACGGACAGTAAAATAATTGAATTCGCTCTAATTAGCTTTTATTCGTTTCAACACAATTGCTGAAATATACATTATTTGGACCGTTATGGGCTTTGTTGAGGTAACTACGCAGCTATCTACAAAAATAGTTGGTATGATTGTTTGTTTGAACATAGTAATGTAAAAAAAATACCAGCCTATTACTGTCCCATTGTTGGGCATTGATTATCATGCTTGCTTAAACAGATTAGTGATTTCAGAGTCACCTTAATTATAATTTTAGGTTCCTCACATTGTCTGCCTTTACCGATGGCAGTGATGTTCAAAAAGAGATCACATACCTATTAATATTGTAAAAGTCACTTTGATACTTGTCTCAAATCGTAAAAATATTTTTCCATGTGACGAAAAAGTTTATACTTAAATAAACCACATAATATTCTACGCTACATATTAAACCACAAAAGAATAGCGGTACCCAAAAACGTAACTTAAGACGCTGTCATTTTGACTCTAATTAGGTATCAACTTCAAAAACGGGTATGAAACCGCGGTTTATAGCTAGTGTTTTATACAATACAGTGTTCTGCGATAGGTAGAGCTACCCTTTTTGTACTCTAGAGACTTGTTAGGAGCAACTACAGCATACTTCGGCTCCTCTTTCCCTAAATTAATAACAATATAAAAAGCTTTTTTAAAAAAAAGATAACCGACTTCAAAAACTAAAAGCTCATAAATAACTATTTCGGAAGTCGGTGGCAACACAAATCGACCGGCATCGGCAGAAGAGAAGCCACCGACTTCCGAAATAGTTATTTATGAGCTTTTAGTTTTAGAAGTCGGTTATCTTTTTTTTAAAAAGCTTTTTATTTTTTGCTTTTTAGTTAGAGTCTCAGTGTCTGACTACGTTTTAGAGTAGCTCTCAAAATGAACTTATAATCTTATAAAATGAAAACGGCTCTATGCGGGCAACGTCACGGGATATCCATTAGTGGTATATACTAAAACCTTCCCCAGAATGTAACAAACACTTTGCTGAAAACCGCATCAAAATCGGTTCAGCCAAACGCGAGATAATCGCGGACAAACATACATACATACCTACTTTTTTTTTGAAGTCGGTTAAAAACTACTATCATTCTACATAGGGTCGTTCTTAGATACCTACACAATTTGCCAATCTGGGTGTAGATCTAAAGATGAATCATCGTAGGCTGTTTTTGTTTCCATAGTTATTTGGCGTAGGAGTCCAAGGATCTTCGAGCAAATGTAATCAGTAAAGATTTCCTCTTAAATAATTAATCCTTATCAGTTTCGGAATACATCTTCTAATTAGGTTTAATTCTACCAAAGTGACCCAGTCGTTTGTTTACCATTTATTTAAGCACCTATTGATGATATCTGTAACTTAGGACTATTCTATCTCAGACACCTTTTTTTATTTAAGATTGTACTTTTACTACTCCAATGTGAATAAATATTTATGATTATGATTGTTTAGGAATATTTATCTGTGATGAATTTAATATCTTATCCAAGCTGAAGTTTTGGTACATAGAACTAATGCTCGAAAGTAATCTAACACAGATATATTGATTGACGTACTTAATTAATTTAAGTATCAATTAAATCGTTTTGCCAAAACTAATAGTTTTGATTAAGTGCCGTTTTTTTTAAATTAACCACACCCACCCTATCTCTGGGGAAAACAAAGGGTTACGTCGATTTCTTACCGACTAAAACCCCCACGGCTCCACCTTCTACCATGAGTCAGGAGCCACAAACATGACTCCGACTGAATGACAAATTTTATCATTAGCAACATTGTGTCATTAAATTGTATACATTGTTTACACAACAATAATTCAGTCACAAATAAAAACAATAGGGATGTTGACTACATCAAAAGAATGACATTCTGTTTAGTCCGTCTGTTAGACAGTCCAAAAACACTGGACACATATTTTTTGCTTGGTCAAATTAATATCTAACAAAATACAAAGATAAAGAGCATCAAAGTTCCGGAGAGGGGGCTTGTGACGTCACTTCTGAGTAAAAATTATACAAAGGCGTGACGTTTCACGAAACTTCAACGCACTGTATTGTCGTCATTTTCTGTTTACGAGAAAAAAGAAAAAATACGTGTCCCAAATTTTTTGATTATCTAACTGACGGACTAATTACTTTTTTTTGTCATCTCGCCTATTCTTGCAGGTATTCAATCTGGCTGAATTCATGGATTATGTCATGATGAATAGAATGGCAGACCAGTTTGTTATGTTGCTAGCAATCAACTGTAATTTTAGACATTGATATAGGTAGTTTTTGTGAACAGAGTTACGTAAATATTGTATGTCTACGATGTCTACACAAACCGGCGCGGCACGTAACTGCCATAGAAAATACTCTTTATAAATACTTTGCGTCTGTGCTATCGCATGACATCTGAACAAATATTGACGGCTGCCTGTATCGTACAATCAAGTCGGAAGATCCTGCCTTTTAGGCCCGAGTCACACCGGAATGGCAGCGGCCGGCAACGGCGCGGCGAGCACCTTCAGTGTGAAATAATTTTAAACTTTAACTACATACTTAAAAGGCTAGTATCGCTTGAAAAACTTGATAAGGTCGCGAGGCTGCCAGCGGCAGTCAGCGGCCGCCCGCGGCGCCGCGAGCGGCCGCGCGCCTCTTGTTTCTAGCGACGCTGGCGGCCGCTGGCAGCCTCGCGGCGCAGCGGGCGGCCGCTGCCGGCCGCTGCCATTCCGGTGTGACTCGGACCTTAAATGATGGATCGGTAACTTTAGCCGCCGTCTAAGGGTATCAGTGATATCAGAGAACCCATAGATGCGTCTGTTACACTTAGGAACCTTTAAGAAAAGTGCTAACAATGCAACCGCGACTGGCATGGTGTTTGTGGGCGGCGACGTTCTTCTCCATGATCCATTTGCTAGTTAGCTATGCTGCTTTATTAAAAGATATTTTTGTGGAGAAGAACCACGACTACAACTACAATATTATCAAAGCAAAGTATAAAATGATTCACTGCGAGCTGTCTTCGCTACAAACATGTCTCTAACACTTCGCGAACTTACTTTCTCAATCGAGGACTTGTCGATTTTTACGAGCGCATTGGCTTTAAACTTTTACTATTTCTCTCACTGACTCAGTACAAAGGAATTTCATCTCTATTTGTTGAGTTTCCTATGTGGTTTTACTCAATTTTCCTTGTTTTAGAACTTGATGCGATTTCGTTCCGACCCGCGACCTCTACACCCCTCTCAATATCCTTTTTAATGATATGTACTCGCAATGACTAAAATGTGCTTTGTAATGCAAATCAGATAATAAAGTTTAATGGCGAAGACATTTTCTTCTTTTATTAAAACAAGAATTTGAAATTGGATTCCATAGACCTGTCTATAATTAAAAACTGCTAAAAACCTTTAGCATTGAAACGTGTTTTTGCGTTCCTCCGAATAAGCAGACCCTTTTCATCTCTGGTAGCTAAATTAAAATTTTCTAAAAGCCGAGGGACACCCACGCAGCTAAATATTTTTTTAAACATTTGATATCTCACTTTTTCCGACCAAAATTTCCTCATAGACATTTCTATCGCAAAATTTCGCTAAAACGACCAAAAAATAACTAAAATAAAAGAGGTTAGATGCACTACAATGCATTAAAAGTATCGTCTGGTCGCCTTTCACCATTGCGTTGCGTCACGTCCATATACGTCACCAGTGGAGTTCACTCACTCCAAGCTTACGACATGACTTGGCTAGGCGACGTGACCACGTTTTACGAGAAATGTTCGAAATATGGCGAAAGATCTTGAGACTATGATACGAGTATGACGGGGACAAGGAGATAGATTTTTTGTAGAGGTCCGTGCTCAAAAGGTGTCCAACGGAACCCTTTTACTTAGACTCCGCTGTCTGTCAGTTCTTCGGCCTATGTCTTTTGAACAGTATTAGACAAATATTGGAAATTTTTGCTAAGTGGGTGTTATAATTTTTTGCTAAAATAAAATAAAAATAGAGTTAAAATTGAGAGTCCCCATTAAAAAAACATATTTTTACAATATTGTACATGCAAATTCAAAATCAAAATCAAAAATCAAAATTAATTTATTGTGGATCATAGGTACATGGGATGTTACAATAATGCTTATACTTAGGTCTGCTATGTCCCGCCTTTGAGGCATACAATATTTATAATTAGTTTTTGTTATAAACTGTATTGATCATAATGATAGTCACAATAATAATAATAACAGATAACACAATACATTGTCATTTTTCTTTTTAAATAGTATCTGAGTAATTATTGTGATTGAATATTTATTACATATTTTATGTCAGATTAGGTGTCAAATTATAATTGTCAATTAAGTGTTAATTTAATGTCAATTTTAGTTTCTAATTAAAAGTTACAAAATTATTCTATAAAAATTCTATAAATATGTCAGTGGTTTACATTTAACTGGTTTGTATAATAAATATCGGCTATTTCAGTGTTTTGTCATTTAAAAAATCTTTAATTGAGTAATAGCATTTAGCTATTAGTAACTGACGTAACTTTTTTTTTAAAGTATATATATCGCTCATATTTCTGAAAAAAGGTGGAAGGTTATTAAATATATGTGGACCCATACAAAAGATACTTTGATGCAAAAGTTTTGTTTTGCTAGGCACTATGCGTAACTTATCTTTGTGTCTGGATCTAGTATAATATTCAAATAAATTTGGATTTGATTTTATAAATATTACGGTTTCATATATGTACACACTAGGGAGTGTTAATATTTTTAAATTTATAAAATGTGGCTTACATGAATCCATGCGTTGCAGATTGCACATTGATCTTATACAACGTTTTTGTGCTTTAAATGCACGCTCTTTTTCTACTGAGTTGCCCCAAAAAATTATACCGTAACGTATAATTGGAGCAACATACCCATGATAGGCAGTTAGTAATGCTTGTTGATTGACCTTATTCTTTAATCTGTAGAGGGTATAAGAGCTTTGACTAAGTCTCTTGCACACGTGCTCAATATGTGTTTTCCAGTTTACTCTATTGTCTATATCAACACCTAAAAACTTGGTTACTTCTATTTCTTCAATGTCAGTTTCAGCATATCGTATGTTTAAGTTAAAATCTGATTTTACTCGCTGTTTAAAATTCATGATTTTAGTTTTCTCTAGATTAATTTTTAATTTATTATCATCAAGCCATTTTTCAATTGTTGTCAGAGTACTATTTAAGTCAAATTTTAAATCATTTCTATCATTACCGGTAAGCAATATAGTACTATCGTCAGCAAATAGAGTCATGTGATGCATTGTAACTGTCGACATGTCGTTTATATAAATTAGGAAAAACAGTGGGCCTAAGATGCTGCCCTGTGGGACTCCAGAGTTTATATTTTTAACCTCTGAGGTAAAAATCTCTTCAGTTGTGGTAATTTGGGAGATTCTTTTTAATTCTACTACCTGTTTTCTGTCAGTGAGATAGGATTCAATTAGTTTATGCACATTACCTCTTATGCCAAAGGCATATAATTTGTGCAAGAGTATGTCATGGTTTACGCGGTCAAATGCTTTTGACATGTCCATGTAAAGCGCTATGGCAGGCGACCTAGTATCCATATTTAATAAGACTTTATGTAAGAAGGTATACAACGCTAAATTTATTGATTTATTTTTCCGAAACCCATATTGACATGGAGCAAATACTTTATTATTTTCGAAAAATGGGTAGAAACAATTATATATGTATTTCTCAAATATTTTAGAAAAGATAGTTATTAAAGCAATAGGTCTATAGTTACCAATAGAAGTTTTATCATCTTTTTTATGTACTGGTTTTACTACTGTTAATTTTAGTTTTTCAGGAAAGGTACCGTGTTCTATGCACAGGTTGATAATATAGCTTAGAGGAGGTGCAATTAAAGCTGCTACGTCCTTAACAATCTGTGTTGTAATTTCGTCATAACCTGTGCTATTTGTATTACGTAAAGAAATTATAATTTTGAGAATGTCTGGAGAAATTGTTGGTGGCATAAATATAGATTTGGTGTTAAATGTCAAGTTAGAAGAATTACTGCTTGTTGAGTCAGTGGAATTTGTACAGTCAGTATTTTTAATAATGTCAGCATAATAATTATTAAATGTATTTGTAATAGTCTTAGGATCAGTAAGGACCTCGTCATTGATTATCAATTTCTCAATACCTCGATCAGGGTAGTTATATTTATCATTTTTAATTACTTTCCAAGTTGCTTTAGACTTATTAATAGCAGTATTTATAAAATAATTGTTTTGAGACTTCTTTGTCAGTGTTATTATTGATTTATATTTACTGGCATAAGTTTTAAAATTCTTTTTATTTGCATTATTAGGATTTTTCCTATAGCTCCAGAGAAGTTCACGTTTCCGTTTACTGCACATTCGTATTCCTTTTGATATCCATTTAGGTCTCAAAATATTACTAATGCGAATTTTTTTCATAGGAAAGCTTAAGTTATAAATTAGGCTGAATATCTCATGGAATGAATTGTAGGCGCAGTTAGGGTCTGCGTATTCATATACCCTATTAAATGAAATTTGTTTTAAATATTTAGCAAAGATACATCTATTTTCTTTAGTGAAACTACGCTTATTTGTGTACCAATGTTTGATTAAGCTATACTTTTTTACTGGACACTTGATTATTTGTGAAGTGTGATCAGAGAGTGCAAGATCTCTTATTTCACCTTTACAACCCTTAATATCATGAGCTATGTTGTCAATACAAGTATTACTAACGCTACGTGTAACCTGGTTAAACTGGAGCTTTATATTAAAATTGTAACCAACGAGTACCGTGTTACCCAGTAACGGGTTGTGGAAGTCTGATAGGCAGCTACGCTAAGTAAAACAATGGCATTCAGCTGAATATATAGGACTGCTAAACTGGAGACATAATTAGAAAAAGGCTAGAGAGATGATATTCTAGTACGGCACCCTTCGTGTTAGAGCCGCTCGCACTTGACAGATTTTTCAAGATTCATTCCCCAGTTGAATCTCAAAGCGGGTAGAAACTTCGTGGTTGGAGTATTAAGTTAGTTGTTACTGTGGTACAGTTGAGTGGATAAGCTGACAACTTCATAGCACAATATCTTGGATGGTATTTTATCTTTTGTTTTCAATTGGATTTGCTTTTTCAGTTCAGTTAACTGCTATTGAAGATTTCAACTGTATGAAACTGCTAGCCAGACCTAAGGCTATGTTAGGTTGTTCATATTTAAAACAAATTAATAAAGCATCATTAAAAAGATTTACTAAAAGAGTAGCATGTAGTAGAAATTTCACCCCAAAACAGGTAAAATAATAAAGAAAATCCGTCATTTTCAGCATAACCGCGAGTCATACCATCCAGTAAAATCATATAAGTTCACGAAATCGCAACCCCGTTTTTATATAACTTACGTGTATTATTTGCGTCAAAAGAAACTTAGTTCTGATAAGTTCGTCATCGACTCCTTGTTCAACTTCTACTTCTCTAACGCTTTGACGAAGTTTGGGTTCGGTTCTGAAACTTCTATGAAACTGTTAATTCTATGCGAATAATATTGGAACTGCGGAAAGTTGAGGAAACAAACTCCTCGTGGCTTACTATAGTAGACTTGTGTAGGAATAGAATTGTATTTATTTTCAAATAACTATTTCTTACTAATGGTCTAATGCCTTTTCCATTGTTCTCATAGAGTACCCACAAATTAAAATTATATAGGTGAATGGAAGTATTTTGAGTTTAAAAAAAGTTCATGGAGTTTCTTACTTGTTCCGACTCTTCATAGAACTTCTCAAAATAGTCTTTCTAGGTTTTAAAGTTTATGGAGGTAGTATCCCATAGAAATATACCTACTACCTTTTAAACCAATATTTTATCCTTTCACTACTCCTTATCTATCCTTATGTATTACATTAACCCCATTAAAAAAAAACACGTAATATTTTTTTATCTTCAAATTCCTTTTTCAAAATCATAACCATAACACGACCATCTATTATTACCGGGACACAATACCAAAGAACCAAGTTCAATGACCACCAGCGAACGTTAAACTCAGTCAAAATCGGAGAAAGTAATCTCTAATTAGCATGCAACCAATAGGCTCGCTGGTTATGTCACTAACTACAAATAGAGAAACTACTGCATGAAGATGGAAACAGTAAATTAAACAAATAACTTTGAGTATTCTTTATAATTACTTATAGTAGAACAATAAAATGAAGTCTGTGCACCGGTCTGCGCGGGAAAGCCCGGTGTATGTAACCGCAAAGTAGCGCGAGGACGCATGCGCACACGTTCCGAATTCAAACTGTAGACTGCATGCGCACATGTCACAGATACGTGATGGATTGGTCGCTTGTTATGCGTGCAACCGACGTACAACCAAACTCGTTTCTTTTGAACTGGTCTAAGTAAAAGTTCTTGCTCCAAACTTGTATCCATTAATCTTGCCGAGTGACGCGAAAAACTATTGGTAAGGCAAGCAAACAATGAGACATTTTCATGCCTCGTTTCCTGGTTGTTAACCTTTGATGGAAGTGCTAGTGTTAATTATCTGTTAAGCGTTTGTTAAGTTGAAACAATAATGTTTCATTTACATAAACGCTGTGCTAGTTACAGTATCACGCTTAATTACTGGTTAGAAGTAGGAATTACGTTTTCAGACATAGGCAATTGCATTACCAATAAAGGACGTAAACAGGTAAAATAAGTTGCTTAGTTAGATCCGAAGTTAAAATCGCACAGTAATAAACACATTTAAAAGTAATATAATTATTGTATGTCATTCTTTTGGTAGTAGTACAGCAGTCTTTAGAGTAACACGCGACTAGACATGTTATGTGCAGTTGTGCACTCAATCACATATGGCCGCCATCCTGCTGGCGTTTTATGAGCGTTGGCGTTTCTCCAACCAACGTGTGGCATCGTCATACATTTCAAACGCGACGTTAACTCGACGTTGAAATCTCGGGTGTCTTATGAATGACGATGTCAGACGCTGGAGAAACGCCAACGCTCATAAAACGCCGACTGTGGGGTAGCCACCCGCAGAGCTTTTAAAGTATTTACATCTTTTTTACTTACAACATCATTCGTTTTTGCAATGTTGTATAATCTTAGCTTACTTACCCATAATCGTTACACGATCCGCCAATTTCGTTCTCTACAATCGCCGATCATCTTTTGTGTGACTTAAACATATTATTGACGAAACTTCTGTGAATTCGCCGACAAGCAACGTCAATTGATATTCCATGTCTACAAACTGTAACGTACTTAAAACAAAATAACATTAAACAATGGTACCAAATAAAAGCCACAAGGCCGACACCCAAGTTTGTTCAAGTTGAACGATTTGTATGAGTCGGCTGCAAGGGTAACTTAATAAAATGGCTGCGAAGACCTCCCTTGCATAACTATACGTGATCAGATAAAGAAATCATCTTGACAATGACTTATTGTATTCATTTAGGTACCTAAGGCCTAGCTTGAACGCTCAGAATAAACTTTTATAATATAAAAAAGCAAATTAATCAAATCGAATCGGATTACTGTTTATTTAAGTGATTTCGGTTAGCCGATTCGATCCGATGAAATTTTAATTGTTAATATCCGTTTTGCACATAATATTTATTCAGTTCCCGGCTTTATTTACATCAGTGGGTGAAACTAATTGTGATTTTCGTTTAGAATTTTAACAAAATGTTCAGGATGAAATAAAATGAAAACCGAATAGAATAGTTCTATAATACCGCTCTCAAGCTTTTTCTATGCTGATAGGTTGTCGCACCTTCGAGGAAAACAGTCGTCAATGACAATAATCTAATCAATTTTATTATAGCTACTTAATCATCTATTTAATTACGTGTCAATGACACAACATCGATAATTAATCAACGTTAAACTCTTCTCTATTCTGATCGTTTCTCCGGCGCTCAATGCAGTTTAATTTCTCATTGCTCGGTCCTTTTGGTCTTTTTTCTAGACTTCACAGTTCATTCTGACTTTCAAAAGTTGCAGTGGTTACGCATATTATAGCGTGATTGTTAAAAAAGCCTCTACAATAGCACTCCAGTAAACACGATCTTAGTATACTTCCATTGAACTGCTACCAGCGACTTGACAAAGATAGTAGCTCCTACTTAAAGGCCTCCTCCACTAAGCCGAGGCCACACTTGTATGTAGTCATAACACGAATATGCGAAGCATATGGGTAACACTAGTATTAATCCATACTAATATTATAAATGGGAAAGTGTGTCTGTCTGTCTGTCTGTCTGTCTGTATGTTTGTCTTTCTTTCACGGCAAAACGGAGCGAAGAATTGACGTGATTTTTTAAGTGGAGATAGTTGAAGGGATGGAGAGAAACATAGGCTACTTTTTGTTTCTTGCTAACGCGAGCGAAACCGCGGGCAAAAGCTAGTCACATATAACTAAGGTTATCGTTAAGAATCTATGAATATTTGTGGAAACCTTTGGGAAGGCCTTTATCCAATTGGCCGTCTTTCGGCTGATGGTGATAAAGTTGTCGATGAGCGATAATCTGCGAAGTAATTTCATCAGTTCCAATGTACTAAAGTCCATTTTTCTCTTTGCAGCGTTCGCGTGTGTGATGCAGCGATGTCGGTGGCGGTGAGGGCGGCGCTGCTCTGCGCCTGCGCGCTACTGGTGCAGCATGGTAAGTTTTTTGTGGATGGAAAATCATCAAATTACTTGTCCCACCCTTTGTGTCAGACTTTTACTGATTAAAACCTACCAATACTCCTTCAGATCCCATTTATGTTTCGAGGCTACGGTAACTCTTTCGAACAATTTTGCAACCCACTGTAAAAACTGTCAAAATCAAAATCAGAATAAGATTTTTATTTGTCAAATGTAGACATAGACAAGAAACAATTCAAGACCTTCGCAGGTTTTAACCCCTGTTAGGTTGGGCTCTGGATAATGTTCCGCTACCGTCGTGTTATTTAGCCTATTTAAATACTGATGTATAAACTACATTACTGTAAAGTTTCAACAGGATGCATTCTGTCTTTTTCATGATACAACTTGATGTTCACCCATTCTCTCAAACTAACTTTCACATTTATAATATTAATTAGATTAATTCATTTTGAAAAGTCCGATTTATACATGCAAAGAGATTCCGCAGATGAGACCGATAACTTGCCATTCCAAACTGTACATTAAAAATGCACACGCTATTATAAAAAAAAACACTGAAAAGCGGTCAATATCATCATCGTATAACCGTTTATAAAAACAGTTACTGCACTCGTTAACGCTGCGTTAATTAAGCATATCGAGTACCTACCTATCAGGCATTTTCTTCACACTTACTTACTTTAATTATCGATCCTTATCACGTTCGTTGCGCCAATATTCTGCACCTGTTTTAATTACAAAAAGAGCACTTTTATAAACAACTTTAATTATTTGTTTCACACGCGAATTTTGTAACTCGAGAATGACTGTACTATTTTTTCCGCCTGTCACCTCTCAGAATAACTATTGAAAGACTTGAAAAATCTAATAAATAGAAAAACATGATTAGCCTTTTTTAAAAACAACGCCATCTCTAAATCAAACCAGAAACTAAGCACTCACAAAAAATAACATAGCGTAGTTGTTTTCCCATCAAACGAAAGATTGACAGTGGGATGGTTTGTGTCAGACTAGTATTAAGATAAATACAGTCAATATGTACTTTCTACTTGTCAGAAATTAGTTTCTACAACTTATTTCTCTACTGTTACTTTCTAGTTAATTTCCTTTCCGAGATTTAAGCCAATTTGCCAGATTTCCGGGACTTATCTAGCATCATTGCTCTATGCTTTTCTGGTGGACTCGACTGTTGATTCTTGCTTTCAAGACTGGGAGTGGTTGGGAATGGGGTGGAGGGATTATCCCAAAGAAAACATTAGCAACTTACTTAATGGTTCCTTTAAATTTGCAGCAAACGCGGAGCTCAGAGGAAGGTGTCCGGCGACGCCAAGCGCATGCCCTGCGCGAGCGACGCCGTGCTCGACAGACGATGAGTGCGGGGAGAAGATCTGCTGCTCCACGACCTGTGGGAGAGCTTGTGTCGACCCGCTTTTTACTGGTAAGGCTTTGATACTTATAGTCTGATCTATACTTAGCTGGGGATCTACTGAGTGTATTATCAGAAAACTGTTTCCCGTATTAAGACATGGTTTATTACTATTATTAGACAATCTCGTAAGTTAGATTAAACCTTCGAACACACGTGATTTGAGACACAGTAGAAAGACAATAGCAGCCCTACAGCCGGCTGTCGCTTGGTCGTTGAAAGGTTAATGTTGCCTGTCAGGCTTTTGGGCTGTTGCCTTAAATCTCTCCAAAGATAGTTATTGGGCATATAAGAGGAACCGATAACTTCTTTAAAGTAGTCATCGGCGTCAACGGGAACGAAGCATTTTTTTCGTTGACGTTGACCTCACTCCAGGTTATTTTAGCTTTTACCAACATAATACAAGCACTTAAACAACCAGACCCTGTAAGACAAACAAATGTTTTGTTTTCCTTTTGAAAATCGAGTTCACGACTGTTTCAACCATTTCATCGATATTACAAAGATTCATGAGACAAGAAAGCAAAGCAATAAATAAGTTCCGGATACTAACTTAGCCATTTAATACGATGCTAGTCCCGTCCCATGAAAATTGTACACACGATACTTTGGGTACCCCAAACTTCCTCTATTTACATAGAAACTTTGTCAAAGGGTCATAAGTTCACTAACTATGGAGGAAACCGTACGTGTTATTATAAGGTACTACGTGCCATCACCCTCACGTCTCATTCTTAGTGGTTTTTGTTGCATGTTCTATTTGTCTATTTTTCGTATTTTAACTCTCGTATATTATCTCAATATTTTCCTGTTAATTTTGTTTAATTATTACGCAAGCACCTTATGAAGTAATTATAGTCTTGCGTATTATTAGTAAATATTGCATGACGCACTGGTTAAGGCGCAAGACATCCCACGGCAAGCCTTGATTGACATTCGAAGACTGTTGTGACTTGTAGTTATGGGTGGGCAGAAGCCAGATAATAATCTAAAACAGTCAGTCCACCAAGTCAGCCAAACAAGGGCTATCGTAGGGGCCTTTAGCTCAGTTACTTGGTATTTCCCACTCACCAAAAAAATCGTGATACCCAGTAACTGACCTAAAGGCGGACTGGTTGGTTAGCAATAACACTTTTTTTCCTATATTACTCACTCAAAGCCTCTCCAGACTTGTCTCTCAACATTCTAACTGAACTTAAAATTCCCCACCAGGTTGTGAAAACGTGAAACTATCATCAGAGCGGATATCTCGCGCCCTAGCGGCGGAGAACAGCCGCAGTGGACGAGGCAAGCTGCCTGCCATGAGGACTCCTCGGTGTCGGTTCACTGATGGAGAGTTCGAGGAAATCCAATGTGATAACGAGATCGTCAGCACGTGTTGGTGCGTCGATGCCGCTGGATTTGAGGTGAGGACCCGTCAAACGGCAGTAACTAGTTGTTTCTACGGCTAATGGCCATATTATCTTTCCGCTAGCTTGAGTTGTATAGATAATTAACTGCCTATGCAATAGAGAAGGGTCGGTATTAATTAGCTGAAGCAAAAGTTGCTTAATTTTAGTAATCATCTACAATAAATTAATAGGTACTGCATTTTAATAGCCGTTGTTAAGTAGTTACTGTTTAAAATTTCCTGAACTGACTGAAAAATTCTACCAATCAAAATTGATACCTATTAATCCTTCAATCAACTTAAGTACCGTAATCCGGGGTGATTAACAACACGTTTTCGGATTGAAATTGTCATATTATTTTTATTTCGTAGTTTTTGCATAAACTGTAGTTTTAAATACGTGAGTCATGGGTTTTTCTTTAGTTGTTATTCACCTTAGAAGTAGATAATTTGAAACGTTATGTTCTATTGAACAAAATACGTTGTGTTGCAAATTATACTTTAAAAGGGGTCATTCGCAACGACATATGGGGTGAAAAGCAACACATTAAAAACTTTATTAGAAAAATAGACGTCAAAATGTAATTTAAGCAATAAAAGTAATTATTAAATATCCAATCAACTTTATTAAATATTTAGAAACATAAAAATAACACAACTAGACTATTGGACTCATAAATTATCATTGGTAAGGGACTATTAAATAGCAATCACAACAATCAACACTTTGATCACATCTCTCCACCTCATCTCAGTCAGAAGACCAACTTCCTTCATTATATGCACTATATCCAGATTTAACTGGGTTATAATCTTCATCTACAGCAAAAAAAACTCAATAATAACATTTTTATCGTATTCTTGCAAAAATATACACTGTAATACTTACATTTTTATTTAATTAGTCGCACAAGACCCGAAGCTATAAGAATTAACCTCACAAATGCTAGTTTCCCGTGTATTTCCAATAGAAAATTGCAAAGTTTATCACCAACGAAACGAGTTCTAACGTGCATAAAAACTTTTGACAACAGAATAGCCGCGAATTCGAACAAATGTCAAAACGCCATATTGCCAACATTAAAATATGACATTTAAACCAATTATTGCAATATACAAATTTACTATAGAGAATGGTAAATGTTGCCGTTATGATGACAAACTTTTTTCTTAAAACTGTTGTCTTTCACCCCAGTAGTTGCAATACACCCCAGTTTACTCGGTACTTGATTATTTTATGATATACCTTTTAACCGCTACATCAAAACAGCGAAATCATGCCCGCAGCGCCAAGTTATCTAATTTTACTTACCTTTATAATTTTGTCACGGAGTTCGTGATCGTGGCGTGCTGGGCACATTTTGTCATCTATACATGACTATAGCGGTCAAAGAAATTACAATATTCATATCCAGGTCAAGGACCAATTACACCAAGAAACAATACACTAAACTTTTAACTTCCCAATAACACATCCTCAAACCCCCAGTTACCAGGCACAAGGGCTCCAGCAGCCGCCCTAGTGAACTGCTCACGGGTGGACCCCTGTGCAGCCCATACGTGCAGGATGCTCTGCCCTCTTGGCTTCGAGCTGGACCAGCGAGGGTGTCCGCTGTGCAAGTGCAGGGACCCCTGCTCTTCTGTGACCTGTCCGGGACAACTGTCGTGCCAGCTCGAGGAGGCACCGTGTCTGAAGCCGCCGTGCCCGCCTGTGCCAACTTGTAAGTGAAATTGAAGCTATGGAAAAGCGTCTGGATAAAGAATTTTCAGAACTATGAAAAAAAAATTGTCAGTTCTTAAAATGGATGTCATATTTTGAATTTTTAATAGTGTGTGCGCTGCGTCTACAAACAAGAAAACGGCGTAGTCATTTTTAATGCGTTTTAAGAGAGAGCGACAGGCTTTTGTTGGTAATCGAAGCACATCCGTAACTATTAAACCTATTTAGAAACAAAAAATTGGCTTAGTAGTTTCTTTTTATAACATAGAGGTACACTAAGAAGCCGTAAACTAAAAAAGAGGATTGAAATTGTATTAAAATGGGCTGGCAAATATTTTCGGCGCCGAAATATTATACAATTACTATTTTCTGTTGATATGATGATATTTGCTTCATATATGACCTACCACATCCGCGTAAATTACGAACACTTGAGCCGCGAAAAAATACCTCCGGACGTAACACCTTGTTAATGAAACGCTATGCAAAATATTCAATGAAACATAACGTAGGAGTTATGAACACCGTCCGGATTACAGCAGATATGCAAACAAGTGTTTACCAACTTAACCTTGACATCAGGTAAACGAGGCCGCAGTCTTATGAACATCTGCCCCGTGGGGGAGCCGCTGCTGATATCGGAGACCAGCCGGCCGTTCCTGTGTGGAACTGATCCTGGGAAACCGAACTGTCCACCGCTGTATAGGTGTCTTGTTGAATCAGGTTTGTAGAATAATCTCCTTCTTGTCGACCATGTCCTATTTTTTTAGTCGAATTAGACCCTTGAAAGACTAGGCTAACATTTACAGAAAGAAGAAACGGTGTTTAGTCACATCTTCCAAAAAGTGGCATCGCATAAAAAAAATTAACTAGTTTGTTTGGGTACTTGTACATTGATTATACCTATCATTATAAGGATTTAATGACAACATATTAAAAGAGCAAACGCCTGATTCTTTAGTTCTATCAGTATATCAGTCAATTCTTGTTGCACTTTAAACTTCTAAGAAAGAAATCGCTTCAGATTTTTAACATAGATCACAATAGACTCAACATTTCTAAATGTTAATTGCTTGCAATCTCCCCAGGAAACGACTACGGCGTCTGCTGCCCAGCATCGCTAGAGCTCCAAAAAGCCGGAACATGTCCTGCTACCGGAACAGAGGAATGCGGCACTCCCTGTGCCCACGACCTTGAATGTCCTTCAATGCAGAAGTGCTGTGATGGAGCAGAATGCGGGAAGCATTGCATCCTCCCTCACAATGTGACTATGTGTACACAACAGAAGATGTTGGCAGAACTCCTGGTGGTGAGTGAAAAGGAGGGAAGGGGATATGTGCCGCAGTGCGCTGAAGATGGGTCTTTTGTGTCAAGACAGTGCTCGAGGAATGGACTTGTGTGTTGGTTAGTATCGCTGTTTTATGTTGTATTTCAGCTTAAAAGCTTATATGCCGAAGCTGACTTGGACGATAACTTTAGGGAGATCTTTAAGTGCATCCTTAAAGATGAACTCATCATGCACTCAGCACATAATTTAAATACAACCAAACGAATTTAGATGAAGTAAAAAAAAAATTGTTTGTTAAAGAAATTAGGTAGCAATTAGTAATAAGGTGCTATACATTTAATTTTGTCATACCATCAATATCTAGAATCCTCTTTTTAGTTTTCACCAGCAAGTTAACCAAACCATTATTCCTCAGGTGCGTCGACTCTGAAGGCAACAAGCTCCGAGGGTCAATGGGTCCTTCATCATCAGTTCAGTGTTCTCTAACCCCACTACCAGCCCGCAGTGGTGCCAGAAGCCTAGGGTCCTGTGCCAGGGCATTATGTGCAGCTGTCTGTGAATATGGATATAAAACTGGGGCTGATGGATGTCCCACCTGTGAATGTGATGACCCTTGCGCTGGTTTCCCTTGCCCAGATGGAGAAGAATGCATCAGGGTTAAGGAAGCCCAGTGCTTTGGGGATCTGTGTACTGGATATCCTATTTGTGAGTACATTTTTGGTGTTTTCTATTTGATTGATATAAAGATATCCGAACTGGGCATATGGCAGGCGCGTAAGCTATAAAAGCGTCAAGTTTTATTGATTTCCCTGTTGGCAACTTAATATGGATTTATTTCTTTCATATTTTTATTTGATAGCTCACATCGCTATAAACCATTGATTTGGCCTCATACTTTATGACAAACATTGACATTTATTGTAATATATTTTTACGCCACATCTCCATGAATGCTTTTCAAACATTTGAATTTCCATGTCTGACGAAAAATGTTTGACTTTCATTTATATCACATATTAACTTACAACCTTATCTACTGTCAATCTGAGAATAAAAACAAATGTCTCTTGCTTCTAAATTCTTGGACCTAATTAACACTTAATTACCGTAACCATACAACTTTACCAAACATAACCCTATTCAATTACTCACCAGGTCGTCCAAGAGTAGCCTACGAGAACCCCTGCGAGGCTGGAGTACCAGCGACAGATTCTGACGGAGCCCCAGAAACCTGTGGAGCTGATGCCGACTGTCCCGACAACCACGCGTGCACTCGCTCTAGAAGAAGTGGTACTGCTGTCTGCTGCCCCGACCCAAGATACGTCGATAATACTACTGAGACTGAGGTTATGGAGGTAGGTTTTTCAAATCTGACTTATAAGTAGATGCACTACTCAGGGTGGATCCAGCCTTCACCCCCCTTGCTATTTCTACGTCCTACGTCGGATTCAACGTTGTCCATGCACTTAATTGGAAGCAAATAAATCAACTCTCTGTCCGCCATATAAAATGTGACGGAAAAATAATGGCCCAATCGTTGCACCAACTGTCGCGTCGTCTATTAATCAGAATCAAAGCATCACCTTCTATTCTATGAAGATAAGACTATGATACATAAGGTCAAATTGCTAAAGTCAATCCTTTTGACATCAGATCTACAACATTATCCTCTTAATCATTGTTACTTATCCCACTTTCAACCATCGAGCCCCTAAAAATCAGTGAGCTTATTGGTCTTTCTCTCTACGCCAAATTATTCCAACACCACTTTTTTCAGATAAATTTCGAATCCTGCGGCACAGAGGCAGAAGCAGTATGCGGCCTGAACTCCACAATGTCGTGTCCTGAAGGCGACTGTGATAACGACATGGTGTGCTGTTCTACTGCCAACTGCGGGCCTGTGTGTGTGGACCCCGCCAAGATGAAGCTGCAGACCGATCGAGTTGATGATACTCCTACAAGTTAGTTGTCAACAGCATCACTAAATACTAGTTGTAATGGAAGGATTGTTCGTTTTGGAATTTTGGAGATAAGGTATACAAGACAATAAGTTTAAACTTATTGCCTTGTATACCTTATTCAAAACGTAGTTCAGAAACGTGTCGTAATAGTATTAAATAATATAAATAATACTAAACTTTAACTGTATTCATAATTAATGCCACTTTTCAGTTCCAATCTATACTTGAACCAAATCCAATATAACATTCAAAACACTAACTAAGAAACTTCAAAACCTTTTAAATATTTAACTGTAGGTATTTTAAAGGGCAATTTGTAAGTCCTACTAAAGTAAATAGTTTTGGCTCTAGTAAACTTTTAAGCAAGTTTGTTGTACAATCAACCCAATGGAATCATGACGCACCATACGCTTATTTTCCTACAGACATTCAAATTCAATTAGGTCGACAATTGCGTAAACATGTATTAAAAATGTCACACGTCTAGTTTTATTATTTTGACAGCTTCAAACGATTTATCGTCAAAATGGGTCATGATTCAATTTTGTCGATAGTACATTGGCGCTAATTCTCTTGTACACAAACTTCACTTGTAGATACAAGTGAAGTTTGTGTACAAATTAAGTGTGTGTCAAATTAGACAGTGCCTAAAGTAAATCAACGTATTTTTAGGTGCCATGTTTTTAATCGCGTTTAAATTATCTATGGAGTGTCTTATTTTGACAGGACTTAACTAATATTATCTTCTGTCCTTTTCTTAATAAAATGGAAAGAGAAAGATGCATTTAACTAAAATTTTGTCTAGTTTGTAAATAAGGGAATCAGGGCCAATAACCTATTTTCATTTTTACAGTGTGCGAATACCTTCGAGACTTCGATGAGAAGATGGAAGGCACAGTGGACGGCATGAAGCTCGCCCTCCCGGCGCCGACGTGTCTGTCTGACGGCGCCTTTACCTCGCAGCAGTGCGCCAACGGACGGTGCTGGTGTGTCGACACCTTTGGAACGGAGATACCTGATACGAGTACCAGGAATGCTTCCGCTGTGGATTGTGATCAGTAAGTTATTAAAACTACAAACTACAGTTAGTATTGGAACAGAATGTAAAGTTAATCCATGAAAAGGAAGAATTCTTTGACCTTTCGGGTGTTATGCCTGGTGTGCTACTGTGAAATGATCGTTAAAATGGAGGCTTTGCATAAATTCCAAAGTGACACCGAACTTTAATTGCGCGATGTTGGCGCCACATTTTTTTTCCTTTATATTAACAGATAGAAATGTGAAGAAACCATGTTGGTCTGAGAAAGAACATAAGAGCTTGTTTTTATTCAGTCTCACAGACACCTTGGCACTCCTCAGTGGACATTCGATTGCCATGTGATGTTTTTTTTTAAGGATGGGAAATCATCAAACACCTTCTCCCGCCCTAGGCAGGGCCAGGAGGGGTGTCAGACTTTTACTGACTAAAACCCACCCTTGTTCTTCCACTACCTTTATGTTCCAGTGCCGCGGTAACGATTAGAGCCATTCCGCATATGGCAAGAAAATAATCAACATAAATTCTCCACCTCCAGAGTCCGTGCCAACCTAAGCTGCCTAGAGCTGACATGTCGCATGGGCTGTGACTACGGCTTCGAGTTGGGCTCCGCCCGCTGCCCCACGTGCCGCTGCCGCGACCCCTGCGCCGGCGTCACGTGTCCCGCAGGGCGGACCTGTGCCACTGTGGACGTGGCTTGTGATGCTGACTATTGTCCGCCTGTGCCTGCTTGTGAGTACTTCGTCCTTCTGATGTGTCTAGCTCATAGATTCCCAAGGTGCTTTGAGCTGGGCACGCGATTCCTGCGCCGGCGTCACGTGTCCAGCAGGGTGGACCTGTGCGACTGTGGACGTGGCGTGCGACGCAGAATATTGTCAGCAAAGTCAAAATCGCGAATAAAATATCAGCTGTTCAGTACATTAGGCAAACATTAACGTACTGAACAGCAGTTTTTTCGCGATTTCAGGTTTGTTCCCATAGTAAAATTGTTTACTCTAATTACAAGTCACCATTTATATTTTGGTCTTCATTCTACTCCTTACTTCTCTCTCTTCTCTCGGCTTTCGATACATCACCACTTTTTCATCTGTCAACTTATCCAATATTTCTTTTCTTTCAGGTCTCCCAAAGAAACCAGGACAATGTCCGTACCTAGTGCCTTCGAACGGAGCGTGTGAGTGGTCCTGCAGGACAGACGCGGAGTGCGGGCCCACTGAACGGTGCTGTGCTACCGGCTGTGGCACTGCTTGTACTAAAGCGGTGCATCAGTCTGCTTGTCAGCAGAGAAGGTAAGGAAATTTATTGGCTTTAGATAGCCGTCGTTTACGAAATCTATATAAATAAATAAATATAATAATAATAAATAAATTTAGCAGTTTAGATTCAAGGATCCCACTCCTGATATTGAAAATCTGCTTGTGCGAGTCCCATGAATTTTCGTACTCATGCGCTTTAGAACACAGTCAGGTTTAAAAGGCCCATTTATGTAGTGGTCTTAAAAATCAATGACCTTTTTAGTCGTACCGTGTTTCTATCTTAGATTACATTATTTACCATTATTGACCTACCGTTGTTTATATATCATTTGAAGTGTAACCGGATTTCACTAAATTTAAGACCCCTATGGCTTTAAACCTTATTTATTATCATCACAAAAAGAAAAGGAGCTCCAGTTAAACCCTGATCCTCATTTTATTCACAATTTTCTTTTTCAGGGCATTGGCTCTCCACACAGCGGCTGAGAACGGCAGTCCCCCCGCATGGGCGTGGGTTCCCAAGTGCAAGGAGGATGGAGCTTATGAGACTGTGCAGTGCAGAGGCTCGGATAGAGCTTGCTGGTGTGTCGATACTGCTGGCAATGAGGTCAGTATCATGGAGCGTTCTCTTTTGGAAGGATAATATTAGGAATTAGAATTCTTTGGATTTTAAACAGACTTCAAAAAGGAAGAGGTTGTTAAGTCTTTGAAATTTGTTATGTTATTTTTTAATTTTGAGTTTTTAAAGCTTTCTACATATTATTGTGCTCAATCGATTGGAATCAGTCGTATACATTTAGCATTATTAAAAATCTCAATAAATTAGTGGCAATAAATAAAAAGCATAGAACTGCGACCCAGTACACTCGAGTATCTTATTCAAATTTCAGACAGTATTACAAAACATTTAGTAATTTTAAAGAATATACCTGCTGATTAGTTTTCGTAAAGCCCAAATAATTCATGAGAATATAACGTTAGTGCACTATAATAGTCGTACTTCACTAAAAAATTACCGCGATTGTTTTCTGACTTACAGATCCTCGGCACTCGAGTAACGAACTCCACACCGAACTGCGAAGCCCCCATAAACTGTCCCCAACCCACCTGTAATGAAGACCTGGTGTGCTCACATGGAAGGGAACTGGACGACAAGGGATGCCCTACTTGTACCTGCAAGGATCCCTGTGCTGAAGCCAAGTGTAGGTCGGATGAGACTTGCGAACTTGTGCCTTTGGAGTGTGAGGTAGGATTAAAAATTGAATATTTTTGTTTCTAACGAAGACTAATATTTTATTTTGATTAAACCATCAAAAGATATTTTGGAACGTCTTGTACTTAGAAAAAATAATATAATATTTGCCAATTTACAAGATAGTTTCGTATTGAGAAGAATGGGAATGGGAATACAGTAAAGGCGGAACCACATTACCGTGTCGTGGCGTGTCGTGGCGCGCCAGAAGCATATCGGTTTCATACATTTAGTATGGTTAGAGACACACTTGTATGGCGTGTCGTGGCCCGACACGTTCGGCCGTGTCGCCGACTGCTCGCCACCGATTGCGCCAGAGCGGTGGTGGGGGTTTATGACGCGACACGACACGCGGGCAAAATGTGTTTCTGTACCGGCGCGTGGCTCGTGGCGCGAACCGAACATCTGGCGGGCACTTTTGGATTTATTAATATTTGCAGCAAAATTACTGACGATCTTATTGAACTTGTAAATGGTGTTTGGAAAGGAATTACTGAAATTTTGAAAGTCAACAAAATAGTATGTTACTTTATTATTTATTTAAAATGGGATAAATGAATAATTATACAAAATTAACAATCCTCTGTTTATAGGGTGAACCCAGTATTTTCGTTTATTTTTTTGGTCTGAAGAAATTTCAATGCTAAGAGAAATTGTAGGTGTTCATCAAAAGAAAACATTATGCACGTTTGAACGCTGCAAAGGTTCGTTAAGTACTGTTCAGAAAAAACGCCAGAATGCGCCACGACACGACACGTAAGTGTGCACACTCACCGCCACGCCAGTAAGCATCATGGCACGCCACGACACGGTAATGTGGTTCCGCCTTTACTCTTGTAAAATATGGTTTGGATCCTGAATGGATCTAAATAAAGAATTTTATGAATGTATAGAAGATCATGTACCTTAAGTTATTTCACTTAAATTGTAACTAAGTTAACCAATGACAACAAAGGTAATCAAGTTTGTAGTCATAAACGTTTACAAACTTCAAATGACAATAAAACAATTTATTCATCGTGGACACTCACTCTCAATAGACGACAAACCAATACCCGAGTAATATTGAAACACCAATTTCCTCAACAGGGTAACTCCTGCCCCCCACTTGCTCGCTGCACGCCCGCTCCTCAGTGCCCAGACGGTCTGGAGCCCTTACGAGCCCCAGATGACTCAGGTCCACTAGTGTGTGGTCCCAGTGCTGCTGCCTGCCCTTCCACTCACGCCTGTCGATTTGCTCCTCATGACTCTACACCGTCGGTGTGCTGTCCGAAACCACGTGAGTACATTCATCCATACTAATATTATAAATGCGAACGTGTGTGTGTGTGTCTGTCTGTCTATCTGTTTGTCCGTCTTTCACGATAAAACGGAGCGACGGATTGGCGTGATTTTTAAGTTAAGATAACTAGTTAAAGGTATGGAGAGTGACATAGGCTACTTTTTGTCTCTTTCTAACGTGACCGAAGCCTCGGGCAAAAGCTAGTCTTTTTGTGCTCATGCTATTGTTAGAATATTAGCCAGTCCAACCAACTAAGCTGACTGCTCAAAGTAAACCGAGCGACAAAAATACAAAAGGTCGACGCTATTTAAAACTCGCAAGAGGAGAACCCTGAGAAAGAGAATAGTTCGACCCATAACTAAATAATATAAATATAAAATACAGTAAATTCATACCTAGGACTAGGTATATGACCCGTTTCATACTTGCATCATCTGGATTCACCGAAGGAAATTCTCACGTGGCGTAACCACTGGTTTAGACTAACTACATTGCTTTTCTCCTCCATCTAGGAACGGTATGTTTCGAGAACAAAGATGAAGGTATTTGCTCAGAGGGCGAAGTCCTAAACACGACGAGATGGCACTTCAACCACGCAAAGAATAAATGCGAACGGTTCAAATACCACGGCTGCTCCGGAAACCATAACAACTTCAGGACCAAGGAGGAATGTAATAACGTATGCCCTGGTAAGTTTAATGTTATTTTTGTGGTGTGTGGGTGGTTGTAAATTGACACAATTTTCTAGTTTATCTAATTTGTAAATATCTGTGAATATCCAATTATTATTCTTCGTCCAATTAATAGGTGTTTGGATTAACTGTTTATTCAACCGATCTCTAAAGTTAATTAGTAACCTGAACAGAATCTTACAGTATCCAAGGTATTTTAAAAAATCTAAGGATCTAGTAGGTATACTACAAAAAGGACTTTATTTTTTCTCCAATTAAGTTTTTCTCTAATTTTGTCTTTTAAAACAGTGGAAGGAGAAGCAGCGAAGTTGAAAAATAAAAAAAAGAAGATAAGCCAGATATCGAAACAGGAAGGCATGTCGTTATTCCTTTTGTAAAATATTTATGTTGTATTATACACCTGTGTTAACTCCACTAAATTGTCTTGCACTATAATCTAATAGCATGGTTATTCTTCATACGTAATACGTAATTTGACAATTGCCTGTAAAGAAAATTTGGGAGGGTAGATAAATATATTTCCGGTGTAACGGAAATTAAGCTTTTCAGTTCCCAATCTTGATACCAATCTTTGTCTGGAATAATTGAATAAAAGATTCTACCAACTGTAAATTTTGATAGGACCAAAATTGGGGATTGAAATTAAAAAACTGTTGATTTTGGGCGTAAAACCGGTAGTTCAAATAGGTACTTCCACCTAACAAATTTGACTTTAGAGCCGAAACGCCCTAAACTTTAATTTGCATCTGTACAATGATTAATAGTAGTGTGTAGAATTGCTGTAGATTACTAATCGCTCGGAAATTGAATTTGGGTCTTTCAGCAGTATAGTAACTATAGTAATTATAATATAGAAGTTAAGACTAGTACAAAACTTGAAAGTTATAGCCGAATGTGTAACCGCTTCGTAGTAGTTTAAGGGATCTCGTTTCTGAATGAACCTATATGATATCGCCATATACGAGTATGAATGCAGTTAAAGACACGTAATAACGTGTCCGAATTCTACCTGCCACAAAAGTATTTAGTTTTGGGATTAACACAGCTGTTTTTCAACGATAACTAACAAACATTATTTCCCTATGATACAGTGCTGAGTCCTTGCGAGAGGCTACAAGAGAAGAACGAGGCAGCCGCTCAGAAGTATGGCAAGGGAACGTTTATACCTAAGTGCGACGCCAGCGGCGCTTGGGAGCCGGTGCAGTGTATGTCACATATTGGTAAGTAAACAAGCCAAACATCAAATTATTTGATTAAAATAACCAGAACATCAAAACTGCTAGTTTTGATGTTCTGTGGTAATGGTTCCTGTAATGCTCGTCCCAATACAGTAGGAACCTTTGGAGAATCTCTATGATGACTTTTCAACATAACACTTTTAACTTCATATACGCCTAATAGAACTTTGCCATAACTTCTCTTGGTTTTTTCTGTTGTTCAAAATTTCATTTTCTTCTTTTTGATGATCACAGCTTGAAGTTATTCCCAAATAAAAATGACCGTATTTAACTTATCTAAGAAACTATATTCTATATTATTTTTCCAGATGTGTGTTGGTGTGTAAGCGCGCGCGGTGAGCCTCTGAAAGGTTCGTTAGTGCGCGGCGCTAAGCCTTCGTGCAACTTCAGACAAGCGCGCAAGTGGGTGCAGAGAGACCCGCTCGACGAACGGGCCAGAGCCGACGAAGGTAACTATATAATTAAATAAATAAGCATATTATGGTTTTTTTTTCTTATTATAAGAAGTACTTACCTGCCAAACAAATCAGAAAAATATAAATAAAGTGTTATTAAATAGACAATTTTCTATGACGCTCCGCTGCAGTAGGTCGTAGCATGATGTAATTTAACCAATAGCCTACTTAGATGAAAGGGCTATCTCCAAACATACTAGAATGTTCGAAATCGAACAAGTTCCCAAGCTTAGCTTTTTCAACCAAATACCTAAATTCTTCAGCTTTATAATCTATATAAATAAAACACGAAACTTAATTATATTTTCAGTACTGGAGGAACTGATCAGACAAATGACTGCATACAGAGTAGACGAATTTGACAACGACGATGACGAGGATGAAGACTTCGATCTCGAGGCTGAAGCAAGGGAAGAGGAATCTCTGGACCAAATACTCAAACAGACGAAAGATTCTGACGAACCCGCAGTAGTGTCGGAGGTCGTGGAACCTAAAACTGCAGACACCACCAGAAGATTGGAGAAGAATCTAGAAGTGAATGTGGACAAAATTGTGTTCAGAACCAAGTGTCAGCTGATGCAGGAGGAAATTGATAATGGTGAGTTTTGGGGAAAATTTAATTTCAATTTTGTATGGTGGGTAATTGTTAATGTATTGTCAAGTTGAGAGTTAAAATTACTTGCTCGTCCAGAGATATCTCTATAAGCACAGACTAGTAATTGGGTAGTTTACACCATTAACCAATAAATGTTAGACACCATTTCTATAAAACCTCTTTTAATTTCAGCCCAATAAATTAGGTTCATTTTCAATTTGCTATAAAATTTGATTTTTAATTGCTTTGAAATCAATAAATAGATAGTCAACCGAGTTGTTATTTTAGTGACGTCATAAGTTGCCATTGCCATGCCATACAAAATCTATTGGAGAATTGCGTTTTGACAGCTCATAAAAAGTACGTCAATTGATAATGGTAGAAACTACCGTAAAGTATGGAAGATTTGAAATATCACGAGGACGCATCATGTCGTGGCAAACTGGCAAGCGAAAGCTGCAAAACTATTGAATTCTCAATATTTAGTAGAGCGCTTAGGGCTCCTTTAGACTCCGGTCAAAAAATCGACACCGAACGGAGCGTAGGGAAGGCGAGGTAAGGTAAAAAGACGCTTGCGTCGCCTCGTCTTGCTTTCTACACTGTGTCAATCAGCCAAAATAGACTGATACCTTAATAGATAATAATTAATTATAATCTTCTTAACTAAGGTGGTGAAGGCCTCCGGCCCCGTTGTCTAGAAGACGGCGAGTTCTCCCCACGACAGTGTTCTCGCGGACGATGTTGGTGCGTGGACGCCGCGGGACAGAGGAGACATCATGTGGGACCCATCGCTGATCTGCCTACCCCTGACCCTTGTGGTGAGTTGTTTTAAGACTGAATAAACAGTACTAGTAGGTATCACAATAAAGACTCGATATTGAGAACTAAAATAATAGTGTATCCGAAAAAAAATTGTATTTCCTATTTAGACTACCTGAAGTTATAGTAAAAGGTATTAGAAATTTTTTAAGCATCAAATGTCTGAGATGAGTAAAAATGAAAATGAGTCAATCAATGCCATGTTCAATAAAATTTTCAGTCCCAGCTCAGTGTATGACCTTCTTTGATACATTTATTTCCATTAACGTACTGTTTTATAGTTCTCCATATACCCCGCTGCAATAAGACGATGCATATTTCCACTACCTTTTCACATAAGAAAAAAGTCTAACTAAACCCAACTTAATTCTTTACAGAGCCAACACAAATAGAAACAGCAATCCTGGAGCTAGAACTTCTAAACGTGGAACACGCGGACGCAGAACGAGCGCGAGCAGGCCTAGCAGCCAGACTTGCAGCACTGGGTGCAAGGGTACCTGTCACCATGACCAAAGACAGGAATACTGTAAAGCTGAGGGCAGTTCTAACTGGAGCGAGAGCTGTTGACTATGTCTACCAAATCGAGAACTTGGTGAGTTGATAAAATAAGGCTTATACTGTGACATCACAACACAAGCAAGACATTAGTTCTGAATCTTCGGGGAGTAATCTGGGTATCTGCTTCTGGCGGCAGTTTTAGGGGTACCAAAATCATAATGTTATATGATTAAAAATAAATGCCTTACTTACGCTACCCATACGAAAGGCCGGTCTTGGTTCACTATCGAATTTAAAAAAAATACTCCACACGCTTCTTAATTCTTATTTTCCAAACACTGAAGAGAGAAGCGCCTCTATCAAGTTTCTGTCCCGGTTCGAGAACATTGTACATACTTAGATCTGGTTCTGATTAGTTACCAGTGGGGAAGTGAGAGCTTTGAATCATCAAAAGGCTAAGTTACGTGCCTGTCATACAGGACGTTTTAGACTCTTACATGTTCCTGCCACTAGCACTAAAGACCCAAATAAGATCTATTTCCACGTCTAAACTTTCTATTATTATATGAACAGGTGAAACAAGAGAAACTAGCGGGCAACAACGCCGGCGACAGCGTCGTGCTGGGAGCTGACGTCATCCGCAGCGAGTACCGGCTCGCCGCGCCCAACCAGGCCGCGATACAGCAGCGGGAGATACTCAGCGAGTCTACTGTAAGTTGTTGTTATCATAACTTCTATACTATAAAGAAAAAATTATTTTTGTATTTAACGAATAAACTCAAAAACTACTGGACCGATTTCAAAAATTCTTTTTTACTAGAAAGCTACATTATCCCTGAGTAACATAGGCTACATAATATTACGCTATGTCCCATGGGAGCGACAGTAACCAAAAACCTAACGTAACGCGGGTGAAACTGCGAGGAACAGCTAGTCATTTATAAACATTATTTGTTGGGAAAAAAGAGTAAACTATGTCTAATGGTATGGTAATGATGGTTGACCAAAAACACTCACTCTGATATTTCGAAAATGCGTGAGATGTACATTGAGTTATAATGTACTTCGTACTAGAGGAGTCACCTCAACTAAATTTTTTGTAACACGAGTTAGAGTGCATGCACCCTAACTCACTTAGTCTATGTCGAGCGCTTGCAGCAGCTAGACGATTTCGAGTGCAAAGTTATGTTCAAAAAACATGCCTTCGTGTGCATTGAGATACTGTTCAAACAGCTTGAGAAATATAAACAAAATTCAAGGAGTGATTTTATACCATTAAGTTCAAAATATTATCTTTAAAACATGCCTAATTTTATTATTTGTAATTATTATTGGAAAGTATGACGAGTCACCTCGACGGCGGCCATGTTGATGTTAATATCAAAGAGTAAAATATTTGTTGCATGCGCAGAATGGACACTATCGTCGGGTAACGTTAAACAATTACGAACAAGAAAATGTTATTGATAATCATGAGAAAAAATGTATTAAGTAATTTAATATTTTTTATTTATTAAATTTTTTTTAAGGTTTCTTCGGCCGTGTCCTAGTACTAGAGAATTATGGATTAAATTTATTCAAAAGAATCGCAGCAAAGTCAAGTGATTGCCAATAGAATATTCACGAATATTATGTTCCGTTCATTTCAAGAAAAACGAAAAATACACCACAAATTCAAGAAGAGTACTTAAATTATTTCATGGGAATTAAAATTTTTACAGTTTAAATTCGTTTTTTTATATAATATCATACAATATATTGTGAGGCAACTGAAAATACTTATGAGTCTTCTAAATTCACGACTTCCCGACTAATTTTGCCCCTGCCAGTTCCACACAATTGACACTACAGTCCCTCACTACCCTTTCAATATATTTTTTTTATTGTATTTTCCACATAATTTTATGTTATACATTTCTTTTTTTTAAATATAACTATTTCTATAACGATACCCATAATGCACATAATATTAAAGAAGTCAACTTCAAAAATATGTCGCATCTGCGCGCATTGGTGTTATCTATGGCACCCGCTTGCACTGCGCATGCTCCGCTGTCACCAAATTACGCGCCATATTTTGTTTGAAAAAGCTCCTCTAGTACGTAGTACATTATAACTCAATGGAGATGTATGTGTTTATAAAATTTTAAATACCCTTTTAAATTACCTTTAAATGCAGAGCTACCCTCATATTTAAACTCTTGCAACACCTGCCATGATTGTTTGTATCATGTGTATATTACTAGTGGTAGATATCGTTGTATACAAAAGTTACCAGATATCTAATATAATTCATTGAAAATAAATAAATAGCGAGCGTTAAGTTAAAATCAGCTAAAGAGCTAATAATAATCATGTTTTATTTGTTACCAGGTATCCGCAACGACTTCCTACCACACTGCACTCATAGTCCTAGCAGCTACTTCAGCATTCATCATCAGCGTGCTTTGTGTCCTCGTGATGTTGTACCGCGCGAGATTACAACGTGAGCCACAGAAGGCAGAACGCTTCCTCCCAGCTGCCCCTCCCGTCTACGTCCTCTCCGCCGACGAGAAAGCCGAACTAGCGAGAGTACTACACGCCCCTCCACCCCCTGTCCCACCACTAAATGATGACCAAACAAGAGTTTAACCATAAGACAGAAAAAAATGCTTTAAAACTTTACTGTAGAACATGGATTTGACAACTCAAAATTCCCGCTATAAAAACTGTCACTGAAAGTGTTGCCAAGTAAGAATTAGACGTTCATAGATAATCATTTTTGTCTATGATAACTTTGACTTGGCGTGACAATAAAATTATAATGCCGGGATCAGACTTTCATAGCATGTACGAATTTATTGGCTAGTTATTGACTTATAATACTACAATTCTATTTACACGATAAATTATCCAATTTACACAATTACTAAAGAATATCTAGGATTATCGACTAAATTATATATTCCTTGACCCATGTTTTATTAAACTACGTAGTTATGAGCCCGTAAACAGATCGAAGATTTGGTATTATTTGTTGTATAATAATGTCATATCTAGGTAAACGTGGTAATTTACATTAGTGTTACTTTAATACTGTAAAGCGGATGGTTTATCTACGTTACTCCTTAATGAAGCTATTGTAATGATAGAACAGGTACTAAAGTAATTATAGGGTCCAAAATAATATTGGCTAGAAATTCGAGTAACGTAGTTATATTCAATTTAATATCTTACCTATGTATTTTATATAAATTTAGTAATATTGAACTAAATTATGTGTTCGCTACTTGGGCCTGTTGACAGTTACGAAACGCTAGACAGTAAATTATTATTGTATTAGATGAAAACTTGTATGACGTGAAATAAAATTAAAATGGCATTGTAAGTACAGAGCTAAGTTTTAAAAAGACACTGATCAGGTGTCGCCAGTGAACGTAAGTATGATTAGAGACTGATAGGTGATGGTCGCATTCTCCTGAAAGAATCTCTGAAATGTCCTGTTAACTTTGCGCTAGTTACAATTTCGGTCAAAAAGGTATGTGGACGTATTATGACTTCCATAAGATAATTGTAACCATCACAAAGTAGGTGGGATTCAAAATTTCTGATTCTAGGAAACTATGACATATCCATGATAGAGAAGTGAAAATATTTAATAAATAAATGTATTGTCATAATTTCTAAGATTCAGAAGCCACGTATCTTGTTATGTTTTAAATTAGTATAAGAATCTATTATTAAGTAAGCGCAGAGGTGCGCGTAAATTAATACTACGCGCGCCTTTACGCACTCTTTAGTTCCTCTCGTTGAGTCTCGCTCTCCATCATTTTATTATAAAACCCAAAGTCCACCACACTACTGCTTAAATTTATACATCCTTAAGAAATGTTGTAGAGTCAGTGCCCTCATTACTTTACCCTTTTTATTAAGGATACTAGGAGAAGGTGCTCCTGTAACTCAGTGCACTAATTGTACACGAATTTAGAACGTGACTCGACGTAGAACTAATCTAGTCTGTTTTTATTCATGATCCCTTATTCATTCAATCATCACAAATCATTATAAAAATCTCTCTTTTATATTGTTGTAAATAAGTATAATATTTATTTATTTTCATTGAACCTGTTTCATCGACCAGAAAATCGTCAAGTATTTTCCATTTTATAGAAATTATTTAAGTTAGGATTCATATTCACAGCACCCGTTTGACAGTCTCGAAATAAATAAAGAGTTTATTCATACTATGTATTACATTATTTCATGAAATAAATAATTTTATTAACCGTGTTTTTTCTGTACCCGCTCTGATAAAATATACCCCCATGTCATCCAATAATAACTTAGACAGACTAGCGAGAACTCACAAGAAACAACCGTATTCGCATTTACGTTTTTATGGGCATTTCAAAAAAAATCCGCGTGTCTACAGTTTGGAAATTTTAAAAGAAACAAAATGGTCTTATATTTATTTCACTTGCCATACTTGGGAATCGAACTGGCTAAAATCCGTAAAAGTAGCGACGGTTAAATTCGCCCATGCATTTAAACATTTAAAATTTCATCATTTTTCTTTGTTCGAAAGGTTTGATCCTAAGGGCCGAGTCACACTGAAATGGCAGCGACCGCCAGCGTTCTCTTCGTATCTTCTTGACCTTTTCAAGTATTTCAAGCGACACGTGTCACTCTCTCTGGCTTGGCCACCATCAGGGATTTCAATTTTGATAACACAAAAAAATAGTCGCTTAATAGTCGAAATTAGTCGCAAAATATCAGAAATAGTCGTTCACAAGTTCAAAGAGAGAGTCTCCCCAGCTTGGCCACATGCATATCTCGAAAACTAGGGCACCTAGTAAAGATGTGTTTTTACAAAAAAAAATTACAAAAAAATAGTCGCTAAATAGTCGAAATTAGTCGCCAAATATCAGAAATAGTCGGGTCTTAGATTAGAAAGCTATGTCACTTTATGCAGGCATTTGGATTGAGAGCCCTCCTTATTTCACTATAACAGCTTTATTTCACGTTTAAGAAATTAATGGTATAATGGTGCCGATTCTCTTGTGCACAAACTATCGTAAATTTAAGTTAAATGCATCTTTCTCTTTCCGTTTAATTAAGAAAAGGACAGAAGATCAAATATTAGTTAAGTCCTGTCAAATTTAGACACTCCATAGATAATTTAGACGCAATTTAAAAACATGGCGTCTAAATATACGTCAATTGTCATAAGGCGCTCTCTAATTTGACAGGATTAAACTAAAATGTATCTTCTGTCCTTTTCTTTATGAAATGGAAAGAGAAAGATGCACCTAACTTAAATTTACGTTAAGTTGTGCACAAGAGAATCGGCACCATTGTGGTCCTATAAAATCCTATGAGAAACAAGTTGTATGGCACAAACTCTCTAACAACAAACGAGATTATTTTGCTTGATAAAGAAAACTGGCACGGGACTACACTTTTTTTTTTAATGTTATGTAGCAAGCTTTCTCTGAAAACCTTCTTATCAGTCGAGGCCGCGTGATTCACATGTTTAAATGATGATAAGTTAAATTATAGTTTAACATAACTTACTTGGTATTTACGATTCCTGACGATTCCATTAATTAATGTAACGTAATCTGTGACAAAATGCCATGCACAATAACTGCTATATTTTTAGTAACATCACTAATCCCAATGTGTAAACCCGACTCATTTAGTATATTTTAGCCAACACAAACATTTATTACCTAAAATAGTGACACAAAATAATTTTTAATATAATATATTCATCATACATATTTAGAATTTATAAACACTAATTAGATTTTATAAAAAATAATTTAATAATGATTGCCTCTTAAAAGTTTTCAATTTGATATCCGCCTAACTGTCACGTCGTCAATGAAATTTCTTTCAGTTGACAAGTCGTAGGGGCCGGCCCTTGGGGAGAAATTTTTAGAATGAATCAAGAAGGCGGCCTTGCTTGTTGCGCTGTTTGCAACGAGAAAACTCATCGGAGGTGCGCTCGTTGTCTAAACATATATTATTGTAATACAGATCACCAACGTCAAGACTGGAAAAGACACAAAAGTGAATGTGCACCCAAGTTACCGAAGCAGGGTTCCAAAAGCGATAATTTAGGTGAACGTTCAATAGTTGGTGAAGAAGCCACGAAGAAAGTGAAAGACGGAACTTCCGACGTCACAGAAGAGAGACAGAAGGATATTTCAAAAGAGGGTAGTGATAAAAGACGTTTAAAAAAATCTAAAACGAGAAACGTGAAAAATTGTGCGAAGGAGGGTAGCACGGAGAGTGTTAGTAAACATAGTTCGCAAATATCGACTGAAAACGTTAAACAAAGTGAGGTAGGCTCATCGAAACCGTCGGGACACAATGACAGCAGTGTGATATCTAGTGTAGTGTATACGAACCGCGAGCTAACGACTAGTAGTGCCATTACTTACGAGGGCTCTTCTGAGCAGGAGGTGTTGCGCGAGACTGCGCAGCTCTTGAGCACAGTGGACTTCCCTACTCCTAGTACCTCTAATGTCTTGCGGGCTGTGAACAGGACTGACACAGTAAAAATGCCCGTACTGCCTAACTACGGGCCAGAACAGGGTACGAGGGTGAAAGAGTACCCTGAGGCCTCGTTGAAAGGCAGCGGGGCACCGTTCAACCATATGCCTAATAGTTACTACATGGATCCGAGTGACTCTTGTTATGAGATATGTCATAGGGTGATCAGGGACATGACACAGTATGGTGTGTGTGTGTTGAACAATTTCCTCGGTAAAGAGCGAGGACTGATGGTGTTGAACGAAGTGTTAGAAATGTATAGATCAGGAATATTTACAGTAAGTTATTCTAAACTACTATTATACTCATTTATTGTACATAATATATGTAATCCTTAAAATAATATTTTGTTAATAATGTCTTGAGTTGAGAAATAATACCTGTTGGTACACTCTTTGACATACCCACATAATAATTTTATTTACCTATCTTCATATTTGTTCATGAATTCAACTTAAATACATTTAGTGATATTACTAAACAATAACAACACATTTTTTGTTGTTATTGTTTAGTGTTGCTATTATAGAGAAAAAAGTTAAAAAATCTATGCAACTTAATAAATTAAAACAGTTGTAGCCAAGACTGCATTGCTATGTGTTTATTATGTAAACAATAAACAAGTTATGAGCAATGTTTATTAATATTTAATCATTCTAATAAATGATATACATTAATGATATACATCTACAATGTATTTAAATAGTTCAATTCACAGGAAAATACTACCAAATTTTTTATCCTTATATTTTTTCTATAAATTTATTTAACATAATAATAATAATCATCTAAGTATGACAGTTTATTTTTAAACTATCATCCATTTTTAATATTAACAGACCTAGACGACCCACTAAGTAAGTGTGATACATAATTATGGAAATCATACAAAAAAACTATTTATTGTCAGAGCAATTAGTTAGCAAAACAACAAAAAAAATGGTTTTATAATTCTTATTAAAGCATTTTTTTGCAAAATCTGCAATCGTAAATACAAAGATCTAGGTACTAACTGATTTCAAATAAGTATACTTACTTAGAATGTGTGATAATTAACAATAGTAAATTGACCAGAGTATTATCTGTTTTTTATTAATTTATTGTGACTATGACATATTGATAAAATAAATTATTAGTTTATTTCCCTTTTCGCTAGTAATGAGACTAAAATAGATCATAGTATCAAGCTCAAGTAACTAAAACAATAACTTCTCGGGGAAATTCTGGTGGCTTGTATTTTGTAGAAAGACTTTGGAACAAATCTATATTTCCACCTCTTGTTTGACTTTGAATGTTTTTGCTTAGACAAGACTTGTTTTTGTTTTCATTGATGTTAACTGGTAACTTACCCATAAAAAAATACAAGAAGTTTTGCTCTAATGTTTTCACCATTTTGAGTTAAAATAAAAATAATTATATTTTTTGTTTACCAGCCTCTTATGAATGTCATTGTACTTATTATTATGATCAATTTTTGCTGCGGGGCCTACTCTGAAAGTATGAGAGAAAAATTCACAGGGTCTAAAGAGTCGTGTGAACATAATCGATAATTAATTACTTTTGCACATTTTCTGTGTTGATCCCATAGATTCGAATTACACCTTTTTCAGGTACCTGTAACGTTTGACTGCACATTGCAGGTTGTGACTACACAGGGACTCCTGAGATCTCAGTTTTAAATAAAATAGACTAAATTTTTGAAATATTTTAATACTGTGTGTGTGAGACTAATGTTTATAATATGCATAATTTTATGATGAATTGAAATAATGAATCCAATTTCTATTCTGCATAATAGCATTATTAGTCCATTATTGTACCTATTTTTGTTTGACCTACAAACTTATGAATATTTATATAGATTGTAATGACGATGAGTAATTTAAGTGTGTATTTGATATATGATTTACTGAGACTGTAATGTAATTACGAAACTAAGGTTGACTGAAATATCTGTTGTGCTTGAGCCATCCATAAATTATGCCTCTGGTTGGATTAACAAAATGCTTAAATGTATTTAGTTCTAGT
This sequence comes from Athetis lepigone, assembly GCA_033675125.1. Lineage (NCBI taxonomy): Eukaryota > Metazoa > Arthropoda > Insecta > Lepidoptera > Noctuidae > Athetis > Athetis lepigone. Next base: position 14,172,852 of record CM066214.1, read on the forward strand.
CCTATTCATAAAGAAAAATTTAAAAATGAGACATCACACTAGAATGGGAGATCTTTAAAAAGGTGTGATATGGACAAGGAGATTTTCCAAAAATAGTAAAATTTGTGTGATTCATTTATAGATGGCCCCTTATACCAAATATTAATAAACCAGCTTGGTGGTCTTTTTGGCTTTGAATAACCCAACAATGTAGTAGATAAATTATAGGTTTGTAGGGTGTAGACACCACCAGCCATAGTTTTATTACTGTATTTTTGTTATTATGCCATTTAATTTTAATTAATGGTACCTATCTGTGTTCATTTTTTGTAAGTCTGCTTTTAGTAAACCGCTATTCTCTTACAAATTTATTGTCTCAAAGTCTGGCTTTGTTTAGGCTCAATTTTCACAAAAGAGAGCATTTATTGAAAAAGCGCGCGAATTCCGTAGGAGACTCGCGACATGTAGTTAGCTTTTTCCGCTACAATATAAGTAGATTAGAGACCTTAGAAATAGCTACTTTTCTCCTATAGTCTCTGAAATTACCTCTTGTACCATGTAGTGAATGCGTATTTGATTTTGCAACTTCAACTTTAAGACAATGGACTCAAAACACATTTCTGTACAATTCAGGCTGGTCAGCTGGTGTCCAACCCCGCAAGCACAGAAGCACAGACCATCAGAAGCGACCTCATCACCTGGATCGATGGCAAGGAGTCCAACTGCCATTATATTAGACAATTGATTAGTCAAGTATGTATCATTTATTATTTATTTACTAACAATCTGGGTTCGCATGGGTGTGAGAGCTTTTTGAAATTCTCAGTGTTTCTCTACTTTAGTATGTATTTTTTATACACCAAAACCTTCCTTGTCAATCATTCTGTTTTTTATCGAAAACCACTGAGAATCTGTTCAGTGGTTTTTGAGTTTATCGCGAAAGACACAGACGTGGTGTCGGAATTTGTTTTATAATATGTAAAGATTTCTAGTCGATGATTTAATAGTCCAACAAAAGAAGGTAAATGAACCTAATGTCAGTGGCAAAGGCATATCAGTAATAAAGATTTTATGATTTAGAAATAAAAAGATCTAATTTTCATGCAAAAGGGATCTGATAATATTATTATTTTGTTCTGACCTTTGCTTTTAGGGTTCACTTGTATCCACCAGTCTGCCTGAGTGATGTAGAATTTTGAAAAAGAATAAATATATACATTGCATAACTTTAAACAGAGCAAAAACTTTATTATTTACAATTTAACTAACACCCTTTTAAATCCTTTAAAATAAAACACGACTTTGCATTTTGAACTTAAAAAAGCTTTGAATAAGGTTTAAAATTGTGTTAATGTAGGAAAAGGTAAAGCAAAGGCCCTTACTACGTGATGTAAGTCACGGGCAATATTGACAAAGCACAGGAAAATCATTTTCCTTACATATAGGTGTTAAGCACTTAAACCGCAATAATTTTTTTATTATCCACATTTGAATAAATATTTTTTTATACCTTAATTTTGAAATACAACCTTTCGACTTCTACATTACATTATGTTCCAGTATATGGCAAATGTCGCCCTCCATTCCTTCCATTGACCACCATCTAACATTAATACCAAACCTTAAGGAAGCCATTCAAGTCTTCCTACCATTTCCTTCGCTCCTCTGCGATCTCGTCTCGCCATGTTAGAACTCTCATACCTCATTTCACACATTTTAAGCCACTTCAGCGATAGAATTCGGTCCGTTAAAACTAAGTTTACTGTCCTCCATACCTTTTAAGGTCTTGTAGCCCACTGCGGGACAAAGGCCCTCCACCTTCTCATTCCAATTTTTTATATTCTGCAAAATCTCTGGAGCGTATGCCACAGAAACTTGAAGAAGTCGCCTTTTGAAAGGCTCGGGCCACATTGACAAAATGACGTATAGACGGACCACACTTGTATTATGTAGTAATAGGTATCTAGCTTTATTTATCTTTTTATGTAGGTATGTATTGTAAATATTTGAATTTTATAAATATGTATTTATCAATGCCAAAGCAGTAATCAAAGAAAAATAGCACGAAGAAAACAGCCAAGGGCCGCCGAAGGGTCGCAGACCGCACATTGCTGACCGCTGACTTTATGTATAACACAAACAAACAATGCAATAAAAAGTTAATATCAATGTTTATTTAGCTGATGACGTCACAAGTACTTAGCAAAGGAAGCTTTGACTGATAACCACAGCACAATAAATTACATAGATTTAATCATAATTGAAAATTACGCTGAATTATTGATTGATAACGATATAGAAATGTATGCTCGAAGAATTAATAAATCATCTTGTTTGATCTGGACTTTTTGTTTAATAACTGGACAATATCATTACGTGCTTTAGTGGCACTCTTGGTGCTTGCATGCAGTGTTGCTCTCTACCGGACATACTAAACACTTCTCAGTGTTCCTACTCGCCTCTTTTTGTTAAAACTCTGTCTCTAATTTCAATCGGTGCGGTGGGGCGTTAATAATCCTCGCCTTCAGATCAAGCACTAATTAGTTACGATAAAGAATCGAGAAGGCAGCTACTAAACAACTATCAAATCATCCTGTAATACCTATCTTACTATCAAACGCAAACCCATTCAGAAAAACCCATCTTATATTTTTTAGAAATGTTATGGTATTTTATCATGTTTGCCGAACGGATTAGCAATATTTGTGAATAAAGAGAGCTACGTTTGCGTACGTCACAGTTACGACTCCAACTGCAAACCGTCCGTTTGTTTGACAACAGCGAGATCGTGTTAACCATAGCACGACAGACCCCATGTTGACACAGACGGTGTACAGAAACTTGCCGCCTTTTATGAAAATATTATTTTGTGTGACATCGAAGAAAAAACAATTGCAAGTACTATAGTTGAATGGATTCGAAGATTCTGAAGATCGAATCAATGCCTTAGCCGATCCAATCTGATCGGGCACCCTTACTGTAGATTAGGGGTTCCCGTAATGGTAGTCGCAGTATAAAACAGAATGGAAAAATATCCTACAGGAGGTACTCAGCATTAGCATAGCAAAGTACTAGGACTACGTCTTAAACTAAAAATATCATAACGATTTGGAGCGCGTAGGATTTGACCAATCTTTAACGCTACATATACCTCCAAACCGCAGGGTACATTTGTTTAAAAGGAAAACGTCGCTTTTCTACGAAATTATTAATTTAGTTATATATTCCGATATTTCTTGCCGAAAACCGAACCCACGTTAAAAGCCACATTCGCCGAATGTAGTGTTTAACGTGGGATAGGTTTTGTCATTCGGTCCTTTGCCCGTCACATGCGGCTTAAAAATAGGTGATTGTAATGGACTTATATCTAGAATCCCTATCTGTTGATTCTGCTTTTCAATCGTTTGTTGTACTGCTTGTCTTTCGCTTACTCGACACACTCTCGATAATCGACATAGGTAGAATAAAATCCTCTCAAATAAAATACTTTCAGTCATCAAAATTTCCTGCTTGCAAATATGCAATGTAAGCTTAAGTGTAAAAAATACAAATACAAATCAACGAATAAAACTGGTATCTATTAAGCAAACGTCATTATTTATGTTTATATCGTGGTTCTCATTGATAAAAGTTCCTCTTTAATCAAAATTGCGACAATTATTACTTGTATTACACGCTCTCTTTGACCTCGTAATTACTGTTAATACTAATAATTGTTTATAAAATACCAAAATAATATAAAACACACACGTTTGTCTGCTAAAGTCCTTATATTAGTCTGTATTGAAGTACATCTGGATTCCCACATGGTTTTACTTTGATCCGAAGTTTCTGTACCAATAGAAATACATCCTAATTGAATAGACTTTTATTTTCTTCAGTATTACAGCATGTCCATGATACAGATCTATAATACCAAAAGCAAAAGGTCCAAGAGTCAGCATAATACCTGTAGGTTTGCGAAGGTATAGAGAATAATCTAATGATTACTGATACCTTTTCCAATTGATACAGCGAGCGGCGCCAAGATTGCGTGATACACATTCCATTGTTTGCCAATTTTGATAAGGACGGATCGAAGTACATCCGTAATTACCTCCTCGGTGAATTTAGTTAGTGATAAGTGAGCTTGAGATGATCTGTCAACCCCCAGCTTTCGTAGAATGGTGGCTAAGTTCACCTACTTCGCTCGAATACGATTAATACGGCTGTAACCATCCTCCTGATTCAAGTTTACTTTATTGACATCCACAAGAAATGGTTTTACAGAATAGAGAGATATCTTATTCAATTTAAGGGCAACAGGTGGCTGTTGCCCTGATATTGAATAAAATAGGTATCTCTCGTTTATCTTTTAAGTGTTAACATTGATTTAAGATGGCAAACTATGAATTACATTCCTGTGAATGTTATCATGTCGCAGATGCTACGACGCACGTATGCTTAATCAGATAACAAAGAATTATATACTTAGCTGTCTCTTATTGATTTAAGAAAATCAACAATTCGATTGTACGCATTTACCCTTTTTAACATATCTATTCAAATATTGCACTTATCTATACTCATATATTAAATGCAATGTAACTCTGTATGTTGCGCTTTTAGGGTGTAACCACTGAATTGATTTTGATAAGCCCCAAGAAATATTAGAGAACTTTTTGTCTGAGTATGCAAAAACCGACTCACAAGGATATCAAAATATCTTTTGACAATTTAAAGATCCTATCTGAAACACGTCTGATTCTTCAGGAACATCTCTCAAATTATTACTTAAACTTCATCATGTTGCTTTGTGGAAATTAAAACGTAATTAATGCCTATTGTATTCCAGGTTGACAACATCATCCTGAGAGCGAACAAGATGGCCAACAATGGGAAAATGGGCGACTACGTCATCAATGGAAGGACAAAGGTATACTATATTACTAAACATATACAAATTATCATCATCCAAAACATCTATTTATCCGGACCTTAGAAAAGACTTACTTCAGTCAGTTAGATCATCAATTCTTACGAATTTACAAGGAAAATCAATCATTTGAAACGTTTTATTACCTCGTCTCTTATTCCGTGTGTGAACGTGTTCAAGATGTCATGCATTATCTGCTAAAGTAGAACCTTACCTAAACTCACGCAACGCTTTTACGATCCCTTTTTGTCAACAAAAGTTGTCAAAAATATGCCTTCATGAAATCGAAGTTGCGGAATGTTATGTTTATAACAGTTACCGTGACCCTGGAACATAAAAGGCAATCGAAGGAACATGAGTGGGTTTTAGTCAGTAAGAGTCTGACACGCCCTCCCGCCGCACCCAGGACGGGAGTAGTCATTGGATGATTTCCCACTCACCAAAAAAAAAAAAAAAAAAAAAAATCGAAAACGTAAAAAACTCATTGGAACCTTGAGCCATACCGAAGAGGTCAGATTTCATTGTTTTCGTCTGATTAGATCGTTTTAGGGCATTAATCTCCGTTGTCGTAATTGATACGGGTAATTAGAAATTCGAATGACAACTGAGGAGCAATTTCAGCACTTATTTTCGTTCACATTTCCATCTTAGTTTTAATTGTGTCAAACCTCTAGCTACATTATCAACATTTAGACCAAGTTTAGACACTTATAAGATTGTGACGATATCTGGTAATTCTTAACTACATGATTTAGCTTTTTGGTATCAAACTAGGCCAGATATCAGTCACTCTTTGTAAAATAATTAAATATGCTATTGCATTTAATTCCATAAAATTTTGGAAAAGTCGCCATTAATGGAGTAAATATACAGGATTAAATGCAAGCTATTGGGTAAGCTCTCTCCATCGTAGGGCTCTGCCTATGCCCTCGGGCTAGTCTGTGACCAAGAGCAAGCCCAAAATAATAATAAAAAAACTGTAATTGAGTATACACATAGTATTTTGTGGTTTTTGGTAGACACGTGTTTTGATCCCCAGCTGTTCTTAATATTCAAACAAACTACAACGCAACCGCAACTATGACTAATGTTCTAAGCGGTCCTCTCTTCGGTTGCATAATGGTGTCTTGTGAAATTGCACGTTCGTATAAAAGAGGTCTTACGTAAGCTGACCTCGGCTGTAACGGCTAAAATTTGGTAATCCTTGTTAAGTTTAGAATTTGCAAAGAACGTTGAATTTAAATGTTATTCTGTTTTCATCTTTAATCCCTTGTCCTGACCTGTAATGCATTATGCCTTGAGGCTGTTTCGAAGTAACCCCTGTCGATTTTATTGATGTGTTCTGAGATCCTCTTCGTTCATTTACTTTTAACTACGTTTAATGAAAATCACTCTAATCTCGCTGCACTCTACTTGGGACTTATCCATAACTGAATACTAAAATAAATTCATTATAGTAGCTGTTTTAGTTTTAACTTCTATATTTTTACTCCCTAACTCACCTATCAAATCAATAACTATTTCATCAAAAACTGAACATATCCGAGTTGTATTGGTTTCCTACTAATGAAATAGCGTTGGTAAACATTTTGTCAAAATGAGGTCTATCCTATACCAGTGATCGATGTATACCTTCAATAGTTTTCCTGTTTAGTAATGCTTCGTTTCTTGTACTGATATTACAAATTACTACAAGTCCACTTTAAATACAGACATCTTTAGTATGTCGTTAGTTCGAAACCACATCCTGTTCCATTTTAACACTTAACTTACAACTTAATTTAACATCATCAAAATGGTTTTAAACGCTAGACGCGGTAGTGCTCTATTCATGATTTTCTTCTTAAACTGGTTCTGGGGAAAGGTTAATCTTTTTCATTATATCTGAAAGTCATTGCTCCACGTAAAGCCGTTGGTCGAGGTTGTCATTTGTAGAACTTTGCCATTCGTTACGGGTAGTCAGAAGCCAGAAAATCTGAGCACTGAGCAGTTTAACCAAGCGGTATCGTGTCGCCCAGTCACTGAGTTGTGGAGGTCTGATAGGCAGTCGCTTCACGTGGAACACTGGTATCCAGCTGAATCCGTTTAGACTGGAAGCCGACCTGGGAAAAAGGTTAGGGAGATAATTTAATAGTCATTGCTCCATGTGATTGCATGATCCTTGGATCTTCAAACATTTTACTATTGTCTGCTTGAGCATCGGTTCTGTCTTTATCTACATTTAATGTATCTTTTTGAATTTGCGAAATCGTTATGTCTTTAAATCGTTTTGCATGTATGGCCTATTCAGTCGGTACGATATGGCACTATCCTATAATAGTCTGTTGCAACAGATTGATGGCACTTTACTATGCGTTTAGTGATAAAGGTTCTCGTTTATTTAATTATAAACTATCGACAAAATTGAATCATGACCCATTTCGACGACAAATCGCTTGAAGCTGTCAAAATAATAAGACAAGACGTGTGACATTTTTAATACATGTTTACACGATTGTCGACCTAATTGTATTTGAATGTCTGTAGAAAAATAAGCTTATGGTAGGTCATGATTCCATTTTGTCGATTGTACATAAGGCTATAACACATACACACAATACGATACTATAATATCGAAATGCGCAACAGTTTATTTTTATAAATACCTTCTAATAGAACAATTCTTGCTCATTTAATAAGTACTTACTGAAAGAGCAAAAATTTTACCCAAAATACTATGTGTAATAAATAACGCTGAAGCATATTTTTTCTTTATTTCACGTTTCTAAATCTCAGAACTTCTGCTCAGTCTTGAAATATAATTTCTGTATTATATGATCTATGAGGAAAAGTATAAAATATAGGAACTAATGACGCAGGTGTAATGGTTGAAGAAACTAGTGATACACATTACGCTATAGTTGTTGGCGTAAAAATACTTTGGATCACCAGATATTATTATTGCTTCGACGAAAATCTTTGCGGAATAACCAATAGTAGTCAAAATTCGTCGCAATGTCCCACGCTGTGACGTCGTATCTTCTGTTTTGGCGTTTAGTCTGTTGTGATAGTAAGATTATGAATATCGCCTGATGAATTATCAAACATTCTTTAAATTATATTTATCAATGGTGACTTTTTTTATAATCTATTTATAATAATAAAACCAGTGATATTATAATCCCCACTAAGTCGGAGTAGATTCCGTTCTAAAAAATTATGTTTTGTGTACCTACATAGTGTTTGACGTAACAAGGTTTATCTTTTGACCATAATTATAAAATGTATATAAACGACCTTATTTTGAATGGAATACAGTCCTCAATACAAAAATAAAAATGATAATGCTGTGTCAGAATAAGGTTGAAATCGATTTGAAGTTTCTTCCCTATTCTTTTCAATACAAATCAATTTTTGGGAGGGGACAGCCTACCTACTATTTTTCTAATCTTAACCCTTTCGAAAGTGCCTATTATTATCGGTCAAATTGAAATAAATAATTTGGGTTCTTTTATCTCCTACGTCATAATAACCGGATTACAACGGCACATTCACTGTTATGATAATGTAATCCTTATAGACCGCACGTGCTAGTCAAATATTAACTTAAACAATTTAAATATTATCGTAGCCCGATATAAATATAACTCATTTAAATATAAATGACTAGTGAAGTTAGAAACAAATCTTTTAAAGCTGGGAACACAAAAGCAAGATTTGTTAAGGTCGATGAAGGATGTATTCTTAAACTAATTGGTATAGACAAGACAGTTAAGATCTTCAGACTTAGCGACGAGACCTATTAACTGCAAACAGTATGAGAAGCTGACAGCTTTAGTGGCCTGGCTATTCAGAGTGGCTGGCGTTTCATGGAGCCTGGTTCTACGTAAATTACGAACATTATGTACTCCTGCCTAACGTTCACTTCACCTTACATTTGTACAGGTGACTCGGTTACTTTGTTTAAAACAGTTGCTTCTAATCATCTTTCCCTGAGGAAGACTTATCCTATTAGTGATGAATAAGAAATAATATTTTTAAAATAAAATTTTTATTTAATAAATTAAATAAAGAATTAGTAATTTGTTTCTGGGAATCGTAAACCTGTAGTAACAGTTAACTTACGATGTAAAAAGAATCAGGAAATTTAAAACAAATGTGACATTTGTTCAAAGTTCAAACAATCTGATCTTTCTATTGACTTGTGAACCTTCATTCATCAATTTGAATGAAACAGCTGTCCTTAACGGAACCTTGCCCCAAAACTTTACACAATGTACTGTTACCTGGTCAGTACTACCGTATCTTCGGATCTATTGTTATCAATATCATCAACTGGTGAAAAAAAAACTACTGCGTTCATCCGGTCAGCTGACACTGTTTTTGTCATATTACATTGAATAGGCTTCTTTTTACCGACTTCACAAAAAGGAGGAGGTACTATGTTCGGCTGTTTGTATGTTTTTTTTTTTTTTTTTTTTGTATGTTTGTTCATCGATTACTCCGTCAATTGTCAACGGATTTTCAAAATTCTTTTTTTGTTCGAAAGCAGATAGTTCTGAGGTGGTCCATTGTCACCAAGTTAGGATCTGATGATGGGATCTTAGAGAAATCGAAGGCAACCCTCAAATTTTATAAGCTCACTTATTGTTTTTCGCATATTTTATGAAGTATCTTGTGTATTTGCGTATGGTTGTCACCATCTCAGTTAGCTGAGCTGATGATGGAAGGTACAACTCCTTAACAGTAAGAAGTTACTCGAACAGGCAAGGACTGTTTTAGTAAATTGTTTTGATGTTTGATAGGGCATTTGCCACATTTGGGCTCATGATCATCAAGTCATGACCTGATGCTGCAGTCAGGATAGTCTGCAGAGTACCTAACTCCTCGACAAATAACAGCAGATATATCGTGTTTAGGCTCATTGAAAAGGGCTCGATGTGTGGATAAACGTACTGTTAATGAGGAACACCGAAGTACATAGAGACCTGATGCTGAAGCCAGGAGCATCAGAAAAAGTACAAACCTTGAAATTACAGCACAGTAGTCGTGTTTGGGCTCATTTTAAACAGGACTAAATTTTAACTCGACACTAAAAAGTAAAAAATAAAAAACTTTTTACAAAAAAAAAATAACCGACTTCAAAAAGTAAAAACTTAAAAATAACTTAAATTTCGGAAGTCGGTGGCAACACAAATTGACTGGCAGAAGAAAAGACACCGACTTCCGAAATTTAAGTTATTTTTAAGTTTTTACTTTTTGAAGTCGGTTATTTTTTTTTTGTAAAAAGTTTTTTTTTCTATCTACTTTAGCTCTGGTCAAATCGAAATGCAAGCTAGGTTAACACCATGATAAAAGGTAAAAGATCAGTAAAAGGTATTTTAAATGTAAATGATATTTATTTTGTAAATTGGTTAAATATGACACTTACAAATCAATATTGGGATTTAGATATTATTTTAAGAAATTGGTTGTAAGTGAGAACAAACACCTAAAAAAAACTCGACAGTTTATTTTTTCAATTCATATAATTTTTTTGGTCAAACTCATACGAGGACTATGTTGGTTAATGAATGAGTTTTAGTCTTGATAAGAGAACTATGCAGGATCGAGTGAAACTGTTCAGGCAGTGCAAGCATTTATCATTAAATTAAGTCTGCGAACAATACCAAAGAAATGACGTGTGGGTAGGCAAGCGACATAATATGACATTAAGTACTCAAACTGTCCGACTATCATAAAATATACTGACCAACAATACGATGTAGAAATAATTAAGTTACCTAAGAAGTACAGATAGATATTTCTCTTTGAATACCTGCAATGGAAGGAAATTGGTTTTCTATTTCTGGTTCAAATATTACTAATTTGTTGACCAATATTCCCCTAGAAATTACAGTGACTAAAGCCTATTGTTTTAATACCCAGTAAATAAAATACCCTATATACCTACTGGCTTTTATTCATTAATAAAAATACAAATTAATGTAATTGTTTGGTCAACTCAGTAAATAAAAGAAATATAGAAATTGTTGTTACATTTATATTTTATTTTCATTTTTGGACACATACTTAAAAACAAAACAATTAAACGGTCATATTAGTTTTTAATCACTTTGAAATCAATAAAAAATATATTCCTTAATGAATTGTCAAATACGTGACGTTACTGTTAATTGTCATGCAATTTTTTAGGGACAGCGTTTTGATTGTTTACCTCTGCTAACCTTATGTTCTAAATAACAAATAAGTACGTTGTTTCTCTCCCAAAAATTAAATTATCTACGTCGCCGAACAGTCTGTCTTTACCAAGTTTTCATTTCGACCTCAGTGAGATCACATCTCTACAACAATATAATTGATTTATTATTTAGTTTAACAGCTGAAGATAACAGGCCTTATCTCAATGATTTTCGTTCCATTTATTCGGTGCAAGTTGTGTTTCCGTGTGTTTATGAAGTCGTGTTTAATTTTGTCTGGTTGTTGCGGAATGTTTATAATAGTTACCATGACCCTGGAACATAAAGGGCAATCGAAGGAACATGAGTGGGTTTTAGTCAGTAAGAGTCTGACACGCCCTCCCGCCGCACCTAGGACGGGAGCAGTCATTGGATGATTTCCCACTCGCCAAAAAAAAAAAATGGGGGGACACCTGTTGTAGTTTGAATGTCTAATTCGCCGGTGATTATCTTGATATGGGAATTTCGGTCTTATATGCAGATGGTTTCTTGCTTTGTACTTAAAATTCTATTAATTAGACTACTAGGAACATTTCCTTGTCTGTAGAGTACATTAAGTTGGTAATTCTTGGATGTCATTTCTCAGATCTCAGTTTTTTTTTTATTTTGCTACCTACGACTTAACCTCATGCTATATTTTTAGATTTGTCATCTTGAAATAGTCTCTTAATAAATGGGTTTCCTCGTAGAGATCTTGGCATTAATTTGGTATTGGGTCAGTGTTCCAGTGGGCTAGTGTCCCCGTTCTTGAGTGCCAAAGTAGGTCAACTTTTTAGGTCTTTAATTTCACACTTATCTAATATGCGCATAGACATCGTAGGTTTATTGTTTGTTTTTATTTGATAAGTTTCTTACCTTTAGGTACCTTTTTTTTTCCTTTTTTAAATTGTAAAAATAAGTGGTTACTTGGGTAACTAAAAAAAGGTTATTTTTACAATTTGTAGAACAAAATGGATTCACCACATGGTGCGGTTAGATTACGATTGCAGGTGTAGGTATCATTTCAATAAAATAGGTTATACATTATTTATTGTTCCAACTTACTTTGCAATTTTTCCTTTCATCGCAAAAAACATATGTTAACAAACTCCAACAAAGAATAAAACCTCAGAACTGTACAAACAGAGGCACCTAGAAATCTATTCCGCGCTACGTTATCGTTATCATTTTGCAAAAGTAATATCGCTCAAAGGAATCGCTAGTTGGCGCGATAAAAACCAAAATAACGCGCGACGCATGCGCGGTGGAGGCGTTGCGTACGTGACTTCTAGCATGGCGGCGGAGAGCGGCGCGCGGGGGGCGCGGGCCGGGGGGCACTGTAAACATTAGTAAGAATCGTAACCGAATCCCACGCCGACATCCCTCTGTTTACAAACTTCTATTGTTCGATCAAACTAACCAATCTTATTTGGCCCTCATCTTCTTCCGCTCCTGAACTCCGATAGCTCTTGATCTACTGGTCAATGACTGTTGACTCGGGCTCCGAAAGTGTTTTTGCACAGAATTATGTGGTTTGCTATTTTTGATTTTTGAACGGCCCGCTGGAGGTCGGAATTTTAATGATTTGACAACAGAAAGCTTTTAGAAAACTAAAATTAATACTTACCTACCTATCTTTAAATATGCTTTACTTACTTCAATATTTAATTTTAAACATCCGCAAAAAGTTGTAATTGGTAAACATTATTTTCATATACAGCATGTTTGAATTTTTAATAGGTAATATTTTCAATCCAACATGCAACTTCCCAAAAAAATTAAATTACTCAAAAAATCTTTGAAGCGAGATCCCCTTACTCAAAAACTTCAAAATACCTTGAAATCCTAAAAAAAAGCACAACTATTTATTTGTCAGAAAAGTATGTAAGTACATAATTTTGTCTAGGTACTTAAGTAGGAGGAATAAGTACGAACCCTTGGACAGTTACCTTCACAGTTGATTCATGAGTTTTTCAAACATTCATTCGGTCACGTAGTTCACTGAACAATTACATCATAATGTTTATCAATAATTACATGTGTTTGGAAAGTACCATTGTTTTAAGTAGGTTCAAATGGCGAGAGAAAGCGTGTAGTACAATATTAATTTTATGACGCGTGAAAATTTAATATGATTAATTTTAGAAATATAAGAATGATATTTTAATTTCGTTTAAACTTTTTATTTTAGATGTGTAAATTATTGTAGCTTTTTAATTGAATTTGGCTACTTGCCTCCCAGTAGAATACTAAGTAAATGGTACTCATATAAATAATGTGTTTTGTATGATGAACCTAAATTCTCCTACTTCAAGACCAAAACCTGTACTCTACCTAACTCTCTTGCCATTTGCCAGCTAAGTGAGTGAGATATTTTACTTCTTTAAAATGAAGAATCTGTATGGAGTTCCATTCATCCATTCGCCAGATGGCGGTATAAAAACTTCTTAAAACAAACAAAAAGTTATCTGTTTATATTTTTGGCGGGATGCACTCTTTTTGAATTTAGAATTAAAAAAGTGTTCCATTCCACATTCCAAATGGACGCACGAGCTTTGAAGTCAGGAAATAAACGACATTGATTGTGTGGCAGACCTCGACAGCTTGCCGCACTTTATCTTAGAGCAGAGGATTAGCGGTTTAACCTCTGTGTAATTTAAATAAAGTTAATTGTGTAATAAAATATAATCTCTGCATAGTTTACAAATAAATATAATTGTAACTAAAACATTGATATGGTTAATACATAGCTGCAACTGACGGTATCATAATAAAATTATTGCAAATAATCATTAACTTAACTAATAAGTGCTATTAAAAACATAAAACGAGATCTTAAAGCTATACCAATTTATTGAGACTAAAAAAATACAACGTTTTTCTTTTGGCAATAACTAAATAAGTCTATTGGCAGAGGGCCTGTGGAAAAATCGCTGGACCATAGTTATATGTGTACATAGCTGGACATAAGTAGGAGCTGATTCTACTGTAAAGTTGACCATAAATCTGCGAGGAAATCCCTTATATATTTAACTAGCGGTCCCCCGCGGTTTCGCCCGCGTTATATCAGATTTTTGGTTACCAAAAAAAGAAGATAAAAAGTATTTTATGTCCCTCCCCTGGTCCTAAGCTACTTCCCCACCAATTTTCAGCCAAATCGGTTCTGCTGTTTCTCGAGTTATAAAATGTGTAACTAACACGATTTTCTTTTATATATGTATATATATTTTAGATATTATAAGTTCATAACTAACTACTCCTAGTATATTTTCAATTAAGGCGAATATCATTCAACTAACAGTTACAAAATTCCAACGAAATCGTAAGTACAGTTATGGCCAAAATGGTTACCCACAACAAAATATAATAATCTATGTTGGTAGATATGTATGATATAGCTTATAATATGAATGAATATTTTTAGCAACAAATCGAAAGCCATAATACAACCAGTTGCTCGCGGGAAATACCAATCGAAGAAGTTTTATTTTAGAAGTTTGACTTCAGATTAGATGTAGGTATAAACAGAATATACAATAATATTTTTATTTTGCACTACTGTAAAAGGAAAACCCATGTTTCGTAACGCACTTGACCCCATTACATAGGCGAAAACAAGGTATTAATATTTGTTTTACGTAGGTTTGCAAAGTTACCATAGTGACTAATACGGCAACAAAATGGTTTAAAAAAGTTTTATTATTGATAAAGTAGGCAACTAGGTCGAATCTACTGTTAATACGGTTATTTTGCATTTTTGGTCTGTTAGAGGTTCCTATTAATAACTAGGTTTTTTCTCATGACTTTGTCCCTTGGAAACCAGGTATAAGATGAGACATACCGGTACCATGCGAGGATAATGCAGCTTCCTTTTGGTAAAAAAAAAAAACTGAATCAGACAAGCAGAGAAGGTCTTTTCTTAGAGAAAACTCTTCGTAGTTGTGACCAAACTCCCAGAAAGCGGTGTAAGTTTTATAATGCGTACGCGAACTTGATTTTTTACTGAAAATGAACTGGCGATGTCGTATTAGTTGACAACAATGGGAAACACATTTGTTTATGACATAAGTAAGCGTTTACGTTAATGGGAACGAATTGAGGCATTAGGGCCAAGATAAATAAACAAATTACTTTGGCTTAGCTCCGTTTCTATCGTGCCATTTTTACCGACTTCACAAAAAGGAGGAGGTACTATGTTCGGCTGTTTGTATGTTTTTTTTTTTTTTTTTTTTTGTATGTTTGTTCATCGATTACTCCGTCAATTGTCAACGGATTTTCAAAATTCTTTTTTTGTTCGAAAGCAGATAGTTCTGAGGTGGTCCCATTGTCACCAAGTTAGGATCTGATGATGGGATCTTAGAGAAATCGAAGGCAACCCTCAAATTTTATAGGCTCACTTATTGTTTTTCGCATATTTTATGAAGTATCTTGTGTATTTGCGTATGGTTGTCACCATCTCAGTTAGCTGAGCTGATGATGGAAGGTACAACTCCTTTACAGTAAGAAGTTACTCGAACAGGCAAGGACTGTTTTAGTAAATTGTTTTGATGTTTGATAGGGCATTTGCCACATTTGGGCTCATGATCATCAAGTCATGACCTGATGCTGCAGTCAGGATAGTCTGCAGAGTACCTAACTCCTCGACAAATAACAGCAGATATATCGTGTTTAGGCTCATTGAAAAGGGCTCGATGTGTGGATAAACGTACTGTTAATGAGGAACACCGAAGTACATAGAGACCTGATGCTGAAGCCAGGAGCATCAGAAAAAGTACAAACCTTGAAATTACAGCACAGTAGTCGTGTTTGGGCTCATTTTAAACAGGACTAAATTTTAACTCGACACTAAAAAGTTAAAAATAAAAAACTTTTTACAAAAAAAAATAACCGACTTCAAAAAGTAAAAACTTAAAAATAACTTAAATTTCGGAAGTCGGTGGCAACACAAATTGACTGGCAGAAGAAAAGACACCGACTTCCGAAATTTAAGTTATTTTTAAGTTTTTACTTTTTGAAGTCGGTTATTTTTTTTTGTAAAAAGTTTTTTATAGTTTAGCAGTTGTGCAACGGTGGCAGTAGCACTTGCAAAGCAATGTTTATTCTGCGAGTTGCAGACCAAGAGCTAAGCTAAGTTAGTTTTAGCTTATCTCGCATATTGCGCAGTTTCACATATTTTTGTAGACTGCTTACTATGTAAACTAAGCTATTTGGTATAAAAAACTGCGTCAGCTATGCGAACTAAGATATACTAACTTAGCTTAGCTCTTGGTCTGTAACCCGCATTCATCTCGCCCTCACACTTGCCGCACATAACTCCATAAGAATGATTTGCCAAATCCACAAATTTTATAAAATAACGGTCAAAACGTATTACTAAAGTTGATAAATTCTCTTATCATGACCCACTTGATAGTTGCGAATAAAAGTTGCGTGTGAGTACGTGTGTAGCCTTTAAGTACGTCTGATAATATCGCAGGCTAGGTGCGACGGCGCCGAACTCGAGAATTCGCGATTTTCTTATCAGCTAATGCATCATGCATTGGTTGAGTATTTTAGGCATTTTTTGCAGCTTCATTGTGATTATTTCTGGTAATATGAACTGATAGATGGCAAAATTTATGTCAGTTTTACAAGTAATTAAAGGTTTACTTAGTCCGTTTTATTTGCGTTAGTTTTATGATGATACAAATAAGTCATGATTATTGCATGTTGCATCAGTTTGACATCATTAATTATTAATCTTCAATTTAAGTATAAAACGTAAAAATCCATTTTCTATATCTGACTTTTAAGTCACTGCTGATAAAACGATACTGATCAACACAACAAACATTGTAGTTGTCTCAGGGAAATGATTACAAAATTAAATGTTGTATTCATAAATGAAAGTACTACAGAAACACCACAAAGTCCCCGTAAACCACAATGTAAATGCCCAATAAAAACTTTACCGACAAAACCACAAGAGTGGCACATGAATCAGCGGACAGTGGCACACTACCAACGGATAATAAACAAAATAATATGTTTGTTTAAACAACATCTCACTTATCTATGGTAACAAACAGCCGGCCTATTCTGTAAGATCTCACTTCAGTTCTCACTTCTGATTCCGCGGTGAAAACTATATTAGGTAGTACTATAACCCAATAAAAACTACGCTAGCGCCACTCAATGAGAACGTATGAGAACGTAGGTAAATTTTTAGTGAAAACTTGTCCAATTTGACATTGAATACTAAATATTTTTCACTTCAGAAGAGTTTAAAAAGAATACAGGAATGAGATCGAAATCGAATTCGCACGCGATTTCTTACGGAATAGCACTGCTGTGATCATTTGTGAGTAGCAGATGATTTTACTGTTCCATTGACTTACGAGGTGAATGGGCAGCCATGTTTGTTTGAACTTGAAACTGGGTTTGGGGTAATAGGTGTGTTCTCGCGTGTCTTGGTATCATTTGCCCAGAATTATGTCATACTAGCTTTTGCCCGCGACTTCGTTCGCGTGGAATAGTGACTTCCGGCAGATTTTTACTATTTATTTACATTTTTCCGATGAATTTTCAGTACTGAATTGATGCCGACTCTTGACCAATAGATGGCGCTGTATGTCCGGAATAAATTTAATTTTTTATTTTATTTTTTGTAATAAAAACTATCCTATGTCCTTTCTCAAGTTCCAAACTATGTCTGTACCAAATTTCACACAAATCGGTTCAGTAGTTTAGGCGTGAAGCAAAGACAGACAGACAGACAGACAGAAAGACAGACAGACAGAGTTACTTTCGCATTTATAATATTAGTTTGGAAATAGTTTGGACTAGCAGCTAGCTGAGCCCGTGACTGCTTCCGTGTGAGTTGGTTATTACAGAACTTAAAATTTTACAATTGTAAGAGACGTTGCCGAGCTGAGTAAGGTTTTTGACTTCCACACGCGGTCAAAAACGCTGGCGAAGTAAACGTTCTGTCGAAATAAATGTTCTGTATTTTTAATAGAACACTACTGTTTTTTTAGAACCAACATAGATATTCCTAACAAGCTGTAATCTGATAACATTGGTCTTGATAATTTGGCACGCGTCGCTATTGCGTGCTAATGTTTACGGAAATAACATTATAAACAATCATTCTAGTTGAAGTCTAAAATAGTCTTTCTTCATTAGGTTTTTGGAAAACTAGTCATTTGTAGGTCGTTTCTTAAATCATTCTCAATGTTTTAGAACATAGTACTTCTTTTTCTTATTATCTCTTATATTTTAAAACATGGTACTCTCTATCTTCTATTAGAGGTACGAGAACACTGATAGCGCGTTGTAGCGTACATCAGTTGTAGTTTACTTTTGTAGCGATACATGGCGCCACAACTTATGATCCTTTAAAAATAAACACCTGTATTATAGCAGTTTAGCAACACAGCTTTCTAAATGGCCAAATGCTGATCTAGGTTTGGCAATAACTGTAACCGACAAGTAGTCCTACCTCAATGGCCCGTTAAAAACTTCGTAGTATAAGTGGCCCATACTGAATAGGACCACCCACTGCGCCATCTATTCAACTCTATAATGTCTTCTAGGCGCGTAGCAATGTTAATATTTTGGACGTGATTACTGTACGAAACACGCACATGTCAAATATCCTACAAACCTGCCTAGTAACTTTGGGTAACTCGAAATAGACCATATTCAGAGCTACCCGAAATACTAAGGCACTGCATTTTTGGTCCAGTGGACAAATCCATGCTTGTTGCAAGCACTTTTTCTCGAACACACGCGGTGGATAAACTGTCCACCTTCAGGGTTACAAGTGGTTCGTTTGATTTTACAGGAGGCCTGTCAAAATTGGACTCAGTTTTGTCTTGCAATTTATTTGTTCTACGTGCGTACCTACTTGCTTTCCTATAAATAAATTCTTGATTTATCCTCACAGGCAAATTCTCCAATCCATCCCATTGTCTGTCGTTGTGTCGATTCCAAATCCGGCTTCTTTCAATTAAATATATTTCTTGATTTTATGATTCGTTAATTGGTAAGGTGAAGCTGGCTTTTCGCCAAGCGCATAAACTTTTAATTGCTTAAGTTAATGTTTGCTCGATTAGAATATTTGCTTTTTGTATAGTTTGCAAACTGAGTATTAAATTGCTTATTTCAATTTATTGAATTTAATATTTGTCTGAGGCAGTGTTTTTGTCTATCGTCAATTTAGGTATAAATTAATAATTTATGCAGTCATTAATTTTACATGCATCTGTTATTTACAGTGTCTACTAGGTGGAATTGACTTAACTGGAGAACACAGGTCATTGAAATCTTCAGTGTGAACAACACGAAAAATCATAGATTTATGCTATTTCCAGAAAAACTTTCGTTAACCTGACTTAATTTTGTCCGGAATTAGTCATCATCTCTCTAGCCCTTTCCCAACTATGTCGGGATCGGCTTCCAGCCTAACTGGATCCAGCCGGATACAAGGATTTTACGCGATTTTAGTAAAAAAAAAAGAATTATTCCCATATTGAAGTTGTTCATAATTATGACTTCATTACCCCTTTTCTAGTTTTTAGCTAATTCAATAGCCCGTTGTAAAAAGTTATTAAGGTGCTAAAAACCTCATTCTAAAAGTTAGATTTCACATATAACTGCAAGACAAGTGTACATTGACAGCTTGCATTTACAATTATTTAAAGGTTGGATACTTGCACAAAACTTAGTGCTAGTTTTTTTTTATATGTACTCGTTGTTTTATTCGCTTTGGCACGTGTGAAAAGGCCCATATATTTATGCAACAACGCATGTTGTGTCGCTATGAAATTCAATACTGCATGGCGCATTATAAATTCAACATTTACAAATATTATAGAAAGTTTATCATCATACACGTGCCGTTAATGTTGACAGTTAAATAATATGTATGAGTCAATAACAAATGTCTAGGTCGCAATTTTTAAATTTGCAGAATATACCTTTTGTTCTTTACTATGATGTAATTGATGTACAATATAATATCTCCTTTTTTATAAAGAGGCCCAGTCTTATCAAAGGGTAGTAAAATTAGATTGTGGAAATTACGCAACAAATTAAGAAAGTTTCAACATTAATGAGACTATTCATTAATAAGTTATTTTTATTGTCCCTTAGGCGATGGTGGCCTGCTACCCGGGCTCGGGCAGTCACTACGTGAAGCACGTGGACAACCCGAACAAAGATGGCCGCTGCATCACCGCCATCTACTACCTGAATCTCGACTGGGACGTCAAGCGGTGCGGGGGGCTGCTACGGTAAATACATATAACAATTATGAAACCAAAACACCAAGGCTAGTTTATGGTAGTGTGAGAAAAGAGTGCCTGCATAAAAGGAGTACTGTGTCTATCTGGCAGACAGCGTCACGCTAGGTAGATAACAAAAATAAATAGACAATTTTTTAGCGAACGTGCTGATTGACACAATTACCTCATTTATTGAAATTAGGTAATTGTCTAGATACCAACAAAAATAAATTTAATGTGGCCATATTTTTAAAATATTCAATAGTTTTTTTTATGTTGCATTGTTGCCACCTTTTTGAGCACATATCTATAAGTTATATAAATTAAAGATGTATAGTACTTTTGCTAACTACATCATTTTCCATATTTTTCAGAGTATTCCCTGAAGGCACGAATCAAGTGGCAGACATAGCACCGATCTTCGACAGAATGCTGTTCTTCTGGTCAGACAGACGGAACCCGCATGAGGTTCAGCCCGCGTATAGCACCAGGTAAACTAAAACTTATGTTATTTTCCTCTACAAATCAAGGATTATTTTCAAGGGCGTCCCCAGGGCACGAGCATTTACAATTCATACTATTTCTCATTCTTAATATATGAACTTGCCTCCCTCTTTCCAAATCCGACGCCTGACGCTCTTGTTTCTTTTTAGCCGCCCTGGTTTTTTATTTTTTAGTTAAATCTAAACCGTAGCGGTATTTTTTGGTCATAAATGTCTCCTTTCAAAATTACCATTTGGCAAGCTAGACTTCAATTGTCATTCAGTGACAAAATAATTGACAAGGGCACTCTTTTTTGTATCGAAGCGAGAAAGTTTTCTGTCCCCTTAGATTTGTGCAAAGCGACGCAAGACTCAGGGAGTCTCGCAATAAACTGATTACTTGTCAACTTAGTGAACACTTGATGATTGATGTTTGTTGTTAAACTGACCACCTTGCTTCTATTTTCCAGATATGCCATCACGTTGTGGTACTTTGACGCTCACGAAAGAGAGGAAGCCCTAAGAAATTACAGTAAGTAACTTTGTATATACATTTATCCCTGAAAGGAAAGATAAAAAATTAAAAGGAATTGTATATTAAGCACTTTATTTTTATCATTTTATAAAACTATAACATCACGCTATAATAAATAAAATGTTAAAGTATGATTTATGGAGTGAAAATGCATAAAAGAATTTCCAAATTAATCCGCCAGAAATGAATAATCTCTTAAACCCATGCGTTTAAAGTAAAAGATAGTGCCAATATCATGTAAATTCTTTACCTCATAATACCTTGGATTGCATTCGCAAAGGAAATACCCGCGCGATCGAAAGGAGGAAAATGTATAAAAACTCTATGTATCTAGTCTATTGCAACTATAGATGCTGGCGGGAAAAAATCCGAAACATTCCCGTCGAATACTTCGGAAGTATTCCGAAATATTCTGAAACTTTGGGAATATTTCAACTGCCAAAAAAAACCCCGGTGAAATTGTATTAATCCATTAAAAGCCACTGTACTCGATTGAGTACAGCGTAATGAAGTAAAATAATAAGGTGTATCACCTAAAATTTACAAGATCTGTCATTTACACTTCGGAATAATGCTGTACTCAATCGAGTACAGCAGTTACCTCTAATGGGTTCATAGGGAATATAGCCTACTAGCTGTCCCCCGCGGTTTTATCCGCGTTTAATTTCCTTTGGTTACTTCTTAGCCCCCCGTAAACCGTTTTATGCAGCGCACGCAACAAAAGTCCTCAAATGTGAATAATTTTCCCCGTTTTTGCAACATTTCTCATTGATGCTTCGCTCCTATTGGTCGCAGCCGCAGCGTAATGTTATGTAGCCTAATACCTTCCTCTATAAATGGACTTTAAAAACAAAGAATTTCTCTAATCGGATCAGTAGTTCCTGAGATTAGCGCGTTTAAACAAACAAACAAACAAACTCCTCCGCATTATAATATTAGTAGTAGCTTTCCAATAGTGAAAGAATTTCTGAAAGCGACACAATAGTTTTTGAGTTTATTTATTAGGTTTTCCTTTATTTAGTAATACCTATCTATGTGACTTGCGAATACTTAGCGATGCGAACAGCAGAGATATATACAAACTAACCAAAAACATAGGTAACCCTTTTTCAAAAAACAAATCAAATATGCTCGGCCTGGTTTTTTATTCCACAACTAACATTTTGATAAATAGCATTCGACTTCGGTATAACCTACATAAAAACAAAAAAATAAAAATCCTGTTGTAAAAGGGATTTTTATTTTTTTATAAAAATATTAACAAATATACTTAATGGATCAGATTTATAATAAAATAAACATTTATATTTTACTAACTTATGCGCCACTGAAAAATAATTAATTCACCCACCACACAAAAAATAAACACGTTTATTCTTATTGAATAATTCGGGCGAAACATTCCGCGGAAACTTTCGAATGCGGGGTATGAATCTTTCTGAAAACTTCTCCGGGGGGGGAGCATCTCCCCTCTTACCGCACCCCGCACCGCCATCGCCTTCGTGCACACAGTCAGGCGGCGGCGATCGACGGTCGATGCAAAATTCCATTCGATATTTAAAAAAATATAAAAATATTTTGCAAAAAAATACAAATTCTAAATTTAAATTCATTTTGAATAATTCTGATTTAAAGAAACTTTCCCAGAAGTATTCCGGAATTATTTCGAATTTTTCAGAAGTTTTGCAACTGTAATTGCAACCTCTTTTCTACAACACTTAACTTTATCCTGTTACTCATTGGTCATTAACTTGAGTAATTTATGGTTGTTTGATGCTACGTTTATTTACAAAGCTGGTAAACTAAACATTGTTTTATTTTGTATGTATGAGTAGCGAAGTAGGAAGTTTTGTGAGCTAGTAAAATGTGAAGTTTAGTGCTTGTCTGAGACGCTTCCGTCTATGTTTTAAATAGTTCGGTGCTTGGATTAGCTCTTGCAGATTTGAGTTTGATGTCTAGTATCTATTTTTGTATACTTATAAAGATGAATATACTATTGGGCATTTGTGTGGTTAGCTCTTTGGTTTTTTGACATAGCGTGATGTTTTAAAGCTCTTAATCTTCATTAATCTGGCTGGCAGCTAAGAACATATATTTCTTTTCCTAATCCTATTGGCCGTAGACATTACCGCATCGGTTAATCGAACAAAAATGCCTTTTTTTCTGGTGTGGGAAATTATCAAATGACCCAGGGCGGGAGCTGGGTGGGGCGGTAACTATTAGAACTATTCCGCAACCCAAGAAAAAGCCCTTAAAACTTACAAAATTATATAAACCAGATCTAAACAAAATTTTCCATCGATTTTCCAGAAGAACGCGGGCAGCCATCGTCGAGTAAGTGATGTTGGCACCGCGGGGTGGCGCCCCCCGCGCCACTCGACTCGCGCGCACAGACTGCGTAGCTCGTAACACTACTATTCTAAACTATCATAGGAAGAAATTATATTCAAGTAAGTGCTGGTTTGGTTTGAGTATCAAATTGTACAAAAGGCGTAGTAAATGTTTTTTTATACTTAAAGGAAATTTAAATTGAATATGACGCTGTTTTGTACTTTTTGCGTTTTTGATCGTGAACGAACTTTTGATCTGTTCGAATCACATTCACGCGATATAAGTTTAAATAATGTCTATGCTGTATGACCTATAAAATGTCAAAAGTTTATATAATATTCGTTCTTAACAGGGAAAATAAGTTTCATTTTTAAATAACTTGGAAAGGCAGAGTAGCAGCACCTCCTTTGCCTTCCATACCTTTTAAAAAATCAATGCAAAAATACATTTGATACTCGAACAAAAACAGCTCCATTGTGACTGCCTCATCTAGGCTTAAATATAGATTAAATGAACGATTTATTTTTAAAATTGCGTGAAGAGTGCAACTTAACCCTGAACCTTGCAATTATACGCATACTAAGAAATATTATTTTATTTAATTTCGATGTCATCAGACACCAGAGTCATAAATATTAGATAAAATATATAAATAGTTGTAGATAAATTTGATATTTTATTATTGTATGGTTATTGTTTTCCATGCCCTTGAAGTATTAATTTTGTTGTGTATTTTATTGAAACTTGCTTTAGAGTGCTTTTATGCTTGTGCTATATTGAGCTCTATCTATGGTCTATCCATATAGTCTCACACCTAATGATCGAGTACACCTCGGAGCATGCCTCGGTAGATCAAAGTTCCATAATTAAAACCCAGGAACAATAATAACTTGACTTCTTAATGAGCTAACGTAGCATAATGTTAAAAGCGCCTAAAGCATCATGTTTCTATGTAGTTGGTGCACGATTATGCAGAATTATTCAATGTTTGAGCTAGTTCGCTGATGTTAATTATTATTTTCCTCTTTAAATATTACTTAAGTATGTTGAATATTTTTTATTTATAAGTGTTTTTGTATGTAAAACTAACCTCTGAATTTTCGAACGAAAATTGTATGTAACAGATTGTCAAGCGTGCATATGCTGCCGCGATTGGCTAACTGAATTATCGCCAACCAATCACAGCTTGACAGTTAGTGACGTAAAATTTTTCGTTCGTAAATCTAGGGAATGTTTTATAATTTCTGGGTTGAACTCAAAGGCGAAGCTTTTCTTTATACAATTGTTTCTTATTTCTATTTGAAAATAACTTGTTAGTATTTCTTGACATCAGTGAACAGTGAGAATGGCCAAGACTGAATATTAATTCGACACGTGTATATGAGATTTCAACATGTACATTTTATTTATTTATTTTTACTTTATTTACCGTCACTTTAATACTGTAAATATTTATAAAGAGAATCTGTTTAAATTCTATTTAACTCAGATGTATTTAAAAACTGTTTTCTACTCTATACTTTCTCTGTTTTATGTATTCATACTTCGCTGCGTACTTCTTTGGAATATCTGGGTACTTGCCATACGATTAAGGTCATAGCTCATTAGAGCCACCCGGCAGCCACCCCGCACCGCCTCGATGCACGGCGTCAACTCGTTGTCGATGGGTTGACCATTGCACCCGCGGTCAACGAGTTGACGCCGCTTGGTCCACGAATTTTCGAGTATTCTTTCGTCGTAACCTTTATGCTGCCCTGGTAGAACTATGTATATAGTAGGACTCTTTCTAGGGCGTTACTTAGAAATCATTGTTTAATAACATTAATTGAATGGCGACCAAAAAAAAACTGAAAGCGTTCCAAAATAATAAATAATGAATGATTAATTATTTCTAAGTGACGCCTGCGAACATGAAACTACCAAGGGAAGTAAGTAACACAGAAATTTCCACAAAGTTAAATTATGTAAAAAAAACTTTCAAACCTTTAGTTAAATAAGAGAAATGTGACGAAATTTCTAAATACTTATTACCGACACTTACGAAATTGGTGTAAATAAAGAAAATACCGTTATAACAAAAAAAATATACATACTTAACTTTATTTTATAAATGTTGTGTGTATAGTATTGAATTTTATACAGAAATTAGTGTTTTATATAATTAAGCTTGTTCTTCCCCATTGTAACGTTTTCTTTTTAATTTTTGTATAAATAATAATCAATAAGTTAAGCTGTGTGATTTAATTTTAGCCGATTATGATTTTGTATATCTGTATTGATTATGACATTATTGTCCAACAAATTAATATTTGTTACAATTAGGCCCGTTTGACTTGCGTTGAAGTCATAAATTCTTTTGTGGACAGAGCCTGGTATTAAATTTTACATCGGAATACTTTCTTTTATTTTCATCAATTACAGGTCAAAATAAAATATAACATGTCATGTATTTCCAGTACATTTGAGATAATATAATTTAAATATTTACTTATCAATACTTCAGTCTAAATATAATAATATGTTGAAGAATGGTTATTTGTCGTTGCAATAAAATAAGACCTATTAAAATCTCCATAAAATCTATAAACAATCTTATTTCGGGTCAAACTAAGTGGTGTCATAAAATAATACTTTTAGAGCCGAGTCACACCGAAATGGCAGCGGCGCCGCTGGCGGCTTCGCGCGCCTGGTATCTTCTTGACGAATTTACAGGCCCGCGGTGCCGCGAGCGGCCTCGCGTCGCCTCTGGCAGCCGCTGGCGGCCTCGCGGCCTTTCCAAGTATTTCAAGCGATACTGTTCTTTTAAGTATGTAGTTAAAGTTTGAAATTATTTCACACTAAAAGTGCTCGCCGCGTCGCTGCCGGCCGCTGCCAATTCGGTGTGACTCGGCCCTTACTAATAATGTCTGAAATGTATTTTATCACTCTCAATCTAGTAGGCAGTTACTACCTACGACAACCATACATATTTGTAGTTTCTACATCGGTGCTGATTTATATAAAGAAGAAATTAATTGATTTCTAAAAGATCGATAAAAGATTATCGAATATGTCTTCTGGTGTCGGCGTTACCTTCAAAGACATTCCTACCGAACCTCATACAGTAAGCAATACCGTCTTTACCATAAGGGCACACGGGGCCCGTGCCCAGGGCCCCCATTCTTAGGGGGGCCCCGAAGGACCTACAATTTCTTACAAAATATATACTATCTAACATTCATCAGTTTCAAATAAACATATTACTACTTACGCATAAAAATAGAATAACTTTGTACATCGCTTTTTAAACTCTCATAAAACTTGTGTCTTTGTTTTATTAAATACTAGCTTTTGTCCGCGACTTCAACCGCTTGAACTTATAGTTTCCGTTCCCCAGGGATTTCCGGGATAAAAAACTAGCATATGTCCTTTCTTGGCTCCCCGAGTATATACAAACTAAATTTCATTCAAATAAGTTCAATAGTTTAGGGATGACACAGACAGAGTTAATGAGATGTAATTGAAATTGAACCACAATAATGCGAATTCGCAATTATACGAACTGCCAACTATCAGTTTTTGACTGGTAATTTACCCAAAATTTACCAGTATATCCTACAGTGACCCGCCTCACATCTCTAGCTGCACCGTCTTAACACGGCCTAACCAAATTGTTGACAACAGTAACTCGAAAAATAATTTGGTATTTTTATGCCAAATTATTTTTCGAGTTACTCTCAACAATACCTTTCATACAATCAATCAACTAATAGAAAAACATCAAAAATACAAAATCTTTCGTCGATTACTCCAAGGCCTAGGCTTTGATAGCATTACACAATCGGCCATTTTTGACGCCTTAGACAATCAAGACGTTGACTCCACCTACATCAATTTGCTCCGCTTAATGTACTAAAACAGTACAGCTGCCATTAAACTAAAAAACACACGTCCAAAATTCAAAATAGAGAGAGGAGTCAAACAGGGCGACCCGCTATCTCCGAAGCTGTTCACCAGTACCCTTGAAGAAATCTTCAGGAATTTGGCAACCGAATGGAGGAAAAGAGGCGTTGTACTTGGAGAGACGAGAATGACAAAACTCCGTTTCCTGGACATTGTCCTCTTTCCTTCATCGGCCACCGAGCTCGAAAGCATGCTCCAAGACCTAAGCAGGTTGGACTGAAGATGAATATATCGGAAACCAAAATTATATCCAACGTACCCCCACAAAGCATAGAGTAGCCGGGGAGGTAATGCAACATGTCCAAGAATACCTTTACTTGGGCCAAGTAGTCTCTTTCCAGGCGAGCCAAGACAAAGAAGTCTAGAAGAACTGATAAAGCCTGGAAGAGCTACTGGTCTATTAAGGAACTATTCAAATGCGGTTTGCCCATGGTTCTGAAGCGGAAGTTCATGAACATGTGCATCCTCCCTGTCTTAACCTATGGCGCACAGACTTGGTCACTAACAAACGCACAGAAGTCTAAACTCAAGGTTTGCCAACGAGCAATGGAGCGCAGTATATTAGGTGTTAAATTAACAGTTCGAGTTCGAAACACTATACTGCGCCCCAAAACAGGAATAGCTGATGTAGCTTAAAAGGCTTTCCAACTAAAATGGGACTGGGTGGGCAGGCCATGTCTGCTGCATACAACAGACAAACTGTGGGCTCAAATAGCACAAAGCTGATGCCCTGAGAGGGGAAGACGGGGTCGCGGCAGGCCACGAAGGAGATGGCGGGACGAACTGGACGGATTCCTACGGGATTGGGAAAAAGAAGCGAGATCTCGCGATACATGGAACAAGTGGAGGAGTTGGAGAGGAAGTTGGCCTTTGCCCAAGAGCGGGACAGAATAGGCTAATAAAAAAAATGTTTTAACTCATTTTAAAAACGTTTGTATAATTCGCGTTTTTTACTTCCTAAAAGGGCCCCCAATTCTTATGTGCCCAAGGGCCCCAGCTTAGTTAAAGACGGCCCTGACAGTAAGTGTTTACGATAATTAAACAAACATTAGAAGAATAATTAAAATTCTATACAGATACACGACTATATGGCTAAGTGCGTAAAACTCAAGTTAGAGGTCGTGGGTCTGAAATTGGGCAAGCATCAATGTGATTTTTACAATTCATATGTTACTTTCTAAAGTTTATCTTGGACATCACAGACATCGGTGAAGAAAAACATCGTAAGGAAACCTGGACTTGTAGTGGATATAAGCCTGCAATTGCCAATCCACCTTGAGCGCGCGTGGTGAACTACTGATCCATCCATGCTCGTGCCTTCTCTGTATGAGAAGAGGCCTTTGCCCTGCAGTGAGACAGTTATAGACTGGTATTATTATTATACTCCTAAAGTTTATCATTGGCATCGCAGACAATTATCATCGACAAGTAAAGGAAAAAGTCATGAGGTAACTAAAATGAACCACTATTGAATATATTTCTGAACTTCAACGTGAAGCAGGCGAGAGATAACTCGTTATTTATGCTATGATAAAGGCGGCAAGCACAGTGGCGTAGCGTGGGTGCATACTGCCCGAGACAGAAGCAAAAATTGCCACCCCACCCGCTATTACTATTTTTTCAATAAAAATGTGCTCCTGTGTCCTCCCACGTTAGGCCTCTGCGACAAATCCCAGATAGTTTCATAAACTACAAGGGACAATTTCATTAAGATTAACCCCTGGTGGGTTGCGCAAGTCTGGTAGCGCAACAATCAAAATGTAAATTTTTCAGGAGGGGGTACTTTACCGCTTCATAAAATGTGTGAAATTATAATAGTGAAATTCTTAGGGCGAGATAAATAGACGTTACTTAGCACTGCTAAGCACTATACTCAATGATGTTATACAAGGTGTATTTTTGGTCTTGCTCAACCCGCTAGGAAGGAGATGATTCTACTCGTAAAAACAAACAACTTTTATTATGGAACCAACTCTGAAATCGTGAAAAAAATATCAGCTGGTTCATACATTATGGTCTTAGGGCATTGAACTTTTCAAAGAAACAGCTGATATTTTTTTCGCGATTTCAGAGTTGGTTCCATAACAAAAGTTGTTTGTTTTCATGAGTAGAATCATCTCCTAGCGGGTTGAGCAAGACCAAAAATACACCTTGTATATACAATTGTCACTGTTACATAACTGTAAACAATGATGTTATAAGTAAAAAAGTGACTATAAGGCCAGAGTCACACCGGAATGGCAGCGGCCGCCAGCGTCGCTAGAAACAAGTGGTGCGCGGCCGCTGGCGGCCTCGCGACCTTTTCAAGCGATACTAGTCTTTTTATTTCACGCTGAAGGTGCTCGCCGCGCCACTGCCGGCCGCTGCCATTCCGGTGTGACTCGGGCCTAAACGCCAAATGCAGGATAGAGACGGGAATTGATATGCCAAAGTCAGTGCTTCGTTTGCGTTTCGCCATTTTAAGTATTATAATTTATATACCTGCCTTGCACCTGTATACCTTTTGTTCTTGGCCTAATGATAATTATGGCAATATTTTAAATCGTTAAAAAAAATTATGCCATAATGTGACACCCCTTTGATAGGTATTTTGTGACAGCAATTTCTTACATTTTTTATTTACATTTTAATTTGTGTTTTTTATGACTTTTACCTCCAATGATAAAAGTATATTTAATGTTTTTTTAATAATATTTACCTATTGTATTTTCTTAAAGCAGCATGTCGTCGCCGCATATATCGGGTGATTCGAGAAAGGTCCTACTAGAGATTTGATTTATTTTTACAAGTGTGTAGATTAGATTCGAATAGTTATTAACTTATTACGATTGGCGACGCTTGAATGTGAACTCTCATCCATGAGCGAGTAGTTAGCGACCAGGGTAGAATATATATTACTGGGGAATGTACTCCCCAAAAAATGATTTTGGAGAATAAGAGGGGTGAGGGCGGGAACCCTTAGCCGCAAACCCCACATGCACAAAACCTCAATTTTAGGAGTTTTCTTCGTTCCAATGCAATCCATGCAATTCGTTTGTTGGTTCGAGCCGAGCATCCATCTGTTCGACCATCCCGCTGTCCTCTGATCCATTTCTTGTATCATTGTATGTCACCGCCAAATTTTAAACTAACAGAATGTTGATTTTCAGACGACCAAAACATCTGATCCCAAAGAAAGCAGATTGAAAAATTACTGGTTAGTAATATTATTTCTTTTGGATTAAAACTGAAAGAAAAAAAAGAAGTATCCTTCATCAGTACGATACTTAAAAGTTACATTCAGGATTCATCAAAGCTGATGATGGTAGTTTCATTACGGGCCGAAAATTTCCGATTTTGGAACGTTGAAAAAACCCACCCACGACAAATAACAAAATATTATATTTATCGTTTTGCTATCGCGCGGCTTTGCCGCATAAGTGCAAAAATTCTATCTTTTTTTGCAAAACGGTTTGCGCCGTCGACATTTATGTGTAAACTTTAAGAAAGTCAAATGTATTAAATTGGGTATGCAGCTGAGCTTTTTGACAAAAGGGAATACACCGGCAACAATTGACAACATTCTTCTTTTGCAGCCTTCCGTTCATATCAAGCGTACTATTCGCTACTATATTAGAGGACTGTATACAACAGCTGAATATATTGGGTAAGTAATTAGGTATTTCCTTAAGTTATTTCTTAGTTATTCTGCACTATAGCTTATTCAATTCTTTCCGGAGCGGCGGTACACGTAGGTTCTGAAGGAAAAGTAGCCAAAACTCAAATCGTTTATTTCCAGTAGACCTTACCAATAAGAGACACATCAAAATGGCCAGGATTTATGAAACCTATGGCCCATCGCACTCCTGTTAAAGTCTCCAAACGACTGCTAACCCTTCACACATCTCCTCTGAAAGAAAAGAACGAACGAACCAAAGAAGTATTTTTCTTGACCCACTAATCATACGGTGAGTGCCCAAAACTGTACTCAAAAGTACCTAACTATTCTAATGCACACACAGCGGGATGCAACAACGAACTGCGGATAATGAAAACAGTCGCGGACATGGCCATCCTACGCACCAAGAAGTATCAAATAGTTCCAGTAGAAGACAAGGATGCCCTCGACAGTATCACCAAAGAACATCTAGCAAGCGATCGGATCAAGTTGGACAAACTCTATAACGACAGGTAGGAGAGGATCACTAGCTCATTTACTCTTACGACTAAACTGCTGCGCGGGAAAGGGGTCGCATTCCAGCGAGGTGCACAGAGTCGAAGGTTGAAAGAGGTGTACTAAAAAATTGCTGGCAAACGCATGCATTGTATTTGTATTAACAGGTCCTCACATGTGTGTGCTTATCTCATCAAGAGTGAAGAGAGCACCTCAGTCCATTTACCTTCATAAAGATTCTTCAAAAGTTGCCCCTTTCAAAAGATTGCTTCATAACGTTGCAACTGCTGTTTCTACTGAACACTGCGGTCTCTCCCATAGCCCGATCTTATACTCATCAGTTGCTGCCAGTTGCCTTTCGCAGATCATCGCACAATCAGGCCGGTCGTCAGTGGATGAAAATCTACGTTTGAGGATATTTTTGTTTTCAGGCAGCTCTTCAGTGATTTGCTGATTCGTTTATTCCTGGAAATGGCTGATACTGGATGCTCCAGCTCACTCAGAGCCGCTATCAAAGAAATAGAAGACAGACGTCAGTACCAAGCCGACATTGTTGCAGAGGAAGCTAAGAATAAAATGTGTGTATTTATTCGTGTATCATACTACGCCATCTTCTTTGTATCTTTTCTTTTTTCTCGCAAAAACTTGGAAAAGCTTGACCTATTATTTTATAGTGGGATAGATTTATCTATTTTATAGTAAAAAAAAACACGAACGAAACCGCTGATACATACAGCTAGTAACATATAAAGCAACTAGCAAGCAATCGTTCTTTCTCCGCTTATTTTTAACGATGTATCTAATTTTAATGGTCTTCACTATTATTTGGCGCAGCGGTAGCCAACGCCTGACCCACAGGCCGTGCACGGTGCAGTCCACGACTCTTCTCCTTGCGACCGTCTACTGTTTTGTAAATTATTTTTCTACTACGACCCTGCCCCCAGGAACAGAGCAGTAAACAATGATGAATTAACGGGTATAGCTAACGTTAAAATTGCAATTTCGTAGCATCCGTCGTGATGTGGTAAAGCAGCTTAGACAACAACGAAACCAAATGAAGTCCACCCTCTACGATACTGAAACGTTGTTGAACAAGCTCAAGAATGAGGTCGAAGTAAGTACACAGTATTAACCACCTTTGGTGCTGCAACAACCTTCGCAGGATAATTGGGAGTAGGTGTTAATAATAGAGAAAAATGTGCGATTGGGGAGGCGGCCTATGTATAATAGTGAAATGCCCTCAGGCGATGTGAAGCGAAGATCTTTTGCAGGATGACTTTGTAGTAGCTTTATAGTTGCCCAGAATCATAAAAAATGGCGTACAATCGGATAGGCCTATGTCTAGTAGACAGGATCGTTCTTAGACTGAACCGACGACGGACAGGTAAGTACCAATGTGACTTTTTCAATTCACAACGTGTAATTTTTAAGTATATTCAAGACATCGCCAACGTCAGTTAAGGAAAACATCGTGATACCTAATTAACTAACGACCCATCACAGCTTCAAACGGGTGTGCCAAATCTTTAATGATCCCAGCTTTTTTCTGATATGACATGCATATAGTATAGCTCTAAACCTTCTTGTTAACTTAAATCACTCTATCTAATGCTGAAATCTGCATCAAAATCCGTTGAACGACTTACCAATCTGTCTTGAGCGAGCCCTCTCTGAAAGTGAATAAACCTTGCTCTGCAAAAGGAGAATAATGGTTCACCCTTGTTTGGCAGAACAACGTTTTGTCGAAAATCATCCGGCTAATTTTAGTTAGCATAAAGTCATTTCGTAAAATTATTCATTTAACCGAATAGTTAATTGGTAGATTTTTATTAAGCATATTTATTTCCTTAAAATAATATCATTTTACCGAATTTTCAAATGCACTAATTTTATTTAAACTAATGTTTGATTGGACTAACTTTGGTAAAGAATGCGTTTAACTGATTAGCATCGTCAGTCCGAAATTAGGGTGCCCCGACTCGGACAGGTTAGGTTAGAAGGAGGTGGCGGGGTCGTAGTTAGCGAGCGAAGCGAGCGAACAGACCCCGCCACCTCCTTCGTGGTTATTTTTTTTAAAACCACCCAGAAGTAGGAGCTCCGCGAAGCGGGGCTCCGTCGACTATCCTGTTTAGATATTAGAATACAAATTGATGGAAATTTTGTTTTAACCTTACATAACCGCACAACTTTAACCATGGATATCTCCGTAACAATGGAGTTCCGCGGGATAGGGATGGTATTAAATATTCGATAAAATGAATGTTATACCACCTGAACATTACATCAAATGAATATTTAACCTTTTGATCAATAGCGCAAAGGTTGTTATCGCAAATAAATATTCGATGAAATGAAAATTATGTTAATCGATATTATACAAAGTGATTATTTTTTTAAACGTTGTTCGAAATAGTAATATTATATCAAAAGTTGTTCTGTGAAACAAGGGTAAACCGAGAATAATAATAGCCAGAAAATATTGTAATCAATCAATGTTTAGGACACAGCAGTGAACACAGAAATCAGGAGCAGGTACACCGGCTACTGGCAGCGCGCACGCATTGAGCAGCATGAACAGAAAATAGCCGACAAGGAGGCGGAGCCTACCTTCAACATCGACTACTACCAGACCAGGACTGACCAGGAACAGAGGGTGCACTCCGAAGTGGAGCTCCTTGTTAATATCTGCATTAATGTAAGAGCACATATTCGCTTGTCATTTTTAAGGTTCAGTATTCCCGATTGAAAAACGGAACTGTGTCATCCGGTGCCTCGGAAAGCATGTAAAGCCGTGCCGGTTGTCGGTGGTAAATCTTTGACAGCTGTTTCTGGTAGTCAGAAGCCAGAGTGACTGTCAGTCTTATCAAGGGATATCGTGATAACCAGAAACTCTATTGTGGAGGTCTAACAGGCAGTCGCTCGATGTAAAACACTGGTATCAGGTGCATCCGGTTAGACTGGAAGGTGACCCCGATATTATTGGGAAAATGCTATAGGAAATAAGGTCGAGGGCTCATCTCTGTAGGTACCTTTATATAAGTGATAAATTTTATTCTGCAGGAAACGCTTAACAAGGTGGAAGAATGGATGAATAAATTCGACCACGATATGGAGGAACAGGACCTCAAGATCGCTAAAATGAAAAACAAATATCAAGATGCGTATACTAGGAGGAAAGAGTTGGAGGAGACGGTAACTTAACTGTTAATGTATTCTAAATAAAATAGATTTGAAAACGGCCAAATGTCTGTCAGAAGTGCTATAGTCAGTGTCTAAAAAAAGTTTCAAAATTCATAAGGGCCCCAATCCAAGAGCACATGGATTCACATAGTCGTACGTAGTCTAAGCCTTTTAGAGGGGCTAAAATATAGTCTACAGATCGCAATTCGGTTTCAAAATTAACAATGATCGACCCTGCTCCCGGGAATTTCGCACCAAAGGTCAAATACTGAATACCAAACACTAATACAATAAAGGTCAATATTAATTTTCTATTTGTCACCAGTACGCCGACCACGAAGTGTTGATGAAGAGCTGGCTGAAGTTTAAGGCTGATCGTCAAGATGCCATTAACTACAGGGAGAAGATGACCAACTCCGCCATTATAGTACAGGCGTGGTGGCGAGGTCTCCTGGTTCGGTTAGAACTAGGACCCTATAAACCAAAGAAGAAGCCTAAAACGGGAAAGAAAGAAAAGAAATGATCAATAACCTGTCAAGTGTCGTAATATTTATATTCTTTTTTTTCCTTGATACATAGTTGTTTGTAACTCAAGGAGTACTGTCTCTGCGTACAACTTGTGTATTACTATTTCTTTCTCAGTGTTAATGTTCCGTGTTTATTTTCTAGTTTTTATTTTTTATTTTACTGCGGCGAAGTAAACAATGTGCCCAGCTCTATGTTTTCTTGTAACTTTTACAGCTGAAATGAATTTGATGAAAGTAAGTACGTCGCTATATTCGTCGCTATTGCGCGAGTGACACTGAGTTCTCTCTGTTGCTCATTTTTTTAATCTTTTTTATTATTATTATTGTTTTAGTTTATAGATGAACGTATTTAATTTTAATAAACGTTTTTAATGTAGTTATTGTTTTTTATTTATATATTTTAATAAGAACAACGTAGACTTTTCCCAAGAGGATGGATATGATCTGATGATGGGGTCCTGGAGAAATCGAGGGGATTCTTTAAATTTTATTATCACATACAGTTATTTTGTTATTTTCTGTAAAAAAGCATTTGTCTGCCTTCAGAAACGATCATTTGGTGAAGTAGGTAAGGCTAATTAAAAGGCGGATTTCACAAAAATCGATTGATGATTAAGTAATTTATTTTAGTGTACACCTATTCACCTATGATTGGACTATGAAGTCAGAAAATTAGAGCTTCACACTAAAAAGTAAACAATAAAAGCTTTCTCCAAAAAATCCGGCAACCGCCTTCAAAAACTTGGCTTCTGCTCTGTGTGTTGTATGAGGTGAAGTGACGTGATCTGCGGTGGATACGTGACTAAAGTAAAGTAGTGTCGCTACAGTAAGAGCCGAGTCACATCGAAATGGCAGCGGCCGGCAGCGGCGCCGCTGGCAACCGCTGGCGGCCTCGCGCGACCTCCAGACCCCGCGCGCCTGGTATCTTTCTGACGAGTCACGAGTTTACCGGCCCGCGGTGCCGCGAGCGGCCTCGCGCCGCCGCTGGCAGCCGCTGGCGACCTCGCGACCTTTCAAGTATTTCAAACGATACTGGTCTTTGAAGTATGTAGTTAAAGTTTAAAATTATTTAACACTGAAAGTGCTCGCCGCGTAGCTGCCGGCCGCTGCCATTCCGGTGTGACTCTGCCCTAATACGTGGTAATGGTAATACTTCAGCGTCGTCACCTCGTTCTCGGTGAGACGTGACGTAACCTAAGTCAGATCGATCGATATTCTGGCCATGTCTAAAACGCCATTTAAGTATTGTCATCATGTCATTGACTTATTGTCAACACATTTTGCAAGAGGCGATTTACATTTTGCAATCCACAAAGGCCATTCATTAAGAGTTGAAGTTGAAGTTGAATAATAAGAGAACTTGTGATTTTTATAAGTGACTACGTACTTTATATTTTTTAGGGATGTCTAAAACGCAGATTACTTCTGTGGGCACTGGATCAGCCCATGTACCATCGAAGGAGACCACATCTGATTCCTCTGTAATCTTCTTTATCTTTACATTTTGAATAGTTTAAAACTTTAAAATATGAAGTTTAACCTTTTCCTAACTGTATCTATATACCTTGTATACGCTTATATCGAAACGAATGTTATGAGGATTAATGCGGTCTCAGATTATAAAACAATGCGGTGTTCACTAACAGACAGAGTGATGGAAGATCTATTAGGTACTCTAAGACTCTAAGGCCCGTATTAATAGACGTTACTCAACTCCGAGACGCTCTCAAGTCTCTTGCTGTCCTTGTCATTCTAAAGGGAAAAATAAGGACAGCAATAAACTTGAGATCGTCTCAGAATTGAGTGACGTCTATTTTAATACGGGCCTAAGCGCCTTACTAATAATCGCTGCATAAAGTTATGACAGGTTTATACGTCAAAAAATGTATGGTTACACAGGCTTTATTCATGACATAACTTTACACAGTGATTATTAGTAAGGGCTTTAAGTATTTAAAGGCGCTCCTAAACGGGCAACATAATTGCTGCAATTTTATTGCAGCAATTTTTTGAGCATGGCCCGGCAACTCCGGCAATATTGCCGGTGTTGCTCGGCCATATATTGCAGCAATTTTTTGTCATACAAAAAGTGTTGCCCGGCAATACCGGCAATATTGCAGAGAGTTCGGAAACATTGCCGGGCAATGCCGGCAATGTATTGCAGCAACACAATTGCAGTAAAAAATTGCCCGTTTAGGAGCACCTTTAGTGTTAGAGAAAAAATGCGACTTTCAAAGATTTGTAACACTCCTGCGAAGCTGAGGAGAGTCGCTAATAGTTTAGACATTTTAGTAGGTACCCTACCTTAACTTAGTACTTTGTATAAAATATATCCGAGTATCCGACGTCCATTAAGCAGCAACGTTTGCGTTTATATTTTATTCACACTATTACTTATTTATTAAAAAAAAATTAAGTACCAAATTGCGACGCAAATATGGTCGTATTGTGTGTACTTGGGTATCAGCCCCCTTACCATGACGTTTAAAGTAAGAATGTTTTAGTCCTGTTGCAGGAGTGTGCAAGTGACAGCGTTAGACACGTTGTCTAGCGCCGTCTCTTTTCCACTGAAAGTAATGTCAAAGTAATACTGCTATATGCGCTTGTGGTACGCCCCCAGATCAACCTTTCTCGTATGTATAAAAAAAATAACTTACCATGGTCTCTGTGGTTCTTACAAATAATGAAATAGAAAAGAAAATTAAAAAATATATAGTAACCTATATAATTTTCACTTTTTGAAGCTGGCTTTTTTGGTTTGGTTACACGAAAGTTTTAATTTTATATTTTTTTATAAATGCTCGCTATTCTGCCAAGTCCAGTATTTTTGTTCCTTGAAATATCTGAAATTTTGGTGTACAGTATTTTAGTGCTGTGGTTCCTCACCCGTAACAAGTATCGATATCGATGAGAAATAAGCTAAAGTATAGTTTCTAATTAATATAAGTATTTTATTTTATTTTATTTTATTTCTTAAGAAAACTTACAGCTAGGATACAGATAGTTGACAGTTAGTGATATAAGGCCAATTAAAAGTTTTCACTGATAATACAAAAAGTACAGTACAAAAATCAGTAGACAGGCAAGCTAAAGCAAGAACAAGTAAGCACTCGAGAAAATATTGTTTTAGTGGTCTTCAAAGAAGTTTTTACACTGCATTTTTTTCAGTTTGAGAACACTGGTCGAAAATAAATCAATATCTTCAATACTCTGACTCATCGAGTTGTACGCCCTGCAAGCTCGTATCATATAAGAGTTTTGTCTATAAATGCAGCGCACAGAGGGAACATACAATGGTTGATGATTCCTTAGGGTGATTGATGGTACACGCAGCCCAATTTTGCTCAGCAACTCAGAACAGCCAGCTGAACCATTAACTAAATTGAACAAAAATGCTATGTCGGCAATTTTTCTCCGCTCAATTAGTGGAAGAATGTGAAACTTCCTGCAGCGGGTGTAATAATTAGGCAAATAGGTTTTGGATCTAAACTGAATGTACCTTAAGAATTTCTTTTGAATACCTTCTATGCGATCGACGTAAGTGTTGTAAATGGGATTCCATACTGGTGAGCAGTATTCGAGATGACTGCGTACATACGCACAATAAAGAATTTTGAGCGTTTTAATGTTTTTAAAATTGGCTGATATCCTCAAAATGAAGCCTAGTGCTTTGGAAGCTTTCTTAACGATGTTATCGATGTGTGCGTCAAAAAGTAGTTTCGAGTCAAACGTAACGCCCAAGTCTTTAATCATATTAACTCTGGCTAATGAAGTGTTAGATAGTTTGTAATCATAAATAATAGGTGTATGTTTACGAGTGAAGGTACATGCATAACATTTTGAGACATTTAGATCCAGGCGGTTGGCCATACAGTACTCTTGGAATACGTCCAGATCATGTTGGAGACATTCAGCATCTTTAAATGTTCCGATTTCACTTAGAATCTTCATGTCATCCGCAAATAGAAGAACTTTTGAGTTGGAGAAACATGAAGTAACGTCGTTGATAAAGATGTTGAATAACAACGGTCCCAGAAGCGATCCTTGCGGAATGCCTGAGGGGATAATCATAGTTCTCGATGTATATCCATTGAGTACAACAGTTTGACATCTGTTGGCTACATAGGATGAGAACCATCTGAAGAGATTTCCACTGATACCTATAGCCGATAGCTTTTGCAGAAGTATAGTATGATCCAAGCGATCAAAACACTTGCTGTAATCTGTGTAGATTACATCTACTTGTGTGCGTCGAGCCATACATTCAGTCATGTAATCACTACAAAGAATGAGGTTAGTAGTTGTGGACCGACCTTGCAGGAAACCATGTTGGCGGTCATTGAAGCTAAGTTTCAAACAAGTGTAAAGCTGCTTGTGTATGATTTTTTCTAGGATTTTAGCGAAGATGCATAGTTTGGATATGGGTCGGTAGTTTTCCACTAGGTCTTTAGGCCCTTTTTTGTGGATTGGAGTGATTAACGCTGACTTCCAAATTGAAGGAACCTCTCCCAAAATTAGGGATCGCCTGAACAGAAGTGAGAGAGGAAGAGTCAGACTTTTCGCACAGTTGAGTGTAAAGATAGGCGGTATGCCGTCTGGTCCTGCAGATTTAGACAAATCAACTTTTTTAAGTAAATTAAACACTTCTAATTCTTTGACTTCGACTGAATGTATGTCCGAGATAATATTGCCTAAGTACATAATGGCACCCTGCACACGGCCAATGGAATGGTCCTCGTCGCCGATAGTACCACTAACAGAACAGAGAAAATTAGAGTAGAAGTAGTCTCCAAACATGTTACAAATATCCTCTCCTATGCTTGAGGTGGTATTTCTGTATTTGAGAACGGAAGGATAAGCATTTATTTGATTTTTAGATTTTACGTACGACCAAAACGCTTTGGGGTTTTTGGAAATGTCTTCTTCAATTTTTGAAATGTAGCAGCTAAACATTTCGCCTTCAATTTCCTTACCACGCTGTCGGAGCAAAACAAAAGACTCGCGATCGGATATATTTCCATATTTCTTAAATTTTGCGTGGTGTTTTGCTTTTTCTTTTATGATTTTTATCAAAGGTTGTTTGAACCAAGGAGGGTATCTGCTGCTGGGAACTACCGTCTTATATGGTACATAAGTATCACGTAGTTCATTGATTGTGTCATATAAAAATGTTATGGCATCCTCAAGTGTCCTAGTGCTCACTACGTCGGGCCAATCAATCTGGCTCAGCCGATGGTTAATGGCTGTATAATCGGCGGAGCGATATAAATATTGTATACGAGGCCGCACCGGGAGAGTATGAAGTTCTACGAAATCGGCAGACACACATAAAGCCTTATGGTGTAGATCTTCCGGTACCAGAGGGTCTGCGCAACTTGCTACTGAAACCTCGCTATTGGATAGAACTAGATCAAGTATTTTGTTGTTTATATTTACGTGCGAATTGTATTGCGAGATATTGCAGACTGTAAAGTTATCGAACAAGTTGACCTGAACACGACCTTGAATATTACTAGGGCAAACAGACTTCCCATCGTCATCCGCTTCCCAGTTTATATTTGGAAGATTAAAATCACCAAGGACCAAGAATTTGTCGGCAGGATGTCTCTGGACAATATCTGTTAAGTTAATAGAAAAATTTGTCAACTGACCTGCTTGTGAGTTGCCAAGATTTTGATTGCAGATGTACACTACACAAATATGCATTTTATACGACACTCGCGGTCTCTTCCTATGCAGGGTGAGTGTAACCCACAAGTCTTCAGCAGACGAGAACCATTCGCTACGAAGATCACTGATAAGTTCGCGGCGTACTGCAATAAGTACACCACCACCCAGAGTCTGATTTGTGCTAGAATAATTTCTATCGCGCCTCCACACTATGTAACGATTGTCGAATAGTTCACTGTCTTTAATTCCCTCAATAAGCCAAGTCTCAGTTAACCCGCGGACAGTCGCGCCTGGGTCGAAAAGACCCAGTACTCTTGTTATTGTGCCATAACTATTTTTGTATTAGTTTATTCGTGTCGTCGCACTAAGTACCTTCAAATAGCTTCACTGGCTACCTGCAGACTCCGTTTCAGCCAGTTCCCGTGTGGCATTAAGACAATACGGACGTTTCAAGTGAGTATGGGTCGTTTCGAC
The DNA here is from genome assembly GCA_033675125.1 of Athetis lepigone. Lineage (NCBI taxonomy): Eukaryota > Metazoa > Arthropoda > Insecta > Lepidoptera > Noctuidae > Athetis > Athetis lepigone. Next base: position 14,214,503 of record CM066214.1, read on the forward strand.
CCTTATGCGACGTTATGTGTTAGTGTATTTTTTATTGCAAAAATATTATTTTGATTTTATTTATTTGTATAAATATCGTCAAATCGTCTTAATATCCAGAGAATATCTAATATACTAGAAGAGAAAGACATTGAAGGCTAAAATTTGTAAAAAATTAAAGATCATTTGGATATTGACAATTACAATTTAGATTCGTTAGAGTGGTGAAGATGAACTTCATGAGAAGAATAAAGTTTCTGAGTCTGAAAATTTATGTTCCAGTTTGCTGCAAACTTTTGTGATACTTATATTTGTACAGATCATGCTACATTTATATGTACTAATTGTGATAAAAAATTAAGCATAAACTAAAATAAGAATGATATAGGGAAAAAAAAACTTACTATTTTATAGTAGATCTTTACGTGTAATTTGGAGACTGATTATAAAAATATGCTACGTGTTAAGTTTAATATTATGACGCTATTTAGAAGAATGGTATTTTTTTTATATAATAGATGAGATTTTATATGTTTCTAGATTAAACAAAGAAGGTTTAAGTTATTTTTTAGTTCCTATATCGTAAAAAGTAAAATTTAGCAGTGATCTTTTGAATTTTGTGTTTTATACTACTTTTAATTCACTAAATAATAAAAAAATACTATTTTTAGGTTTATCTTATTATCCTCTTTCTAAATAATTTAAAAATAATCCCGAAAGTTAATTAAGTTAATAAAAACAATACATTCAAAATCTGGGTCTTTTCGACCCGCGCGCGACCGATAATGTCTTAATACAAGACGCGAGTACTGGCGGGTTAAGCAAATTATATCGTAACAGTTAACACATAAATTACGGTAGAATAATAACGTTTTTGTACGCAATCCCCGAACGTTTTGGTAAAAAACACTAAGAGGTGACATCGCAAACAGCAATATTATAAATTAGCAGTACTTCAATAGAAATTATAATGTAAGGTACATTCAGTTTAAAGCAAAAAGTTAAATTATAGAATACAAAGTAAATGAACGAGAACAAGCCGATTTCAACCTTAGTACCGTGTGAATTGGATTCATTAGAGAAATAGCCTCGGCCAACACTGAGCGACAAGAAAACAAAAGGACTGCGGTAAAGGAATGCGCATAAAAAAGTTGTACCAGTGTTTCTCAAACTATTAGCACAGTGCATGCGAATATACAAGTATGATAAGTTGTAAAATAGATATGACATTTTTAGTTCAAAAACTTCTTTAGGTCCTGTTCGGTTTTTATGTGTTGGGTGGGAGAAGTAGCATTCTTCTTTATAAGAATTTTGCAACCAGCTACCCACGTATATAAAAAACCTCGTTCTTTTGCAAGTTTTTTAGTTTTGTTCAATAGCATTTTGTTCTCATAAGTTAGATGATCGTTGACATAGATGACACTGTCGGACTGCAAACCCAACTTGCTGGCAGTTAAAGATGTTTTCAGTTTTTTAGCAGCGGCTACGAAATCATTTTTTAGATATCTGTTTTGTACTGAGCAAATAATATTTTTGATTTGTTCATTGTTCCGCATCGGTATTCTAGCAATAAAGTTTATTTGCTCTTTAGGGATGCTACATCCAATTATATTTCCTATTTTGTCCACGATTTCGAACAGGTTTTCTGAGTTGGTTGATGGGACGCCCTTGATTTCTAAGTTGTTCATTCTTGATCTTTGCTCAGATTCACGATGTAGATCTTCAATCTTGGAACATCGATCATGTAACGCCGCCAACTCCTCCTTAGTTTTCTTGAGACAATTTACCTCACTCTCTAACCCGGACACCTTGTTAGCTAGCGTTTCCACAGAATGGTCCAGAAACTCAACACCGGATTTGAGACTGGAGTACTCTGATCTTATTGACTTAAGCTCCACCAGTTCCGATTGAATAGCTTTAATGTTCTCCATTAAAGTAGGCAAGTTATCCATCTGGGCTGAGAGGGCCTTTAGTTCAGACATAATAGAATCCATGTCAGCTGTTACAGACGTGGTTGCAGCTGCAGTTGTAGGGCGAGGGCTGGACGAAGCTGATGATTTGCAATTGCTGCACTTCCAGGTGTTCTTGCGATCTCCTAATTTCCTCCATCCTCCTTCTGTTATGCCGGCGCAAGGAAAGTCGAACTGACTCTGGCATCCCACGCATTTGGCGCCATCTCGACTCTCAACTTGGCAACGCTTGCATTTAAACATTTTGTGTAGGTGATAAAAACTTTGAGAATCGTAGTCACGTAATTAGTTGTACTGTTGTACACCGAGTCACAAAACGTACGCGTGTAGCCGATTTACTGTCTACCGACGACTGATGAAACGTATTGACGTATTAATTACAACTAAGTCTAATCGATTGATTTATTATAGTCTGTGCATCGGACTATATTAAGTGGAGTTCATGAAGATACTCAAACTAAGACAGTTATTCATGGGTAATAATTTTTAAATAAATTTTTGGTTATATCGTAAAATTACGACGTAATCGTATTACTGTATTTTTTTTTTTGTATTCAACAGGCCCACTGTTCGTATGTTGTCACTGTTTGCTGCTGTTCTCGAAGATATAATAACGCAAATGTGGATTTTAGGTATACTTAAAGATTGAAATTGTCTAGGCTTACCCAGATTATCTGTTACCAGATAATCACTTAGTTTATAGGTTTTAAAACGCCAGTTAGGAAATAGAAAAAAGAACATGTCTTGTCTGTCTGGCACATCCTAATCTGCTAACAACGAATTTCGGGCAGCTATTTATTACATTTAGCATGACGAGAACCCATCTTTTGAAAAACTTTATGAAAGTTCTATTCCTTACTGTAAATTTTATTTTGGTTAAATGCAAGAACTGAAGGTTTAAAATTTTTAATATTATTTCAGAAAGAAGCAACAACGCCTTGACTGCCCTAAAGACAATATCTGATATTGATTACTTAAAAGCTGTGAAATATGGTGTATGTGATCCTAATGAAGTAAAAGATGAACTTGATGGAATAAACCCACACAAACTACACTGTTTGATATACAAAATAAAAAAGCTTGACCAAGACAGGTAACCAGGGGACTTATATAATTTAATTTTAAGCGACTTCAAAGTAGTATTTATTCTATTATTATAAATATTATTCTTCGAAGTTTGTATTTATTTACCCAAATATTTAATCAATTGTGGATGTGGTCCAATAAATTAAGAATTAAAATTAATTAAATTTAGTTAATTTCGCTATTTGTTGTTATCTTTTTGACGTGACAACGTCTTATAAATTGGTTTGCCGGGTGACACTTCAAGAAACTGCGTTACGCTCCGCTCACGTTATGCGCTCACAATGAGAGCACGCGTCCCTTCCACTCGGGCATGGTTAGCCCGCCTAAGAGCGAGAGAGACAGACATAAAAAGTGAAAGGCACGCGTCCCTTCCACTCGAGCACAGTTAGCCCGCCTAAGAGCGAGAGAGACAGAGCGAGCCTACTATACGAATGAATATTCACATTAAAATTATTTTACCACTCAAAGTCGTTGTCACGTAAAACTTTCGCCCGTATACCGACTTTACAGGCAACCAATTTTTTTTAATGCTTTTTTTTTAAGGAAATTGGTCAGAAATATAATGGTTGAAACTTATTTAAGTCTAGGACAATCGTTAACATATGATCCTCTGATAAACTGCGTTAATTCAATCGAGAAGCTTTACCAATACCGTATAGATTTAGCGGAAGAAGAACGAAAAAATACGGTGTAAGTTTTTATATTCGTTTTATGATTGTTATGTGTGTGTGTACAAGAACCTCATCATCATCTCCCTAGCCTTTTCCCAACTGCGTTGGGATCGGCTGCCAGCCTAACCGGATTCAGCTGGATACCGGTGTTTTACGAAGAGCGACTGCCTATCTGACCTCCACAACCCAGTAACTGGGCGACTCGATACCACGATGTGTACAAGAACCTAATACTAATAATATATAAAAGTGGTTATTAATTTGGCACGGAAACATCATCTATTGTAATTGTAGATTAGGCTAATTCTTTATCTACCTCAGCAAAAGCTAACTTTAATCACAAACCTATATATTTCTCTTCATAATTCATAAACATTAATATTAATTAATGTATTGTTTATTTTCCTACGTAGACTTCGTAAAGATTTGTTTAAACAAGTAAGACAACAACGCAACCATATTAAAACCGTATTGTATGATACAGATGTTATCATTGACAAACTCAGGACAGACGTCGAAGTAAGTGTGTTTGAAGTTATTTTTATTATACGCTGCAGAAATGATGGTGCCACTCAGGTTATCATTGCCATCATCAAAAGCACAAAACGAAAACGTAGCCATCGCATTTGCGGCGCATTCATCAATTCCGGACACCCTGAGATACAAATGTTATATTTAGCCAAAGCGATTGTACTTATAAAATGTGGTATGCGTAATCTTTCAGGATTCAGTCTTGTATACCAAAGCCCGCAGTCGTTACATAGATAATTGGCAAATTGCAAGGACTGAACAACACGCACAGACCATTTATGATGTCGAATACGGTCCTTCAACTACGATTGAATATTATAAACAGAGACATGATCATGAACTAAGAGTTCATAGTGAAGTGGAAACATTGGTCTCCATAACAATAACTGTTAGTATTATATCCTTATAACAACAAATATCATAGCTAGGAAATGTTATTTATTCTTAACTTACTTATATTTTTAAGGAAACATTACAAAAAGTTGAAGATTGGATGAATAAATTCGATATGGATATGGAAAGTATCGATCTTAAAATACAAATTAAGAAAAATGAATACCAAGACGTGCGTGATAAAAGAATAGAATATGAAGAAACGGTTACTTATTATTTTTTGTTTGTTTAGTAATTCGATTATCAATATTTGTTTTCAAGTATTTACATACAATCTCAGTTTTCAGACATATTCATCGGTTACTATCATCGCTACAGTGATGAGTAAATTAAAAATAAAGAATATAATTAGGCTATTGTGGTTGTGTTTGTGGAATTGTGCGGCGCATCCTTTATCAGCATGTGGCAGTTTACAGTCTCCTAATAGAAGCTGTGTTTTTGGTGCCAACAACTTATAAACATTCACGTAATCACATCAGATGTGGTTGTCTAAATCCAATAATTCAACTCAAATATCCTATTTGAATAGTGATAAAAGTTTTGTTGAAAACAAGTTAACCCCGCAGTTTCACCCGCATCTTTGGGTACTACTCCGCTCCAGTAGATCGTAGCGTGATGTTCTTCTTTTAAAAACGGGCTATCACAAAAATATTTTCAATTCAAACCAGTAGTTCCTGAAATTAGCTCAACCGAACAAACTCTAGCTTTACAAAACTAGTATGGAATAAAATGTTTTATTTTGGTTTAGCTCTGTTATTATTTGTTTATAATTATAGTCTTTGTGTAGTCATAAGTGTTTTTGGAATATTCTTAATATTTATTGTTATATTTTTAGATTAAGAAACACGACATCCAGATGCAAGAGTGGAAGGACTTTAAGGAAGCACGTGAAAAACAACGACAATACAACGAGAAGATGCTGAAATCTGCTATTATTGTGCAAGCTTGGTGGCGTGGCTTGTTGGTGCGCCTACAGCTCGGACCGTACAAAAAGAAGAAAGTAAAGAAGGATAAGGACAAGAAGAAATGGTAGTTATATTATAGTATTTTTTAATGTTGTATAGTTAATTATTTCATTTAATAAAGAAACTTTACATTGTAATAACTAACTTCTTTTGTGATAGTAGAAACTAAAAATAGCAGGTGAATTTATACAGATTTGGAACTTTTGCATAGGTACAACGCTTGATAGTGATATATTTTGCCGTAAAGGTACTTAGGGCCACACATTAGGGCCAACAAAATGTATGGATGTCACGGGGTGCCTTTTAAACCTTGAATTCAATTCGCAGCCAAGTACACTTGGCTATTATATAGACTGGTGCAGTGAATCCTGATTACGACGCTATAACAGTGTGGATGAATTCGAAGTACTACAGTAGCATTAGTGCCTCTCACATAAATTATCAATTAATTTTATTTACCAATCAGCACAAAGCTTGCTTAGGTCACACTATTTTTTTAACATAACACATTTTTTTTTCTTTAATAACTTCGAGTGTTGCTAAGGTCTTCGATACTTACATAAAAGTAAAAAGACTTAAATAAAAGCTCAGCAAGTGGCACGTTGTTAATTTACCATTAGGCAAAATAGAAACGAAGGCAACAGGCAAGGTAGGAATTTATGCCTAGAGAGTAGAATCACGTGCTACTCTATGACGTCTTCTAATTGTGTCACATCTTAATATTACGTAGGTGCGCATGCACCCAGCAAACGTCATCCTGCTCGGACCAAAATTCAGTGGCATGTCAACCGCAGCTGCAGCCAGGTCCAATTAATTGTGCTTTTAAATCTTCGAAGACACGTGATTCGAGACACATTAGAAATACATTTGAAGTGCGACAGCCGGCTGTCGCTTGGTCGTTGAAAGGTTAAACCATTAAGGAATCGGTTGGGAGTTGGGTGACTTAAACATGTACAAAAGAATAATATATTAAGTTATTGCCGTTTTTGAACTTGATGTTGATCATTCAATGTTGATAATCCATTTTTCGTTAACTATGAGCTTCATAAGAAAACTCAGAGTCACACAGCGCGTGATGGAACGAATTATGCTTGTAGTTCCCCTACGTTATCGAATCAGAAACGAGGAGAACCGTAAGAGAAAGTCGAAAGTCACCGATATAGCTCACCCGAGTCTCAAAGCTGAAGTGGCAGGTAAGCACATAGCTCGAAGAATCGATGGACGATCTATATTTCTATAGACAATAGGTTAGGTAGTAGTGACCCTGACTGCTAAGCCGGAGGTCGTAGGTTCGATTTCCACCCAGGATGAGCTTTATTGTTTGGTGTATCAGCTGTATGTTTGGGTGTTTGGAGGTATGAGGGAAACAGTGTAAAGTCCCTCATCCTCCATTGAAAAGGGAGGATCCTCCGACCAGACGGGTGTTGTGTCTGGTGGGCTACTGCCCGACGGTTCTAGTCGGGTTTGTTGTTATCGTTCAAATGTCGCCGGAAACTTTGATATCGCGATGTAGGATGTGAGTTGTAGTTTGTATGTTCGGCGATAGATGTCGCCACATCACTCCCCTCCGAGTCCGGAGGTCGATACAGATGAGTCGTCCATACATCTTCTTACGATGCTTGCCGGGCCAGTGGAAAGTTCCAGTGAGTCGGAACCGGATGCCGCATAGTTCTCGGTGAGTCGGAACTGTCTGCGGTGATGCCCCAGTGAGTCGGGGTGATGCAGTGCTGCATGTAATGCTCCAGTGAGTCGGAGTGATGCAGTGTTGCGTTGTGGCAGGATGCTGCGTCGACCAGGAGAGAAGTGCGTCTCTGCTTGCTGACCGGCCGAAGTGCAGTGGTGTTGTGCCAAAGTCGCTGATGAGGCTGCGGGTGATGACCAGGAATGCGCGTCCGCTGCATGCTAGTGGTCAGGATCCCGATGAAGCCGTGGATGCTGGCTGGCTGTGTGACTCGCTGCTCGAAAGCTCGGGGAAGTGATGCGGTGATGATGATGACGTCACGAAGGCTGCGCTGACGTTCATGCTCGGGGTCACCAGTTTGGAGGTATGAGGGAAAGAGTGTAAAGTCCCTCATCCTCCATTGAAAAGGGAGGATCCTCCGACCAGACGGGTGTTGTGTCTGGTGGGCTACTGCCCGACGGTTCTAGTCGGGTTTGTTGTTATCGTTCAAATGTCGCCGGAAACTTTGATATCGCGATGTAGGATGTGAGTTGTAGTTTGTATGTTCGGCGATAGATGTCGCCACAGGTGTAATTTAAAATCTATATGTATTGCAAAAATATATAAGCATGTACTAAGCTCTACATAGCTTGGGAACAGATGACCTTGTGTTAAATGCCCCAATATGTTTATTTTTGTGGGATAAAATGAGAACCTACGCAAACCTGCACGAACCAACACAACACTGCCGGCGCTGTAAACACAGACATTTTAGCGTTTTAATATTCGCTTGTTTACAACTCTATAAGCATGAGTAAAAGATTGCAGTTTTGAGATACGAAACGAATCTCGTCTAGGGATGTTAAAAAATAATCGATTTTTATTTAAATCGATTATTATTTTCAAATAATCGATTTTTATTTGTCGATTTATATATTAATATTAATCGATTTTTAATAAATCGATTATATAAATTATTAGTTTAAATCGATTTTTTAAAAATAGCTTATTATCTATTCAACATATGAAAATTATGACTTCATTTATTTGTAATACTGTTTTACATACGAGATTGTCTATTAGAAATCTCAGGAAGATCTATAAAATATCAATATTTTAATGCAAGTACTAAAATAACTCTACCTAACTCTAACCTCTGATAATTATACGAATAAAGAACTCATGTACTTATAAATTATACAAAAAAATCGATTTTTTCGCGGAAATCGATTATTTTTTAATAAAATCGATTTTTGACAAATCGATTAATTTTGAATTAAGAAAAATCGATTTTTATTTAATCGATTATTTTCTATCAAACTCACATCCCTAATCTCGTCACTGATTAGAATGAGCTTCAACACGTTACATGCCAAAAAACCTTATTGGCAGTAATACCATCTCACAGGGTTCGTTTTTCAGTAGTCGCTTTAGTACGATAAAATAAATTATTTTCTGTAATGCACTATCGAACCGCCATATTTATCCCTCTGTCACAAATTACACAATAAGAATTGTAGAAGTTATCTGTTAAATTTTATTATTTTTTATTATTACATACTAACAATATCGATACTTTTATTGCTCACATCACTACGTGCAACGTCAATGGAGTCACGTGACCGCTCAACCAATCAGAACGCTGTGTATTTGACAACTAAACTAAAATGTAAACTCTCCACGCGAATGTTAATAAATACTTGTATTTAAAGCTTTAATTCTTAATTTATTATGCCGAAAAAAGAAAAGGTGAGTTAAAATATATGTTAACCAATTTATATGCGCCCTAAAAATATATAATTTTCTCATCATTGTAAAAAAAACGGTATTCGCTGTCGGCATTTTACGCTTCCATCCTAATAATACCTACTATGTCGTGTCAGTTCAGTTCGTTTATGGTATGCGGTGCTACATAATTATTAAAACGTGTAAAATCTCCGCATATTGGTGATTTAAAGGAAATAAGCGTGTTGTGAGGGATTCAGTGAAAACTGTTATTTGCAGGAGGCGATGAAGACCAAAATTGATAAAAACAAGAACGGCGATACTGAGGCTGAGGTGAGTACAGAGTTGTTTATAATGTAATTTGCAAGATCAACATAAAATATTATCTTCCCGTTGGCACTGGTCAAGCTTGAGCCGATGTCTTCGGCTTTACGATGCCAGAAACGAACAAAACCTGCTTAGAAAACTCGATAATTTTACTGAATGGCTTTAGGACTATTTAGTACTTATGTGATCGAAAAAACGGGTTCTATGACTCTAAGTCAACAGGATATACTGTTTTTCGAAGAAGCAAAAAAGATCGCTATCTGTAATTTTAAATTGATTTCTTATTGGTTACTGTTACGAGCGTAGACTGTTCTAGGTGTCGTCAGCAATTAATTGATGGGTCAATCCTTTATTAAGTATATTGAATCAAAATACGGCGTGTATTACTTTTTATACAGTGGTCAATATATTTTTATAATATTTGTTCAATGTTCTACAATATCTGTTCCAATAAGAATCAAGCCTTATTGACCACCTAACCTCTTTGCTGGATCAGATACAAAAGAACTACTATAACTTATTATTTACAATAAGTACTTTATTTGTATATTTTCCTGTTCATTCTTCTAATGTTATTGATTCATAATACTAAATAGACAAGAGCTGCTTCTACTAAATTCTTAAACTTAAATTGTTGGTTGCCGATACTGGGTACTCACTTATGTTAAATGTGAGGCGACCTTTGCCCTGACATTGTTCAGAAATGGTGTAACAATATGGAGACAACAATAACAATTAGAAACAAAGTAAGCTTTCAAAACACTTCTTGATAAACAGTTAACATTATTTACTTTATATTATGGCTATTATATTCTTGTCACAGTCGCACAGCTGTGTCTATGAATGACAGATAAAGACAGGTCCATAACTAAGCTAAAGTATGGTGAAAAGTAACATCAAACTTGGCCATAATCAATTCTGTTGGCAAAAAAGGCACATTTAAGTTTAGCCATATTGTAGAAATCATATTTTGATAGCCCATGAAAAGTATGTCAAATGTTTGGTGGCTTCTACACTGTATATGAATTCTGGAAGTGGGTTTTTAATCACCTACAAGTGTTCTTCAGTTTTGTTGTGGGCCCTTTGTGCTAGCTGAAATACTTGCCTTGGAAATCTTGATCTAAACCATGATATGAGCCTATCAGTAAATAAATATATAAAATAACTAGCTTCTGCCCGTTAGAAAGAGACAAAAATCTCCACTTCCAAAATCACGTCAATTCGTCGCTCCGTTTTGCCGTGAAAGAAAGACAAACATACAGACAGACAGACAGACACACTTTCCCATTTATAATATTAGTATGGATAATGTTAGAAAGTGAAGAGCTATTGAGGAATGTTGAGGCAACTTGGTATATTTTTCTTTCGTATATTGTAAAAACATCTTACTCTAACTTTGACCTCAACTCGGCCTGCCTGGTTTTAAATCTTACTGCTATATTGTTTAATATAAGTGTAGGTAAATGACATTATTTTCATTATCATCACATTGATTTATTACATAAGGTTTGTATTTATCATATAATTTATATTTATCAGACCAAGAGATATGAAACTTATTTTAAGAAAGAAGAAGTAAAATCAACCCCAAAAATCACTTTCTTTGCTAATTATTTATTCTATTTAACTAGAAGCCTTTGAAATTATAAACAGTCTAAATTGAAAATGAATTAATTAAAAAAATATTGAGATTCTTTGTGCAGTAATGCAAAGATTAATTATAAAGTGTTATTGAGCAAAACTGTGATGCTTTTCAAGGTAGGTAGACTATAAAAATACTTATTTTATGCCTTGTTTTTATTTATAACATATTAAAATAAAATATATTATCTAGGTTGTAGGTCATTTCATTAAATGAACCCGTTTTGTGGTTTCAGTTATTTTCACCTAGGTGGTTTTTAAAAAATCAGGCAGCTAACTAGACAGTATTATTTTATCAATTACTAGCTGTTCCTCGCAGTTTCACCCACATTAAGTTATGTTTTTGGTGACTGCCTCGCTCCCGTGGGACATAGTGTGATATTATGTAACCTATGTTACTCAGGTATAATGCAGCTCGCGAATTGTGAAAGAATTTTTAAAATCAGTCCAGTAGTTTTTGAGCCTATTCATTACAATCAAACAAACAAACATACAAACAAAGTTTTCTTTTTTATAATATTACTAGCTTCTGCCCGCGGCTTCGCTCGCGTTAGAAAGAGACAAAAAGTAGCCTATGTTACTCTCCATCCCTTCAACTATCTCCACTTAAAAAATCACGTCAATCCGTCGCTCCGTTTTGCCGTGAAAGAAAGACAAACAGACAGACACACTTTCCCATTTATAATATTAGTATGGATTATAGACTAGTTGTTAATGACTTCACTAACTTGATGTGTCTTGCGCAGGGCAGACTTTTATACAAGCTTGTATGCATTATTTTACCCTAGGTATACTACTGAAAAAAAAGATCCAAAGATCTTTTCATTGTTAATCATTTTTGAACTGCATGGAATTGCATTAAAATTTTCGCAACCGTAGTCATAGACTGTACAAGTGTACAGTGCTGTAAGCAGTCAGTCAGTTCTATATATATACAAAAGGACCTCTCCTTTTGTATATATATAGAACTAAAAGTATAACTTATATAGGTAGAATTGATACATAATCATGGATTATTACCCCCACAAGAAAAAACCACTGTATTTATTTAAAATGTAAGTCCTACCTAATAGTTCCTTCAAGAAGAAATACTCCTTTTATTAGTTAACAATAGTTTCCTTGAGTTGCTATTCATATGAAAATTAGATGATTATTTCTGTTATAGAGTTTGATGGGCACTCAATGCACATCACATGATGTTCAACAAATGAAGATAATGAACTGTGCATTCTGCTAATTTCAATGCTTTAATTATCTTTTATGAATAAGTTTATTGATACGGAAACTATTGTTAACAAATTTAAGGAGTAAGTGTTTGAAAGGCCTCTGTGAATTAACTTTAGGTTCTTCTCTGCTTTTCAAAGGTCTAGAGTCTTAGTCCCTAGATACATATTTAGATAAAAACACATAATATAATGTACAAACGGAGTATAGTAATGAAATTGTATGTACAACATAAGCTTTGCCCTCAACAAAGGAACATTAGGTAATTAAAAAAAACTTTTTCATCCCACCTATTCGAAAAAGACGACTTTGTTCCCCTTTAAGTACGCCCAAAGTTGGTGTTTTCTATAAGAAACTTTCAGCGGGCAATAATGACGCTCCAAATTCAAAAAGTACGCCTAAAAGTAACTTTTAATCGCACTTTTTGAATTTGGAGCGTCTTTGCATGTTTTACGCCCTGATAAAAGTGCGCCTAAAAACTGTTTGAATTTGGAACGTCTTGGAACGTCTTAATGCTCAGCGCCAAAGAATCGAACGCAAATAATGAATGGCTGTACGACGGCCAATACCATATTTAAATAGAATTAAAACGCGCAAACTACAGCCCGAGTTTTCGCAAAAATTTTCACGGATTGTTTTGCAGCAAATTATTAATGTAGCTACAATAATAATTTTACAATACAGTATGAAGCACCTTTTATTTTCTCATAGGGGGTGATGAAAAGTAGAGTGTATCACTCGGGCGCAAAATATATTTTTGGCTCGGGCGACGTACTTTGAATCCCTCGCTACGTTCGGGATTCTATTTAAGAAGTTCTAGAGTAGAATCCCTCGCAAAGCTCGGGATTCTACTCTAGAATCCCTCACTTCGCTCTGGATTCAAAAAACGCCCTCACCGTAAAAATATTACTTTGCGCCCTTGTAATACAATCTACTATTGTTTTATAAATTCTAATCTTTATAAAATAATAGGCATGTAAATTGAAATTTTTGCACCGCTTTTCTCTTTACATAGGTATATTGGGCTAATTTTGAGAGTTGATGAGCCACCTGTAACTTACAAATAATATATTCTAATAAGATTGGTCTTCTAATTAAAAGATAGCTAATCTATTATTCAACTGATAGAAGTTGATTACAACGCAGAGTACAAAGTAATGTTTTTATGTTAGTGTAGGTAATTATTGGCAAGTCCAGAGTTCAGTAATATTGTTGTTGTAAAGAAGTCAGTAGACATTTGTTCCCTATCAAGACAAGGAAACACTCTTGGCAAGACATCATGACACACATTTTCTCTAATTAACATTGAATTAAACAGAATCTTAATGAATAAGGAAAAGTGTCAATAATTAACAGAATAAAACTTTTTTTTTAGAACTATGTTTAAAACATTACTCAGTTGATTCCTTTGATACCGTGAAAAATGGCATTCTTTAAGAATTTATTTAGTAAAAACAAAGTAAGCAGCTAACAGAATTTTTAGACAAATATTTATATAAACATAAAATCAAGGCAAACGTAGGAAAATCGACTTCACATCAATCTTCGTCATTAAACTTGCAAAAAACGTACGAAACATTTAAATTTGTTCTCGCGCAAAAAATGTTATAAGTGTGTAGGATTATGAGTCTTATTGCAGGGTGATAGCGGTGTGTATGTTTATCATTGATATGTGAATACCTCGGCTTGTGTAGGTTGGTATTGCGTGTGGATTTGGCATCTCGCACTAGTCGGTTATCCCGCCCAGTGTGTGTGACGCGATCGAGGGAGCGCATGCGCGCGCTCTCTACCCTCATTTAAATATATCCGTTGTGATTTGAAAATTTTGTCACCTGTTCATAATACGTAGTGTGAATTTCTGTGTTGTCTTGCAATGTTTACGTTCGCAGATCTATGGAATTCCATCGCTTTTGTATGTATGTCTTCGGAGCTGATTTCATTCATAAATATTTTCTACCTAATTCTGCTAAATCCTGATTAATTGTAGCTGCCTTTTAACCAATCTTATTGCCCTATTCTCAAAAATCTGGCAAAATAATTTACTGAGTAAGTTCTATCTTTAAATCACTCGACCGGAATCTACGTTCAACGCGATCCAAATCAAATTGTGAAGCTCTTGCATATGAATCTTTCAGGCGACACCTCCCGTCCGTCTTACGTCGAATTCCAATCAATACAAGTCGACCCTACTCTCTAGGATCGTATGAGCTGATTTCATCCATCCCTCTCCTGTCGGTATTCTTGACGAAGAGCTACATTTTTCTTGTGCCTTTTCAGGGTTCCGTGCCGAATAGAATAGGTCCCAACGGGAAACTCCGTCCGTCTGAAGTTCAGCGGGCTGTATTGACCCGTAATAGGAAATATTGTTTTCTTTTCAGACTGTATTTGAGAACCGATTTCTTCGGCTCGATCTTAATATTGTATGAAAGTTGCTTTCGGAATCCTTCTCTGTAAACCCGACTCACGCTCTGTCATTTTTCCCCATATCGTGTGCCAGTCCTCGTGTAGCTTGATGCGCTTATTATGCTAATCTGAATGAATAACTAATACAAATTTCCTCTGTGTAAAATGCAAGAGTATCTCTGTTATCTGTTTGACGCAACTTTCCCTAGTTATCGCATGTGCTTTAATTGCAGATAGATCTGTTTTATATTAACACAATTAAGTATTGTTCCGACCTTCGGCTGCGCTTACGTCAGTAACCTCAAAAACTTGACACGTTTAGCGAGAACGTAAAACACAAATTGGTATTTTGAATATCATGTTCCAGTTGGCTGGTTTTCAAAATTTCTCTGTATAAGTCCGTGTTTACTAGGCAAATGGATTATCAACGTAAATGGTTAAACATGAATGCAGAATTCAACCACAAAAATTGAGAATTTTCGGCAAAATCCACTTGTTATTTTATTCTTTTGCAGGCTGTATCTTGTGATTGTAGAATGACGGTTATGTATATAGAAATACACTCCTTCTGAGCCTCCTTATACCACAAACAAACCGCAGAAATAGTTGTTTATATCCAATCGTAAACAAACAGGCACATGTCCAAGATTTATAAGCTTCGCATATTTCGCGGAGCTGTCCAAAACGGTGGCTTGATCATGTATTAAAATATCCGTTGATCGTTTTTGCACCCGTCTAATTTTGTCTCCTCATTAAATCACGTAACTGCTCATAAATTGCTTGAGGTATATTTATATTAAAATATACTGAAATGAACGATGTTAACAGTTGAAAATTTGGAAAACCTTTTATAAAGTTTTCCAGATTTTCAGCAGCATTGGCGAGGACTAAAACAAATTGTACAATAAACATGTTATGTTATTTGCGAGTTTCTTTGATCAATGTTTCTAATATCGCAAAAATATTTACACGGCATTCCACGCTTTAACAATCGAG
Source organism: Athetis lepigone (assembly GCA_033675125.1). Taxonomy (NCBI): domain Eukaryota; kingdom Metazoa; phylum Arthropoda; class Insecta; order Lepidoptera; family Noctuidae; genus Athetis; species Athetis lepigone. Next base: position 14,230,074 of record CM066214.1, read on the forward strand.
CTAATGAATTGTCCATTACTGTTAACAAGACGTCATGTTGTGGGCCGGCCTTCATACGTCACCGCGACCGCCGCCCTAAAAATATCCATGAGATATTACCAGCCGTCTTTCAAAAATCAATTGGACAAACAGAGCAGGGGTTTCCCAAACTTTTACTGTTTGTGCCACCCTTAAATTGGTCCGAAACCGATGACGTTAGCGGTTTACGCTGATTTGGGCGTGCCCCCACTGACTTGCTGGCATCAAGACAATTTTTCTAATACATATCAACAAGATATATTTTAAGTATGTGTATAGATTATTTTTAGATCGGCCGCGCCCCCCTTAGGTCTACTTCATACGTGCCCCACTGTTTGGGAACCCGTGAAATAGCACAAATGATTGTGTTTTCAGCTGATAGCGTGGTTAAAGTATATAAATATACGCGGAGTTTATTCTTCCCTCAGGTTTCATATTGTTTTGTTCGTTTTATCGCTAATGTAAACAATAAGAGCGTCGCTTGTTGTAACAATAACATTTATCTTGACAGGAAAAACGGTCTTATCTCTGTGGATTTGCATTCATCTACTTGAATAATGAAACTATTTACTAGAAAATTGTGAATTTAATTGTTTAATTCATTACGTCTATTGCGCATGCGATATTTCAAATCTTTTCCGATTATATTGTTTGACGTTGGATTTTCATACTTTCATTATTATCATACTGTAATTCATCATTGACCAGGAACAGAATGAAGAAAGAAAGTAAGAAAAGGGAAATTATGGAGGCTTTGGTCCATTCTTCTCTATACGTAACTGCCTTATCTAAGGGGCAACTAGATTAAATTTTCTTTCCTTTTAATTACTTTCAAAAAAGCCTTTTAATGATCTAGAGATAAAATAAAGAATTTTGACACGTGTAAAATGTAATTAAACAATGAATCTCCTTAAGTTCTGACTTTGGCGAGAAATGAATTTCAATTTTGCGTTGTTACCAGATTGCTGGCTTGAAAGACATATTAATTAAAGTTCTGCTCGCTTATTTTTTCTATATTTACAAGAAAATTTTAAAGATTTACTATAAATAGGAGCAACGCATCATTGTTTGCTTTCTCTATTCCATGTGGGCGTTCCACTGACGTTCATTGCGTTTGCGCAGCTCATCTGGTTTATTTAAAGTTCAAGATTTTTAGCTCATTTCGTTTTACGGATGTTAGAAATTAGAATATATATCATTCTGAAAGAAATTTAGAGAGAATTTACGTTATGTGAACTTGATTCACATGTCGAGAAGTTTTCGTAAACTGCAGGAATTAGTTTTATTGCTGTGTCTGATGTTTTGAATCTGTTCTGTACTTGGCAATCAAACGTCAAGATCAAAGGCATCCAGAGATAATCGGAAGTAATGCGTGTTCCAGGTGATAAATATTACATTACTGATATTTTCGACCACAATTTAATGCACTTTTAAGAGTGAATTATAGGTTGCAGTATACTCCACTGATATTCTGAGTTTACAATAGATATTTATCTGACCAGTAACAGTCATTTAAATCTCATACCGACCGCTGGGGTCTAAGATAAAAAAAACTTCCCTTATCATTTTAATATACAGACAGGGTCACTCGTTCCGAGTTGCGATTCTAACTAATATGGCTGACAGCTTACAAACTCAACATGAAACCATCTCTTCTTTCTTGATAAAGGAATTTGGTGACGTTCCAGCCAACTGGAACTATGCTACTAATCCAATATTTTGAGCTTGTTTTGTAAGCCACAAAAGATAGGAAAAAATCTTTTGCTTAAAAAACGCTACGAGAGGAAGTATAAGGTTAAAAAAAAACACAAATTAGTACTTCTAATTAGCCAATTAATAACGATGTACGAATGAATATGCAATCAGGTCATCGGTTTACGATAACGTAACATTGGTTGCGCCAAATTGGCGTTTAATTGTAGAAAATGAACTGTAATTCGACAATACACAATACGATTTAGAAATCCGATTCCTGTGCGATTAGTTCAGCGACGTGACTGCCTCTGTATACACGCGTACACTAAATTTACGACCCTCCAGTGTGTCTAAAAGTGCTACCGTATATTATATCTTCTTCGTAATCACGCGCCGAATCCTCAACCCTAAATCAAATATACTTGCGGTGATTTAATTGCACCTTAATACCCCAATTTTAGCACAGCCAATGATGTCACAAAATTTACATCACAGCAGATAAGGACAGTAAAATGTTTAAAGAATTTAAGTGAAGTGGGTTACAGAATTAATTTATGCAGTAGATTGCGCGCTCTGGGTTGAGTTACTGCCTCCGTCGTCGCTCCGTCTCACTAACGAAGTTTACAGCCGTGACGTTTCCCCAGAAAACTTTACCTCACCTTGTAAACTTTTCAATCTACTGCTCTTTGAAATTGATTCTGATCTCTGAGTGAATTTATAGATAAGTTGATAGGGGTGTCGTTTCTCCGCAAATGTACTTTCCATATTAATTCAATTTCGTCCTCTTTCTCATGCGTTGACATATCGGCGCACGTATGCTCACATAATAAGGTAAACTTGCAGAGAAAGTCCGTCGTGTTTTAACCAAACCAAGAAAAGTGATAGGTTTGCCTGTTCACGCGAAATACGAGCCACTGCGCACTGCAGTGAAACTTTTTTATGTGGCTTGATAGTAAAAGTTTATTGTTCACGGAATCACAAAGCGGCTAGATTGTGCTTTGACTTGTCTGTGTACTTTCATGTTTGTAAAGCTTCGTTTGGCAAGAAAATTAATTTTCAGTTTTATCTTTTATATACGAGTTGTAACCGATAGCTACAGTTCAGTGCGTATAAAATTACATATAGCAGTGATAACAGGAATGAGCTAGTTTCAGTGTATGTGATAGTGTTGGATAAAGTGTAAAATGTTGGTGTCTGCCGCTTCGTCGGCCAACCTGACGAGCCACTCTCTTTCCTCGATGTTTCGGAGGCGGCGGAACCGTTCACCCGTCACGGTAAGCTTTGATGTCTAAAAATAAACGGAGATGTGAAAATTTAATCACATAGATTATTCAAGTAGAGTTTCGCATCTTGTACGCTTCTCATGAATAGTCAATTGCAAAATTAACATTGACATATTGCTGAACTCAAGTTTACACATAAATAGGTTGCGTGCAAAAAACTTGCACTTTGTTGCAAAAACTTGAATGAAAGTAAACTCCGGACAAAATATTACTTTGTAATACCAAAGCAGAATAAAACGAATGACTGTAAAGTTTAGATTAATGTAAATGTAGGCAGGTAGCGGCAGGAATTCCTAATATTCTCTAATATCAGAACGTAACGGTGGTTCACCTACGTCAGGCTCCCCGTGTACCACTAGTCTGCGTCCCGCGATACCAATCGTTTTACATACCCAACGGAACATTTCGCTCGGACGTATGTTTTAGAAGACCGATCGTAAACTAGTGAATTTATATATTTTTAAGGTGGAGTGAAATTGATGCAAAATGCAACGTGGTTTCGTGTCTGAATTGCTCGTTTCTCACGCTGTAGTGTTCTAGTAATCTCAAATGTTGGCTTTTATTTACATATTGTGAAATGTAAATAAAAACACACCTTAATAATAATTAACTGTCCTCTTATTTAGTATAATCTAGTTCTATCTAGCAGTATCTCATTTAGTGTGCAATCGTTATGTCATATTTGATCGTTATCATTGGCAGAATCGGATAACAGAATCGATTCTCAACAATCTCAACACGTCATAGCTGCGTCAAGTGCAAGGGCACACGATTCTCGCGAGCTCATCTCAAAATAGTTTATCTCAGTATCCTTGGGTTTATTCAATGTTTTCATTCGCAAACTATTTACACAAGACTGCATATTCATCCGTTGTAAAGATAACTTTGTGAATACGATAATTCTCCATTGTATGGAAGGTATTACGTAAGTTGTTACTGGTTTTAGGTGACATTACTTTTACATGTTCGCATCGCACACTAGAAAGTAGTACGGTGAGTCGATGACTGTACTTGCGTCAATAAAATATGAAATAAGTTGGCCTTTTACTTATTTTGAGCACTGCAATATTAAATTATGTTCACGCAATGTTTTGTAAATAATGTGGCAGGTTGTGAACTTTTTGTATCGTTAAATGCGAAATAACTATCTTACATTTAGTAACGACGCAACCGTCGCGTCGTTACTACCAAAAGTATAACGATTGCCACAATTAATATAGATACTGCTAAACACCAGTATAGAGGATCTTAACTAAATCTCTTGGTTGTTATTTATTAGTTATTATGAACGATGTTTAAACTGGCGAACATCGTTTGCCCGATTTTCCTGTAGTTGTTATGGTTAAATATGAGACTATCCAGATCACTTTCCATGTGCACATACTTGGGTAGTTTCCTTAGGAGCCATGTATAAATTACGTCACACGAATTTCATATTATTTTTGATTCTCTCTGTCATTGTCACCTGGAGTGAAGTAAGTTATAATCTGTGGTTGGTAATGTCCGTCTGCGAAGAAATTCTTTTATTTTGATCTTTATGTAATTTACGTTTACGGTTTATTCTCGCTTAATACTCTCCAGCGTTTGATAGTTTATTAACAGAGTTCACGTGTTATTGGCAGAATTGTGGTGTCTTTTCCACAAAGGCCATTCATTAAGAGTTGAAGCTGAATTTTGCAATGTCACCCGCCAAACTGAATAAATGAGAACAGCAGATCAAAATTATTCGTTACGTGACGAAGCTTATGACTCCCCACACCTTGTCACACAAAGTCATATTCGTTAACCATCAACCTGTGACGTAGATCTTCTGTCTCCAGCGATGAGGTTAAAAATGTAAACTCTTGGCCTGACTGTTTTAAATTCCCATGAACTGACAGGAACTATCACACATCCAATAAAATTGGCGACACCAGATAATGTGACATCGAAGAAGCTATCAACATTAAAATGAAGGAGAATGATGAAGTTGTAGCAAAATCTATCTGCGGGATGCAACGTGATATCCGCATTACGCGAATGTTTCATCACGGCACGTGTTCTTGTAAGGCTGTAAATAAATCCGCAGCTTTAACGACTCTACTCACTTCATCGTATCGTGGGCTAGAAACGTGTCTTCATGTAAAATGTTACCAAGAGACTCCATATGGCTTGCACTGTCAATTAGTAGTCGAACTAAGCTGCTAACTTTACAGTTACTCCACTATTTCCACCAGTACCTTAGTCCAAATATGTGGCTTGACCGTTTTTTAATGAGTCAGATCCTCAGAACCCCAGGGATAAAAAACCGATGGAGCGTTTTGAAAAAAGATAGGTGGCCCTACCGTGGTCCCAAATGATTTCCACCGAAAAGTATATAAGCCTATAAATGTATATGACTAGACCGTTTTCTAAGCGACTAACGCTGTATCGCCAACATTTATGGTCGGAAATATTGATAGGATACGTTAGTGATACGTTCTGGTGGGCATACGTCCGAGTCATGATCTTTTTATGTCTTTGCATGGTAAACTAACTGACGGCCCAGTGGGCACTTCCGCCTTTAGATATCTGCTATTCTCTGGAATACAGATGCTTTACTAGGCAAAGATGATTTATTTATTTATTTATTTATTTGTAAAGAACAATACAAGCTAACAGTTACCCAAAACGCTTATATGTTATGCTACAATTCAATAAGAAAATGAAATAGAATTATACATAAATTAAAACACAATTAAATAAAAATAAGTCATACAATACAATACTAGATTAGATTAAATATTTGAATTAAATTATCATAAATTATAACATGTCAACACTAATATTAATAATATTAACAAAAAAAACCAAACATGTCAACACTAATATTAATAATAATAATAAAAAAAAAAAAAAAAAAAACAAAACATGTCAACAATAAAATTAATAAACAAAAACAAGTCAAGACTATCATAATTATTTTAATTCCTTCAACATTTATTTAAAAATAGTAACACCTTTTTTGCTATTTCGTTTATTTTGTCATAGAATATGTCAGCATCCAGACCTGAATTAAGTAATTTATTAATTAGCTCGACAGCTCTTCCAGTAGGACTACTAGCGGCCTGAGGCAAGCGCCATGATGGTGGACAAGCAAGGAGTGGATGTTGCCGTCGTCCAGTGGCGCGTATATACTTGTCCGGCACAAATAAATGAATACATTCTCGTACCGATGGGTTATCTACTTTATTTGCCAGTAACAAGTAATAATGCATTATGTGCATGAAATTGCGTCTAAGCTCCAACGTATCTAGACCTATCATCCCAGAGACAAACATGGAAGGGTAGAGGAATGGGTAGTACCCATATACAAGCTTGTAGAGGTATCGGGCAAACTTGCGCTGTACTCTCTCAATCATTAGGGTGTAAAGTTTTTCTTGTGGGCCCCAGACTATTGAGTTGTACTCCAATTTACTGCGTACGTACGCATTGTAGAGCAACTTTAGTACAAGGACACTATTGAATTGGTACGATGTTCTTATTACAAACCCTAATGATTTATTTGCAGCTTTGCATGTGTTTTTAATGTGCTCGCGAAAGTTCAGTTGAGAGTCTAGCGTTAACCCAAGATCCCGTATTGTAGTAACTCGTTCAAGGGGTTCTCCTGCCAACTCGTATGTGTCGGTAATAGGACAACGTGATCGGGTGAAGGATATTGCTTTGCATTTGGAAACATTGAAGGATAATTTATTAGTTTTGCTCCATTCAACGACCGCATCAATATCACGTTGCAATCCTTCACAGTCTTTAGGATCACTGATAGAGACAAACAACTTCAGGTCGTCTGCGAACATAAGACATTCAGCCTTGGAAAGGGCGCTAGGCAAATCGTTAATCATAATGAGGAATAATGTCGGCCCCAAGGTGCTGCCCTGACTTACTCCAGAGCGTGTAAAATAATATTGTGATCTGTAATTTCCCACTTTTACATATTGTTTTCGATCCTTGAGATAACTCGCTGTAAATTTTAATAGGTTTGTGTCAAATCCTAATGACGAAAGCTTTGATAAAAGCACATCATTATCCACTAGATCAAAGGCTTTTTTGAAGTCAAAATATGCCGCATCAACTTGACATCCTGCCCTCATCTTAGTCTTCACATAATCAGTGAACCTGATGTGATTGGTTAAGGTAGAGCGTGCGGGTCGAAAACCATGTTGGGAATCACTTAGAAGGGTATGGATTTGAAGAGAAATATGGTTATTTAAAACAGTTTCAAATACTTTCCCAAAAACTGATAACACTGCAATAGGTCTGAAATTAGTTATGTCAGTAGATGATCCAGCTTTTGGTACAGGTGTTACCCTTGAGATCTTCCACCTGCTAGGATATGAACAGCATTGAAGGGAAAGATTGAAAATATATAGAAGAGGTTTCTCGAGAGCAGAAAGACAGTCCTTAACTAAAAATGCTGGTATATTATCTGGCCCATAAGCAGATGATACTTTGAGATGTTGCACAGCTCGTCTCAATTGCGTAGAATTAATACGCGCAATGCTTATTTGGTTCACCCAGTGTTGTTGGACAGTATCTCGCTTTGCTATTTCCGGGTCCAGAATTGGAATATTACTGTGGAAAACAGAACTAAAGTATTGTGCAAATGCATCGATAGCTTCTTGTCCTTCAACACTCTCATTTTTATAGTCGAAAACTCTGCTCTGCTGTCTATTTTTTCGTTTATCCCTTACAAACTTCCAAAACATTGAAGGGTCACTAGTTATTTTATTTCTTGCTGTGTTTAGATAATTTTGAAAAGCGTTGTCAATAAGCTCTTTAACTTTAGTCCTATAATATTTGAAAAGCTCTTTGTTAAATTGAAGGTTATGCTTTTTAAACATTGTCAAATTATAATATTTTAATTTTATATAATGTATGATTTCTCCTGTAAACCATGACGGATATATATATTTTTGAGCTAGTGGTGTTCTTTTAAGCGGGACGTTGTTATTTAAAGCTGCACTTAAAGAATTATACAGAATATCAACGGCGATACTAATGTCCTGCTGTTGCAGAAGGTCTGACCAGTCTATTTTTGAAATTTCTAGATATAATTCTTGAAAATTAGCTTTTCGAAAATTCCACTCACAGTTATGATTCTTTGACTCTAAATATTTTTTTGATTGAGCTTGTTTTTCTATTGTTGTACCCCTTGGCAATGTGAAAAATATGTCTAGGGGAGGGTGATAGGCGTCGGAGGACACAAGCGCTTCAGTTGCGGAAGTCACATCAATGTCACCGGGGTCAAAAGTCGTTAGAATCAAGTCTAAGATGCATCCATATTCATTGCAAATATTATTACACTGTCGAAGCTTACAAAATTCTAAAAACATGTCAAATTGCAACCTAGTAGAATTACTACAAGACTTAAGATTAAAATCTCCTACTATTAAGAACTGATATTCTGAGTACGTGCTGATGGCATTCTCCATACACATTAGTACATCGAAATATTGCTTATGGTTATAGTTTGGTGGTAGATATACAACGCAAACAAACAATCTAACATTTTTCCATGTTACGATGGCAAATAGTAATTCCTTGTCATTGGTTAGGCCGTCTACATCAGTAATTACTTTGACTGTGTAGCAATTTTTCACTGCCAAAAGTACACCACCCCATCCGACATCACCTGTTCTATCTCTTCGTAATACAACATAGTTCGGCGGAAATAATTCTGCATCGTTTACAGTGCTGTTAAGAAATGTTTCTGTGAGAGCAATAAAATCACACGAAACTGAAATGACATTATTGTAAAAAACAGTTGTTTTAGAACGAAGACCCCTTACATTCTGATAGTACATCGACAGTTTCTTTTTTTTTATGTTATTAATAGATTTTTGCTTTTTTGTTTCAAGTATAATTTTATTTTTGTTAGCCTTTGGCACATTGTTACTATTATTCAAGAAAAAACTGGGTATTATTGGTGTAGACTTTATCAATATTAGGTATGATTTCGGATGGGAAGTAATTACGTAAATCTATTTTTATATTATCCATAACTTTCTTGTACATATTTTTGATTCCATTAGTATTTATTACACCTGTTTTATACGAGAACATGTCGAAAGAAAGATAGGAATTTGTATCAAAGAAATAGCCATAATTAAAGTTTTGAAGATTCTCATACAATAGGTTATTAAATAATTCAATTTTATAATTGTATATCGGAGCCCCACAGATATACGTCGGGGCACATATTATAATATTTGTGTAATTTATATGCTGTAAGGATTCCCTAATAGAATTCACCAACTCCACAAAGTCTCGTGCAGTAGCACAGTCATTACCTCCTAATATAATGATGCAGTAGTCACTCAAGCTAAAATTCACTAATTTACCATCAATATTTTTTAAAAGGCGTTTTGTATTACAATCACGTAAGATATAACGACAGTAGTCAAAATGAGAGCTAAAAGTGTCTTCAATATATTTTTGCGTACCACATGAGTTAACGTTTGTCAGGATACATAATTTATTCTTTACGTGATTCCAATGGGCGCCAGAGGGCGTGGTGTTGGTTTCCACGACATTTGAAGCCGTGCCACTACTATTAGATATGGTTTGCATTGACTGTTGTAGGGTGCAGATTTGTTTATTAAGTAAATCTATTTCCATTTTGGCTTCATACAATTGTTGTTCTAAGTCGGCGAGATTCTCTTGCATCAACATCACAGTCCCATCGATGTCCTCTGTCTGGTGGGAGGAACATTTTCTAGATGGTGTAGATAAATTACTTATGTCCGCCTGGTGTAAGGATTTCCTGTTCTTTTTCTTAGTGCTACAACTCGGTGATTGTGTTAATAGGCATTTCAATGTGTTATTATCCTTAGTTAATTTAGTTATTTGTTCTCGAAAACCATTATTTTCTAATACAACTACTTCAAATTCATGTTGCAAAGTACTAAGCTCGGATTTTAGTTTTTCCATCGATCCCTGCATTTCCTGGACTGAGATCAAGTCTGCAGTAGCGTAATCCATACTTCTTGACAAGGCTTGGTCAGTAGTACAAAGATTATTAGACCCATCCAATGAATTATTATGTACCAAGTATTCTGATAAACAACACTCGTAGTTGTCGCGCAATTGACACACAGTGTTACTTGCATCATAGCAAGACGTGGATTCCTGTGTCTCACTACTCGTAGATGGCTGTGCAGAGGTTATTTCTTCTATCGGTGAGCTTTGTTTCTTCCTTTTTGTAACATAACACTGTTCTGCAATAGGTGTACCTTGTTCTTTAGCTTTAACTTTTTGTTCACAGGTATTGCAGGACCACTTCTCCATTTTCGAGTCGTTTTTGTGCTTTTTTCCCTCGCTAATACAGTCTCGATCATAGTTATTTTTGCATACAGTACATTTTACTGTGTTTTTACGATCAACTTGTTTTTTGCATTTGTGGCATATAACAAGTGGTGCCACCTTGCGGCTAGTAGTTTTGGCTTTTGGTGTCATGATCAACTTTATTGATCAATTAGCTAATTGTTGTCAAAGTGCCACTACACTCCGCTAGATGTCGCTGTTTGCAGTTCTGACTTGTTGACTGTTGACTGTTTAAATTTAAGAAAAATAACGGTGACAGATTGCAAAGTTTTGGGAATAATAGATTTGTAGCACTTTTATGATGCTTTTTGTGTAATTCCGTGCAGCTACAGTGCAGAGCTCACTTACATTAAGGTCCAAAGTTTATGTCACTGGGTTAAAATTGATTAATTTGCACTTCACTTTGACTTCACTTTAAATGTTTACATTTGCATTATACACTTAGTTTTTTTTTGAGATAACAGTATATGACGACTATTGTCACATAATAAGCACAATTATATTATAATTTGTACTAATTGCTCACAATAACTATTTATTTACACTTCGGATATACGGACTTGATGTTTATCGTGTCACTAGCGACATCTATGATATGCTTCATGTGCCTATAAATACCCTTCAAGCAGAAGCATGACAACGTTGCTTTGCGGTCGAAATAGGAATAGTTTTAGTACTTCCCTGGCAAGCTTTCATTACAAAGAGCACTACTATTTTTTCTATACCTGTCTCGTACCTTTCCGAGTCTGAAACGTTCGTGGTTATGGTACGGTGTAGTGAGCCGACTCCCTTACCCGCTCAGCCCATAAAGTTATCGAAGTAGACGAGTATTGATTGCTTAGTTTCCACAGTAACCTTGACATTGTAGGTATCTGATTGGCTGTATTGTATAGATTGTTACAGTACGCACCTCCCACGTAGCTATTCATAATTCAGAAAAATCGATCTTTTGGATTGTTGGAGTAATAAGTTTGTTTTGGTTTGTAGTAAGTCTTCTACGGATTATTTCCGATTGAGTACCTATTTTTAGAGCACCAACATTAAGCAATTAAAATAAGATTCTACGATGACGCCATCTTTTTGTGAACCTAGTTAAGTATTGAAATACAAGGAAATGCATTACAAAAATCCGCTAGATTTTGCCTCTCGAGAATTACCGGCAACAATATGTGAAATTGATAGAATGCACGACATGCTCGCTGCTATGTCATCTTCTGATCGATGACGCGCTCGATTCGTATAGAATACATAAGTCGGCTGCATCGATCATTGTCAATAAACCACCGCTGCACCGTAAATAATTCCACGCCTTATACACATTTGTCTACTGTTTTCCAGAAAGCTCAATGTTTACATTACGGCTACGGTCCACACCCATAGCGCTGCATCTACAAATTTTATTATTTTTTTATACAAATACTCCCAAACCAGTGTTTATTTTCGCCAGTGCACCTAAAATAGAAGTTTATTTTGACAAAACAGTTTTCTTAATGCCGTTTTAAACGCTTTTCATTAACTTGGGTCTCTGTTATTTCTCGTACTAACAGTCTATTATGTTAGTATAGACTTGTAAATTAGCAGGTTTATTTATAATTCTTGACTACATGAGGCGTGTGTATGTTATAGGCAATGTGTATAATCCGGCATTCTATAGAATGCCTAGGCTTTGTATATATTGCCTAAAACGTTCAGGCAATGTATATAATACGATTCATTTCATAGATTGCCTAGGTATTGTATAAAATGCCCAAAGCGCATCAGGCAATGTGTAAATGTGTATAATGAACGACCACGAGAAGGAGACGGATTAGGCGCACAATGTCACATTCGCAAAATGACATATTGAAATTTCGCAAAATGTCACATTCTCAATTTGTCATATTCCGAAAACGCCACATCGCAAAACGTCACATTAGCAAAATGACATTTTCGCAAAATGGCATTTTCGCAAAATGCCTTGTAGCAAAATGCCATTTTCACACAATGTTAAATCATCATCATCAAAATATTAAATTGTCGTAGCACAGGCCACACCGCCAGCTAGCGGGCGGGCGGGCTAGGCGGGCGGGCGAAGCGAATGAAGGAAACTATACAAATTATCATCATTAGTCGATAGGGCCTGCATGCCGGGTGCGAGAGATTTCTGGAATGCATGCCACAGGGCCCGCATCCAGGGAACCGTTTTCATTAGTCGATATGGTCCGCGTGCGGCTTGTAGGAGAACCTCCATGTCCGTCGCTAGTTATTAACAAGAGTGGCGCTAAAACTACGTTCTTACCATGGATCAACAATTATTGTTATGTGGAGCGATTTTGAGTGTTTGTGTATTATTGAACAAGAAGCTATTATTTTTTTAACAATATAACAAATTGTTAAAAAAATTAAGCGATAACCATTTGTCACTAGCGGAATTTCTGCGTAAAGTTATTTTTCTACAATTATATAAATAGGTAGTCATTTTAATTATGTCAATAATTATAATATAGTTCCCGTTCCCGTGGGATTTCTGGAATAAAAACTATCCTATGTGTCCTTTCTCGGGTCTCAGACTACATCTGTACCAAATTTCATTCAAATCGGTTCAGTGGTTTAGGCGTGAAGAAAGAGACAGACAGACAGACAGAGTTACTTTCGCATTTATAATATTAGTAAGGATATTATTTCAGTTTACCTACATTTTAATTTAATTTATGTTATGTTAAGTAAACTTTTTTGTTCAACGCGCAGTGAAATAATTATTTTGTGTTAAAATAAATTAAAATGATTAAATAATGTAATTAAAATAGTTTTATTTTTTATTTTAAAGTAAATCATCAATCAGAAATCACAACTTTTAAGAACGTGTCATTTTGAGAATGTGTCATTTTGAGAAAAGACAATTTGAGAATGTGTCATTTTGCTAATGAGGCATTCTGCTAATGTGGCATAATGAGAAATGACATTTTGCGAATGCGTCATTTTGCGTCAATATGTCATTTTGCGAATGTGACATTGTGCGCCTAATCCAAGGAGACACGTGTTTCTATTAATTCATTATGTCATTTCTATTATTACTTTTGATAATTAAATGGTAAATAATATTTCTCACACTTGACTACACATTTTTAATACCTACATATGAAACCTTTTTAGATGATTTTTTATTATATAGAGTAATGTTGTGTTAAATTAAAGTTTAATAATGTTGATTTTGAATGGTATTTAAATCAAACGTTACCTAAGTTTTTTTTTAATAATATGTTATTACTTTGATAACGTAGCGCATAGATTTTGTGTCGATTACTGAACATGTGAAGATATTTAAGAAAATAATTGTTTTTGTTATTAAGTACCTACAAGTAACTAGATTGCAATTTTCATATTACTCTATTACAGTTTGTTCAAAGATGTTACCTAAGATTTTATTTCCTTTCAAATTATAATTATGTTACCTACAGTTTATTAAAAGTACAATAAAAGTCTATTTTAAATAAAAAACTGTTGGTTTTTTTCGTATCATGATCAAATTTCCATAATCAAGTGGTAAGAAATGAACAGGGCGACTTTCTGCTGCATTTTTTTGGTACGTTGTAAATGTAAATGTTTATCCGAAGGCAACTGCTATGTGAGAAACGCCCTCTACGCAAAAACTCGTATGTACATGCAAACCAAATAGAACACATGTCTTATCGGTGTATGCTACTAGAAGTTGAAATTAGGATTAGCTCTCAAAAGATCAGTACCTATCTAACAAAATCATAGAGAAGAAAAATCGATTACATACATTGCCTGTGCTTCAACAGGCATTCTATACAATGCCTAGGTATTTTATACATTTCCTAGGTAAAGTGTAAAATAGTTTAAACATTGAACATTATTTCATACATTGCCTGAACGACCCCGGCATTCTATACATTTCCTAGGTATTGTATAGAATGCCTGCATTATACACATTGCCTATAACATGTATACATGTAAATTTTGTCTTACCATCCTATGTATAGTAAAAACACGTGTCTTATTTGGTACCGTGTAAATTAAACTTTGTATTCTTGAAAAATACACGTTTTTTTGTTTGCATCTTGATAAGATACCTATTTTTTTAATAATGAAAACACTGAACACGGATATGTATATTCAGTCTACGAGAAATATTGTGACTAGAAAAGCAATGTATATTTAAACAATTTTGTACTCGAAAATGTTAGTGTCATGTCAAAATAGCTGGGCAATATCCCCCACGTTGTGAAGTAAACAATCCACCACAATCTTCCCTAGGAATTTAAAAACACAACCAAATTCTCTGATAAAAGCAAGTAGACTCATAAAATTTTATGTCTGTGTGTATTAGTGTTCAGTACCTACATAGTTTTATAGCCAAGAGTTATACCCTCAGAAGCATTGACATTGAGTTCCTCGTTACCCGACCACGTCTCTTGAAGTACACTTTTAAACATTCTAGCTTAACCTACATAACTAGATGCTTTTAGCAGACAACGGGAATGTAGAAAATTTTCCACTAGAACATGTGCATCATCTACGTGGAATCCTAGGTGTCTATACTCTAGTATTTGTAGGAAATTTTAGATAGATTGATATTATTTACATGGTTTATCTATAAATCTTGCAATGTTTGCGTTTTAGAAACTACTACAGGCAATTTCGCATTGCTAGGTTTTGGCGATGAAGTAAATTGAAGGCGGAAATCTGAATGTATTGATTTTCGTTGAAATCGTGTGATTTATTTTGTAATACAGAATAGAGGGAATAAGTTTTGAGGTCCCATATAATCAGTTCATGATTCTAAACATTTTCGTCGTTTTGACCTTGTATAACCTTGTGAAATGCGGATGTTTTGAATCACATGTTCCTCATGTTTTTTTTTTTAAATAAAATAAAGTACATATGTGGTATGCTATGCGATAAGTCGCATTGTCGTTTCGTTGTCCTTGTATAAGTCAAGGTCTCTTCGAATGGAAAAAATCGAAATTCGAAGAACGTTACTCGTACCGCATACATATTTAATGTAGACCTGCCTTGGCGATTGTAAGACTTGAGTATTTATTTGTTGTTTATACCTATTTGAAGGAAAGGTTTGATATTGACAATCCATACGTAAATACTCTATTAGATATAATATAATACATACATACGTAGAATATGCGTGTAAACTTTTACCATTAAAACTTCGAACACATGTGATTCGAGACACAATAGGAAGTCAATAGCAGTGCGACAGCCGGCTGTCGCTTGGTAAATTACTTGATTGATACAGGTACTATGCTTCCCAGGGAAAAAAACGTCACGTCATTGACTTGTCGCTATACCAAATATTGTTGCCGGATCTTAGTATCATTATCATGTATCATTTCTTGAAAAGTTCTAACCTAACCTTGTAATTTTTTATTTGGTAATTATAATAACTTGCTTTTGCCCGCGGCTTCGCTCGCGTTAGAAAGAGACAAAAAGTAGCCTATGTTACTCTCCATCGCTTCAACTATCTCCACTTAAAAAATCACTGCAATTCGTCGCTCCGTTTTGCCGTGAAAGAAAGACAAACATACAGACAGACAGACACACTTTCCCATTTATAATATTAGCATGGACTAGCTGCCTCACGCGGTTTTACCTGCACCTTTTGTTACTACTCTGATCCCGTAGGGCGAAGCGTTAGAGGTTAATAACAATTGAACCATAAGAAAAGCCAGACTATGCCTTCAGGCCCCTCTTCATGTCTGCCGATGCATCAGTAGATGCCACCTGCCGACGCATACGCCGACGTGTAGACGGGGTGGTTTGAGCGTCTATGATAGGTATTTTGCATACGACAGACATCCGACGATGAATCTGCCACGCATTGGCCTCCAATCCGTCTGCCGATGCATCGGCTAGTGCCACCGGCCGACGCATACGCCGACGTGTAGAGGGGGTGGTTTGAGCGACTGTTGTAGGTACGGTATATACGGCAGACGTCAGCCAAAGCATCTGCCTCCAACCCGATAGTTGGCGGTTTTCGTGGCACAGATCAAAGGGTTTTTGTGTCGTTGTACTCTCACCTTTAAATTGACACAACCATGAAAAAGACACCGTGATAGACACCCATGATGCATATTGGGAGAAAGGTCACGGCCGCTATCTTGAATCCTCAAATCGACCTCATTTTTGACCTTAGCACCCTAAAAAACCATGAAAATGACACCCATGATGCATATTGGGAGAAAGGTCACGGCTGCCATCTTGGATTCTAAAATCGACCCCATTTTTGACCTTAGCACCCCAGAAAACCATGAAAATTACACCCATGATGCATATTGTGAGAAAGGTCACGGCCGCTATCTTGAATTCTCAAATCGACCTCATTTTTGACCTTAGCACCCTAAAAAACCATGAAAATGACACCCATGATGCATATTGGGAGAAAGGTCACGGCTGCCATCTTGGATTCTAAAATCGACCCCATTTTTGACCTAAGCACCCCAGAAAACCATGAAAATGACACCCATGATGCATATTGGGAGAAAGGTCACGGCTGCCATCTTGGATTCTCAAATCGACCCCATTTTTGACCTTAGCACCCCAGAAAACCATGAAAATGACACCCATGATGCATATTGTGAGAAAGGTCACGGCCGCCATCTTGAATTCTCAAATCGACCTCATTTTTGACCTTAGCACCCTAAAAAACCATGACAACGACACCCATGACGCATATTGTGTGAAAGGTCACGGCCGCCATCGTGGATTCTCAAATCGACCACATTTTTGACCTTAGCGTCCCAAAAAACCATGAAAATGACACCCATGATTCATATTGTGAGAAAGGTCACGGCCGCCATCTTGGATTCTCAAATCGACCCCATTTTTGACCTTAGCACCCCAAAAAACCATGAAAATGACACCCATGATGCATATTGTGAGAAAGGTCACAACCGCCATTATGGATTCTCAAATCGACTTAGTCCCCTTTCACAACAAGCGATAAGGAACTTCGTTTCAAAAAGTCTGATTTACTAGTATATTTTTTAATTCATGTTCCTACTGTAAATTAATCGTACATTTTTAATCGTGATTAACGATTACGATTATAATCGTAATCACCAAAATTTTGATTATGATTAAATTAATCTTAATCACAAAATGTAGATTAACTTTTTAATCGTAATCGTTAATCATTAATCATTATTAACTTTTTGCCAACACTGATACTATGTATAGCCCGCATCCAGCACCTTCGTATTTTCCATTTCTTTTTAATAACTCTATTTCGATGCACACTTACGTAGTAGTTAAACATACTAAATACATAAAAAGCTGCAGCAGCTACGGTCTCTAGATTCATTTTTACGTACGTGTTGCATCTGTCGAGGATGAACATAGACTGAGCGACCTACATATGTGTGCACGGTTCGCACACATCATCAAAGGGTTTTTGGCGCAGACGTACGATGACTGTCCACACGTTTTCGGATGCATCAGTCTGATTGAAGTTGCGGTTGAAAGAGCACGCGTGCTTCTTGCAATTTCATACTCACATTGCGCGCAAACTTTACAGAAATGACTAACAGTATGAGCACCGTGGAAACTTGTAACTTTCTTGAGCTATATCAAGCCGAAAACTGTTTGTGTGTGTATACAAAAAATAAATACCACAAAAATAAAAATGTTTAAATACGTGTTGCATCTGTCGAGGATGAACATAGACTGAGCGACCTACAGACGTGTGGACGGTTCGCACAGATCCATCAACGGATGCGGCGGCAGAAAGTCTTCAGACGCATTGGCAGATATGAAGAGGGGCCTTTCCATGGGGTTATTGCATCCGCGATTACCGACATTCATGCAGACGGAGCCACTGGCAGAAGCTACCTTTCTCCATAAAATCTCTTCAGTCACAATGCTGCCAACAATAATTTCGTCCAAATACTCAAGCTAATGCTTTGGCTGTAATAATATAATTTTGTCCAGGGTCACATAACGTACACATGTATTATTATGCTCGTATGAAGAGTAATACAACTTGTAAAATTAAACTAACTAGATTCGTTTTCTTTGTTTTTGACGTTCTGAAGTGCCTTTTAAATGGTCTATTAGAAATAAATGATTTGAGTTTGTTTGGTTTCTATTGCTGAGAACTAAAATACACTATCGGTGTTGGAATGGTTAAGGCTCTCGTGGCTGTGAATTCAAATCTGGGCTAGTACTAACGTGACTTTCTGAACTTTATTTTGGTCATTAGATTACAGATATCGGTTAAGGATAAACATCCTGAAGAAACTTAAGAGTTATAATGTATTTAAATTGTAATTGAATGTAAATTTGAAATCCCCGATCCGTTTTGAGCTGGTGTGGTGATCAATGCTCATGCCTTCTCTTTGTGAGAAGAAGCCTTTTCCTTGCAGTGGCACAGTTATAGGATAGTAATATATGTTCTGTTTATTTTATACTAGCTTTTGCCCGCGGCTTCGCTCGCGTTAGAAAGAGACAAAAAGTAGCCTATGTTACTCTCCATCCCTTCAACTATCTCCACTCAAAAAATCACGACAATTCATCGCTCCGTTTTGCCGTGAAAGAAAGACAAACAGGCAGACAGACAGACACTTTCCCATTTATAATATTAGTATGGATCTAAAGCTTAACACAGATTGTATCACAACAATAATTTTAATTAATGAATTGGCGCTAACTGTTATTATTTTAACCTAACACTGATATAACACCAGTTAAATATTTTAGTAATTAATTAGCAAAATTATTTTAGCATGATAAATCATAATTTCCATTTTGAATATTAATTTGGGCGCGCGGACTCACGCGAAATGCTAATTTTAGAAGGAATTCGTAACAATGATAAATGAGACGTTTGGAAAGATTAATAATTTAATATCCTTGACACTTTAGATAAGACTAGCTAAGTAAATATTTAGGTAGTACTGTCATCAGCATAAACATTTATACATTAAGCAGAATTTAAAAGCAGTTTTCTCTTAAAATAACTGTTGTAACTTTTGTTAATGTATTTTTTTTGTAAAAAATAGTATAATGTTATATAAATAAATATAACTATTATAATAATACTTAGTCTATAATCCATTCCAGTACCTACAAAATATTTATTACACAAAAGCTATTAACAATTTTATTTTAAGAGAAAATTCCTTTTAAATGTTGAGTGGATAGTTTTATTTCCTTACTTCTTTTTATGCTCATGTTTGTACTACTCAGCTCTGTTTACTACATAACGAACCAAGTTATTAATATAATACCTATTCAGATAGAAAAATAGTAAGGTACCGCTTCTTATCTTGAATATATATTTTTGTATGACATCAAGTAGCAAATTGATAAGCAGGTTTTGTTCATATTTCTAGTTAATCTGTAATGCCTGTAAATAATGAATGCTTTGATTGACTTATGACACTGTTTTAGTGAGGGCAATATGTTTAGTATAGTTATGAAACCTGAAATCAGATAATTATGTATTTTCATTGGGACGACAATTTACTTTAGAGAAGTCAGTACATTATTTACAATTAATATTAACCTATCATTATTCGCTATTTTTACGCATATCCAAAAAATAAATGTCTAAATAAATGTCCTGAAAACTCCAACAAATTGTGTACCCTAATTGCAACAAATTTTCCCAATATGCCAAAAATGGCCTCACATAACCCACCATTAACGGTACAGTATTCCTTTTCTTCGCCAAAAAATAATCCTCATCACCGTCTCTGTTATCTTCAGACACGTCCAGAGAAGCAGCTGTCAGCATTAGCATCAGGCCCGCCTCCCCCCGCGCCCATAGTCCCCCGGTCTGTGGATGGACCACGACCTCCTGGATGGAACGGCCAGCCCCGAAGACACGGCTCCAGCAGGTTCAACGTACACAATCACAACCAGGAGCTGGTTAAACTACCACCTATTAAAGGTAGGTGTGGCTTTTTAAGCTTTTCTTTTGTAGACAGTAAAAAGCAATAACTTTGGAGTCAGAATAGAGCTGCAGAATCTATACCCGAACAGTTTTCGTTTGTATATTGTTCAACGTCTCACTTTTTCTCTTTTGCTAATCCTATCCCAGGTCAGCTTTTAATGTTACCAGATCCAGCTAAATACCAGTGGTTTTATATGGACTCACACAATAACCCAGCTACCGAGTCACAATATGCCTCATGAATAAAATACCCTGAGCTTTCATTTGCAAATCTTCCATAGTCTGTATGGATAGACAGAAGTCAGATATTCAGACATTGAATCTAACCAAGGGGTAACGATTGGTTGCCGAGGTCTAGTAGGCAATTACTGCATGTAAAACACTGGTATTCTGCTGTATCCAGTTAGACTAAAATCTGGCTCTTATATAGTTGGTAAAAGGTTAGGCAGATGATGACTCAAAAATCGTTGGCTTTAGACTGATGATATTACCCTTCATTACGTTTCTAGAACAAAAAAATTAGTTATGATTCTCGTTTATTCTTGTCTTCACTATGTTAAGGCTCAAAGTAGCTTAAAATTCTTCTACAAATAATGGAAACAAACGGGGAAAGTTCTACGGAGATCTTTCTGTAATACTTCCAAGGTACATAGCCTTGTTGTGTTTGAGTTTCGTTTTAAATTAAATGTTTGATGAAACGATGATAATATTAATAACGAGAGTGTGTGGGCTAACCGTTTAGTTTTGTCGCTCAAATCGGTTTCTTGGGTTTATGAAATCCATTGTTGTAAGTATTTAGAAGGTAGTCCACCTGAAGTTTCTGTCATTTGCGCTAATGGCACCTTGTCCAGTCCACGAAAAGCAAAAGACTATAAGGGCAATATTTTTGCCAAGTGTTCTTCATGGATTCTAAAACATTTTCGTGCACGAAGACCCAGCAGCCTTTAATATTAAGATGAACGCATTTTCTATACCCCGAAATGTAAATAGACTTAGGAAGTGCATTGGCCAAGCAATATTTCTGACATAGTATTGTCGAACTACAATGGCGAGAAATAGACGGGGAATAGCTAAGCCAAGGTGCTTAAGAATTAATATTTCCTTGACCTTAAAATTAGGCATATAGTTTTATCTTAGAATATTCGTATTACGAGTTACATATAAGCGATCACAGCCTACGGAGGACATCACAAACGACACGACCCTTTAATATTTATTCAGTCCCTTTGAAATACTCCATTATAGTCCTTAGGGAAAGTCGACCATGCAAATACACCTGTTTGTGTAAAATATTGGATATTGATATTCCATTCACATTCGATCAGGCTGGAAGCTTACTTAGTCAGGAACCGATGGAATGCAAAAATACTGTTGGAAGTGGGAATGTTAACAATTTTTGTTAAAAGGGTCGTAGAAAACGATAACTCTAAACATACATCGGTAATTTTAATCGACCAGGCCTAGCCAAGCAAGTGGCATTGTAGAATAGAAAACGAAAACGAATAGATTGTCATACGTATGGAATTGACATATGCTTTCGCTAAACAATTTGACATCTCCATACATTTGACAATCGTTTTCGTTTCGCTATCTATTCTACAATGCCACTTGTCTAGGGGGGCTGGTGTCCCTCCCGGCTTTACCCAAGTCTCTTCAGTGACTGCTCTTCTCTCTCGAGTCGTAGCTTGATGTAATATAATATAACATATATACGCCTTATAAATCTGACTGTCAGATGCAAAAAGGTTTTCTCTAACTGGAACTTTCAGAGATTAGCGCAATTTAGCTTTACAAATAGCGACCCAGCCCAGTTTTGCACGGTTCTTAAGTAATTTTGAAACACTCGGTTTTCCTCTTATAATAATACTTTTATTATACACTATAGCTTTTGCCCGCGACTTCGTCCGCGTGGATTAATAGCTCCCGTTCCCAGGGGATTGCCGGGATGAAAACTATCCTATGTCCTTTCTCGGGTCCCAGACTATAACTGTACCTTTCATTCAAATCGGTTCAGTGGTTAAGGCGTGAAGAAGAGACAGACAGACAGAGTTACTTTCGCATTTATAATATTAGTACGGATCTAGACTTTCCTCATAAATCACACAACATGTATTTTAGCGGGAACAGATAGATGCGGTAGAGGAACTTCTATAATGGTAATGTAAGGATGAATCAATCAATAAATAAATTTATATTTACTTATTAAATTATCATTTAGTACTGTTTGGCGAGCGATGGGTAGCTCGCCGCCCGGCTAGGACCAGGACCGCGTCGACGGCGCGTTAGTGTTCCACGCGCGCCTCAAAGAGAAGAAGTCAGCACTGGAAGGGGCCAACAGGGCCACGCCTGCCGGGGTTGCGGAATGTTTATAATAGTTCCCGTGACCCTGGAACATAAAGGGCAACCGAAGGAACATGAGTGGGTTTTAGTCAGTAAAAGTCTGACACGCCCTCCCGCCGCACCCAAGACGGGAGCAGTCATTTGATGATTTCCCACTCACCAAAAACATCGTTAACGTTAAAAAACACGTTTTCTCACATAGCAAGATTATGAGCTATAAGTTCAAAGGCACATGTCGGGATGTGTAGTGATGCTAATCTCCTTAACGACTTACAAAGCGATGCGTATGTCTTCGTGTGCCCATGTAACCTTGCTGCTAAGCTGACTTATAATACTGTGTAAACTACGCATATGTATAATTACTCGACTAGAAACGGTACAAAGATCTTTAGTTCTATATTTATTGGAAAACAGTTCCGGGATGGTCTTTAACCCATAACGACTAAGCGGCAGCCGGCTATCGCGCTGCTATGGTCTTTCGAAGGTTTAAATGGCATCTGAAATAGGGTGGAAAGTTGAATAACTTTAAGGTTAAAGATAAAGGATATTCATCCTCCATTGAAAAAAGAGGACCTTCCGACCAGACTGGTGTTGTCTGATTGGCTACTGCCCCAGGGTTATTGCTGGGATTTTGTATTATAGACAAATGTCGTATTTTTTTTGGGGAGTGGGAAATCATCAAATGACTACTCCCGTCCTGGGCGGGGCGGGAGGGCGTGTCATACTTTTACTGCAAACTGTTGTGCGATGTAAAATGTCAGATGTAGCTCACAAACTTTAATGTGCCTAAAGCCAGAGGAACAATTCAACCGACTTCTAAGCATTCAAAACTATATTTAAGGCAGAAAATATAATTGAATTTTTCCATTAGGAATTTCTCAATCGTTTCCTGGAGTCTGGAATTTGTTAGTATAGTCCAGTCAAAATAGACATTCCAGTTTGCATTGATTCCCAACAAGCTGGATTTTTGTGCAGGCTTCGAATACGTCATTACAAATGATATCCTGCGGTCTAAAGTCACGACATCTCGAAAGCGATGCTTTGTAGAAGAAAAGTGTTGAGGTATTTTTTGTTGACAATTTTACGATCAACAAACTTTGTCTGAACCATTTTTTGAAAGCTCTCGTTGTTTCAGAGATATACGCAAAAAACGCAAATTTGTGACCTTTGTCCTCGAATAAAAAACAACGCACAAGCGGGATCGATGGGGACTTTTGACATATCATTTTTGTAATGACGTATTCAAGGCCCACACAAAAATCCAGCTTGTTGGGAATTAATGCAAACTGGAATCATAATTTAGTCTATTTTGCCCCCATGCCAGTTGGTTCCATGTCTGGTATTTCCCAGGTTGCTCCATCGATTGTTCCCAAAAGACGTGCAATAAGAGACACTTTACGAAGAAAAGTGTTTTTTTATTATTAAGTGTGACGTGTGATGTTAGAAATCAATCGTATCTAAAACGGTAGTCCAATAAAACTCGGCTGAACGACTTCGCGAGTCCTACTGACCTCCACACTAGGCATAACAGTTCGTTTATATGTAAATTAAACTTTGAACTTAGTGCCTCAGCCTCATCCGAACTGGTCGTTATAAATCTTGATTCCGCAGTAAAATTTGAATTTAACTTTCTTTCTATTTGATGTGACCTCGAACACATATTTTATGAGGGGTCTACTGCTTAAACATCTATACGATTATAATTTTAGGGTTCTGTAAGTAACTTTATTCATTTAACTTCGCTGTCTGTCAGTCACCTTTTGATCCGTAACATGTAGACCCTTATTTAAATTTTCGCAGGCTGTTCTACATAATAATATTAAAAGTTAACAAATGTACTTCTGTGGTGGGGTTATGATGTACTAGCTTCTGCCCGCGGCTTCGCTCGCGTTAGAAAGAGACAAAAAGTAGCTTATGTTACTCTCCATCCCTTCAACTATCTCCACATGAAAAATCACGTCAATCCGTCGCTCCGTTTTGCCGTGAAAGAAAGACAAACAGACAGACAGACAGACAGACACACTTTCCCATTTATAATATTAGTATGGATTTCTGCTGCGGCTATAAAAAATCTGAATCAAGTAAATATTTAACCTTTAACTACTGACGTGGGTGTCTCATAGACGGTGAGTTCACAAATATAAGTCGTATTTCAAAGTGTTTAAAGATACACCCGCGCCCTTCCCTGTAGCTTCGGGATTGGACACGTCGATCATTCTGTCGATGCCTCGCTGGCGGCGCAACAATACGTCCGGCTGTGGAGCTGCGCAGTGTCTCTCAGACGTAAGGTCAGTATTAATGTTGCGAGTCTATTAGACGTCAGATCATTATTAGTGTGTATCTTTCTAAGTGTCTATAAGACGTCACCTCATTATTTCTCTCTTTCGTAATTTTTTTTCAGAGTCTTGGATTTAAGTGGAGTCAACGGCTATGCTCTGTACAAGACCTGCACTGCTGTTCCTGATATTCCTAGAGCACAATTTCTTCAGAACCTTGCTTACAGTTTAGTTTTGCCGCACCTGAAACGCCGCGTATACAATAATAGATTCGCACGAGTACTAGGTCCAAATAAGCCTCCAGAACCTGCAACAATACCCTCTGAAAGTACAGAAGCAACGCGAAAAACATGCAAAATCTGCCCATCAAGACTCAAAAGACGTACTAAGTACAATTGCATCGAATGCCGCAAGCCTATTTGTCTTGGATGTTCAAAAACGATATGCGTGGACTGTGTAGACAACAAGTAATTTGCCCAAAAATATTCACTTGATTTGAGAAGCAATCGCTACCTAAGCAATACTTTAATTTAGACTGATATTTTAAATATAAGAAATTTGCCAAAAAAACGTCCAAATAATTCTATTATAGCTAAGATTATAACATATACTTTTTTAGTTAATCGAAATATAGGTTATATAATTTGAACCAAATAAACACTGATTTCATTTGAAAATGTTGTTGTTTTTGCACTTTCTTAATAGAATAATAATGAACAGATCATAATACAAGTAAATATTATGCAAATCAGTAAATAAAAATAATCCATTTCGATTATTTATTAAGCTGTCTGACATACGTCACGTCACCATTTATGATATGACTAAACCACGTCAGGACTTAAAGGTTAAAGGGGGGCCTGGGTTTCTAAATACATGTTGATACGTCAGCAGAGAAAGACATTTTTTCTTACCATTCCGAGCGTAAACTTTTTTAGAAATATGGTAACAATTTTAATAGGCAACAAATTTTGGCCATTTCAAATCTTACACACAATTATGTATGAATAATGTACGAAAATGCCTCAAGGTTAGGAAACCCTGGCAAATGCAAGTCGGAGGATTAATGTTCCGTACCCTGACGAAGGTAAGCTTTGTTGGCAGCCATTTTATATTATTCATAACGTACCGAAAATTCTTTATGTTTACCGGTCAACATGTTGTTATTATGTTGGTATTTTTTTGTTGTTCCGAAATCGCGTTTTAACGAGAAGTACATCTACAGAGTGAATTAACAAACTCTTATCTAATAACAAAATTTCTAATCCAGTGCGATATCGCATTTTGCGTGATATGCGAAATAAATAGAAAAATGTAATTGTACAAACTGCCCGTTTAAAATTCCCACAATTTTAATTAACCCTATCCTTGTCCATATCCTTGTCTTGACCTGCATCTTTGAAGTTAAAAATAGTCGTTAAGTTTTCTCAAAATTTCCAATTACTGCGCATTTTTTTTGTAGTTTTTTCCTTATGAACCCTCAACAAAACATTAGAAAAAAAAGTTAATGATCAAAGGAAATATGGACTAATTTTTCGTCTCTAAAACAATAGGAAAAGTCGTTGTGAACCTGCCACCTAAACATGTAATAAAATTGTCACACAGTAATGTATCTGACCTGGTCAGCCTATAAATAATATGCTGCGAAAAATATTGAATAATACATATGACATTGGTCATCCCCAGCAATCTGTTGTTCAATATTTTTTATTCTTACATAGCATAGTGGCAACACGAATAAGGCCGTGGCCACGGCTATGGCTACTTTTTAATATATTTGCCATGGCAACACAGCCCTTATACGGAGCAATATTTCGTGACAAGCGCTTATTTTCAGTAGGAAGGGTCCTGTCGGATGTCATTTTTCATGTTCGCCAGGGGATACCATTATCCAAGGGGAAATAGGGGAGAATGGATTTTCACATCGCCACGGGTACCCTAAAACCAGAAAATGTTAGTTCCCTCATATTTTAGAGTATTTTAGGTAAGTCGGGTATGTGCGTTTGACTTGAATATCTTTGAAACTAGCTTTGCCCTCGGTTTATACCCTATAAGATAGACATGTATAGCTGTGTAAATATGTATATCCTTTTAAGAGGAATTATTTCGTAATATATTGTTTTCATATACATTTATTTTCGAGGCGAATGCAAGAGAAGTAAATTGAAATATTTTCAGATATTTTCGATAGTAATTGAATTGATAAATAATATAAGTACATCAAAACCTTCCTCATAAATAAGTCTGTTTATTGGCGAAAACCGTTCGAAAATTCATTTAACATATTCTGGAGTTTAGCGCGTCGAATTAATCGAATGCTAGCGTGTGATTAGATCGTTGTGATTAAATCGTCGATTGGTAAAAATCACTTGATTAGTAGAGATGAAAAATAAGTTAAAGTTAAAAATTAGCTTTTTTGCTTATCATTAATTAGATATATATAAATATGATTGTACCACGTTCTATTAATATTTTAAGTATTATTCGGATTTCACTATAATATTTGTGCTTTACGCCTAACACAGATATTGATGTTGTAAATTTAATTGTGAGATAAATGTTTGGTTAATTAAACCTTTTTTTGTTTACAAATCACACAATACATTTTTTAAATGATATTATAATTACAAGACATTGATCATTTATATCTAATTGAATAGTATTTCTGATGTAAGCTCGTTTGCTCACGTGGTTTTCCGTCACGGATGTCAGTATTGTAGATAAACCTAAGATTTCCTTATGATGTTTTCCTTCATTGATGTTAGGTATTGTCCTAGAAAAACTTAGGATTTGTAGAAAAAATATTATTATTGTTTTAAACAATCTTATTGGTAATTGCTGTACCGTAAAGGATTGAGGACTGGAAGTTTTAAATAAGTATCTAATAAAAAAAATATTTTTGGAATGAAGAATAGGGTATTACACTGTATATGAGAAAAAATCTAAAAATATATTATTGAGGTAGCTTATGCAAAAAGCAGCCGAACAGTGTTAGTTTTAGTTTATAAAACTAGAAAATATTTTTTTTAATTCAATTCAAAGTTTTCAGTTTTTTTTAATCTGTTCTTGAACACAACGAAATAGCAGCCACAGACAATGACAGCCGTCGACTGTCAACAGTGTCAACTAGACGTCACTATTTGTTTTGTTTATAACCTCCTAATACGATATTTATTATAAAAATATATTTTTTTATGGAAGTTATTGTCAAAGATATTTTAGATGGCTAATGCACATAGGTACTTACATCAAAGTGATATTTACTAAAGTACAAACGAGTTTTTATGGTGTAATAGTTGGAATACTCTTCCCACAACTTTTAACTAAGTTTTTCTTAAATTTGAATCAGTTAACACTAGAATTCACAATTATTCCGATGTTTTCACACTTGTGTTCTTGCATTTCGGAACGCACCCTAACGGTAAGTCGAACAGTAACTAATTATTGAGATAAAAACAATAATAATGATGTAAAGTGTCACAGCGCATTTGTTTACTTTCATGACGTAAGGACGTCATAACCACAGAGCAAAACCACGCCCACGGCGTCTTCCGTTTTTGGAAATTTCCGCGCGAAATTTTAAAATACAATTTTTAAAAGCGTTTTAGGGTACTTAGCGTTTAAATAAAAATTTAGGACTTTTTTTCTGGTTTCTTAGTACTGTAGGAGCTGTTTGAAATACTTTAAAAAAAAAATGTAATACCCTATTTTTGAGTTTAATAACTATATTTTGTTATTAACTCTTTTAAATCGGTATTTATTTTATATTAGTACGACTGTTCCGTACCCTGATGAGCTGCTGTCATGTCTTTTTTTCTTATAACAAAATTTTATGTTACTGGTCTATCAAAATATAATTTTAAATGATACAATATTTACCCAATTTAGAACATACGACCTCTTACATGGAGCCTTAACTACAGGCCATTACGACATTATATCTATCATAGGTATTTCAGCAATGTTTTAATTGAGAGAAAAGATATAAAAAATGAGAGAACAAGATTATGATTTGTCACGGAGTGTAGTGACAATTTTTTCCGTGTCCGCCGCAGTTTCTCTATAGCAAGAAAATAATTATGCTCCTCATTCGCTGTCGACACGAGAAGAAAATTATTCTGTTTGTGTTGCCATGTTCTAAAAATAGATAAGTATTAAGTACTCATACCTAGCTACCTGCTTAGTGAGTACATGGTTTGTTTTGTGATGTAACTGTTGTGTTGAGGTTTCACACTTTTAATTTTTCGTCGTGTGGGTCATAACGTGATGTTATGATTAAGCATATAATATGTACACTAAGATAATAAGGGGTTTGTTGTTTGGTTTGAAGGAGGGGTATTTCCGGAACTAATGACTAAAATAAATGATTGGTACTAACTACATTTCTGAGCGCTAGATAAAATGTATGATTGCATGTTACATGTTTGGTTACTGCTTCGCTCCCATTAACGATAGCGTAAGTAATGTAACATAGTTTAATAAGAAAGCGTAAAGTCTACATTCTATACATTTTTTCTTATAAATCTGGCTATCCCCTAATGTGACGTAGGGTTGTCAAAGATGTCTACCACTTGTTTTGCTACCATATGAATTGTATTAATACACACATCAAAAGTATCTAGGGATATTTTAATTAAACCTAAATAACTAAAATTCTATTAACATTTTGTTAAGACACCTACACTTTAAAATAAACCTTGTTTAATTGCCTATCTAATCTGATAATAAACTTTTAGATAAAGTTAAATTAAAAAAAAAACTTAAAAGGAGAGGAAAAACTCAACAAAATTTCAATTTAACTTTATTTTTGAAATTTCAAAACCTAAACAACAAAACAATTTTTTTTTTATAAAAATTGTTGAAAACTTAAAATTAATAATTCGTGGACCCACCTAAGACTCTCCTGACACATCTGGAGCGGTTCTGCATACTCAAAACAAGGGTGTCAATATCCTGTTGTGGAGTACTGTCCCAAATCTTGCTAAGATGCAAGAAAAGCTGGTTTTGATGCACAATATCAACAGGGAAATTCCTACGAGCTCTTCTCTGAAGCATATTCCAGGCATGCTCAATAGGATTTAAGCCAGGGGATTGTGCAGGCCGGTCTTAAGCTTGGATAACATGCTGTTGTAACCAACTTGTAACGAGACGCGCCGTATGTGGACGGGCATTGTCGTGCATTAGCTGGAAATTTTGTCCCATTTGCTGTTTGTGGGGCAAGATTACAGGCTCTAGCACCTCATCTCGGTATTTTCGAGCAGTCATATTGCCTTGTATCCAAACGAGGTCCGTTCTACCGCCGAGACGAATTCCTGCCCAAACCATAATCGTGCCACCTTAATATGCATGAACTTGTTGTGGGTGCTGCAGTCGATTCCAACGTCCAGGTTTTCTCCAAACGCGTACTCTTCGCGAATCAGGATGAAATCCAAACCTAGATTCATCAGTGAAAAGCACAAGTGACCATTGAGAATGGTTCCAGTTTTCGTGTGCAATAGCCCATTGTAATCTTCTTCCTCGATTACCTCTCCTTAGTGCTGATACCCAAAATGGCCTACGAGCACGTAGATTGACTTCATGCAGTCGCCTTCTCAAAGTTTGACCGCTTACCAGCAAACCGTACTCTCTCTGTAGCCTTTGAACCAATTGCATCGCCGCTGCATTTAGTTGACTTCGTGCAGCATTTACTATGAATCGGTCCTGTACATGTGTTGTAATGCGTTGAGGTCCTCGGTGCCGTTCCACCACTTCCTCCGTGACACGATAACATGACCAAAGCCTGGATATAACGCTCTGCCTGGTCTTCATGACTTCAGAAACGGCAATTATGGGACAGTATTCCACAACAGGATATTGACACCCTTGTTTTGAGTATGCAGAACCGCTGCAGATGTGTCAGGAGAGTCTTAGGTGGATCCACGGAATATTAATTTTAAGTTTTCAAGAATTTTTATAAAAAAAAATGTTGTTTTGATTAAGTTTTGATGTTTCAAAAATAAAGTTAAGATTGAAATTTTGTTTGAGTTTTTCCTCTTCTTCTAAGTTTTTTTTTTTAAATTTAACTTTATCTAAAAGTTTATTATCAGATTAAATAGTCTATTAAACAAGGTTTATTTTAATGTGTACATGTTTTAACAAAAAGTTAATAGAATTTTAGTAATTTAGGTTTAATTGAAATATCCCTAGACACTTTTGATGTGTGTAGTTTAGAATATTGTAACAACATTATTTTAAAAGAGTAAGTATGGAGTTTCTTGCCCATTCTTCTCCATACAAATCAACTTTTTGGAATGGGCAACTAGATTCATTTTCTTTGTTTTTGACGTTCTAAAGTGCCTTTTAAATGGTCTATTAGAAATAAATGATTTGAGTTTGAATAAGCACCCTGCCTTCCGCACAGTTCCTTCGAAACCAAACAGCAATAACGCTAATAGGATGATTAATTTGTTGCCAATTTAAAATGAATGCAGTAGTAGCATTTCTCTCTTCTTTGACTAAGATGACCTTGGCATGATCTAGATTAAAAGGCTTTAAAAAAAATACCTGACTACTTGCATACTAACATAATGTTTCTTATCCTATTTCATGGAATTGATAGAGTAGCGTGTTAAAAAAATCACACATATTAAATTATCTCTTCAACTTTATTATAATAGAACAGCTATCTTCTACTAATATGCCTTTCCTTATTGATTCAGCTAGGTGTCCTTAGTAACTAAGGTGGGTAGGGCTCATGCGTCACCCCCGTTCAAATCTTTTGTACGGTAAACATGTGACGTCATAAGCCTGTAAAGAAAAACACAATGGAGTGCTATTAGCGAAAATATCTTACCTGTAGGATGGCATTGTTGGACCTATTAGCGGCTAATGGGTTTACTTATTAAGGGCTAGTTTTTAATCATGTCTATACTTATCTATGCTATTGTATAGCTAAAGAGTCTTTTGTTTGGTTGAAGGCACCTATCTCTGTAACAATGTGGCTAGACAAGTGGCATTGTAGAAAATAATAGATTGTTAAATGTATGGTATTGACATAAGCTTATCATCTCCCTAGCCTTTTCCCAACTAGAACTAGATAAATGGTTGCTATTTTTAATAATTTTAATTGTAATTAAAAATGATTAATAAAAATAGCAACCATTTTTGATGTATACATCGTTTTGACAAAAATGGCTTTTTGTCAAAACTATCATTGTGTGGATTGGTTCCCTATTGCATAAGTAGGTCCAATTAACAAAGCTAAACGGAAATGTGTCTTCTGTCCTTTTCCTAATGAAATGAAAAGCTAAAGATGCACATAACTTAAATTTAGGTTAGTTTGTGAACAAGAGAATCAGCACCAATGTTGGGTTGTATTATGTAGTGCAATTCGTCCTTAAACACGTCACCAAAGAGCCCTTTTGTAGCAACTTTGACTTGTACGAAACAAAAAACGTAAAACTGTCTTACGTTCATAAACTGCATTGCCATTTAGTTTAACTACGTCTTGATGTTATCATTGTTTATTTTTTATTCAAGGCCAATGATAATAATCGCTTTGAATCGCCATCGCTTTGCACCACGCAGATAGATAAATAATTGACGCCTGTAAACGCGCTGTGTAGTGTCCGACCGAAGCTTCGGCTTCGGCCACCTTCGGCCAAAAAATCCATCTTCGGCTAAACCTTCGGCTTCGGCCCAAAACCCGGCCGAAGCCGAAGGTTTAGCCGAAGGTCTGAGCAACCGTCGAGATTGAACGAACTGTTACGAAAGACAGAGTAAGAAAGCGACGGACCGGTCGCATTGACAAACTAACCTAAATTTAAGTTAAATGCATCTTTCTCTTTCCATTTCTGAGAGAAAAAAAATCTTTAAAAAAACTCCTAATTTATGCGCAGGCCATACCGCTAGCTAGCGGGCGGGCGGGCTAAGCGAGCGCACCTCGTTTCACCTCTTTACATACTTCGGTTCACACCGCCAGCTACCGATTAACCTAACGAGCTAAGCTATCGAAATATCCGACGATTCCAGCGAAGCTAATAGTTCACCTCGTTGGCGCGCCCGCGCTTCGCTAGCTTAGCTCGCCAGCCAGCCCGCTCGCCCGGTTCGTTCGCCCGTCCTCCCCGTTTGGAGTAGACAGTAGACTCGCTATTCGAAGCTCGTCTTTCAGATAGAACGCTACGCCCGCTTAGCCCGCTACGCCCGCTCCGCACGTCGCTCGTCTGTCCGTAGTTTTCGGTGTGAACTCCATAGTTTAGCTCGCCAATATGTCGCGTAGTTTGTATAGTTTCCTTCGTTTGCTTCGCCCGCCTGCGTAGCCCGCCCGCCCGTTATCTGGCGGTGTGACCTGCGCTTTAAACCCTTAAAATCTGGCTCATATTCAATTTACCGTAAAACTAGAGTTTGAGATGTTTTGCAATCAATAAATAGTTAGACAATTGAGCTGTTTACTTAGTGACATAAGATGTTTTGCCATACAAAATCGATGGGAGAATATAGTTTTGAAAACTCATAAAAAGTAGGTACGTCAATTGATGGTAAAATACCGTATTGTAGCACAGATTAATAAATAGTTACTACGTAACAGATACTTCACTCCAATACAAAAACTAAAATACCTACGCTATAATAGCCTACAAAATCATAATAATAATACCAGCCGTTTGCAGCGAGGAGAAATGTACCATAAGTACGCACAAATAGAGTTGAGATTCTTTTGCCCGCCGCGCGACTAACGTGTGTGTGTGTCTTCCAGCAAATGTGCTAGCTAGGGTTATACGTATGATGATAATGGTAATAAAACGAATGTTTTAGAAAAACATTTTTTTTTATTTGTTGATCAAATATTTTAAAGTTTAATAAAATGACTGATGCATATTTTTCGTTCCTTGAATTACCGATTATTATATTTTAGTGTCGAAAATATCCAAAACTGCGTGAATAATTGTAATAAATAATGAAAAGGGAAACAGGAGAATTGGGAAACAGGGGAATTGCACTATAATCACGCAATAATTACGTGGTTTCGGCATTTTGATAGTCAGCGCTGTACCGTGACGCGCGAGCACTCAACCGGGCGCGCGACAGCCCGGTGTTCGTTGTATCGTCGACGATACGCGAAGCGGCAGGCATAAAACGCGTGGCCTTGAGCGAGTGACGGACGCCTGATTGTAGCTTGTAGGCAATATTGAACAAAATTAATTACTGAGAAATTACAAACCTTCGGCTTCGGCTTCGGCCGAAGGTCGTGGTGATTGCCGATTAATCGGCTTCGGCTTCGGCCAAAAATAGACCTTCGGTCGGACACTAGCGCTGTGTAAACCGCCATCTTGGATTTTCTTGACCAAATCCAAGATGGTGGTTTGTACTGGGTAAATATGATTTTATAAATATCAAAATGGTTTTGATTCTATCAATCAGAATGATTTTTCAACTCTCAATAGTTCTATGGTCGAGTTTTAGCTCGCTATTCTCCGTATCTTTTTTTTGGTGAGTAAGAAATCATCAAATGCCTACGTCGTTTGACGTGGTATTCCATATGTGTTTCCAAACATTAACTCACCTACACAAACATCTGCTAAAAAGTCATACGTGCATAGTTTCTTACATGATCGAACCCCCTTCTACATGCAGCATATCAGCCAATCATTCAGTTACTGCACCTTACCGTCTGGTATTGAGTGGAAGCCATCCGAACATCTACTAACTAAAATGGTTATGGGACAGTTTCGGATGGTTCACCAGGATGGTTTTTAGATAGTAAGGGCCTTACATTATTTTTTGCTGCCCTTCTCCTCTTAGGACGGAGGTCTTCCGTGAAGATTCCACCCTGGACCAAAGAATAGTCTTGACAAGTTTGTAAGAAATGTTGACTTTGCTCGTGATTTAGTTCAGTTTGTCTGCCTTTTAAACAAAAATAAAATAAACATATATAAGTGCACTTCTGAATGTTAATACGTGTAAATAAACATATAATCTATTAATACAAAACTGTGCACTGCACATTGATCATCGTTAAAACAAGACAATAGGTGATTGTGTTTGTTAGTTCTTAATTATTAGACTGGCTCTAATTGTTCGGTGAGTCTTTCATGTACTGCCCGCAGTGTGTCGGTGCCTTTAATTAGCCAAACAGATAGTTTCAACAAACCTAGTTTGTAAAACACTGTAATTTGAGAAATAGATCCAATTACATTTTCGACCAGGATCTTAGCAAGAACCTACAATACAGCAATGAGTATTTTCTTCAAAAATCTAATTTTTGCTTGCACTTCCTGGTGGATGAGAATTTCTTTAGGTTTCTACAAAAACTTTTACTCAAACTAAATAAAACGTCTGTCAAAACTCCATTCCTCTTGAAGTTCCAATTTTATTAATTTTTCTCTTTTGGTTGGAATTATCTCTTTAATTATTTTTTTCCTATACGTAATAACTAGTAATAAGTTCTCACGATTTTTCGTTTTATGCCAAAAGTTTCCATCCAACCCTGATGCGTATGGAATTGGCAAAATAGATATAGTAACATCTGATTAGTATCCACAAAATGAGAATCTAGTAAGCGCATATTCTGATCTTATAAGTAATTTTCACTTAACCAAACTGCCAAGTTTACAGTCGTGGAAACTTAAACATGCAGGCAGTAATAAGCCGCCTCGTTTCCCACCAAGAAAGAATTCCTAAGCGCCTTAAGCGCTTTTCACGCTAAACGCCGTATAAAGTGGCATGTGTCCTAAGCTTTTTGCTCGACATCCCTTTGTGCCCCTGTTCCGTTTCCGACCGCTTTTCAGCGCTGCAAACCACCAACGTGAATGCTACTTCACAGACATCGTCCTAATTTTCGCCAACGACCGCTTTGTGTGTCATTTGTGACGTGTTATGCGACGAAAATGACCTAATACCAACCGGGGAAACATTGGAAGGTTAGTTTTTCTTCCTTTTTTGGTTTGGTCTGCGTTTTAGATTTAATTTTGCGGTTTTTTACAACAAATTAGTGGAATTTAATTTTGTACAACAAATTAGTGGATGATTGGGGAATTAACAGTCCTTAATTGTTTTGCTTTTTATATTCTGGTTATTTTTAGTCAATGGGTATTATTGGCTGTAATTTCCTTAAGAACTTTAGGTCACCTTGAAATACGGTCATCATTTTGCCATCATCGTTTAACACAATCTGATATCTCTCTTGTTTAACACTGGCTTCTGTTCACGAATTTGTTTACGTGGTAATCAGTGTACCTATTAAGCCCGGTTTCCACCGCGAGCGGAACGGCCCCATTAATGACTTCGTTTGCAAGCGC
This sequence comes from Athetis lepigone, assembly GCA_033675125.1. Lineage (NCBI taxonomy): Eukaryota > Metazoa > Arthropoda > Insecta > Lepidoptera > Noctuidae > Athetis > Athetis lepigone. Next base: position 14,266,213 of record CM066214.1, read on the forward strand.
AAACTGCATACTTGTATTTCCACCAACAAAATTATAATTCTTAATACATAATTGTTTATTAATGCATTTATTATTAATTATTATTCGACTTTTTGCAGTTTATTTGTTTGACTATTAGTTATTTGCAGTTTGCGCTTGCGAACGAAGTCATTAATGGGTCCGTTCCGCTCGCTGTGGAAACCGGGCTTAATAATATGTCACTTCGCAACATTGCACCTTTAAATTAGTAAAAGATTTTTTTGTAATCAGACCGGCTCTTCTAGCGATTAGAGCGTAATAAAAAAATACGCAGACACTACGGCAAACAAAAGCAACAAAAATAAAAACAACGGGTTTATAAAATCTTAATAAAAATATTAAGATATCCCAACATTAAGAAAATTGAGTTGACCTCTTCACGCGGAACTTCAAAGCACTGTATCGTCGACTTTTTTTGTTTATGACAAAAAAGAAAGAAAACGTATTATATCCATTTTTTTTTTGTATCTAGCTGACAGACGAAATAATTTTTTTTTGCTGTCTTGCTTGCCCATTGAAGATTTTGTTCTATGGGGTTTTGTGCCAAGAAACACACACAACACATGTTGTGTTCGAAGGTTTAAAACTTTGCAAATATTCATAATTTCAGTAGCAATCAGTCAAAAATATCTTTTAGTTAACATAAGATTTGAAAAAATCTTTTATCGTTGTATAGCTCACTAATCGACGATAGCTGTAATATCACCTTACGGCCCACGGGAGCGAAGCAGTGACCAAAGAACACAGGGCATAACTATATAGTTTTTGATAAAGCAAACGCAAAGTTGAGACTGCGACAAGATTTGAACGATTTTAATTACGAGGATTGGATCTCTAATCTCTTCTGTTAATTTCAGTAGAATCCCTTTACCAACAAAATCCCGACTGCCCCATCTCAGTATTTGGGTAAGACCCCCTTTGAATCTGGGCTTCCAAAGGGTTAATTTACATGAATATTTCACCGGAACATGTCCTTTAAACTTCTAAATTGAATTTATTACAATATTTAGTTAGGGACTTGGTTTTGCGGAAACACTTAGGCCCTGCGTAGACGACAGACTATCCGTGACGCACTTTTTAGTCTGTGAAAATAGAACCTATGCAATTATATGCAGTAACGCACACGACGCGCAAAAAGTCTTAGTTCTCTTAGTTCAAACTTTTTGTGCGCCGCAGACTCGATCGCACAAAAAGTGTGCCGTCTGCGCAGGGCCTTAACGTTATGCCCGAAGAGTATAAACTAATGCCCTTACTAATAATCACTGTGTAAAGTTATGCAATGAATAAAGCTTGTGTAACCATACATTTTTTGACGTATAAACCTGTCATAACTTTATGCAGCGTTTATTAGTAAGGCGCTAAGATTTTAGATATCACTACATCGTATAAAAACAACGACGCTTCCCGCTGTTTGTCTCTACGTATACTTTCATCTTTAAAACTACGCAACGGATTTTGTTGCGGTTTCTGTTAATAGTTGGAGTGATTCAAGAGGATATCACTGATATCCCGTGCGTCGGTAAGCACGTAAAGCCGTTGATCTCGGTCTTCATTTTGTTATAGCGATTTGGTCTACCCAAAAGGTCAAGGCCATGCTACAACTTTTGAGTGTCTTCTACTTTCCGAATTTTAGTGTTGTAAGTGTAGTAGTTTCGAGATTTCGTCCTTATTCAGTGCGTCTGTGTTTGATTTTTAATAGGATTTCCACTATCGTTTATTGCCTTGTTCAACATCACATCACCATAACTCTTCACTTACTAGCTAGCAGCGTCTAACAGGTCAGTAGCTAATAGCTCTAGTTTTTTTTAAACCTCAAATTCAAGACTTACCCGGGTTCTTTACAAACACTAGAGATGAGAAATGTATAAGCGATGAACGCGCGTGAACAAAAGCCGCCTCACACATAGAGCGCATCGTAAATGTCATATCCTGACATCATCAAGAAAGTAGGTCGGTGTGGAGCGCATGCATCGCGAACTCCTGTGACCCGGAAATCTTTACTTATTTGCCTGATCAATATTATTTAATGGCGGTTTAAAGCTTCAGGCGGTTTAACTGTATTGTATAATATGGTGCGGATTTTGAAAGCAAACTCTTGACTCTTTCAGCAAACTTATTGTTGACACAATTTCGGATTAGGCGCACAATGCCACATTCGCAAAATGACATGTTGGAATTTCGCAAAAGGTCGTATTCTCAAATTGTTTCGTTCTGAAAAAAAGTCACACATCGCAAAATGCCATCGTATATTGTTCCGATTGTTGTCTTTCTCAAATTGTCTTACTTCGGATTATGTCGAATATGACTTTTGAGATCAAAGAGTAATTTTGAGAAAAGACTTTTTGCAAACATGTAATTTTGCGAATAAGGGAATTGTGCGCCTTATCCGAATTTTCTTCTGTGTTGTGTATTTACAAGCATCTGGGTTCGAAGTGCGTTTGCGGATATCAGTGTGTGTTTTAGAGATTAGATTTCTCGTGTCTCTATCTTTCTATTGTCTGTGTGTTGATTTGTGACTAACATACAGATCCGGATACAACCAGAAACGGAACAACCTGTTGGCCATGCTAAAAAGAATCTTCTGAATTTCAAACCCGAGACACACAACGCAGCAGTAAAACCACTGCGCCAAATATGCCATAAATAAAAACGGCTGTTTAGATCCATTACCACTTCATAGATAGTGTATTGATTGATTGCGTATCGCATCAAAGGACAGAGCGGCCCTGAAATCTGTTCTAATTAATTATATCTAACGTTTCCTCTAGTAATTAAACTTGAGTGCTCTAAGGGAGCATAACTGCTAATATATCACCCGACACCAATGTACATGGTTTCCGATACGATACACGACATGTGTCTATACCAGTCTCCAGTGTGTTGCAAGATTGACCCGGAATAGTAGAAACATGGAGTAATAATAAGGATGTTTTTTTAACAGCTACCATACGACAGACGGTGTGTTTTGCTATTTGGCCATTAAAGGGCACTTTTAATGTCATTACGGGGGGTAATGTAAAAAAATAATTCAGCTAACAACCAGTTCCATTTGACATATACAATGACGTATTTAAATAATTAAATTATTGAGAGAGACAATTTAACAATTGTGGGTTAGGTAGGTAGTTGGCAAACCAAGATCAATTGTTTTGATTACATAGTTACATATGCAGTCTTAGTAAAATGCATTTTTTCCTTACAAAAGTCGTTACTCCACTGTAAGAATGTTTCTTGTGTCGGGGTTTGTTTACAAACATAAACAAAACAAATCTTTTTCCTGTACCACGTGTATCATTCTGTTAGGATTTGGGATTACTAAGATTCATTGTATTAGTGATCGGTATGGTTAGAGATATTTGAACACTCCATTTATTGATTCACAAGTGTCTTCCATGACCATCATTGGATTCGATTTATACAACGCAACGTATATATAAACTATGTGTATTGCTTTGAACTGTGCTCATCCTATGAAGCGACCGAGCGAGCGAGCTAGCTATCCTGTGGTCTGGCGAAATGTCAATTTGACAACTGTCATTAATGTCAGGTGTCATAACTGACCCTTATGATCAATGTCATTTTATTGTTTTATCTGTGCTACGGTTGTGGTTCACTCAACTGCATGGCCAGGTCGACAAACCATACCAATCGCTAGATGAAGGGCTATGCAATTACGAGCTTAATTTAGGGCACAGGTCATCGCCACTGGGCAGCTAATCTTGCTAATTTCATCAGTGACGGACTAATCTCCGCTCTTATCTTAATTAGGCTGACCTTGGCAGTATTTGTCAAGTCTTAAAACCGTTGTTTTTTACGCCGTTTTCGGCTTCTGCAAACAAGAGTAGATTTACGGCAATTTCTAGGTTTAATTTATGGATTTATACTCACGGTTTTATATTTTTAATTAATATATTTGGATACTGCTCTGCTTCCATTAGTTATCAGATGATGCTGATATTATATACTCAACTTCTTCGATAAATGAACTACATAAACGAGATTTTTTCACAATGGCAGCATCGGCTATTGAATAAACTTTTCAGCTTTATAATATAAATAGAGCTATATGTCTTAAGACAGCTGAAAACCTGAGGGAGTTCCGTGCGGTTGATTTAATGCCGAGATTTAGTGTTTTGGCATTTGGCAGTCTTTGGAGATCCTGAAATTCCAAATATGGTTATTTACATTATAAGATTGTTATTAAAATCGTTTTAAAAGTAATGCTGGTGAACTCACCACACTGGATGTACCAATTAAGTATGTCACGTTTGTACGTCTGTTAAGATTTTCATTACAAAAGAAAAAAACATAAAACAGAAAACCATCAAACTTTAAGACAACAAGAATCGGATCCATTTTGCAGTAAAAGTTTAGATCAAGACTTTTCTATTTTCTGTTTCCGAATTGAAAGTTTGGGACAAATAAACGTGACCTCCAGATATTTGTCCCGAATCGGGATGTTTTAGCGAGAAAACAATCCAACACAAATATAACTAAAACCTTGACACACTTCTTAATCACATCGCTCTAAATATAGCTTTTAATTTTGCTTTATGATCTTCGTTTAAGAATAACAATAAAAAGCAAGCTGCCATCGCCATCTTGGTATAAGAAAAATGGCGTAACATTATAAAATATTGTTGGTATAAATATGACGCGATTCTTTTATCATATTTTATGGTTTTCTTTAAGAATGTATTTTATGTCATACTTACATGAGGTAATTTTTTAGGTAGATCCCTGTGCGTAAATCTAGATTTCTAGTTTTGTTCTTTCTTCTCATATTTTACAGTCATAGTCATGATATTTAGAAGAGGGGATATTTATTTATTTAATTTATCGGTTGTGGTTTGAATAGGCGTTACGTTTACATTTTTTGCTTATTATAAAATAAGCAAAAAATGTAAACGTAACGTATATTTGACCAATTTACAAAGTAAATATTATTATTTTATCATAAATTATGAAAAGGATAAATCCGGAATTAATGGGGGAGGTTTTTGCCCAGCAGGGAGGCATGAAGGGCTTTAATGTAAAAAAAAACAAATGTCAAGGTGGTCTTAATATGAGTCTCTTGTATCGCACTACAGGTGGCCAAGTCTGAATAAAATAAATTACGTCTGAATTCAAGTTCAAATCATCTCCACGGCAATCAACTACAAATACTTGCCAATTTGTGTTTAAATTAGAAAGTTTCAAAATACTTTTTTCATGTTCTAAATGAATATCACATTAACTATGTCATTTTAGATTTTCTATAGACGTCAATTTTATTACACTGATAAATAAAATTAACTATGTTTTTTAGATTTTTCATAGACATACTATTAGACGTAAATTTTATTTAACTGATAAAATACTTGGAGCTGTAACTTGTCTCGAAATTCGTCCTTCAAAAGTACTAAACCAGTGGCCTGCATTTTATACAAGCCGAAAAACCAAAACAGTTGAACTTATAAGACACTTTGGCATATCAAGTTGTATACAAACACAAAAACTACAAAAATACAATACTAAAAACAATAACACTGTAAATAGTAACTAAACCTGTGAGGCTTGACCTAATTATTCCTGAAGCAAACATTCCCTAAAGTTTGTAGAACAGCGTTTCAGGGCAAGCTTCTATCTCCTTTTGTCTCTGTATTAAATAACAAACAAACAAACTCGTGAAAACGAAATTGTTGTAAAAATTCCTTGTCAGTATTTGTTTCAGTCACTGCTATCGACTTCAGCGCGAATTTTTATAAGTCATTTCCTTTTATATCAAAGAAAAAGGTTGCCCATATCGAGTCTTGCTGTCAATATAAATTATCCAGCACCACCTCTTATGAAAGCAAATTTTCGGGTTCCTACGACCCATCCGCTTGGTTTCCTCGCTAAATCAGCACTTTTACCTATCATGGGAATGAACACCAAAAGTATTTTGCACTGGGAAATCGTCCAAATATTCCACCACGTTTCTCTCATTTTCTATAGCTCTTACTAATAAAAGTTATGCAGATATCCGAAGGTGGGCTTTGGATGGCTTATTGCCATTGCCATCCAAATAAAATAAAATAAAATTATGTCTTACCCTTCCCCTATCAAAAATCATGCAGTTAACCTATAGTAAAAATTTACACCTCGTTGCCTACTACCGTATATCAACAAACAATCGCCAACTTCCGCTATCTGCATATAAACATCTTCGATCCTAAACAAATCGTATAGCATACCCATAGACAAGTAATGATAGCCCTTTGTATTCCCCACCCCACATGGAGGAAGCGTGATGGTGCATAACCGCCATAGATTATATCCATACGTATGATATAGCCACCCTAACGGAACTTTTTTCCTAATTTACTAAAGAGAGCTGTGGAGTCGAAAGAAAAAGATATATTGCACTGGAAAATCGTTTTGGATTCTTACTTCAGTTTCCCGGATCTTGAGAAAATATTCAGGTTGTTGTATAGGGTTGCCAGAATTTTATACGCATCGCGATAAATTCATTGAAGAATATTTTAAAACACAATTTTTAAATTCTGCAAATACACGTGATAATGATAATACTAGTATTTACCAAATCGTACAAAAGTAAATAGAAGCTCTAAATATTACTTTTATATCAAGCAACAGTTATTACGTACCCACACGTGTCTCGGGGTTGTGTATGTTCCATAGGTAACTCTAAAGTAAAATACAAAATAATCAAGTTTGTTTTCTAATTATATCCATTTATCCTCCCTTTTCGATGATCTTCGTTTTCTTTTAAAACTAAAAGCCAAATCAATCAACTGTCTAAAACAAAGCTTTTACTTTATAATCACTTTCAATATTATTCCGTTTCTGAATACTATTAACACCCACAATATTAAGTGCAAATGGTACCCAGTAGTAACATAAATTGTCTCGATCTGAGGTGGGTTCCGAGATCTCAATCCCCTCTTTATCTTACAGCGCGTTAAGTGCTTTTAACACTAATAAGCCTAAAGGTTTTAGATACAAGCAGTTTCATTGAAAGATAAGATTAAGTACTTCAAATGAATTTACCAAGTTGACCGCCAATTTTTTCTTGCGAGCAATTTTATTGAAACACGCTTTTAATTTTACCTAAGCACTTTCTCGACATGAATCCAGGAAGTGAGTCAGACGAATTAAAGTCAATTAAACGATCGATGGTGCAGGGGAGAGCACCAGTCTGGCATAAGGACACCACCCCTCCCCGCGCGTGCCAGTGCCAGGGGATGGCGGGACCCCTCCACGATTCACCCAAACAAACTTACCCTTGCGAACCCCTTGTTATTCTTTTACTTTCCCAGAAAATCGTCGCCGTCTACATTCGGTCGTAGCTTGCAATTTATAATTTATCGCCAGCCAGAACTGTTATTGGCTGCGAACTATCATTGGCGCAAAATGTTTATGACGCCTATCTATTCAAGTATTTTATTTATTATTAGCAAACCGCTCAAACGTTTGTCTTTGCTGATAACGGCTTCACAGCTGATTAATGTTTACTTCCATATATGAATAATATATTATTCGGTACTGTTTATAATATTACGCGTTTTGTTATCGCGGCATAGTCCATTTGTTTACTGTTCCATAGAGTGACGCGATCGCGACCCCCGACCTCCTCGACTTGTGAAATCGTCGTAATAACTACAGGGCTGCTACAATGTAATACGAGTGTGCGTCATTACGCTGCGCTCTTAGTGCCGCTTCCGGTAACTACCGTTACTCCATTACGAGAGTGCTCGAGTCACAGACGCAATCCGCTATTGAGACACGCTCTCGTGTGTAGGAGGAGTTATTGTATTGCAGAAACAATCCATGTGAACATTATGTAAATGGTATATGTTCTGACGTGGCAGCCCTAGCCGAGGTTGTATAGAGCGGCTGGGGCGCGAGCGGGGTGCGGCGGACGTGCGCGCGCATTGGCGGCGCCATCAGTGGCGAGTCGCGGCTGAGACCGGCGCGTGGCAGTCCGGCCGCCCCCGCAGCTCGCTCCGGTCCCGGCGCTGCCGGGCCTCCGCTCGGATGCCGCTGCCGGCCGCCGCCTGCGATGGTCCATGCCGGGCCGGCCGCGCGCGCGCCCTCTCGCGCGATGTTCGCCGCTGCTGAGAGCAAACCGCGTCGCGCCGTCTCGCCGCTCGGAATCCCAAAGTCTCCGTCGTTCCACTCGGGCCTCGATCTCGTCGCCAGCCAAGCGGCCACCAAGCGCTCCGAGAGCGTGTCGGACGTCGCGCGCGCTTTTCGGTTTGCGCTGTTCGCTGGCTCCGGCATGGAGGGCCAGGGCCCGCAGCAGAAAGCGCCCTCGCCGCCGGACGCGCGCAGCCCGCCGCCCCCCGCCGCAGCCGCCATCTCGCCCGAGCGCCCTCAGATACCAAATGCCGATAAGGAAAGCTTGATGGTGCAGCTTCCCCCGCTGAAAGGTTCGTCGGTAGTATCGATGAGGCTCTTATCTCTGTTTATAAACCATCTCTAAATGTTTTGCTAATTTGTGGTATATGCCTAGTTACTGAAGTGAACATACTGAAGAAAACGTTTTCCATACACTATCATGTACGACGCAGATAAACTACGCTGTAGTAGCGATAACTACATAGTAGTCGCCCACGACTCGTCATTGGCAGCCTTGAAGAGTCTAATCAGACTCGCTACTATGCGGCTGAATCACTGAAAGTAATGATTGACTATCTTATGCGTACATGTGGTATAGACGTGGGGGAAATGGCGAAAACGCCGCAGAAATAATATCGACCCATCGGCGACCAGCGGTCGGCCCCGTGCTGTATATGTATGCCATGGTGAATGTATTGCGACATGCTTGCGCCCTGCACCGCAGTATCCTCCAACAACCCTCAGCACACAACATAGGGACACGGTGAACTGCTACCGAACGGCCGTTTTGTTATCGACGTTTACTTTGCTAATGAGCGAAATTAGCACGACGAGGTCATTTGCCTCTTGCGAGCCGTTTATGCTCATCAACATAACTATAAATAATTTGTTTATAAACTGTTCAAGGGACTTTGATATTAATAAAGCGCTACCTAATGTTCTTGCCTTTTGGAAACTTGTTTGTTTATATGCAAGCTGAGGTGCGGCATTTAACAGCATTTTTTACCACTCACGGTTGTAAAATTTCTCCAACATAATCTCATAAACAAATCGTAATGGACTGGCTTGTTTCGTTAAAGTTAGTACAAGTTTTGCTTGTGAACTGCGATGAAAACCGCCCACTAGCATTAAAAATAAGTAAGTTCAATATTAGCCTGTTGACACACGTGACCTCATGCTGATATCGTGTCTGTAACCCTGAAAAATGCTAAGATAAACTAACATTACAAGTTCCGTGGAATATAAACAACACTTTTACGAAAGTAGCCTCGTTTTCTTTTATTTTGGAGCTAATTAGTGCGGATTTGAATATTCATAATTTCGTCTTAAGATTTTTAATCTAATTTAATACAAATGTCTAAGCCGTCTCTAATCAACTCGAATTCTCTAAATTATTCTACTCATCTTTTCGGATTACTACTGAAAGACTTCCTCATGGCTCTCCTAACTTCTCAAATAAAACCCTCTGGATTACGAGTAAAACGCGGTTAATTTGGGGGTCTCACACTGCGGCGAAATTGGGCGATGAACGAAAAAAAAATCGAGGTTTTTATTACCATTTCTCTTGAACCTCGCTCCAAGTTTTCGTCAGCTATTTAAAATGTCCCCTTTTGTTTCTTGGGGACACGCATTTGGGACATAACTCACCGGCCCCCTTGGAAGGGTGTCTGGTACGGGTGACAAATTTATTACGAAGCGTAGCACAGAATTGTTGGCAAAACTGACTCTTTGCTTAAACTGTTGCCCTTTTTCCTTGAATATTGAGCCGTAAATCTTTGAATGCTTTACTCAGACCCGCAAGTAAGTGGCGCCTTCGTTTTGTGTTTATCTTAGCATTTTTAGGCTTACTGCCGGATTCCTTGCTATGTTCCTAAGCTATTACAATCATTCTTTGGTTAAATTCTTAGACTTTTTAACACCAAAAGGAAAGAAGTATTGTGGTGTTATTGTGGTTGTTATTGGTAAATGGTATGCTAGACATAATTATTCAACATCTTCATCCAGGCAAGGCTGATATATATATTTACTAGCTTTTGCCCGCGGCTTCGCTCGCGTAGAATTTGGTCTGCCACATTAATTTACGTGGCCTTTTTTTTAATACTTATATTTTTTTTATGTAACTTCACATCGTATAGTCATCCCAGATTTCTAACTTCAAAATTAGTTTCCATACTATCTTTGAACTCCTATACATAATATTTAGAGGGAAACTCTTGAGGGTGGAATTATCTGAATTCCTTTCTAAGTGCTCAATATTTTAAATTTTAAGCTATAATAGAACTCTGCAACTTTCAAAATGCAGTGGTTTCTTCATCAATCTTTACCTGTATGGTGTGTTTATAAAAAGCAGCCCTATGTTCTTCCTCGGGCTTGAGATTATCCTATCCAGCACAAACGGATTACTAAACACTGACTAATAAACAGGTCGGACCAATGTTACTTGCATTTAATCACTACCTAGTATAATACAAAGTAGCTTTCTTTGCCCCTATGTAAGCTTAAATTTTTAAAACTACGGAACGGATTTTGATGCGGTTTTGTTAATAGATTTTGTAATAAGTAAAGAATTAATATGTATGTAATTGGAATAGGTGAACATCTGTGTTAAATTATCTGTGTTTTTACTGCAATATACTCCCGTATACTATGTTATTTATTTTTTTATTCAGCGTAAATATGTACCTAGATTTTGGGATTTAGATACATGTGAGAATGGGAAAAACAGGGCGTGCCTTAATGTATCCCCGCTACCTTCAAAGTTTGCCTTTGCGATTTATTAATAGTCATAGAAAATGCAACTTTAAGTGGGAACTGTAAACATTGAAATTAAAGGGTAAGTTATTGGGTATTATTGGGATGCGTGAAATAGGAACATTTTCACCCTTAGCTTCTCCAGTTACAATTGGTGCCCTGTTCAATGACTCGCAATCTAGTGCCATTACATAGTCTCGTTGAAAGGTTAATTCGAGCTTATGTGATGGCACCCCGGATAGCTCTAAAGAGTTAAGAAACTCCCTGGGGTAGCTCGTACAGTCTTCAGATGACATGACTGTGTCGATGGATGGAGTTGGGTTGTTGTATCGCTGGTTACTTGGCCCAAGATAATTTTATTGATTTTCGCAACTGTCTCATTTCTTGGTGCTAGTATAGTTCTTTGTTCTTTCACATAGCCAACTTTCATCGTGGATGTTCTGTTGCTTGCCATTAAGCGCTCCGTTCAAGTCAATCATATCGTGATAACTTTTAAACTATTCTGCCAAATTACTTAGTGTGAAAGACAAAGTTTATCTTCATTATATACTTAATGTGAGAAATGTATTCATTTTGATAAGAGTTTGATAATTATATACTAATATGTGCATTGTAGAATAGAAACCAAATTAAATTAAATTTATGGTTCACAATTTTGGTCGTACTGGCTTGTACATAAGAGGTAGATATATGCTATTGCGGACTTTTATTTAGATCTATTTAAGACAAACAATCCTGCGGTACATCATTTTTATGTAACTCTATTGGATTAGGCAGCGCACGCCAAGATAGCTCTCAGATGGAAGATTTTTTTCCGACTTAATTGACACTTATCGTTACATTATAATCAAAATTACATAAAATCATTATAAATTGTAGCCTATGTGTTACTTAGATAAATAACCTAAATTACTGTAAAGTTTCATCCAAATCCGTCCAGTAGTTTTTTCGTGAAAGAGTAACAAACATACATACACACACACATACATCCATCCTCACAAACTTTCGCATTTATAATGTAGGAAGTAGGATAGGATATGCCTTCTTAAAAAACTTTATAAAAATATTAATTTATCCGGCTTATTTGACTAGAGAAAATCGGATTATTCGTTAGGAAATGCTAACGAATAATCCGGCTTTTATTTCTCTAAACCGATATAAGTATACGAACGGAACGAGACCAAAAAGAAAACATTTTTGCTTGATATGCTGGCGTCTGTATATTATGATACAATTTTCCGTATCCATCAGGAAATCATTTTTCAGGACATTCTAACAAAGTAAACAAATCAAAATAATGTCAACTGATAGTAAAGTTTAAAATTGAGTTTTGATACATTCTTAGGCCCGTATTAATAGACGTCACTCAATTCTGAGACGCTCTCAAATCTCCCGCTGTTCTTGTCATTCTAAAGGTAAAAAAATAAGGACAGCAATAGACTTGAGAGCGTCTCAGAACTGAGTGACGTCTATTAATACGGGCCTTAGAGTGAGTGAACTGTCCCCTTTTTTGGGATGGGAAATCATCAAATACAATTCCACGTTCCTTCTTAGTCCTTTCTGTCCGGGGCCGCGGTATCTGTAAAATGCCCCTTTGCTTTAATTCCTAGTGCAATATTAATTTACTTGTTCCCAAAACCTGACAAACTAATTTGACAGCAAATTATTCCACGCTTCAAAGTTTGACTCGTACCGAATTACAGAGTAATGTGTTGTGAATTTGAAACGCGGCGAACTTTGTGCCAGGACAGGACTCAAAGCGAAACGCAACTATTTCTCTTTCATCACGTAACAAGCTGTTGCTGTAACAACATGTTACAAGTTACACGTTGCTACTGACTCAACCGTGTACGAACTAGAACTTTTAATGTATTTTGAGCTTTGTTTTTTGAAGCATCACTTTTCTATTCCAGCTGAATGTTTTTCATTTACATAAACTGTATGTTACTTACCAATATATTAGAATATTTTAGATGTAAACGGCTATATCGTAATTATTTAAATCAGGCTAACACATTAAAATGATCCGTCGTGTAATATTCGACATTCACTGGTTGAAACTAATGAATATTCAAAATGTCTACATATAGACTCGTTATCATTATCATTTTAGCTGAAAAAGATCTACCATGTATCTTTGTACCTTCCCTTTGGACAACACGACATAAAAACTACTCCCAAAGGAAAATACCAAAATCATTCGCTTCAGCAGTCAGTCAATAATCTTATCCTTTTCTTCTCCCATCAGATGCACCAGCGGCGGAGCGAGAACAGCTCTTCGTGCAGAAGCTGCAGCAATGCTGCCTGCTGTTCGACTTCGCCGACGAGCCCCTATCAGACCTCAAGTGGAAGGAGGTCAAGAGGGCAGCCCTCCTCGAGATGGTGGAGTATGTCACGTCACAGAGAGGCGTCATCACTGAGCCTATATACCCGGAGGCGGTTAATATGGTGAGTAATCTACTATATAAGAATAAGTCGGGTTTTCCTTCCTGACGCTATAACTCCAGAACGCACGAACCGATTTCCACGGTTTTGCATTCGTTGGAAAGGTCTCGGGCTCCGTGAGGTTTATAGCAAAGAAAATTCAGGAAAAATCCACGCGGACGAAGTCGCGGGCAAGGCTAGTATATATATAAATAACCGTTGAAAACTCACATATACTGATTCCAAACTCAGCAGAGCTTGTAGTATGGTAACCAGACAATTGACAAACATGCTTATATATTAACATATTTTAAATAAATTATATCCAAACACAGAACAAATAATTATACCATGGTCATCACACAAAGTTTGTCCTGAGTGGGAATCGATCCACGACCTCCAGTTTAGCAGTCAGGCTCACTATCCACTAGACCAACACAGGCCCTTTAAAGTCAAAGAATGGAGTGTGATCCTAATATTAAAAATATCCTGTAAAAATACAGTCGTTAAAGTAGTTTAAGCTTCCCTGGACCCTGAAAGAATTAAAAGTGGTCCACGATGTCGTCATGTAATTATGTAAAAGGAATCTGCTAAGTAAAGTTTCATACTGACAGATAATTAATATTGCCACCAAACTGTCGGTGGTCTATGATAAGACAATTTAGTAAAAGGGTCTCTTAACACTAATAATTAAGAACCACTATTATAAAACGGCCGTCACACTTGAACGTAACCTTCTTTTAAGTAACCGTCTGGAGGATAGTGTAACGACATAGTTATATCTGGCCACTAATTGAGATACATAGTTGACCATGTAGCTTTGTTTTTGACATATTTCTTTGTATATATTTTCTCAAAAGAGAAATTCACACCTGTAAATAAATTTCTTCTACACAAGTCCACAATAACACCACACTAGAAAAAATAAGCACCTAAATCCTAAGAAGAACTCTAAAGTATCTGCTTAAAATTTTCAATTAACTCTTGAACCTTAAAGTCTTTAGGTAAAAAGCATTTCCACAATGTCTGTAATGCCTTTGATACTGATAACGCGTGCCACAGCTCCTTACCGTGCACGGCAAGATTCCAGATTGGCTCCTTAGTGCCAAGATAAGGCGCTTCAGATATTCTAAGGGACATTCTCTTATCTAAGACACTGTCTCGCCCTGTTTGCTTTCTCGATAGATTTTTGTCCTGTTTTAATAGTATACCTTTCGTATTCATTTTAATAAACGGTGCATTTTTAAAGATTCGCTTTGTTATACCTATCTTTAGTATCGAAGGAGGGAGAGAAAGATCTAAGTAAATATATGGATGATAGGAAAGAAAAGTACGCAGTGTATAGTGGTTGGAAAAACGAAATTAACGATTGTTGAGTCGACTCTAGTTAACATGGAACTAGGGGAGAGGTGAAGATTGTTATAACTTTATTCTGTACTAGCTTTTGCCCGCGGCTTCGCTCGCGTTAAAAAGAGACAAAAACGAGCCTATGTTACTCTCCATCCCTTCAACTATCTTCAATTGAAAAAATCACGTCAATTCGTTGCTCCGTTTTGCCGTGAAAGAAAGACAAACAGACAGACAGACAGACACACTTTCCCATTTATAATATTAGTATGGATGGATATTATTTAAGTTCATAAACATATATTTTCTTAAAATTGCGCTCACATTTTCTATTAACCACTTCACATAACTGCGCGCCTAGTACTTTTGATTGATTTAAGTACTAAGTATATCTCAGTATTTTAAATTTTCTCACATTATCACTTCACATTACTGCACTCCTAGTACTATTGTTCTCTTAAGTTTTTAATCTTTAATTGAATTTAGAATTAAGTATAGGGGAAAATGATTCATCTTTTATAATTATGTTCTCGTCGATTTTTCATTATTTTAAAGATGTATTCTGCTATTCGGGGCGGGGAAAAATCCAACGAACCAAAAACCATGAAAATTGGTCTAGCCGATCTCGAGTTATAAATTTTGTAACAAACCCGACTTTGTTTTATATATACAATGTGTCCGGGCATGGACTAGCGATATTCTAAACACTTAAATATAAGCTATATTAAAGTACAATTACACTCTAAGCGTTGGTCCAAATCACTTCCCTGCTATGGGGCAGCCATTTTGTTTTTTTGTTGAACTGAGCACTGAGCACTGACTGCGGCGAAAAAGCTGGGCATCCTTAACAAGGTTAAGCGGTATTTCACGCCGGGACAGCTTCTAACGCTTTATAAAGCTCAAGTCCGATCGTGTATGGAGTATTGCTGTCACCTATGGGATGGCTCAGCCAAATACCAACTGGCCGCATTGGACTCGGTAGAACGCAGAGCCAGGAGGTTGATTGGCGACAAGAAGCTGGTGGCCCAACTACAACCTCTAGCCCATCGGCGTAAAGTTGCCTGTCTGGCGGTGTTTTACAGATTGCACTTCGGTGAGTGTGCTCATGAGCTACACGAGCTCATTCCCCCGTCTCCGTTTTTCCACCGGACATCTAGACGTACGGCGGGATACCACCCTTTCTTGGTCGATATTCCTCGTATCCGCACGCAGCGTTTCTCGAATTCCTTCATTATGCGCACCGCAAAAGAATGGAATTCCCTGCCGGCGTCTGTGTTCCCAAATGCATATAACCCGGATATATTCAAGAGACGAGTGCATAGGCATCTTTTGGGTGAGCTCGCTCCATCGTAGGCCCCGTCTATGCTCTCGGGCTAGTCTGGGACCAAGAGCAAGACCATATATGTAACAAAAAAAAAAAAAAGAACTATTCCATATGAAAATACAAATAAAATCATATCTCTCTAAGTTTTGGTGATACTGAGATAAAAATAGGCTTATTTGAAAGGCAACCATATTATCTACCGTTAACATTACAAAACAACGTGTTCCCAATTCCATAACTTTTGAAAAAAAATGTGAAAGTCGAAAAAATAAATGAAAAACAAACGCAACATAACATACGTCGATAAAAGTTTGGCGACTCGGTGTAGGCCTATTAGGGTACCTTCGTCGATATTCATGTACAGCCGGATTTGCACGTCCATTGCAAAAGCCATACACGAAGTGTATGTCAGCAATATTTTGCGTTGAATATTGACGGTTAGCCATTTTTATCACACTTAAAGATGAACTTTGACACAGCACGTAAACAGTACGGTAAGTAAAAGTAGCGATCACAACGCAGGGCGAGGGACAACTAACCCAACTAATAATTTGTCCCTAAAACTGTGATTTTGTTCCAGGTAGTTGACTAATTATGTTCCATCTCACTCACTAACGGTAGTAACGAGCAGTATTTCTGGCCTGTTCCCAGATGGAAAACAATAAACGCCATAAATGTTACGGTAGCGTTTAACAAAGGCATTTTCTAATTGCGCATACGCTATGTTCAAACAACAATAATTCTTAAAGTAATTGACATACAGTTGTAAATTTTGTTTTGTATTGTAGCTTATCTCAAAATCTGTCGATCTAGCAAAAAAACAATAAAAGTTGTCGGGGGTGTTTTTGTAGTAATTAACCATTATTGTTTGAATTGCATAATTTTTTATTTATTTTTTCGACTTTCACATTTTTTTTCAAAAGTTATGGAATTGGGAACACATTGTTTTGTAATGTTAACGGTAGATAATATGGTTGCCTTTCAAATAAGCCTATTTTTATCTCAGTATCACCAAAACTTAGAGAGATATGATTTTATTTGTATTTTCATATGGAATAGTTCAACAAAAAAAACAAAATGGCTGCCCCGTAGCAGGGAAGTGATTTCGACCCTCGCTTAGAGTGTAATTGTACTTTAATATAGCTTATATTTAAGTGTTTATAATATCGCTAGTCCATGCCCGGACACACTGTATAGATTAAATTATTTTAATCCTTATCTTATTACCTAGTAGAAACGACGATCACTCAATGATAAACATACCTTCACAGCACAGTGAACTCTAAACCCTAATTTATATCATTGTTAGAATGTTCAATAGAAACTCCTTAATTTCGAGTCAATCACGCAACAATGATCATTGTGAGTCCCTTCGCTCTCGCTTCAAGTAACTCGAATTGTTTCCAAAGATCGAGAATGTCCCGGCCACCCCTCAAAATAGCTACATTCATTTACTTTCAACTTTTTCACCACCCTACATTTTTCTTTGAAGAGTATTGCAGGCTTCTCACTGTTAAACTCAGTGAACAAAGGAACATTGTTTGTGGAACTTTTTTGGGTTCCGTCCACGTGAAACAAAGGACTGCATATCGATTAATTTTGTCTGTTTGTCGCAGAATGTGACCTTGTGTTCGCTACAAGTAATAGTTTGTGATGGATTGAATATTGGTTCCAACTTCTAGCCAGTGGAACTATCTATTAAAATAGTTTTCAATTTATCAACTGTCAACAGACTTGAGGCAAGGTTCGTACAGATCGAATTGATTTCATATGAATTGGACCCCTATAAATAGCTGAAAATTGTTAGTTGATATCTTAGTTATGTGAGGTCTTTGTATTCTTGACTGGGCAGAGTGCCTCTACAGATACTCCTCATCCTTTCTATCTTCCACCTTATTTTGGTTGCAAGGTGAATCACAAAAAAAAAATGTTTAAAATTCTGTAACATTCAAAAAAGTTATGCCTGTTTGGTACTGGCTGCCATTTTCACGTTCTTGTGTGATATCAAGCACACCACACACCGACAAAAGTCACCACATCAATTATTAGTGAAGGTCTCCAAGGCGCCGAACAAACGGAAGGCCAAGGTTTTGTTTCAAGAATTTATTAATGGAGCCCAACTTCCGATCGTCTTGTGTCTGCCGGTGGAAGTTCTGGGTTAATATTGTATGACAGAGGTGTAGGTGATAGTGCATTTTTATAAGTAAACAAAATTGACAAGACAACAGAAATACGGAAGGAGTTTTAGCAACTTTCTTGGAAAAACGAAAAAGAATGTGTACAGTGTAAATGAAAACTAAAGACATTACCTACAGTTTTGTTGAGTTGTGGACAATTGTCGGTTGAATTGTTCAAATCTTAGGTTAAATAGTAAGACGGTTTATGAGGTGACTAGAATGCACGGAATATAGAAGTAATGCATAGCATAGAAGTAATGTTGATTATCTGAGCTTATTTGTAACCCGTAGGACATAAAAGGAAGTCAGAAAGTAGCACCTATAGCTGTATAATAGCTATAGCGTACATAAAAGTTAAAACATAATAGGTAGGTAGTTTGTTTTAGAGTCAAAGAAAAGATAAAGATAATTATGTGAAAAATGACATGAAGAAAATCTGTCTCTGATAGCATGAAGGTTGACAATGAAAAATGTAGAACATTTGTTGCGTCCCAAACCCCAAGTAAAACGGAACAAGAGCGGGAAATCTACTACATTTTTTTTTTCAAATTAAACTTGAATATTGACATAGATAATCACAACAAAAACACCTTCATTCTTCACCTGTTTTAAAAATTTTTTACTTCATCACGACCAGTAGAGTGCCGAGAATTGATCGTTTGTGACCTGTCCAAAGATATTTATGACGTGGCTTACACCTTTTCCTGACAGAGAGTCGAACCTAGGCCCTCTGGCTTAGCAGTTAGGGTCACTAATCACTAGGCCCGTCAAAATAATCATACCAATGCTGACATATAAAAAAATATGTATTGATTATTTATTTAATTGTGAAAAATCTATCAGGCTTGTCCTAGTTTTGACCCCTAGACACGCCTCTAATGACGGCATATGTTTACCAAATAAGATAAACAAAGAAAAAATGTACTGTAATCTACATTGATTCACTATATCAATTAATTTATGTATCCAATTCACGGGCAAGGACAATAGCGACTCAATATTGAATGGGTTTTGATTGCCTATTGACAATATTGTCTGTGGACTCACAATGAACATGTACAGATGCAAAACGAACTTCAACTTCAACTTTTATAATTATGATGGCAATCCACCGAATTTTCGGTGATTTCTGCCAATGTCCAGTTTGAAAATAATATTATAAGTAAATAGTGACAATTGTACGGTTATTAAATTATAGTGTGGAGATCATACACGTGTTCTTATAACCAAGAACACGAGATGACTCCTGCAAAACGAAGAGTTTGCTATGGTGGAGGTTTAGTTACATCTTAATTATGCATACTTAATTAATATTGGACTTACAAATCAATAAAATAACATATTTTGTTCGTCTGCGCTAATTTTCGGAATGGCAGTATATATTTTGACGGCACTTCACTGCACAGTGATGTTAAAAAGATTACCTATATAAAGTTATTCCAGAAGACGAATAAAATTATGGTTTCTCGCAAAAATTAAATAAAAACATTTTTTTGTTGTTTAATTCCACGCGGACAAATAGCAGGTAATAACTAGTAAATAAGAAAATAAAAACAACGTTATTCTAACATCTTATTATTTTCTTTATTGTAGTAACTTTAACCATTTATCAAATACTTAAATAATTTTCTTTTTCGTTTGTGTTTTGAATAACGACTGTCTTTTGTCTCCGAAAGTATTTTTTTTTTTGTTATATAAGGGTTCTGGTATTAAACATTAAAAGCAGGCGCGTCCCGATGTTATTAATATTGCGTATTTGACATTTTAATAGCTTCAATATTGTATATAGAATAACTGAAGGTCTTTTCATGTTATTTTTTTTTTTTTTTTCCTTTGAGCGTTAACTCCTTGTTTCTCTAGACGCTAAAGTCATTAGATAATGTCCTTTAATGTGTCTGGATATCTAACGTGTCTTTCTTATGATGTCCCAAATGTTTAAAAGATGTAAAATATTTAACTTTTCTGGATCTTTTATGTCCTATACTGTTCTGATAAGTAGGAAACTAGAAACTAGGGGTCAGTATAATTAATAGTTGTAATGGTTATGGATCGCCCCATCTGGCTGAGGGGCGTCCCAAAATATCAGTGTTATGATAACTCCTACAAACCTGAAACTGATTAATTCGCCCTTGCTTGCTGTGCCTGCAGCCAGAACTAATCTGCTGGCAAAATGTCCTTTTATTAGAGCCATGCGGGTGCTGAATGAAGTTCATGAGAGGGTTGATGTATTGTGGTGCAACTTGAGTGAATTCGCAAAGATTACGCTACATGTAATATTTTATATATTTTTTCTCTATCTATAATTTTTTATCTCACTCTCTCTCTACTGTTTATATTTTGTATTTATGTATTTATTATAATAATTCTTTTTTTTTTCTCTTTTAGCTTTATTATGTTTGCACCTACCATGTTTTGTCTCTGCGTCACCTTAAGGTAGACTGGTAGAAAATGCCTAAGGCATTAAGTCCGCCATTGTGCAATGTTTTTCTTTGTGCATAAAGTTTTAATAAATAAATAATATGTTACTTTGATGTAGGTTAAAACTTAACCTACTTAAACTAACCTACTTAAAATTATTAACTTTAACCGTTAAGTACTTTGATAGTGCTTAACGGTTAAAGTTAATAATTTTATAAGATATAGACTAAGGATTTAACATGTGAGGCCCCGCTATCGTATTGGATCGTTGATCTGTAATGGTTGTTGTAGGTAAGATATTATAAATAAATTCTTCTATTTTGTCAACAGTTCGCGATAAACTTATTCCGGACACTACCGCCATCCTCAAACCCGAACGGTGCGGAGTTTGACCCTGAGGAGGACGAACCCACGCTGGAAGCGGCCTGGCCGCACCTTCAGCTGGTCTACGAGCTGTTCCTACGGCTGCTGGAGTCGCCAGACTTCCAGCCCAACATCGCCAAGAAGTATATCGACCAGAAGTTTGTTTTACAGGTGTGTATGGACTTTGGTGGTGTATTTTACATGTTGGATAGTTTTCCTTTTATAGTGGACACAAGTGTATTTGCCGAGCCTAGTAAATTTTCATAGAACGGGAGTCCGTGTCTACTCATTGAGACAGTGGTTGGGGGTAGAACTGTTCTAGATCCACCCCTAATGTGGAGCAATTCGCTTTGGTGGTCGGCGATTGCAACTAACGGAGTGCAGCTGTGTCTGCTTCTCGAGATAGAAATTACTGAGGATTTAGCCTGAAGTTTCGAAGTTGGTGGTGTGCCAAGCCGATGGGAATGTCGGGGTGCCGTCCCATCATAATATCGTGTATCAATGTAGATAAACTTAAGAAAAAGGTTTTTAAAAATGTTGGTAATTTTGATTTATTTAACTCAAGACTGCAAAACGTTCTTAAAAAATTATTAAATAGTAATCTCAAAGTTAATTTTCTACCTGAATATGTTGGAAAATGGTGGATACAATACATTATAAAATTAAAAAAAAAAAATTATCAATACATCTTTTCGACCAATTCAACAATTCTATTCCAATTTCAAAAACATTAATCTCATTAATTAATTTGCCCGTTCACACGTAATTTCTTTTTTCAGTGTTATTGATGACGTCAATGAATGTTCCCATGTAATCGATACGTGATAACGCATAGAAAAGATTGGAAGTGACGATTACGCGTGACTGTTATAGATCAATAGAGAATGTAGGACAAATGTGCGTAATTTGATATCAATGTTTATGAGAGCCAACGAAGCATTGTAACTGGTTATTATTTGTTTTGAGTTTGCTTATGATATGCTGTGTTATAATAAATAAATAATACCGGCCTATTACTGTCCCACTGTAATGGGTCACTGTCCCTTGAACAAGCACCTATTCACAATAGGAGTAACAGACACCCCTCTATGCAGAGGTTGCTTAGAGGCAGAAGAAACGCCACAACACGTCCTCATGGAGTGTACCAGTGTGGCCGAACAACGGGCAGAACTGCTCCAACATCCCGTGTCACTTCCAGAAATCTTTAGCTGACTGAAAAGCTTGCTAAGATTCTGGGAAAGTGTGGGTTGGTTGGAATAGACGACCAGTCAATCACGTACAATGGCCCAATTATGAGGCTAAGTGCGGAGAAGCCCAGCTACACTAAACTACTGTCCCACTGCAGGCCAAAGGCTTCTTCTCATACAGAGAAGGCACGAGCGTTGATCTTTACATATATCCACTGACTGATGACAAGACAAACTGTAGAAATAACTGATGAATTGAAAAAGTCACATTGGTACTTGCCCATATTCGTTTTGGTACATACAGTACCAGCAACTAGCGCATTTCAGCAAACAAAAAAAAAACGGTTTAGCTTTATTACATCAGTATAGATTTGTCGTGAAGAAGTAAGTTAATACAAAAGAGAATACGACAAAATATTGTAGGTACCTACAGACAATAACAATAGAGAAAATTACATTTGTCAAATTGCCTGACATGAACAACAGACTATTTTCTATAACGACTGCTATACATAGATAGAGGCAGAATCATTTGTTTTACTAGAACAATAAATACGACCCTATTACAGTCTCACTGCAGGGCAAATGCCTCTTGTACTAGGAAGGCACGTACATTGATCACCACGCTTGCTTAAGGCGGATATCAGACTTAGTTCAGAAGTTTTATTTTAGTTAATATGGTTAAAATAAAGTTAGAAGATTTTAGTTTTGTCATTTTCTGTCGTATTCCGCCAATAACATAACACCATAATTTATTACTGCAATAAGTAGTATGTTGCCTTCTATCAATGAAAGTTTTGTTATCGCTCCAGCATTTTAAAAGATTATCCCTGACAAACAAACAAGCAGTTTTTATTACTATTAAGTTTCGACCATAGATTAACCATCGTCTCGCCCTTGATACTGTTATTGAGAGCAAGTCCGCTGAGCGATTGATTTATAGTGACTGCTAGTTCGCTACTGGTGGAAAACATCCGTGCACTGAGTAATATTTTATACCTAGTTTCACCTACGATGACTATATCGTAGCCACGACGATGCTAAGGGGGTGTTTTATTAATTTTGAGTCCGTTGTGTTCTTCCATCCTTCCAATTTTTACACAAGTTGTGCTGTAGTTTTTTTGTCATAGCCTATACTGTGCGGCGTTTTGCAAAGAGCTCCCATAAGTCCTTCTAGGCACTCTTTACGCGCGTCTCCTCGAACAAGCCCTTGTGATAATGCCGTAGGTTATGACTTACAAATCAAAAATATGCATATATTTTATTATATAATCTACGTATCATGTATAGCAAGCACGTTAATCTGTGCTTATTTCTTTTCCCTATACCTTGGGCCTGTACGCACGCTATCTAGGAAATCCACATTCTTATATTAAAAGTCTATAATTTTCCTACAAAAAACCCAGCAACACTTATAAATTACAAGGATTGCTGGGAACCGACAGTCGCGCGTACACCGATAAATGAGTCCGTCAATTAATTCATTACATTGTTGTGCTTATTACTACAATAGCACTATTAGGAATTACGTACTTCGACTAATCAACTTTATCGTGGTAATTGCTCTGACAAATTGTACTACATATATGTATACGTACGTATTTTATCTTCTATAGCTTTCGCCCGCGGTTTCGTCTTGCAATTGTCGATAATTTTTTCCCCTGTTTTATACCTTCAAGGTTGGAATTTACAAAAAATCTTTCTTATTGGTTACCTAGTATTTTTGTCTTTACAAAGAACACGCTCTGCAAGTTTCATATCTCTAGGACCGTACGTACTGTGCGTTGATATAACGACAGGCAGTTTACCATTTAAGATGTTGAAAACTACTAGCTTTTTCTCGCTACTTTGTTCAAGAGTTTGTCGAATAACAGCATTTGAGTATGGTTGCCAGTATACGTCACATGTGTTATTTATCATCTTTGTCTCTGAAATACCAACGCATCTTCACAGCCTCTGGTAATGCAAATTCGATAGGCGGCGTGAGACTACTTCCCACAATGCAGCCCTCAGCGTCAGCCTGTGTTTGCCCTCCAGTAATATGCAAAAAATGTCTTCACTCAGTTTTCGATTTATCTTTTTGTAAAAGCACATCAGACAATAGGGATGACGACAACATTAAAAAAATGGCATTCTGTTTAGTCCGTCTGATAGATCGGCCAAAAATACGGGACACGTATTTTTTGCTTGATCAAATTAATAAAAAAATACAAAGATAAAGAGCAACAAAGTTCCGGAGTGGAGGCTTTTGACGTCACCGTCCTGCAAAATATGTATCTGATCGTGACGTCATGCGCAACTTTAACACACTGTATGTTCGTCATTCTTCGTTTACAGGAAAAAATAAAAAATACGTGTCTAAAATTTTTTGATAATCTATCTGACAGACAAATTACTTTTTTTTTTGTCGTCTCGCCTATTTTCATACATTGTTGATCCCAAAAATTGCGCGGCGAAATCTTGAGTTATTCGAATTGCTGGGCCACACAAACCGTAAACTATTACTACGGGCTTAACACCTTGAACTGCTTCATCTGAGTAATAATTTTCGTGCTTTGTAAGGTGAGTTAGCGCGCGACGAAATCTAGTCACCGAAGGCAGAAGTGCGGAAAAGGCAGAAACTGATTCTTCATAGTAATAGTTTATGTGCCACCTAACTGTTAGGAATAAAACTTTATAGATAGATAAAGGACGTCTAAAGGACTTACTGGAAATCTCTGCAGAGGGGGTGAAGTTCTGTACAAACAAATTTGCATACAACGTTTAGTTAGTGACAGACAGACTTTAACATATGGATTTTTGATACCATTTATGAATTAATTTAAGTTTAGATGCAAAACCTGAAGCTGCAGATTTACTCAAAAGTTGAAGGAGGATCCGATTAGATTAATAGCCAACCCTTACATAAGCAAGAAGGCTAAGGCAGAGGGAGACGGTCAACACACTTAGCATTTCATTTTTATTACCTCACTCTGACAGATTACTTAGTCCACATAGTGTTCACCTTATGCGAATCAAATTCAAATAATGTAGGTAGATCCGCATTCTACATAGGTACATTCATCTGTCGCCCTTGATCGCGTTATTGAAAGCAATCCTCGCTTGCTGAGTGATTTATATGCCTTTTTGATTTATCAATGGCTGCCAGTCCTCTGTGCTCTGATTGGCTGAACGAGACCTCTCCATGCGTGGTGGTACGGTTATATTTCTGCGTGTATTGATGATTGAAAATTGTTTATTTTTGAAAATAAATTAGCGCATAATTAATCTTGAATTCGGTGTAGTTTCGCAAAGTTATTTATTACTAGCTGTCCCCTGCGGTTTCACCCGCATTTTTCGTTACTGCTCCGCTCCCGTGGGGCGTAGCGTTGGTATATAGCCTATATTTTATTTTAGCATTCCTCGATAAAAGGGCTATCTAACACTGAAAGAATTTTTCAAATCGGATTAGTAGTTCCAGAGATTACCCCCTACATACTAACTTACAAATTTTACCTCTTTATAATATTAGTATAGATAAACTTGTTTTCTTGGTAATTAGGTCAAGTTAAGTGGAAATACTTTTTTTTTTCAGAGCGATGTCAATTCCGACTGTAAAGGGGGGAATAATTTTTTGCCTATTCCACTTTTCCTCCCTTAAATGTAAAAAATGTTTGTCACGCAGAGAGGTAAACGAGAGCTATAAATAATATTGCGCTAATTGCATAAAATAAAATACACCTTAGTTTAAACCCGACAATAAAATAGCTTTTTTGAAAAAAAAATAACTACAAAATAGCTATTCCGTTATAACTCAAATTATAACGGATGTTATTGATAAGTAATACATCTCTGCTAAGTAATTTGTCCGTGGAATTAAATTAACATAATGCAGTTTTGTTTCTTTCTTAAAGAAAACTAGTCTTTAAACCACATGGTTCCTTAATTATTTGATCAATACAATTGCATGGACTTCAAAAGAGGTTTGGGCCTCTAAGTTGTTTCTTCTCAGTAGTCGGTTAAGAAACACGGCAAGGAGGTAAACTACTAGCTTTTTCTCGCTACTTTGTTCAAGAGTTTGTCGAATAACAGCATATGTCTGTTTGAGTATGGTTGCCAGTATATGTCACATGTGTTATTTATCATCTTTGTCTCTGAAATACCAACGCATCTTCAAAGCCTCTGGTAATGCAAATTCGATAGGCGGCGTGTGACTACTTCCCACAATGCAGCCCTCAGCGTCAGCTTGTTTGCCCTCCAGTAATATGCAAAAAATGTCTTCACTCAGTTTTCGATTTATCTTTTTGTAAAAGCACATTCGACAATTTTCATACATTGTTGATCCAAAAAATTGCGCGGCTAAACCTTGAGTATTTCGAATTGCTGGGCGACACATACCGTAAACTATTACTACGGGCTTAACCCCTTGAACTGCTTCATCTGAGTAATAATTTTCTTGCTTTGTAAGGTGAGTTAGCGCGCGACGAAATCTAGACACTACGAAAAGGCAGTTACTGGGTAATCATAGTAATAGTTTATGTGCCACCTAACTGTTTGAAATAAAACTTTAGACAGATAAAGGACGTCTAAAGGACTTACTGAAAATCTCTGTAGAGGGGGCGAAGTTCTGTACAAACAAAGTTGCATACGACGTTTAGTTAGCGACAGACAGACTTTAACATATGGTTTTTTGCTACAATTTATGAATTAATTTAAGTTTAGATGCAATACCTGAAGCTGCAGATTTACTCAAAAGTTGAAGGAGGATCCGATTAGATTAAAGGTACTCGCTTCCTGCGGCTAGTATTTTATATGGAATTGTATGGGCATGCGCTCACTATATCAAAACTCCGTAGCGTCACCGGATTGCCTCGGTTATAAGGCGAGTCGGTGCGGAGTGGGTGCCGGGTGGCTCTAATGAGCTATGAACTTAAAAGCCAACCCTTAAGCAAAGGAAGGAAGGAAGGCTAAGGCAGAGGATGATGGTCAAAGCTATTAGCAATTCATTTTTTTTCTTACTCAGACAGATTACTAAGCCCACATTAACACCTTTTACTAAATATACCTATACGATTCAAATTCAAATAATGTAGGTAGATCCGCATTCTACATAGGTAATTCATCTGTCGCCCTTGATCGCGTTATTGAAAGCAATCCTCGCTTGCTGAGTGATTTATATGCCTTTTTGATTTATCAATGGCTGCCAGTCCTCTGTGCTCTGATTGGCTGAACGAGACCTCTCCATGCGTGGTAGTACGGTTATATTTCTAAGTGTATGTATTGATGAATTGGATATTGGTTATTTTTTTTAAATAAATTATGTCATAATAATTCTTGAACTCGGGGTAGTTTTGCAAAGTTATTTATTATTAGTGTTGCCCAAATGCAAGAACAAGACGAGACTTAGCCAGTCTTGGTCTTGGTCTTGCGCCAATACACCTGGTCTTGGTCTTGGTCTTGCGCTCCCAGTCTTGGTCTTGGTCTTGCAGCAAGAGTCTTGCAAGTCTTGCAATTACCTATTAGTCTATTACTATTTATTAAGGTTTACTTTAAATCTTAGAAAAACGTATTAGAATTGGAACATTGTGAGCTTGAATTAACATAGCCATAGTAAAGATCAAGCAGATTAATAAATAACTGAAGACTTGATAAGAAATTCGAAAAATCAACTGATGCCGCATTATCAAAGTGCCGATGGTTAAAACATAACTATGCATGCACTCAGTTTGATTTTAATAGATATTTTTTTATTCGCTATGTTTATGGTATTAGTCGTAATGCGCATAGGTCCAGTTTTTCATATTCTTTGATACAGTTTTTTGCGTCTCATAGAATTCCTAAGCGTACCTACCTATACACCGAACTGTTACACCTAACTACTCAGTGAAATAGCGCTAAGTCCTAGCTGCAAGACGCAAGAGTCTTGCAGGCTATGTCTTGTTCTTGCTCAAGTCTTGCACGTTCAGTCTTGGTCTTGGTCTTGCTAAAAATACGCGGTCTTGTTCTTGGTCTTGGTCTTGCAAAAACGCAAGAACAAGACCAAGACTGCAAGACCAAGACTGAATTTGGGCAACACTATTTATTATAAACTTGTTTTCTGGGTAATTTATGAAGAGGGAATTCCTTTTTTTCATGGAGATGTCAATTCCGACTGTGAGGGGCGAATAATTTCAGCTTATTCCACTTTTGCTCCCATAAATGTAAAAATGTTTGTCACGCAGAGAGGTAAACGAAAGCTATAAATAATATTGTGCTAATTGCATAAAATGAAATACACCTTAGTTTAAACCCGACAATAAAATAGCTTTTTTGAAATAAAAATAGTACAAAATAGCTATTCCGTTATAACTCAAATTATAACGGATGTTATTGATAAGTAAAAGATCTCTGCTAAGTAATTTGACCGTGGAATTAAATTAACGTGATGCAGATTTGTTTCTTTCGTAAAAGAAAACTTCAGTCATTAAACCACATGGTTCCTGAATTATTTGATCAATACAATTGCATGGGCTTCAAAAGAGGTTTGGGCCTCTAAGTTTGTTTCTTCTCAGTGTAGTCGGTTAAGAAAAAAAATAATCAAAAGAAACATGTAAAACTGTTATATTTAACCAATTAACAAGATAAACATCATTTTACAGTAAATTAACTACATAATTTACAGGTATCCATGTCACCGGAAAATAACAAGATCCGTAAGTTTATCAATCTACTAGGAAGTTTATAAACTTTCGTAAGATTCTAAACGGGAGATAAATTGTAATATTTTACGTCCACATTTTCGTAAATTGATAAACTTACTGAACTCACTCGTAAAATAATAAGTAAGCAGTAACCAAACGCTACGCGCGATCTGATTGGTTGACAGTCACGTGTCACTTCTCCTTCCTCGCGGCCGCCATTGTTCGCAACGGAACATAAATAAACCGGTTTGCTTGTGCGTTTTTATTAGTTTTAAATGTTGAACGGTGTTGCAATTTAAAAAATTCAACTCACTACATCCGTGCCAGAGAGGAACCAGGCATTGTTGCTTCCAATTTATAGTTTGTCAAGTCTGATTATACCAGTCTTTGGACACAAGCATTGCCACTATGAACATTGACCAATCAGAGAGCAGTGTGTTATTTTACGTATTTCAAAGATGCGTATATTTAAAAGAGTTTCTGTGATTGGTCGAACCATTTAAAATCTTACGAATAGATAACCGTTAGTTTATAAATTTACCGTTTGACGTCGGAAATTGATAAATTTACGAAAATGTGGACGTAAAATATTACAATTTATCTCCCGTTTAGAATCTTACGAAAGTTTATAAACTTCCTAGTAGATTGATAAACTTACGGATTTTGTTATTTTACGGTGACATCCATAAAAAATACTTTAAAAGAACGGCCCACTTTTTACCAAGCGACCTGTTCAACATAAATCGTAACCAGTAAACAGATACAGAAATCAATATGGAACAACGTCGCATGCAATAAAGCGTCATGCAGACATCGCCCTCAACATGTCTATGACTATATGTGATCACCCCTGTCATGGCAGCTATAAGGCTAGGTCAACAACGGAGAATTAGCGGGGACAGCACAAGCTTTTTTTTTTACAAATACTGTGCTAAACAGAGGCAACTCCTCATCACATCCCCATATCCCAGAAAATAATGTTTGGATTCCATTGCATTGACATTAAATACCTTGAAAGAGTAAGAAAATCCTTTCTACCCCCACAAACTTTCGCATTTATTTTAGTAAATTGGAAAGGTTTGGTAACAAAACACATTCATTCTCGGAAACATGCTTCCAAACATCTAAATTAGATCCAATCGA
Organism: Athetis lepigone; assembly: GCA_033675125.1. Classification (NCBI taxonomy): domain Eukaryota; kingdom Metazoa; phylum Arthropoda; class Insecta; order Lepidoptera; family Noctuidae; genus Athetis; species Athetis lepigone. Next base: position 14,296,127 of record CM066214.1, read on the forward strand.
TTCATGGTCCACCTATTACATAAAATCGCTTGTTATCCATACTTAATATTATAAATGGGAAAGTGTGTCTGTCTGTCTGTCTGTATGTTTGTTTGTCTTTCTTTCACGGGAAAACGGAGCGACGAATTGACGTGATTTTTTAAGTGGAGATAGTTGAAGGGATGGAGAGTAACATAGGCTACTTATGTCTCTTTTTAACGCGAGTAAAGCCGCGGCGGGCAAAAGCTAGTAACAAATAAAGTATCTTATCAAACGCTCATCGCTATCACTACAACCCCGCCCACCGCTGTCATCAACTACCCGACCTCGTGTAATCGATTTCAATGAATCTTTCATCGCAATACTTCTTTTGTTTACGACCAGTATCATGTGAAAAGAGTTTTTATTCTTCTTTTGATCTATTCATTCAAACTTGTTTACGAAACCTCCTTTTTTGCGGTGAGAGGTATTCAACACGTGTTCTGTAGTCAATTCTTTAACACCAATTATGCCAAAAGCTTAAATTAAAAAGTTTTTACATACTTAATGAATAGTTTTTTTTTGTATACGCTAATTTATGTAGGTGGGCATATAAAAACTGGGGCCAAGGTAAATAAACCTTTCTTCAAAAAGCTTCTACTGAGCAATGTCGTTGGTACCGTCGCCCAACTGTCATAGTACGATACTACAATGTCAAGATAGAGACAGAATAGCTAAGTCAAAGTGCGTGCTAAGTTACTTTTATTTTGACTTTAGTCGTTCATTATCGTTATTATAACTTTTATTTACTCATCACTTCAATCTGGCCAATATTTAAAGTTGGCCTTTTCCAAAGAGACGCTAATCATTCTGGTCTTGGTCAGCTCACTTTTAATCGCGCGTTTTGATTCTTGTATTTAACGAAACGAACGTTTGCATTTTAATTTTAGTCAACACAACCTTTAATTTACCAGCATTTTTTATTTATCGGATTCGTCTTATTTCCCTTGTTGTCTTGGTTAATGTTGACGGCAGTTAGTTTAATTATCATAGTGCAATGTACTTCCATTTTATGTTTATTAACAGCTAAAATATCATTGTCCACAGCTACTAGAACTGTTCGATTCAGAAGACCCACGGGAGCGTGACTTCCTAAAGACGACTCTACACAGGATATACGGGAAATTCTTAGTCCTCCGCGCCTACATACGGAAACAAATCAATAATGTGTTCTATAGGTGAGTCTTGTCAATGTACACACACAAAACAGATACGTAACCAGGGCAGTCTAACATAATTTTAGTATTCTTTGGATATGTTTAAGTGAAAATTAAATTAAGTAATAAACTATATATTTTCAACTTCAATTATAAACTTCATCAGTTTTAATTTCTTTAATGTCTGATGGCCCTTTATAGTTGTCTGTTGTTGATTGTACAACTTCCGTTTTACGTTGGAATTGGAACACTTGTACTACGTATAGTCAATATCGAAAGACGGCGATGCTAAATTGTATTGAAAGTTCTACTCAGTAGTCGTAAAGTGAGTTAACTATCATAATTGACGAGCCGTCTAAGCTAAGCCGAAGGTCGTGGGATTCCCACCTAGAGCAAACTTTGTGTGATGATGACCATGTTTGTTTTTGGTGTGTCTGTCTTGGTGTAATTTATGTATAACTAGCTTCTGCCCACGGCTTCGCTCGCGTTAGAAAGAGACAAAAATTAGCATATGTTACTCTCCATCCCTTCAACTATCTCCACCCAAAAAATCACGTCAATTCGTCGCTCCGTTTTGCCGTGAAAGAAAGACAAACATACAGACAGACAGACAGACACACTTTCCCATTTATAATATTAGTATGGATGTGAAATTATTAGTATATTTTCGAATATTTATTTTCGTTCTACAAAACACGCAACCTTATCAATGCCAAATTAAAACGCAAATTCCTATTCAAAACCAACAAGCCAGCCTTTTCCATCTTTGTTTACAAATGTGTGAAAGAAAGACAAACATACAGACAGACAGACACACAGTATGGATATGTATGTATTTATATAATTTACTAGCTTCTGCCCGCGACTTCGTCCGCGTGGATTTTTCCTGAATTTTCTTTGCTATAAACCTCACGGAGCCCGAGACCTTTCCAACGAATGCAAAACCGTGGAAGTCGGTTCGTGCGTTCTGGAGTTATAGCGTCAGGAAGGAAAACCTGACTTATTTTTATATAGTAGATTAACAAGTATGTTAGCTTTGGTCCTGCTTCTAGTCTAACCGGTCCAATTGAACCATATTAAAATTATTACTTCTTTAAGATATAAGATAACAGGACAATGAGTCGATTAGGGCTGATGTAAGATAAGGATTGCATTTATATGGATGTACCTAAAACTGTTAGGTGTGTTTATCAATCGTTTGATTTACGATGACAATAAAACTTGTAGTAAGTACTGTGCAGCATATGGTGGAACCGGAAACCTAGCCTATTGGTGATAACAGCTAAGTACGGTCCCAGTACAGGGGGGGGGGAATTAATTTGGGAACACAGAATGATTTTTTGAGGTACACAGTTTACACGTGTACCTGAAAAAATTATTATGATAATCAAAATTTTAAAGCTACGAGAGGCATTAAAACCATAACTAACAGTTTTGAATTATCATCCGTTTATAAAATACAAATGTTTTTACATCTATTTGTGTACGAGGAAACGTGACGACAATAATTGCTAATTACATCTCGTTGTTCGTTAACGTGACAAAATTAAATAATAATGTAACTCAATGTCTACTCGCCATTATGAAGTTAAAGGTGACTACATATTATAATTAATTATATGCATTAAATAATTGTTTTCTAAATAAATCCGTACTAATATTATAAATGCGAAAGTAACTCTGTCTGTCTCTTCTTCAAGCCTAAACCACTGAACCGATTTGAATGAAATCTAGCACAGATATAGTCTGGGACCCGAGAAAGGACATAGGATAGTTTTCATCCCGGAAATCCCCCGGGAACGGGAACTATTATTCCACGCGGACGAAGTCGCGGGCAAAAGCTAGTTTTATAGAAACAGATACATGACTAGCAGTCCCACGCAGCGTAACCTGCGTCTTCAGTTTGCACCTCGCCCTTTGTTCGTGTCGTGATTTTATATAACCTTCCTCAATAATAGGCTGTCAAACACTCAATATTTTACATTTTGAACCATTAGTTTCTGATTAGCGCCAACTGTCAACCAAACAAATAAAATCAACTTCATAATACTTATTAGTATACCAATAAGTGTACTAATAAGTATTAAAAAGACTCTAAAAAAGTTATTATACAATATTTTTTAAGCATATCTTATACTGAAACAGAAGACCTACTTGTTGTTTGTAAATAAAGCACGCTTATATTTAAATTTTAGTTAAGTTTTTACTATACCTAGTGTTAATTTATTATAATGTATTTAAGCACTTACTAGCCTGAAGCACAGGTTCACCCTAGTTCAGGCTATTGAGTAAATGTGGTTTTAATAATATTGTACATTCCTTATTGTAATTTTAAATGCCCTACTTTATAAATAAACGATTTATTATATTTATTATTATTATTATACTAAATATTACACTACTGATGAGCAATATGGGGACAGTAAATTAAATTATATTTTTAAAATATTTTTTTTTATGTTTGCCCAGGTTTATCTACGAGACGGAACATCACAACGGTATCGCAGAGCTACTCGAGATCCTCGGGTCCATTATCAACGGTTTCGCGTTGCCGCTCAAAGAGGAACACAAAATGTTTTTATTGAGGGTAAGCTAATCATGATCCTTAATACCCCATTGTTATTATTAGGGGCCCCGAATCCACGTAAACCAGTCTTGCTAGGGCCGATTGTCAAGCTACACCGATAAGTCAAATATAACAGCTGCGCAAAATGTTCAAAATCAAAATCAAAGCATTTATTTCACTCAGACCATTCATAGTTACGAATTGTCAAAGAGCCGGTCGGTTAGTCAGAAAGAAAGTTAAAGCTAAAAAAAAAATTGCCTGTTTCTTGTTCTTTTTGTGGGGAAGCTAATCAGGGTCCTTAATACCTCCATTGTAACTGATGTACCCGACCCGCAAGGGCGGTAAATTGAACAGTATCGATGCCACAACTAAGTAAAACTATGAGGAGCTCCACAGTGACAAGGGCCATGTAAGCCATTGCCAAACTACACCGATCGGTCAAATATCGCAATCTTCTTATTTAACTAATGACTCGTAAAATATTCGTATTGAGGATAAAGAAATCAGGGGCCGAACAACCACCATTTTAATTATAAAGGGCCGCATTGACAGGGCCCAGAAGCCATGTAAGCCAATATGGTGTTGCCAGGTAACGGAATGATTGCCAAACTACATCGATAGGTCAAATCTTGCAATTTTATTATTTAACTAGTGAGTCGCCCCAGATTCACAAAATATTCTTATTGAGGGTAAGGAAGCCAGGGACCATGCTACCACCATTAAAAATAAAGGGCCCTCCGTGACAAGGGCCCGGAAGCCATGTAAGCTAGTGGTGTTGCCAGGTAACAGGGCGATTGCCAAACTACATCGATAGATCAAATATTGCAATTTTATTATTCAATTAATGACTCGCCCCAGCTTCGCAAAACGTTCTTATTGAGAGTAAGGAAATCGGGGGCTTTACTAACGCCATTTCAATCATAAAGGGCCCTCAGGGTCAGAGCCCCAGAAGCTATGTAAGCCAGGGGTGTTGCCAGGAAACCGGGGGTAGTTGCCTAGCTACTCCACAGAAGCAAATATTGGAATTATCTCATTTATCTAGCGATCCTCCTTAGCGTCGCACGGGTGTGGAAGATCTTTCAAATTCTCGGCTTTTCTCTACTTTAATGTGCATGTATAAGTGACCGGCTCTTGAATTTTAAAATATTTTGAAACATTTTCCCTGCGTGCTACTTTTCCCTGAAATAGTTGTGTTCATTTCGGTTTCATTTAGTGATTTATTTTAAGAAAAAAAAGCAAGAATAAAAAAGAAGAGAAAGGTGGAAAGGCAAGAAAATCCGTTAAGTATGTCTTGAGTTTATCGCAAGCAGATAAGACGTGCAGTTGCGGTTTATTTATCTATCTAAGGCCTAAGATCGAGATGCGGTGTTAGCGGGTGCTTGCTGAGCTATAATGCTACTATCGCCCTCGCCACGCCATTGTAGATTGGCAGTTAAATAATATTAGTGTGTTTTGTAAAAATTTGAACCATTGCTTTATAAATTTGAATACCTAAATAAGAGGGTGGAAAAATTGTGTTCCGCCTCTTACTTTTGACAATGACATCAATGCTAGGCCATTGATTAATATGGGTTCTCCACTTTATGTATAGTCAACAAAGTAGATAGGTATGTAGGGCTGTCAAATATAATTAAAGCTTTTTTTTAACACAGACGGATGTGTTCAAAATAAATGTATGTATATTCATTTATGAACTAAAATGAATATTAGGGAACTCTCCATCTGTTTTTGAAGAACTCTATAGTATTTGACGCCTCTGGACACCTATTTTGCTCACTGTACCTATATTATAATGTATAACTATGACTTAAAATCGCTGAGAAGATAGAGTATGAAGCTCAAATCGCCAGACCTTTGCCGAGCAATTTAGTTGATTGGCTGAATTGGCAATGATGCAGTGGTTTTGTATGTGTATATTAGACACGATCGTCGCGATGACGATAATCAATATTTTTTGTAAAAATAAATAAAATAAAAGTTCGTGGTGTATTTTTTTTTTATTTCTTTAAATTTACACAAATAAGAAAAGTTTTGTGATAATAACAATTCTATTTCTCACAAGTTAAGTATAGAAAATAACAATATTATCCTTACATATTCAAATTCAAAGATATTCAAAACTGCTAAACGAACTTTTACTTGGTTTTGACTAATAGAGTGTAATTATTGAGGAAGGTTATGTCTATAATAGATGCATAGTAAAGTAGAGCGAGCTAAGCTAGAGAGGCTCGTAAAAATAAAATGGGCACAAAAACTTTAAATAAACAAAAAATAAAGATGAGTCTCATAAAACCTGCATAACGAATTATGCGCTACATCGCTACATGTTTTATTTTCTAATTTTTTTTTTTTTTTGGAATAATTCTAGTTTTTTTATATATTTTTATTATTGAAGTTTGGCTTGTTAAAAACCGTTTTAAAATAATTTATAGCAAGAATAATAACGTAGATAACGCGTTTAAAAACCAAATCATACAAAAATAAGTTTTTTCAGCTTAGTTAATATACGAATAAGAAGTGTTCTAATCTTCCTATATTAATTTCCAGGTACTACTGCCGCTTCACAAGGCGAAATCCCTGTCGGTGTACCACCCACAACTCGCGTACTGCGTCGTGCAGTTCTTGGAGAAGGACCCGTCGCTCACGCAGCCTGTAGTTAGGTATGTAGCTCACAAACTATCCTCTATCTCTTTCTGTAACTCCAGAACACACTGCGAAACCGAGAGGGACAGACGGGGCTCCACCTTGCCTTATTGCCAGATTTGATGCGAGACATTTCCGCTTTGGTGGAATCCGGGTCTTAGAATACGGCGTGGTGTGAGGGCGCCAGTAATATATGGGGGAACCTGACAGGACTGAGTTTCCGAGAGCCCTTTATCTTTGTATATTGGGAATAATAGGGGAATGCCAGAAGCAAGTAGAACGCCAGTAGTGCTAAAACGGACACAGCACGCTGGTTTTTAGTAAATTTCTGTCTATCTGGTATCTAGTCGGTGAGAGAAAGAAGAAAATAGCCCGGGCGATTTTTTTTTCGCATTTCTGTCGACGAGTATGCATATGGCATCTTCGTCGACACAAATGCGAACAAAACGTCGGAACGGAATCATCAGTCGGCTGGAGCGAAGATATGTGAGTGCTTATTTTTTGTCATGTAACTTTGCAGGGTTCTCTGAATGCCGTATTACTTGTTTTACCATATTGTCTCTGAATATAAAATTATAATTTAGTACTTAAAAGTAACTTAAAATGTAATTTTACAGTTTAATCGGTTTCAGGTTTAAACTAAGGCTTATTTTATTATATAAATTTTGTCTTGAAATAATTATTTACCTGTTAACTAAATAAATGTTTTGTCCATATTGTAACAATCGAAAACTGTGACAACACTCGTTTGCCAACTAAATAGACTAAATATCTACTGTTTCAAAAGTTATTAAAAATTGAATATTACAGTTAATTGAACAATAATATAATAATAATCTTGTAATATAGTATACAAAGGATTTTCTACCCGAAGGATACCAATTGACCTAAAATATCAAATGAGTACGGAAACTTTTGTATGTTTTGCAAGTACGTCTCACAATAGGAATGACGATAACATTAAAAAAATGGTATTCTGTTTAGTCCGTCTGATAGACACTTATTTTTTGCTTCATCAAATTAATAAAAAGATAAAGAGCATCAAAGTTCCGGCCTTTAAAAATTAAAGGGTATTTTTTGAAAATCTAACCGACGGAATAATTATTTATGTTGTCGTCTGGCCTATTGACAAGTTTGTTAAAGTACAATTATGTATATAACTACTCTAACCCTTTATTACCTGTAACAGAACACTCAAACCTGTATCCAAACTTACAGGGCATTATTAAAATACTGGCCGAAGACGCACTCGCCCAAGGAGGTGATGTTCCTCAACGAGATGGAGGAGATCCTCGACGTCATCGAGCCCGCCGAGTTCCAGAAGATCATGGACCCGCTGTTCAAGCAGCTCGCCAAATGTGTGTCTAGTCCGCACTTTCAGGTACGTTTTATAAGTAAATAAATTAATATTTGTATATTTACTTTAGGTTTACCAACAGCGTAATACATATAGACGCTCATAGGGTAATACTAATAATAGCAGCCCGACAGCCGGCTGTCGGTTGGTCGTTACTAACTAAGTCTAAGGGAAATTGATAATAAATTCATATCTTGGTGCAACACACGCACAGCCTAGGTTCTAGACTAAACAGAGTTTGGCCCTGTAACCAGACCACAGATATATAAACTAGACAAGTCACACGGCCATCTGATCCCGAGCTAAGCAAAACCTGTGTTATGGTAACCAGACATAAATATAAATACAAACATAATATACAGTCAGCAAAGCAGATATGTATGCAGGGCCATCACATACAATTTAAGTTTTCTCAAAAGCCCATGGATATTATTTAATAAAAATAACAAATGTAGACAGTTACTAATTACTTTAAATTTCATTTAAACACATTAATTGGTATTTAAGAAAACCTCATTGTAGATGACAGCCCCGCATACCTATCTATTTTGCTGACTGAACATAAATTACACCCAGATACAGAACAAACAATCATTACATCATTAGGAGAATCAGGAACGGAAGGAAACATCTCTCATGGGCTACCGCCCGTATCAGTCTGAGTGTGTTCCACTGCAGTGGAATAGAAAATAGCTTAGCCCAGCTGTGGGATGATAAAAGGGTGACTTTAATATTCAGTCAAAATAGAGACAATAGGCGAGACGACGAAAAAAAAGTAATTAGTCCGTCAATTAGATTATCAACAAAGGACATGGCCAGCCCCAATATGGGCGATTGCATAGTAATCGAATTCAATTTACACCAATGATTTTTGGTGTTTTATTTCGTTAATATTGGTAAGTTAAATTGCAATAAATAAAACACATAAAGAACTTGTCATTACAACAGACTAGATGTAAACAGTTTCACTAAACCTTTAGTGATATTGCTGGCATTAAGTGCATAGAATAGGATTTGCTATTCGAAACCATAAGGCGCTCTAATAAATTATTTATTAAAACCTGACAATAATACCATATGCAACCAACCAGTGGTGACATAAGGCTCTGAAACGTTGTTTATATCTGCTGGTCTTTTAAAGTGACGACCATGGACCGGAAGACGCAACGTAAGCAGGCCTCCCACTAGGTGGACCGACGACAACATGCAAGTGGCGATTTGTCGTTCTACGTTGCGGTCTAAGGAGGAGGCCTAAGTTCAGCGGTAAACTCCAGCTGATAATAATAATAAGGAAAACACAAAATAAGGCAAAACAGTATAAATGATTATTTAATTTTTACAGAAAACAAATAAAAATGGTTTAATACATTATTACCTAGATAACTTAATAGATTATTACATTACAGCGTTGAGTTATTGTTGAACGAGTCATAGGTCTACCAAACTGTTTTTATTTTATTCCTACACTATCAACAATCAGTTTATTTTTTTAGTTCACCAACGCAAAAGTCTTGTGTGATCTGTTTGTCTTTGTAGCCTTTATGTGGTTATTCCTCAGTTGATGCACCTCATAGCAATCCACAAATCAGTCAGTATCAGTCCGTAAACCGTGGGGTGGTTTGGGTCTACCTCCTAGCGGTCCACCCCGGGCAACGGCACCACTTGTGGTGACGGCTGAACGACCCAACCAGCGGTGGTAGGACTCGCAAGAGTCCGCCTGGTAGCTACCACCTTCCCGCCGGAGTCAGGTGTCAAGCAGCTTGCTGTGTTTCATCTGTGCGCGGGAACACCAGAGCCTTTTGGGGGATGAATGGTTGTTAGTTGTGTTGCATATAGCCGGTTTTTGTGGGTCCTTGAGTGACACCGGACCGAGTAGCTCACGCTGGAGGGTAGCGGGATCCGTGGCACGGTCTTGCCGGTGACCGACCGCAGGTAGTTGGGGGCCCAAGTAGCGCGCTAGCCACGTGCCAAAGGCTGCCCCGCCACCTTGCGAAAAATCCCGGAATAGCTCCACCGTGCCAGCTGGCGACTGGATGGGAGGACCCGGTGGCTATTTCGGGGGGGCTCGGGCGTCCCCGCAGTCTCCAAGTGAGCTCCTCATTATTCGGTTTTCACTCGTGCAATCCACTTGGCGAAAGCAGCGCCTCGACATCCAAACGTCCCCCAACCCCCGCACTACTAAACACATGAACCACAAAAAGAAGAATAGGGTCAAACACCGGCGGCACTTCCTCCCGCTGAAAGTGCACCTATCCAATATACGAGGGTTGCACTCAAATCTCGACGCAGTCCACCACCACCTCGAGACTGAAAAGCCGCACCTGTTCTTCTTGACGGAGACGCAAATTAAAACCCCAGCGGACGTGGCGTACCTCAACTACCCAGGCTACTCGCTAGAACATAAGTTCAAAGAGAAAGCTGGGGTCTGTGTGTACGTCCGCGACGACATCTGCTGCAAGCGTCTTCGCTGCTTTGAGACTTCCGGGTTTTCTACTCTGTGGGTCATCGTAGACACAGGATCCCAGAAGACCTTATATGCCTGTGTTTACCGATCGCACGTCGGAGACCAGGAGACAACCAGGCTATTTGACCATCTTGCCGAGACTGCAGATAGTGCCCAACAACGGTACCCTGCTGCGGAACTAGTATTTCTCGGGGACTTCAACGCCCACCACAAGGAGTGGCTGTTCCCGTTTGAGAAAACCTGCCACGCTGGCAAGGAAGCACGCAAATTTGCGCTGTCGTTAAACCTCATCCAGCTGGTAAACGTTGCGACGCGGGTACCTGATGTTGCTGACCACACACCCAATTGCTTGGACCTTCTACTGACAACGGATCCGGATCGGCACTCTGTCTCGGTCTCAGCTCCGCTGGGGTCGTCAGACCACTGTCTGGTGAAATCCGTATCGGTCTGCTCCCCTCCGGATCTCAGCCCAAAGGGCACGAGGAGAGTGTGGCGATACGAGTCAGCAGATTGGGATGAGATGCGGCAATTCTTTGCGTCTTTCCCTTGGCGGTCGGTCTGTTTTTGTTCTTGCGACCCCTCATGTTCTGCTGAGGCTATCGTGGATGTGATTCGGCAGGGAATGGAATATTTTATTCCGTTCTCCGACCTCTCGCTTGATCACAGAACTCAAGCATGGTTCAATGCGGATTGTGCTCGGGCTGAGGCCCTTAAACAGTCTGCATACCTGGCTTGGGTGCAAGCCCGCGACACCAAAGCAAGGGCCCAGAGGGTTCGTAGGAAGAAAAAAGCCTATAATGCTGCCGCCAAGTCCTGCAAAAAGGTGATTCGGAAGGCTCGATTTGACCATATCAGTCGAATAGGGGCCAGACTTGCGTCCTACCCTCCTGGTAGCAAGCAATTTTGGTCCCTATCCAAAGCGGTCGAATCCAACTTCTGCCGTCCCACATTTCCACCGTTGCAGAAACCCGACGGTACGCTGGCCCACTCCGCAATAGAGAAAGCGAACCTGTTTGCTTCCTTATTTGCGAGCAACTCGCGTCTTGATGCAGGCCTCCATCAACCACCTACTATACCTCATTGCGATTCCTCAATGAAGGATATTGCTGTTCACCAAAAAGAGGTACGGAGGGTTCTGCTGAATTTGGACGTAAATAAAGCCAGCGGACCAGATGGAATACCTGCGCGAGTACTTAAGCAGTGTGCGCCTGAGTTGTCGCCTGTATTGACACGTCTATACCGCCTCTCTCTCCAAACTAGAACGGTGCCAAAATCCTGGAAGCTTGCTAATGTGCAGCCAGTGCCCAAAAAGGGCAGCCGCGCCGATCCCTGTAACTATCGACCAATCGCCATCACCTCCATGCTCTGTAAAGTCATGGAAAGGGTCCTAAATAACAAACTGTTGGCATACCTAGAAGACAACAATCTACTCAGTGATCAGCAATATGGCTTTCGCCGTGGTCGGTCTACTGGAGATCTTCTAGTGTATGTTACACATTGCTGTGGCGAAGCCATTGAGAAAAACGGCGAAGCCCTTGCCGTTTCGCTCGACATCTCAAAGGCTTTTGACAGGGTTTGGCACGCTAGTCTCCTTAGCAAGCTTCCTGCTTATGGCATCCCGGCTGACTTTTGTAGCTGGGTATCAGACTTCTTGACGGGACGGTCGATTAGAGTGGTCATTGACGGCTGCTCTTCGGACCTTATGGCCATTGATGCCGGTGTTCCTCAAGGGTCTGTCCTTTCTGCAACACTATTCCTGCTCCATATAAACGATATGCTAAATCCTAGCATAGTCGGTTACGCAGATGACAGTACCGTTGTAGAGAGATATCTGGCCAGCGCAAAAGACAGTAGGGACGATATACGTTCACAGAGAGAGGCCATGGTAGAGCGAGTGAACTTTGCCTTGAGTCGTGTGTCCCAATGGGGCCATCACAATCTAGTGCAGTTCAATGCCGCCAAAACGCAAGCGTGTCTGTTCTCCGCTAAACGGAGCCCATTCGACCTGGCTCCTACTTTCCGAGGTGCACCTGTAAATGTAACCGGCTCCCTAGAACTCCTTGGCATGGAGTTGAGTTCTGACCTCAACTTCGGCACTTTCATCGAGTCCAAAGCACTGACTGCGGCGAAAAAGCTGGGCATCCTTAACAAGGTTAAGCGATATTTCACGCCGGGACAGCTTCTAATGCTTTATAAAGCTCAAGTCCGATCGTGTATGGAGTATTGCTGTCACCTATGGGATGGCTCAGCCAAATACCAACTGGCCGCATTGGACTCGGTAGAACGCAGAGCCAGGAGGTTGATTGGCGACAAGAAGCTGGTGGCCCAACTACAACCTCTAGCACATCGGCGTAAAGTTGCCTGTCTGGCGGTGTTTTACAGATTGCACTTCGGTGAGTGTGCTCATGAGCTACACGAGCTCATTCCCCCGTCTCCGTTTTTCCACCGGACATCTAGACGTACGGCGGGATACCACCCTTTCTTGGTCGAAATTCCTCGTATCCGCACGCAGCGTTTCTCGAATTCCTTTATTATGCGCACCGCAAAAGAATGGAATTCCCTGCCGGCGTCTGTGTTCCCAAATGCATATAACCCGGATGTATTCAAGAGAAGAGTGCATAGGCATCTTTTGGGTGAGCTCGCTCCATCGTAGGCCCCGTCTATGCCCTCGGGCTAGTCTGGGACCAAGAGCAAGCCCATATGTAATAAAAAAAAAAAAAAAAAAGATAAGCGGTGGGCGTCAAAAATATCTGAAAATAATCGCAACCCAAGAACAATAGGACGTTGAATTTGCAATGACAGATTGTCTGCATTATTGACATAATTGACATTTGACATAAAAAAACACACACATTGTGTCAAACCAGTACCGTTCCGTTTTAAAACGTTGTTTGGATGAATTAGACAAAAACTTATTAAAATGTATTATTATGACATGAGCATTTTATAAAAATCGACAAATACCAATGAATACAGTTTCGTATGAATAAAATGTCGCTAATATAATGCAATGGTCGACCATATCACACATTTTCTACAAGTAGTATACGTGGTTTGGAACGTTCTTTACCATATTTATCTTTCTCTATGGTGAATTATGGCGGAACTTGACAGACGATATTTTGAATTCGTCTTCCGTTACTTATTATTTTGAAATAAAAGCTGATAAGTCCAGAGAGGCTAAAAAGTACGTAGTAATTCATTTTTCTATTTTTATTTTACAATGTATTTACTATGTTTGTGTACATGGAATGCCATTTTTGTCCATGTCATTTCTGACACGTATTTTTTGTTTTTTCTCATAAATTTAAAATGACGACCATACAGTGCGTTGAAGTTTCGCGTGACGTCACGATCTGATACAATTTTACAAGACAGTGACGTCAAAAGCCCCCACTCCGGAACTTTGTTGCTCTTTATTTATTCCTCAATTTGATCAAGCAAAAAATACGTCTACCGTATGTTTAGCCGGTCTATCAGACGGACTAAACAGAATGCCACTTTCTTAATGTTGTCGTCATCCCTATTTTCGTATCTCACTACCATCTCTTTCTCCCACAAATGTCTAACAACAACCCTCAACATTACAGGTAGCAGAACGCGCACTTTACTACTGGAACAACGAGTACATAATGTCGTTGATCTCAGACAACGCGACACACATACTGCCCATTATGTTCCCGTCGCTGTACCGCAACACTAAGAGCCATTGGAACAAGACTATACACGGACTCGTGTACAACGCGCTGAAGCTGTTCATGGAGATGAATCAGAAGCTCTTTGATGAGTGCACGCAGCAATATAAGCAGGAGAAACAGAAGTGAGTATTATGTAGACAAGGTTTATTGAATAGGCTGAACTACAAGCTGTGGACTTCTCATCTTTGCTTGAAGACTTTTATATATCCCGTTTCTGAGCAAACGCTTCTTCCTTCTATGGCTCAATCTCTGATCTCACAAATGTGATAAAACCGACAAATCACCTTTGTGAGTGCAATTTATTGATAGTGTAAAATAATAGTTTGAGTGTTTGTGAGTGGACTTTCATCATTATTACCCTGCAAATAGTCCACTGCTTTACACAGGCGTCTCCAAAGCCATTTTTCTCGTCTCGGCAGTCGAGAAAATGGCATAGATTCTTCGAAGATCCAGATCCGCCCTGAAGGTGTTTTATAAATGGTGTATTTCTATTAGGCTACCGGATAAGCACTGTAATTGAAGTTTTTATAGCGTTATAAATCAATAAATATTTTTTGCAGGGAGCGCGAGCGTCTCATACAGCGCGAAGAAGTGTGGCAGGCGCTAGAAGCGCGCGCGGCTTCCCGCGTGCCCTCCGCCGAGCGCGACGAGCTGTGCACGCTCACCTACCAGCGCATCGAGCAGGAAGCGCACGAGGTAATACACGATACATACAATATAGATATATGGAGTGAGAGTATCTAAACGAGCTAGATTTGCTGTGTTTTGATCGACTATAGTCTGTTTTTTTTTAACAAACGAGTACTAAAAATTTCTCCGTGTTTCTATTGGTCCACATAATCAGCATAAGTGTTATTATTGGTGTTAAACGCGTTGGCTCCGCCTCGACTGATTTCCCATCTCTCTCTGTCAATCCCGGAAATGTGAAAAAGATATACTCAGTACTCGTTTGTTAAAAAAAATAGACTATTGTGATCCTGGCACTCGAAGAAGCCAAGTACACAGGAGATATTATAGTGCACAAGTCCCAAGTGTGTACGCTAACACAGGTGCACTCCCTATACATACATGAATTCCTGTATGATAAAACTACAAAATGTTTAATGATGAGTAATAGTTGCATAGCAACCTTAAATGTTTATTACTCGTTTCGGAAATGTGGCGACACTATTGCGCTTTTTCTCACTACATTTTACAACAAAATTTATGCCTTCATCCTTTCATTATTTACTCTTCATTTACTTATATTAGAACATCTCAAATAACAAATCAATTTCTCCACAGCTCCGAAAACAAGGCTACAACGCAAGCAAACCCTTACTGCGCAAGAAATCAGAGTTGCCAGCGGACTCTACCACCGTGAAGGCGCTCATCGAACACAAGCGCGCCGACCCGTACCTGTCCACGCCGCCCGACGTCAACCAGTGCTAGCGCTCGACCGGCCCTCACCTCCCGCCGACACGGCATCGGAGCCACGCACTGATGTCATAGGCAGTCCGGATGGAAGCTAGACAGAGGTGGAGCCTTACTAGCCTTAAAATAACTGGAATAAAGTCTAAAATGGATTTTCCAAGTTTCGTGGCAGAAGACAGAAAAGGACAAGTCAAATTACTGTCACCAGAAAAGCTAGATTGCTAGAATAATTATGGCTAAACACGGGCTCACAACACCAACACCACCTCAAAAACCTAGCACATAAACAGATAACGGCCTTTACAATATTGAGCATTTTAACATTTCTACACAAAATGATACCAGGAAATTATGCCAAGACGTGATTTAAAGTGCCGGACATTTGACCGCTGGCAACACCGCGGTCCCAGTGTGCGAGCGAGAGGACGCTATATGAGTGACACGAGTGACGCATTGTGCTCGATATTGATTAGTTAGTACACATATATTATTACGGTAGTGTCCTTTTGTTGATGTTTTATATCCACTTGGGTCGACAATCGCGTTCGGATCGCGTGATACTCAACCAATCGGAAGCTTGTACGCTTTTGCGTGCTTCTCCTATTGGTCGGTTATCACGCCATATAAATTGCTACTTAAATGTACTCAGAGCACTGCTGTTATTGTAATATAATGTAAAAGGAGTTTTTGTCATTCGTCGCGATGTCGGCCTTTATTATACGGAGAAGTGATGCAAATTGTGAGTGACTGATATATAGTTCTTTATGTGGTCCTTCACTAATTATAACTGAGGAATCTGAGATACATCCTAGTTTGGTGACGGTTTTCGATTGGCTTATATTTTCATTTAGCTAATCGAAATCCGTGTCAGATTTCCTTACAGTTCCATTCAAAAGTTTTAGTTTATGCTTGGCCCATTCTCATAATTTCAATACGCATCACAATCGGCTCGATTTCGTTACTCGTTCTTCTCTTTATTATCTTTGTAAGTGACAGGTTAAACACCATTCCACGCCAGAACCACCTACGAAATGTTACAAAACATTTTAGCCCAATCTTGTATTAATTTAAAAATATATTTAGATTTATAATCATGTTGATTTAAACGCCATACTGTTCTAGAACGCGGGAGAATGTCAATTGTGATTGTTATAACAGTAAACAATTGGAAATTATAGTTTTCATTTGAAAAATCAGAATTGATCGACTCCTGTCTCTATTTAAATCTTTAATTTATTTTTTTATAGAAACCAAATACATGAACACATGTTTGTCTAATTGTTTGACATAAATATCTCTCTCTTAAGATTTCACAATGTAAAGTATGTATATTTTATGTCAAACAGTAGACTTTATCTTATATTTTAGTCGATATTGTATAGGGGGCGAGAGAATACCTGCACAACTAACTGCATAGCATTTCATTATTACTAAACATATTATTTTAAAATCCCGTGTTAATATTATTCTCGCCTTTATAGAACGGAACATATTTAGCTTATGTCGATACACCTAATAATACCTAAATAAATAAGTAGACACATAAGTGATTCGGTTAATAATATTTAGGATTGTAATAAATGGTAATTCAACCGTCCCACGGTAAATAAACTATTTGATAAATGTGAAGAGTATCATGCGCTAACCGCTTGTTGCAAACTAACTTGCTTGCCACACATTGTTCTAGAGGATTATAGTTAAATTAGAAATACACGTTGTTTTCCGCAGCGTAAGCTGAATATGTGTCCGACTGTACACTCGACGTAATGTTAGTTTATTTATAAAGAATATCTGCCTATCTGCCTTCATGAAGTATATTTATTTAATGTCGGGCACCCACGGTGATGTATTTCGATTTATTTTAAGTTTTATTATTTTATTTTGTCTGTATAGAGTGCCAAAGGAGTTTGTTTTGAAGCCATTTCAAACAGTCGACTTAACATATTATGATGTGTAATGTATGTATAAAATGTATTAGATGATGAGCTTCGGGGGTGAGTGGTTGAGATGCAGAGCACCTATGTATGTAGTTATTTATTTTTTTATTTTAACATTAACGTATCCATGTTATTGAGTGACGACTGAAAGGGAATTATCAAGTGTTTGTACGCAAAGTGTCCGATACTATCGACTAATGAAGCTAGATTTTGTAACTTTTATATTTATAGTTATTTGCAGTGATATGTACAATGACGTTAATGTTAAATGTTTCACGTTACAGGCGCGAGCGCTCGCCGCTGATACGAATGAGGTTCCTATCGTTGCAAAGATTGATTTTTAAACTTTATTGTATTGCTAATGCCCTTAATAAGCATTTATATTATTATTTATAGCTCCAATTGTAACAAAATACGTGTCTAATACAATTGAAGTTTAAAAATCTCTTTCTATCTAAAGGATTTCTACCACAAGGCCTTAATTCCAGTCGATAGTATCCGTTACTTATTCTATCTACCATCAGTTTCAATACGGCAAGTGACTGTGCCGGACTAGAATTTAAACGATTTTAAAGATAAGGTATAATATAAAAATAAACTTAATTAATATGGAATATTTTGCAATAAGCTTCTGGTAAGCGAACAAGTGCAATCTTTTGATATACATATAACGTCCGGACAGTTTCTTGCCGACTTTGTCTGTCTGTTCGCGTGACGCACGACCGACAAATGACCTCACTTTAGCGAATTATTTGCAAAACGCTGTTCAACAAATTGATAAATTTTGTATAAATATTTATAACGATAATGTAACTGTTGAAAACAAATATTGTAACAGATGACATATTATAAGGTGCTTATGATTATCGTTATAATACAAAGTTGTGCATATAACGAGAGTTTTTATTTGTTTATGACCTATCCCAATCCTCATAATATTGCACTTGTACACATAAAGAAAGGAAAGTGGAAAGTTTTAATTATATACTACTAGCTGACCCGACAGACGTTGTCCTGTCAACTATGAATATTGAATTCGAATTGACATACTACCTACCTACTACCTACCTACTACCTACCTACTACCTACCCACTACCTACCCACTACCTACCTACTACCTACCTACTACCTACCTACTACCTACCTACTACCTACCTACTACCTGCCTACTACCTACCTACTACCTGCCTACTACCTACCTACTACCTACCTACCACCTGCCTACGACCTGCCTACGACCTACCTACTACCTACCTACTACCTACCTACTACCTACCAACTACCTACCTACTACCTACCCACTACCTACCCACTACCTACCCACTACCTACCCACTACCTACCTACTACCTACCTACTACCTACCTACTACCTACCTACTACCTACCTACTACCTACCTACTACCTACCTACTACCTACCTACTACCTACCTACTACCTACCTACTACCTACCTGCTACCTACCTACTACCTACCTACTTTTGGTTCTTTGGATTTGTGCTAGTTTCAAATAAGATTAAGTTTAATAAAATGCCTCTAGGCTCTAGGCATTAAGTCAGTCTTCAAAATAATTAATCGATTCGTCGATCGATCGTTTTCTATTTACCACTTCACGTTACTGCGCGCCTAGTACTTTGGATTGATTAAGGTGATCTTGTGAGAAAATTAAGAAGAATACAGTGAATTTTAAATTTTCGTACATGACTACTTCACGTTACTGCGCGCCTAGTACTTTTGTTATCTTAAGTTTTCATTCATTAATACCCGTTTTTTTAAAAAATGATTCATCTTTTATAATTATGTTCTCGTCGATTTTTCATTATTTTTAAGATGTATTCTGCTATTCGGGGCGGGGACAAATCCAACGAACCAAAAACCATGAAAATTGGTCTAGCCGATCTCGAGTTATAAGTGTTGATACAAACCCGACTTTGTTTTATATATATAGATGTAAAGAAGATAATTTATCAGAAATTGTTTCTTCGTTCCACAATTCCTAGTACAGTCAAAAATCTTTTAGACATTTGACTTATCTATTTACTCCTTTGTAATTCGTGGCTAACATGACAGTTGGCTCAGGCGATATTGCTAGTTTGTTACGCTCTGATACTGCTGCTAATGAGTCTTCTTACTTGCTGGCGGTGCGGTGTTGATATAGGGGGTAGGCAAAAATCTTTTTGACATTTGACGTATCTTTGTGCTACCCTACTTATTTATGGCTAACATGAACAGGTGGCGGCAGGCGATATTGCTAGATTTTTGTTAAGCTCTACTACTTATGGGTGTCGGGTTGGCTGGGACGGTGTCGATAAAAGGTTACGGGGGTAGGCAAAAATCTTTTTGACACATTAGACGTGACTATAACATATAATAGTATGATATCCTAGTAATTTGTGTCTAACGTGACAGATGGCGACAGGCAATACCGCCCACTTGTTTCTCTCTGCTACTTATGAATGCCTAGTACTTGCGGGCGCTGACAATCGACGTAACGGGGATAGGTAAAAATATTTTTGACACAATTGACGTATCTACGCTACCACGATGCTACCCTAGTACCTAATTCAAGTCTAACGTGACAGAGGTGGTACCGCCAGGCCGCCAGTATCTCTGCTACTTATGAATGCCTGGTATTTGCTGGCGGTGACGTTACGGGTGCAAAAATCTTTTAGACATTTGACGTATCTATGCTAGCCTAGTAACTTGGCTAACGTGAACGTGACAGAAGGCGCCAGGCGACACCGCCCGTTAACTTCTCTCTGCTACTTATGAATGCCTGGTACTTGCAGCTGATGACGATCGACATTACGGGGGTTGGCAAAAATCTTTTTGACATTTAACGTACCTATCTACGCTACTGTATGCTAACCTAATAATTCATGGCTAACGTGACAGATGGCGGCAGGCGATACCGATAGTTTTCTTCTCTCTGCTACTTATGAATGCCTGGTACTTGCAGGTGATGACGATTGACGTCACTGGGGTAGGCAAAAATTTTTCTGACGGCGTATATAACTACCCTAATCGCGTAACAAACAAAAACATAAATTCTTTATAATTTTTCCTTAATCCTGTCGATAAAAGGTTTCCTTGGCTCACCTTTTTTGACTTCTGATATTTTATGTCCTTCTCAATCCATACTAATATCACGTATTATAAATAGAAAAATGTATGTGTCTGTCTGTTTGTCCGTCTTTCACGGCAAAACGGAGCGACAGATTGACGTGATTTTTTAAGTGGAGATAGTTGAAGGAATGGAGAGTGATATAAGCTGCTTTTTGTCTTTTTCTAATGCGAGCGAAGCCGCGGGCAAAATTTAGTTTTAAAATAATTGAAAACAAACATGAGTATTCAAAACTATTTATTGATAATTTATTTCTCTTATTTATACAATTATATATTGACAGATTGCGAGTACTTGGATACATCTTAGTACTTTACAGAGACTGGTCTTTCACCGAGTTTTATAGAATCCTAAGAGTAGCACGCCCACAGGTTATTTAATATATTTGGAATAATGTACATTATTTAATGTTTAGACATATCAAAATACTCGCATACAGTCTACATCATTTTATACATAATTACATATTCATAATCATCGCATATTGTTTTGCCTAAATATTAATAACTTAAGATAAGCTGATTAACTTAGAAGCACAACTTTTTGTAGAGAAACAGTCTGAGCGGCGAAAATATAATCTCGATGCCACGTCTTTGATCAGCCCTTTACATATTGGCCGGCCACAATGGGCCATGTCGACCATCTCAAGCGGGGTAACTCTTGACCGGCCATAGAAAAAAAAATAAGCCAAATTCATAAAACCAGTTCACTGGCAGAATAAATAAAGACATTTTCAAAACATATATTTTTCGTTTTTCTTCCTAAAATTTCAGAGGAAGTATAAAAAATAACCGAAATTAATGCTTTACTAATTGACTAAACTAAAGCACGAATCACTAGCCGATTTTAAGACAATTATATACATCAGATAGGCCATAATACTTCATTACAATGGTGACAGGAATGCAAAGAATTTGAGACTAGACTAACTTGCAAACTGACGTAGAAATAGGAAGCTTTTGAAAATATTTGAGACCTACTTTGGAAGTCTCAAACTTCCGAGGTAGGACTTAGGAAGTATCAAGCTCCCGAAGTCCAAATAACTTAAAAGATAGGTGCTACAAAATGTTGCATAAAATGCAGAATGTTGATTTTTTAAGTTATTAAAATGCTCCCTAATTCGGTCGGATATGCCCCAATCCACCGCTATTATAATTAGTATACAACTTATAAAGGTCAATAATCTCTGATTATACATTGGTAGCTACAATTTCACTTTTTTGAGACAGAACATAACAAAATAAATAAGAATAAATATCGTTTATCGATCTTTTTTTAAATGTTTAGACATTACTCATTAATCAATTTCGTTATCCGACATGATTTAAAAACACACACGTAAATATTTTATAAAATTTATACAATATGAAGGGTGTACATTTTTTTTCATTTAACGATTTTTAACAATTTATACATTTCTTACAATACAATTTCTTTGTGATAAACTGAAACATTCAAACGTGTATATTTGTGTATAGAAGGTGACAGAGTGGAAATGTTAGAAGAAATGAGAACTCTTTTTGCAAATGTTATCCGCACGCAGCGCTTCTCAAAATCGTTCATAATGTGCACCGCAAAGGAATGGAACTCCCTGCCGGCGTCTGTGTTTCCAAATTCATATAACCCGGAAGTATTTAAGAAACGAGTGCATAGGCATCTACTGGGTAAGCTCGCTCCATCGTAGGCTCCGTCTATGCCCTCGGGCTAGCCTGGGACCAAGAGCAAGCCCATAATAATAAAATAAAATAAAATGTTATGATAGCGTTTTTTACATAACAGCTACTCAAGTGTTCAAAAGTATCAACATGTCATAGCTAAACAACGCGTGTAAAAAGACTGTTGAATGAGAAGTATTTATTGCAACAGATCTATTATAAGTTACATAAAATTATTATAACAGTCTGTCCGTTACGTATGTACGGATCAAAGTGAACAAACAGTTCTCTTCATCTTATAGGGCCGTTACGTAGGATAGAAAGAGATAACACTGCTGCTGCTTCGTCGTCACAAGTTCTTCTTTATTCTTGGTTAGAAGAAGATAGCAATAGCAATCGTTGTTTCAATTCTATCTGTTGTAATATCTGTGGCATTACACGCGACGCATTGTGTGACCAAAGTTTTCGTTTTTTTTTTTAGTAACAGATATACTAACCTGTTCCGAGCGTATTTAACAATAAATAAATAAATAAATAATAAATAAATAAATAAATATGCTGGGACAACTCACACACGGTCATCTGATCCCAAGTTAAGCTCTGCTAAGAGCTTGTGTTATGGTAACCAGACAACTGATATACATACTTATATAATTTATAAATACATACATATTATAGATAAATTACACCCAGACACAGAACAAACAATCATGCTCATCAC
Source organism: Athetis lepigone (assembly GCA_033675125.1). Taxonomy (NCBI): domain Eukaryota; kingdom Metazoa; phylum Arthropoda; class Insecta; order Lepidoptera; family Noctuidae; genus Athetis; species Athetis lepigone. Next base: position 14,318,880 of record CM066214.1, read on the forward strand.
ACAAAGTTTGTTCAGGGTGGGAATCGAACCCACGACCTCCGGCTTAGCAGTCAGGGCTACTAACCACTAGACCAACAGGCCCGTCAAACAATATTGTGACATGTCTTTTTACACTTCGTAGCTTGTGATCATTACATACAATTTACATTTTATTTCAATTATTGCGTAAGTCAGTTCAGTTTTCGCCTACACACCGATCTTTCACTTCATTGAGATATTTTAAATACTTTACTGAATATGAAAACTTCTGTACAATTGATCATACGACCATACATTTTAACTATTTTCTTTATATTACAGCAATATTGACAGTATACAATATGTACGTTTATAAGGACGAATTCGGGGCAAGGGGAGTGGTATATGAAAAAAACATATTTGTGCCAATTCTCTTGTCCACAAACTAAGTTTAAAGAAAAGGACAGAAGATACACTTTAGTTTAATCCTGTCAAATTAGACAGCGCCGAAAGAAAATTGACGTATATTTAGACGCCATGTTTTGAAATCGTGTCTAAATTATCTATGGAGTGTCTAAATTTGACAGGACTTAACTAATATTTTATCTTCTGTCCTTTTCTTAATTAAATGGAAAGAGAAAGATGCACTTAAATTTACGTTAGTTTGTGGACAAGAGAATAGGCACCATTTTCTTAACTTCTTTTAAGACTTAGAGATTTCAATAACCGGGGTTGCGGAATGTGTATCCGGGGTTGCGGAATGTGTATAGTAGTCACCGTGACCCTGGAACATAAAGGGCAAACGAAGGAACATGAGTGGGTTTTAGTCAGTAAGAGTCTGACACGCCCTCCCGTCGCACCCAGGACGGGAGCAGTCATTGGATGATTTCCCACTCACCAAAAAAAAAAAAAAAAAAAAAAAGAGATTTCAATAAAATATGTTTTAGTGTCACAAATTCAGATCATGGAAGGACTCGGTAGATATATGGCGTCACCCAAGGCACGCCATCGAGGCCGTAGACAGGGAAGGGGGGTTCAAACCCTTTCTTGTATACATCCAGGCCGATCTGAGAAACTGACAGGAATCTACTCAGTTTTATATTCAGGTCTCCAATTCTTGGTTGTATATCACCAAAACCATGAACCAGGTTACAGCATTGCCCACCAAGTAGCTGCGAACGGCGCTAACGTCGCGCCGACGCGGCGTTGTCAAAGCGATTACACTACAAAGGCACCTTATATACTGTACCAGTTATGAATGTGCTATGCAAATCTTATTGGCTTCTCTTTGAAAGTTCGCGGCACGTGCTATTTAATGACCCTTGGTACTTTAAAAGGCGTACAAAAGGCCAAAGCCGCCTTAAGGCGCTATCCCACTGGCGTTTTAAGAGCGTTGGCATTTCACCAACGTCTGCAATCGTTATACTACCCGTGCGAGCTAACATGGCACCTGGCTCGAAAACAAACCTCTCCCCGCGACCCCGCGCGACACCCCGCTCTCGTCTTACCAGTAGCGTTAGCATCACTATTATATTATACGGCACAAGTTTAACTAAAATGGTGGATGTGCAGAAACAGATTTTCAGGCGTGCACGTAATTTTTTTTTACAACTTTGTTTCTATGTAGTTTGTTTTGTCACGTTTAAAACGTGGTAGTATGTTATGAGAATCAACTAAGCAAAAAATAAATGTTATTATTTAAAATACTAAAATAAAATTCAGAAAGGATGGAGCCTGGGCTAGCACAGTGTACACTAAATAAAATAACATATTTTTCATTTTTTAAATGGTGTTAGCGTATACCTGTCATCTGTCATAGTGTTAGCCAAAAATCGAACGTCTTCTTTTTTGCACTTAGTACTTTAAATGTCACACATTCAACCCAGGTGCCATGTTAGCTCGCACGGATAGTACATTAGACACATCGTCATACATTAGACAAGCGACACCAACGCTCGAAAAAAGTCAGTGGTACCAAAACGTCTGGTATCTTTATCAAATAACTACTTAACAATTTTTTTATTCATCCCCTCCACCCCTGGACCTTCTCCTTTCACCCCCCCCCCCCCGAGTCACCTAGCTGCCGATTATTTCCTCCTCGTGCTGAGAGTGTGCTTGAGCTGCTGAATCTCGTCGTGCTGTCTCGCAAGCTGCTCGTTCAGTCCTGCTACATGCTCAGTGAGCACCGACATCTGCTCCTCGTAGTTGTGCGACGTTGAATGGAGCTCTTCTTCCTGCGGGAAGAAATGGGGGTAAGAAACGGTTGGTTATTTTGAGTGTAAGAATTGGTAATTTAACCTTTCGACGACCAGGCGACAGCCGGCTGTCGGGTTACTATTGTCTTTTTATTGTGGGCATCCAAAATAATAATTAAATGGCAGCCGCAACAAAAAAGGCCAAGAGGAAGGCCGAGGAAGAGATGGTGAAAATGCATCGAAGATCTCACGGCTCTAAAAAGTTTCACCAACTGGAGGCAGCTAGAGATTGTCGCGCATCGCGTCAATCGCGGAAGAGGCGAAGACACAAAGGGTTGTAGCGCCGAAGAAATCTAAAAAAAAATCTCTTCTGCATGTGCATTTTTAAGGGAGGTGATTTTAACGGTTATGAAGATTGTGGATAAAATGTACAATGACCTATTTGTGATATTACTTTCCACATGGGCGTAGCCGCGGGTACAGCTATGTTGCTTTGCAATTATCAAACGTTTACTCAACTTTAAAACTTATGGAATTTCAGAAACATGACCTAATTCCGATCTATGAATATAATCGCACTGACCTCAACACTGCTATCTAATGAACATATAATTGTAATATTATTATTCAACCATACATATGACTTGCGTGACTTACCAGTCGGCTGATAGTGTTGTGTTTCTCAGTCAGCGTGTGTTCGTCCGTCTGTTTGTCGCGCTCCATCTCCTCGAACCGGAGACGCAGCATTTCACACTGAAAAGATAAATAAAATAATAAATAAATATCGTGGAACAACTCGCACACGGCCATCTAAGAAAATAAACATTTTTTTTATCTGATCCCAAACTAGGCAGAGATTAACACAATCATGTATTAGTTAATGATGCCGATTCTCTTGTTCACAAACTTAACTAAATTTAAGTTAAATGCATCTTTCTCTTTCCATTTCTTAAAGAAAAGGACAGAAGATACATTTTAGTTTGATCCTGTCAAATTAGACAGCGCCTGAAGAAAATTGGTGTATATTTAGTCGCCATGTTTTTATTCGCGTCTAAATTATATATGGAGTGTCTGAATTTGACAGGACTTAACAAATATTTTATCTTCTGTCTTTTTCTGAATGAAATGGAAAGAGAAAGATGCACAAACTTAAATTTAGGTTAGTTTGTGAATAAGAGAATCGGCACCATTATAGTACATATTAAAAATGTCAGTCTACGATTGTCCCATTGCAAGGAACAGCCTGCTCTGATACAGTTAAGTCACGACCATTGTCAACCACGGTTGCTCAAGGTGGATTGGTGATTTTTAATTCTAGTCAGAAAAATTACATTTCCAGTGTTGCAGGTTTTTAGTCCCAAATAAATAGTGATGTGGTACAATCGAGTTTTTACAATTAAATCTTAGTCGAGAATACTCTTTTTATTCAATGTCTAATTGACTTTAATTTTAATAAAAATATTACATGTAATTTACGGTAATTAAAAAGAAGACATACACGGTAGGTAATTTTATATTACATAAAACACTGTTATATTATTTGTTTTTGGTAAGGTCCATATTTCTAAAATTGTTTTATTTTAGACGATGTATTCAATATTTACAATAAAAAAACGCTTTGGTACCTAATAAAACAAAGCATGACTAAATGTCTAAGTCTATCGATTGTGGAACATCACTATTGTAGCGGGTCACCCTTTTAGGTATCAGTGACAGTTGCACTTGTCATTTTTCTGACTCGAATTAAAAATCGTACTATAACAAATAGCCATATCTATACTAATATTATTAATGGGATAGAAAGTGTGTGTTAGTTTATCCGCCTTTGATGGCAAAATGGAGCGACGAATCGACGTGAATTTTTAAGTGGCTATAGTTGAAGGGATGGAGTGATATGGGCTACTTTTGTCTCTTTCTAATGCGCGTGAAGCCGCGTAAAAGCTAGTTTAATATATATCTGAAATCGCCAATGCGTCTTTAATATTTGCGGTCATTGATGTTCAATTAGTGAATAAACCCCCCACCGTGGAACAATAAGGCTAGTCCACAATTCATAATAATAAACAAATAACAAAACATACCTCTTTAACATAATGTTCAGTCTTACTCTTCAGCTCTTCCCTCTCAGTTTTCAGCTCACTAATCTTATTTCTAAAGTACGTCTTCATTCGTTCTTCTCTCGTCTCCACTTCCTGGTTCAGCAGGAAGGGTACCTGCAGACTGCCGAGGAGCCCTGTGACCCTGCCCTCGGCGTCCATGGAAGTCTCCCCGAAGGTGTTGAAGTCGCCGGAATCATGGCCGTCACCCCGTCTCCTTTGCGACGCTGACACGTATTTCGCTACTTCTAATTTAAGACTTTCATTCTCCATTCGAAGCATTTCGAATTCCATTTTAAGTTTTTGATTTTCCTGGGAATAGTGAGAGTTTGTGAGATTAAATACAGATATTTTTTCTGCTATGAATATTACACTAGTTACTTTATTATGGATACTACTTACTTATATATGTCGCAGGCACTTTATATAATCTGTTGTTAACATAATACCTTGGCATTTTATATACGGCGTAAGGCTCACAGTTATACAAATTGCCAAAGGCAAAATGTCAGGTATTTTTCATTTAAACATTCCAGAAATAAATACAATTCACATTTTTTTGTCATTTTGCCGATTTAAGCCCTGTATAAAATGCCGAGGCATTATGTAAACGGTGAATTCATACAAAATGCCTGCGACATATACAATACTAATTATATGTATAATCAAAACTTATGAATTAAAAGCGATAAAAAAATGTTTTTTACTAATTAATGTTATTTATTCTTTGACAGAATTTGTGACAGGTAAGAGTGCCATAAACAAAAAGACGGACATAGACAAGCGTGTACGCACCTGTTCTAATGAGTGTGCTTTGATACTAAGTTGCTCGGTGACATTTAAGTCGTCTACAGAACTGAGCGCGTCTTCACTTCCCACCTGCAAACAAATGTGAATCATGAAGTGAAAGTGTGTGTGAAATGTGGCTCTATAAAGTACAATAGAGATGACGACAACATAAAAAAAAACGGTATTCTATTAAGTCCGTCTGATAGACCCGAAAAAATACGGGACACGTATTTTTTGCTTGATCAAATGATTAAAAAATACAAAAATAAAGAGCAACAAAGCTCCGGAGTAGGTACTTTTGACGTCACTGTTCAGCAAAAATTGTATCAGATCGTGACGTCACGCGAAACTTCAACGCGCTGTCTCGTCATCATTTTTCGTTTACGAGAGAAATGAAAAAATACGTTTCCAACATTTCTTGATAAAGTAACTGACGGACTAATTACACAGATTAATAAATAGTTACTACGTAACAGATACTTCACTCCAATACAAAAACGCAAATACCTACGCTATAATAGCCTACAAAATCATAATAATAATACCAGCTGTTTGCAGCGAGGAGAAATGTACCATAAGTACGCACAAAGAGAGTTGAGATTCTTTTGCCCGCCGCGCGACTAACGTGTGTGCGTGTCGTTCAGCAAATGTGCTAGGATTATACGTACGATGATAATGTTAATAAAACGAATGTTTTAGAAAACAATTATTTTTTTAATTGTTGATTAAATATTTTTTAGTTTAATAAAATGACCGATGCATATTTTTCGTTCCTTGAATTCCCGATTATTATATTTTAGTGTCGAAAATATCCAAAACTACGTGAATAATTATAATGAATAATCAAAAGGGAAACAGGAGAATTGGGAAACAGGGGAATTGCACAATAATCACGCAATAATTACGTGATTTCAGCATTTTGATAGTCAGCGCTGTACCCGTGACGCGCGAGCACACAGCCGGGCGCGCGACAGCCCGGTGTTCGTTGTATCGTCGACGATACGCGAAGCGGTAGGCATAAAACGCGTGGCCTTGAGCGAGTGACGGACGCCTGCTAATTACCTTTTATTCGTCGTCTCGCGTATGCACACTAAAGTAACCGACCCGCCGGTCGCAGACATAAGTTTCTCGGCCACATTAGTCGATTCGATGGGCTAGTAAACATGATCTATACATGATTCTCTGCTTTCCGCCGGTATGCGTCGGCGAGTCGATCACTTAGGTGTGTATTGCGCTCTGTGTAGGGGTGATATTGGGGGCCTTGGGGATAATTAGGCCAAAATAATTAAAGCAAACCATAAAATAATTAACAGATACCAAACGGCGGATCTAGCCTTCTAGTCACGGTCCACAATTCGATTAAAAATCAATTAAGTTATCAGTGCCTCCTTGGCCCCCTCGATCTGCTCTTATAACTGCCCACTTTTTTTTCTTATTAATAACTTCGAATCTTACCAAACTGCCTCCTTCTGATAGGAAGTCTCCATTACAGCTGGGGGCCTGGCTGCTAGCAGCGAGATGTATTTTATTAGGAGTGCCTCCTATCCTCTCTCTCTGTGCCTCCTCGAGAGAGTACTGCAACTCCTGGTTCTTGTTCTTCAGCTTGGCTATCTCACACTTATATTTACTATCACTCTCACTTATGTGTCTCTGGTAGTCGTCTAGCGACGCTCTCAGCTGCGATATCTCGAACACTTTGTCTGATAGCTGTTAAAGAAATATATGTTAAAATTTAAATGTTGGAACACACTAGCAATTTCTCCTATAATGTTGGCTTACAGGGGCATTTCACAAACATCTGCGTTTGTGTAGGAGAGTTTCCTACACACCAAACTAGGGTTGCCAGGTCGCCAAACTTCGGGTTGGCCGGACATTCGGGTAAAAAGACAGACACCCTACTTTATTGACCATAAAATTGTATATAAAATCAAGCTTTTTTTTTATTATTAATATTCTTAAATTCCAGTATGCATATGTAAAAAGCTTAAAAAAGCCGGGCACCGTTTATTAAGGCGTATCCTGACACCTGGTACACAACAAGACTCTGAACCAATACACGTAAGTCATACAAATACCAGTTGCTTGTGGAGATCTACCCGCGATACACAGCGCAGCAGCCAACCACGCTAACCGTACGTCGTAATTAAGAAGTGAGAGTGAACTTTTATTTATTTGTTGAGTTTGAGTTTTTGTATTCAATATAAATAAGCCAATATTTTTTTATTGACATGTAAGAGTGTTATATTTAACCAATTCACAAAATAAGTATCATTTTATTAATAAATTAAAAAAAAAATAGTAATAAAAATAAATAATAATAAAGTAAAAAAAAAAATTGTATCATTTTATTATTGTTTATTAAAGAATAATTGTTCATCAGTTTGGACAATAAGCATGTTGTACCTATTAAGTGTCTAATCTTAAAAATATTGCAGGTTACATAAGTATGATAATGATAAACACACTGTTACACTTTCTGGTGCACCACACTATTAGTCATACACCAATTATCATCAGTGTAAACCGTACTGTTGCCAATTTACACAACATAACAGTTAACTTGCTTTTTAAATAAACCAGTAATAATGAGTAAAATTCGTTACATTTATTTTATTACAGGCATTACATAGTGAAAAGCATTTCTAGACAAATTAGCAGTGCACACATCATTTAAATTCAAAATCTATTCTTGTTTGATTCTTAATGCAGTACCTGAGACTAGGTAGCCACCTAGTCTCAAATTAAACTCAATTTCAATACTATATTATCTTGTTTGTAGCACTAGCTTTTGCCCATGACAATGTTTATACTTCCATTCCCTATTGTACACAAAAAAAAAATTACGAAGAATTAGAAGCATACCTGTGATGCATATTGTGCATTCTCAATGATTTTCTTTTGTAATTCTTCTTGCAGTAGTCCGGAATCCAGTGCGGCGGCACTACTGACTGTTGGCTGCTTGTCATCTCCTTTACTCTTTGATTTCTTTGTCAACTTTAGCTGTAAACAAACATAATTGTTAATTAGATAACTTATTATCTTTTGTGGCTGTACAATAAAAGAAAAAATACCCATAATGTAGCAGGTTCCATGTTGGATAAAGTAAAAGTTTAATTTTGAAGTTGTACCATCAATATCTTTGTTAAAATCTTGTAAAACACAAATGAAATAGAGCGAATAAATGAGAACAAGGCAAACCAAAGCAACACCCCAACTACCTGCATATGTTTTTACCAAATAACACATCACGAAGATAACAGAATCCATGGAGAGTAGATAAGTTTTATCAGGTCATGATTAGGCGCGCTTCACGGCGATTGGGTATTGTTTCAGATTGATTCATGGTACAACTGACCTGTAACGCGTCGAGTTCATCCTGAAGGACGGACACGCGCCGCGTCAACTGCTGGTTTCTGAACGTCAACGAATCTATCTCTAACTCTCCTTTCCTCAGAGATTTTTCCTTCTCTTTTAACGTGTCCCTCAGCTCGTTCGACTTAGCCTGCTCGTCTAGAACCCCCTTCTTTAGTACCTTCACATGCACCCGCAACTGCAATAACGGAAACAATAAATTCAGCAAATTGCCGATACGTTTACCGCATCACGCTAGCTAACATACACACTTTTGAATACTCCGCCGCCAATTTCTGGTACTTCGCTTGTATATCACCCGAAGGCAGCCCCTCCATTGTCGGTTTTCAGGTGTTCATAACTGTAAATTCCGGTATTTAGCTGTTTATTTGTTAGTTGTATTGAACATGAGAACACCCACTACAACCCACTTTCGTGAAAATGACGTATTGTGGTGGATTTGTGACATTCTGATTTGTGATAGTGGCAGTGTGACCAACTTCAAATTAGAGATCCTGCCCCACTTAGGCAAGAAAACTGATTAATCCTGCCAAAATCTAAAGCAACAAAATGCCAAAATAATGCCAATATAATTTAAAAAATTAAAATAAATAGACACATTATTTTTGGAGTTTTATGTAAAATAATTGATCTAAAAGTCTAAAAGTGAACTGAATTAAATTATTCATTCATCATGCATCGTGTTCTTCTTGATCATTTTCTTTATACAGCGCTTTTGTCATTTGTTTAATCATTTCTTTAGTTGGCTGGAATGAAACGCAGTCACCATATTCACTAATGCCCTGGTAGCATGTAAAATATTTATTACATGTTTATCTATTCCGCGTTTTTGTTTTGATGAGGTTGCCATAGGCATTTTAAAATTCCTATTTACTTTTTTTCCCTTCTTGATACTGCATCCTACTCTTTTTGTGGACTGTAGCGGCTATACTTCCAAATCTGTCAGCTTATATTGCTAATACTGCCAAATACTGCCGGATTTCTAAAACGTCAAACAAATGTGCCAGAGACTAAAATAAAGGGCTAAAACTGCCAAAAAGGCAGGATCCTGCCACATATGGTCACACTGGATAGTGGCTTCAAATGTCATGTGAACTCATGTGTCAAAATTGATAATGATATTGATCCTTTTAGTCGATTCTGTAATAGTTCAATATTTTAGAATATTATGAAGTAATGTTATTAAATGTTACTATAAATCGACTATTGTTAGTATTGTTATTCTTGTGGATGCCCACATACATCTTTTGTTTGTCACCGTTCTGTGTCATCTGCAGTAAAATAAAAGCCTTTGGAAAAAAAACGAGGGAAATGTTTTATTGGCCTGGTAACATTGCTTCTGTTGATGTGTCGTGATTGTCCAATATAAAATATCAATATTTTGGAAATTTATGAAAGAAAAGCTTTAATTTCTACCCCAAAAAGCATATTTACATACTACAAAATATATTTCATCTTTCAATGGTACGGTCATGGACGATAGGTACGGTAATTGTATTTTTTTCACAACATTGTATCGCAACAGGTAAAACTAAGTTAGAACAAAGTAAATTATGACTAAACTATGGTTTATTTTGCAGGAATATGGAATCTGGCTGTTCTCATTACAACTATGTTGATAGCGAACACGCGCGGTGCATTATTCACATCGATGTAGATTGCTTCTATGCTCAAGTGGAGATGATTCGGAATCCGGAGCTGCGGTCGGTTCCGCTCGGCGTACAACAGAAGAACTTCGTCATAACTAGCAACTACGAGGCCAGGAAGTACGGCGTGCAGAAGTGTATGCTTGTTACGGACGCGCTTAAAGTTTGTCCCAACTTAAAACTTATCAATGGAGAAGATTTGCACAACTACAGAACTGCCTCCAATAAGATTTTTGCAGTGTTACAATGTTGGAAATGTCCAGTTGAAAAATTGGGCATGGATGAAAATTTTATTGATGTCACAAACTTAGTACAAGAAAAGATGAAATCTGTTAACATTAGTAATGTCACTCTTGCTGGTCATGCATACAGTGAGCCCAGCATCGACTGCCCTTGTGGCTGCCACACTAGACTGAGGGTAACATCACAAATAGCCAGTGAGATGAGGAAGAAAATATTTGAAGACTTAAGTTTCACAACTTGTGCTGGTATAGCACACAACAAGTTGTTAGCTAAACTAATTTGTCCCCAAAACAAGCCTAATGACCAAACTACTATATTCCCAGAACACGGGACCACTTTCATGTCTACTTTACAGAATGTTCGTTGCATTCCAAGTATTGGTTCTAAGACTACAGAAGCACTTATATCTAACAATATTATAACTGTCAGTGACTTACAAGGAGCTTCCATAGACGTGTTGAAAAAACACTTTAGCAGTGATATGGCTGTTAGATTGAAAGAATTAAGTTTAGGTGAAGACAATACTCCAGTGAAACAGACTGGCAAGCCTCAAAGCATAGGTCTAGAGGATAGTTTCAAGATCGTCAGTGTCAGGAGTGAGGTAGAGGACAAGTTCACAGCTCTGCTACAGAGGTTGATGGTCCTGGTGAGGGAAGATGGCCGCATCCCAGTTTCTTTAAGAGTTACACTACGAAAGAAAGATGCAAAGAGACTGAGCAGTCACAGAGAGTCAAGACAGAGTCAGATCTCTCCTTCCATCTTCACCCTGACCAGTGGAGCTCTAACAGTGACCGAGGCTGGCCAGCAGAAACTGATGAGCATCATCATGAGATTATTCAACAAACTGATTGATTTGACCAAACCATTCCATTTAACTTTAGTGGGATTGGCATTCACTAAGTTCCAGGAGCGCATGACAGGCAGAGGATCTATAGTGAACTACTTAATGAATGATATTTCCGTCCAATCTGTGCTTAATTTACAAAACGAATGTGATACTTCCTCTTCGCCTATGGACTACTCCGCCGTGTCGCCGAGCAGTAGCACCACGACTGATCTCTCCGACGCCGAAGTTGAGCCATCACCAAAAAAACCCAAAAAAGTTACATGGATAGCAAAAAGACGATGTTTGTCCAAAGAAGAAGTTGCATCTCCAAGTAAACTAAAAGTTGGTGAACTCAGATTAAACTCAAAAGAGCTGGAGAAGGTATCTGAGCTAAGACTGAATTCCCGTGACCGCTCGCTCACGCCGCGCGCCAGTCCCGCGAAAGATAATCTGTCAGACACATCAGACACAATGAGAGACTGTGAGGAGCAGAACTGCGACGACTGTCCCAGCTACGTCGACAAGGAAGTGTTCAGCGCACTTCCCGACGACATGCAGAAGGAACTAAAGGCCATGTGGAAGAACCCCTCTAGCTCAGAGATGCCGAGGAGTAGTCCAAGAACCACGAACAAAGCTAAACCGAACACAATTATGAAATATTTTGTTCCACACAAATAGTATTAGTAAGATTTTATCTTGTTAATTAATTTAAGTGATAAGTGAATGGTTTCTATTTTTTCAAATCATACAATTTTTATTCAGCTGATCAAATACATGTTTATGTTAAAAAATAAATATCTTTTATTGCTATAATATAGTTATAATACATTAGAACTAAATGCTACAGGTTAAACAAAAAACTTTAGTATACAACTGGGCATATCATTTAATATCTATATTTTTTACAGCTTCCGTTACCATACTGGAAAGTTCTGTGAACTTGTGAACACTATTTACATTGAGGCGGAGTGTGTGTGCGAGAGTGCCGTAAGACGCCACGTCCACGCTCAGCTGCAGGCGGATCTTGTCGCCGTCCGTGACGCCCGCGCTGTCGCTGCTCTGAGGCGAACTCATCTCTCGGATTTGCTTCAGTCTTCTCAGTGACTCTTCAGTCCTCTGCACCGAGGTCAAAACATCCTCTACATATTTGAAGTATCTGGAACACATGATTCTATTTTTAGACTTATTTATCATACTTACATAGATAAGGAATTATTGTTATTAAAATTTTTAACTCTCAGGATGATTTTAATATGAATCTAATGCATTACAATTCGAATAATTGCCTTATTTATATTTACTAACAAAATTACTTACGAAACTGTCATAACATTGAAAAGTGATTCGAATAGTTCCGTGGTGAAGTCATTGTCTAACTTCTTGGAAGCTTCCTGGTTGAACTCCTTCAAGGCATTCGACACTACGTCTATGTAGGTGCAAGGTTTAGTTGGCACGCTGCGGTTGGTCTTCCGGTACAACCGTGGTATATCACTGACTTGCTTCAATTGAACATTGAAATGTTCATATAGTTCGTTGACTATACATTCTTTTATCTTCTCTTTTGTGCCTTTTAGAGTCCCTTCAGAAGATCTTAAGCTTTGTCCGAGGAGATCTTTGTTATCAATGGGTATCTTGGTCTGGACAAGCTCCAGTAAAAGTGGCAACTTTCTCAGCAAACTTTGTACATCCACATAGATGTTAATACTATTGTCAATGAGGTTTTTATTTACATTTGTTGGTTCAAACTTTTGTGATGGTATTCTCTGAAAACAGAATGAATACATTGTTTACACAAGTACATATAAATAATAACATTTGTTTAAAAGACACACTTATCTATGAGTAGAATACTGTATCATTGTAAGTACATTACAATGAAGTTAATTGTATGTTTTAATGTTTTCCTAGAGTATGACGTAATCAAGTAGTTTATCTTTTTGACTACAAACTACTTAAAACAGACAGTACGTCTTTGTCATTTCAATTAATTTGCATTTGATTACTCACTAATTAGACCTTGAAATTGAACGACCCAAAAGCTTGAGGTAACAAGTACCCATTAGCTTAATGATAAAATCAGGTACATTTCATAATTCTTATCAGTGCATAAAAGGAGTTATCAGCACTCGATTACGATTTCAAATGCCGACAATGTTTATTACCTGTGTACAATACGCATTAGCCCATGTGGCGTATCGAGATAAAAGCTGCAGGGTTAGTTTCCAGAATTTGTGTGCTAGTGCCTCAATGTACACCCCCTCTGACCAGCACTCCTGGGTAGCATTCCAGCATTTCTGTGTCTCTCTCAGCAAGAAGTCGTTATTGATTTCCAAAGTAGGGTTCTGTTGTAGCGCCGCCTCGAAACTTCCTGCGATTGTTTGAAAATTTCATAAACACATTCTACGAAATTTTTACATGAAATCGAAAAGTTAAAATCTTTACTATCAATGACGGTGAATGAGAGAGTGAATAGGGATAGCATAGCGTGGATATCTTGGCGTAAGTCCAAAATGCGAACATCCATAATTTGTTACTATATTAGTTTGATTACTACAAACCATGTTGGCACAGAGGAAACGCACCAAATACTTTGTTTAGGTAGTGGGCGTCTAAATTGAACGCGACTCCCGCGACACCCACAATGTGCAGTAATTGTAGTATTGTTGCAGGAAACTAATGCACAATGATAGTGAAATAATAATTTTAGAAGATGCACAATTTCTTCGCTCTAAGCTACTGCTCTGCTCCCATGGGTGGTTAAATTTAAATGTCCAATATGACTGATAGACAAGTGTTCAGACAATTCAGAGTTTATCATAGAATGAATTTATCATGAAAAATATGTTTATGGTGGTATAGCTATCCCTAAGTTTGAGAGAAAAAAAAATATTATTACCTGCTATCTCTTGAAATCGTATTTGGAAGTAAACTGGCAAGTTCCATCTTCTCTGGAAGCTCTTATACTCAGAGGTTTCATGCATCAACTTGACATCATCTTCTGAACAATATCCTTCAAGTTTCTTAATAAATTGAATACTCTCACTGTACCGCCTGTAAAATATCTGAGGGTTGCCAGGCGCGAAAATTGACGCAAGATTCACTTCTAATCTGTTCTCTACTTCACACCAAAAGCAGTTGACTAAAAACCTATATTTCTTAACAAGAAAGGAGAGTTTGGAATGTTGTGTCACTTTCAGAAGTAACTTCAATTTTGTTTCTAACAAAGCCAGGATTCTCTCATAGATGCCTTGTAGCCCCCCCTCTTTGCTTTTCTGTAAGCCTGGTTCATTGATAATTTCTTGCAAAAGAGGTGCAACTGTTTGCTTTCTGATAAGCATTTCGGACTCTTTAACTCTGTCTAACGAGGCTAGAGTGGTAAGAGTTTTGAGGAGGTTTTCCTCGTCACTGTTGTTCCAAAACTTGAACAGTAATTCATTGAGGGTATGTATTAGCTTTCCTCCTATTTCATTATACTGTAGTTTATGCTCTGGCTTTATTATACTGTCACACTTTGAGATGGAGAACTTCAATTGGTTGTATTGCATTGCTGCACGATCTGCCAGAGCAACCTGTTCTTGTTTGTCTTTAGTGGATATATTTTTCAAGACATTGTCTAGTGTTTTCAAACAGTTTATTGTTTGGCTATAATGTTTGAGCAGCTGCTTTTTCTTCTGTAGGCCGTGCCTTTGACTCATCCACATAGACAACTCTTTCATTGCATCTTCTAAACATTGTTTTACACTCTAAAAAAGAAACAACTTGATTGATTGAATATTACACACATAATAATATGTTATAATTAAAAAATTAAAATAAAGATAGGACTAATTGGTTTTGTGAGATAAATACGTATATATTATTGAAAATCTAGATTTCATTACTTAATAAAGGAGATTAATATAAAAGTAGTAGAATATACTCACAACAACTTCATCATTTAATTGTCCTAATGGCACCTGTATTTTAACTATAGCTTTGTCAAACCCGATGAGAGTGGCGCACAGATTGACGAAGTTAGCGTAGTCCTTGTTTATCAGCTCTATCATCGCCAGCCTTAGGACTTTTAAGTACACCCCTAGGTCATCTCGCATTGTCTCCAACGATGCCACATTTTGATGCTCCGCCAAAAAGTTATCGACCGAGAAATTCGTCTGAAATGTACATTAACTACTTTAGATAACAATTTTAGGGCCAACAAACTGATTAACACGATTAATTACAAGGAAATCGGCTAAAATACCTTGACGAAATCATTTCTGTCGAAGCACAGCCCCCGAGGGGCCGGCGGCAATGTGAACTCCATTATACTATTCTCCATGCTAACGCGACACTATCATTGTATTATGAAGGCACCATTATTGAGAGGAATTGTTGGAAAATGTTTAAATTATCTATTTAGATCGCTAGTCGCTACGGCGAGCATTATGACATTTGTTAAATTCATTGACGTAACTGACGTGACACATCCCACGTCAAGTTTATGGTTCGGAAACACTTTTTAGTACTATTCTTTTTAGGAGTTTTTAATGACAATAAAAATAATAATGGTATTCTAAAAACGCATAATATTTAATACAAGAACATATAATACTTGAATTAATTGAAGACAATTTGTTCCTAATCTTTATTTGTCATAATGCGAAGTCTATTCGTCTGGAAACACTTTTTTTTTGTTTTGATTCTGCATGTCCTTATATAGCTCATTTAACAATAAATAAAAATAATAGTCTCCAGAGCAAATTCAAATAAAAGCAGCAAAACTAACAGATTTAATTGAATTAATTGAAGACAATTTGTTCCTAATCTTTATTGGTCAAAATGTAATGCGAAGTCTATTCGTCTGGAAACACTTTTTTTTTGTTTTGATTCTGCATGTCCTTATAAAGATCACAATAAATAAAAATAATAGTCTCCAGAGCAAATTCAAATAAAAGCAGCAAATCTAACAGATTTAATTAATTGTTCCCTCACATTTATAGCTCTCGTTACCCGATCAGCGACCTAGGAATCAAACTTCTGACATCACGCATAGCCACAAGACCATCGAGGCATCCAGATCCATACTAATATTATAAATGCGAAAGTAACTCTGTCTGTCTGTCTGTCTGTCTTTCTGTCTGTCTGTCTGTCTTTTCTTCACGCCTAAACCACTGAACCGATTTGAATGAAATTTGGTACAGATATAGCCTGAGACCCGAGAAAGGACATAGGATAGTTTTTATCCCGGAAATCCCCCGGGAACGGGAACTGTTATTCCACGCAGACGAAGTCGCGGGCAAAAGCTAGTATATTATAAGCCGGTTCAAAGAAAAGAATTTTAAATGGCGGCATGTACTTGCGTTGACAGATAGTACAGTCTGCTTAAATCATATTTGCGGATCGGCATTGAGTAGAGTGTCGGTTATCCGTGACCTGGGAGTAGTTTTTGATTCGTCCCTATCTTTCCATCATCATATAGATAGTATAGTTACTAAGGCTAAAAGAATGCTTGGCTTTGTTATGCGCATGTCAAAACCTTTTCGTAACTATAGTAGCATTATTTCACTGTATAATGCACTAGTGAGGAGCTCCTTGGACTATTGTTCCACTATTTGGTCTCCTTATTATTCAACTTATGCAAATAATATTGAATCTGTTCAAGTTCTTTTTGTTAGGTATTTGTGTATGAAGGCTGGGGTCCGCAAAGCTATACCTGATTATAATGACAGGTTACGGCACTTTAAAATGATGAGCTTAAAAGAGCGACGTAACCTTTCTGGCTTGTACTCCATAAAATTATAAACGGTTCAATAGATGCAGAATAGGGATGACGACAGCATAAAAAAATGGCATTCTGTTTAGTCCGTCTTGTAGATCGGCCAAAAATACGGGACACGTAATTTTTGCTTCATCAAAATAATAAAAAAATAAAAAGATAAAGAGCAACAAAGTTCCGGAGTGGGGGCTTTTGTCACCGTGCTGCAAAAATTGTATCTGATCGTGACTTCACGCGCAACTTCAACGCACTGTATCGTTGTCATTTTTCGTTTACGAGAAAAAAGAAAAAATACGTGTCCAAAATTTTTTAATAATCTCACTGACGGACAAAGACTTTTTTTTCGTCGTCTCGCCTATTGATAAGCTATTTTAACTTACGGGCTTGCCAACGTAGTAGGCGACTAGGCGTCATCATCGTATTTTTGAGTTGCCTACATCCACCTTTATTTTATTTTTTTTGGTGGGTGGGAAATCTTCAAGTGACTGCTCCCATCCTGGGTGCGGCGGGAGGGCGTGTCAGACTTTTACTGACTAAAACCCACTCATGTTCCTTCGATTGCCCTTTATGTTCCAGGGTCACGGTAACTATTATAAACGTTCCGCAACCCCGGCAGGCGTGGCCCTGTTGGGCCCCTTCTATCCACCTTAAATACCACTTTTAATACCCCACTGACACGTATGGCAAGGCAATATAACGAAAGGTCCAATTCGTCAGAGTACCCGATTGACATTTTCTCCATGAGTTTTGCTTCATACAGCCGCTCCCTACTTAAAC
Organism: Athetis lepigone; assembly: GCA_033675125.1. Taxonomy (NCBI): domain Eukaryota; kingdom Metazoa; phylum Arthropoda; class Insecta; order Lepidoptera; family Noctuidae; genus Athetis; species Athetis lepigone. The sequence goes on from CM066214.1 coordinate 14,336,537, forward strand.
AGCACGAATGATGCGTCATGTCTATCTTATTGTTTAGTCTTTATAAGTGTTCTAGGTTTAGGTTGCTAGACACTCTTTTTAATTTCCTTAGTCTCCAATTTTTACATATCTCTATGTCATGCATACCTGTTATTTGCATTGTTTACTAAAATGTTAATTTTAAATGTAACTGCATTGAATTGTAAGTGAATGTGCTGTTGGTGTGCTTATTATAAATAAATAAATAACTACGATCACATATCTTTTATAACTTTTAACTTTAATTGGTAAGCTGAATATTTATTTTACGAATAGGCATGTTTCAAATGCGAGATAACTGTTAACAGCCGTGAAATCTAGTATTTTGAAAAACTCACTTCCATTGAAGGGACGTGGGGGTGAATTGGCAGTTGGCACTCACCTAAGAGATTTGGTTCATTTGATTTGTTTTGGGGACTGGAAGAAAACATCTACTATATAGGTAGTAGGAATCATAAAACAATATTAATGCTCATTTCCTTCGGTAGGAAAACACAGCGTAACAAGAAAATAAACCCTTTATTGTAATTTGCAGATAATTGGTCTATTAGAAGTAATACAAACAATGGAATATTGGAATCTATCCATCGATTTTACTGTATGATTAAGTTAATTTACCAATGACTAGATATATAGAGCCTTATTGGAAAATATAATTTAACATAACTCTTTGGGGCATTGGTGCAGGGTGTTTGTTTGTAACAAGTCTAACTAAGATCACAAGAAGCTAACGGCTAATATTTTTATAGAGAAGATCCTCAGGTTGGGCAAAATGTTATTTGGCTTAAATTCGATTGGGAAATTCTTAATAACAGTCTGGAGTTAGGAGGTTGTTATTTGTGTTATTCCCAAACCTATTAAAAAGCTGGTAATTTCGTACGTTATTCGTACATCTTTGCCAGTTTTTCGGTATTCGTATAACCTGAAATTCTAAATTAAGTACCTACCTAACTAGTCTTACAAAAAGGCATCATGTTCGTCGCATAGTGTAAAATACTGATTTCAACACTGCAACCTGGACTGGAAATAACTAACTATATCACTGTGAGGGCTGTCTCCATGTTTGCGAGCATCTGGCGTTATTACGGATTTATTCGTATGGGCTGCAATTAATTAATTTATTCTTTATGCACATACATGTACAATGGCGGACTTAATACATTAGGCAGCATTCTCTATAAGTCTACCCAGGGTGGTGCAGAGATTACATGGAATACATACATTGAGATTTAATATAAATTCAAACTAGTGTTTTTGTACCTAGTAATATTTTAGCTATTTCAGTTCGACCATACTAAAATCCGCCTGTATATTAACATGCGAAACATGCCAATTATCGCCCAATCATGTTGATACTATTAGCTACATCAATAAAGGGTCGCTATTGAGCTGGCTATTTACTTTACCATAATTACCTCATTTGATTAAGTGGCCAAACATAGTAGATTATGTTTCATACTAGGTATTTAATATAATAAGTCTTAAGTTTTAACAATTCCGTCATTTCAATCGGTGAATTTAGGTCACTATGGCTCCGTCGGCTGAGAATCTTTTTCTGAACAGAGCTAAGTTTGTGATGAAATATTTAGGGGTTTGGGTACCTAAAGACAACGCCTCAGTTCTCCATACTGGCTACAGGGCCTTTATGATGTCCCAACAATATTTATTCCTGATTTTTCAAATAATTTACATTATCCAGGTTTGGGGAGATTTGGATGCTGTGTCGCAAGCGTCTTACTTGCTGTTCACGCAAGCCTGTCTTTGCTTAAAAGTGACCGTCTTTCAAATTAATATGGGAATGTTGAAACAGTTGTTAAACTTGATGGATTCAGAAGTTTTTAGACCAGAGAATGTTGCTCACGAAAAGTAGGTGACGGGTTGAAATGTTTTGCCGGAGTACATAATTTTTATTTAACGGGTTAATACAGGGTTATTGCTAAGCTCTGTATAGAAATATGCTCAAAAATGTTTCCCGAGAATTTTTGGCAAAAGCGACCGTAAACGGTTTTTTATAATTTTTTACCTCGAACCGTTAACTTTTATTGTAATATTTTCAACAATATTTTTAAGCTAAAACAACTTGAAGAGCGGACATTTTTTCATATACAGCAGTTAAGTATACTTTTATGTTCTCCGGCACATAAGTAGGTACTACCGGAATTTCTGAAACATCAAGAGACTTTCCTCGTAGTATTTTAAAATTACAGGCAGCTCGAATCAAGCGACTGCTCCTTGCTTTTATGGTGAGCTCGCAGATAACTTGCGGGATGTGGGCGCTGAAACCTTTGTTCGACGATGCTGAGAAGAAGTTCCCGTTTGATATGTGGTGAGTAGTTGAGTAGCTGACTGATAATTATTTGTGATGAAGGCATTTGAATAAAAACAGGTACATCATGTTTAGTTTTTGCTTCAAAGTATTTTAGAGCATGTCTCTGCAACTCTGTCTGCCTAAAGCCGGGTAGGTATCAATTATGTTTGCGTATATCCCGCGCTCCGTGCTTTTGCAACAGCTTTGATGGAGACTGGGCTGGAGCTCCTCTTTGTGTTCGCCCAAAAACCGGCTCTGATTGGAGCGCGGAGCACGGAGCGCGCCCCGATACCCGCACCAGGAGCGCGAACGTATCCACTACGGGAGCTGTTGCAGGAACGCGCCCGCAAGATTTTCGCGAACATAGTGAATACCTACCCGGACCCAGCTTAAAAAGCAAAAATCATGAAAAAGGGCTTCAGAATTTCCAGACTAATGTGCACTATCACAACTTATTGGTGGTCGCCGATGAACAACATAATTGCACTTGTTAGGGTCTTAATTCCCCCAAAAAATCTTTCTATTTCCCAATGAAATGGCAAAAGACTTAATAGCAAAAAATTACCATCACTTTAATAGACTAAAGAGGCACAGTGTGACTGGCCTACGTACCAGATTCAACAATTAAAGACAAGGACTGAGGAATGGGGTCAGAGGACACCTCTCAAGAACACGACAATTCCCAGCGAAAGCAGACACCAATGCCGCTCATTGCAGACTACTCTGCAGATCGCAGCATCTTGTAATCTAACATAAAAGAAAAAAAAATTTCACCAGGATGCCATTAAATCCTGAGAAGACAGTACAATACTACGTCGGATACGCCTTCCAGCTGGGGACGATCTGCATGAGTGCGTACATGTACTTCGGCGTGGACAGCGTCGCCTTCTCTTGCGTCATCTTCGGCTGCGCCCAGTTAGACATCGTTAAGGAAAAGCTCTTGACGGTGGGTGGAATTCTTTTGTTACTTTTGGCTCTTTGTCTCACCTGACAACACTCGAAACGAGACGAAACAAAACGACGACAGAACGAGATAAGTTTTGTTCGGCGCGACTTAATGGGATTCGATTCTTCGGAATCGTTGAGAAACTGTCCGAAATTAAGGGATCAGATTTTTGGTGTTTAAATCTGTGACACAAAATTAATGAGTTCTACATATGGAAGCGTAAACTTTTTAAACATCCTTAGTAAAGAAAAAAGGTTTCCCCATTTGTCACTAGGGGTAACTAAGCCAGTGCTAACAACTAGGTATAACCGAGATTGTAAACTTGAAAATTATTGCTGCTGCACAAATATTCTTCTGCTGTCAGTCAATGCTGAATTTTAAACTTTGTAGATCACATCTATCAATGGAAAACATGGCACGAAGAAGGTAGACGAAGCTTTAGCGGAGAACTATAACAAGCTGGTATCTTGTATCAAGCACCATCAAGCTATAGTGACGTGAGTGTTACAGGATTATTTTCACCTATTTACTGTACAGAAACCTCCTATCCATTCTAATATTATAAATGGGAAAATAACTCTCGTCTGTCTGTCTCTTTTTCACGCCTAAACCTCTGAGCCGGTTTAAAAGTTTGGTACAGATAAAGTCTGGGACCCGAGAAGGTACATAGAGTTTTCATCCCGGAAATCCCCCGGGAACGGGAACTATTATTCCATGCGGACGAAGTCGCAGGCAAAAGCTGTTCCCTATAAAAATAACATTATTGTCGTACAGGATAAGACAAATCTGTACATTACATGGGTTTACCTACCTACGTTCGCATAATTTCTTAATGCGTATTCCTATAAATAAACTTAAATGAATATTTAATATTTAGTTAAGAAAGTATAAGCCTTAATTCTGTCAAAACACGCCAACTCTTGTCACAACTCACTAGATCCATGACTAGTGCCTACCTGTCACATTTTCAGGTTTACGGAGCTTGTTGAAAATGCTTATCACCCATACCTACTGTTCCAACTAGTCGGCAGTGTTGGAATCATTTGCATGTCCGCACTAATGATCCTAGTTGTAAGTAAACATTTAATTATTTTAATGCTGTATGTTGCTGAAGGTATAGATTTTCCAGTATAATATCAGATGAGTCGTCAGCTTGTTTGCTATTCAATCTAAAAAAAATTAATACTTACATTTTTGGAAATTTATTAGAGTCAGAAAATCTGGCGCGTGGCGTATTAAAAGTATCGCAAATGCCGCAAATGTCCAGGCTACATTGAAAATATTATTAAAACTGATTACGTTTTAAGTTACTACATTATTCATACTCAAAACTATATTATTTACTCGATTGTTGCCCGTTTGGTAGACCCATTGAAACATGGTCGGATTATTCCATTCCTAATAAGAATTTGCTCGTACAGGTAGATTGGCGCAGCATTCAGTTCTTCTCCATTCTGACCTACTTATCCGTTATGATCAGTCAGCTGTTTGTTTGCTGCTGGTGTGGACATGAGCTTACGGCTTCTGTAAGTAGTATATTTATTTGATGTTTTCTCCGGGATCTAGAAGCAAAGAAGTGCACCTTCTTGGTTTTGAGGCAACTCACTCATCACTGCAATCCTTAAGTTCTTACTCGAATTCTTAATTGCTTTTTTATTTAGTAGGTACGTAGTTATGTACTTGTTTCAGTCCTGTCCATTATAATTTTCATTGGGAATCCCTCATGACCTCCCTTTTGACTGGGGAAAAGAGAGGGTTACGTCGACCTGTTACGGATTGAAACCCCATGTTTGTCGCTGCTGCTGCTCTATATTCGCTTGGCGCATGATCCTCCCGACTGATATAAGACTGTCATCAGCGAAGCCCTGATAATCTGGATGAAGTAACCTTATACATATTTCAGAGTGAAGACCTGCACACAGTACTGTACAAATGCTTCTGGTACGAGCAAGATGTCAAGTTCAAGCGTGAGCTGTGCTTCGCCATGATGCGTATGAGCCGCCCGCTTGTTCTTCGCGCGGGACACTACATCATTCTGTCGCGACAGACTTTTGTTGCTGTTAGTATAGATTTAGAGTAATTATTTATGTACCTTTTAGGAGGAAATTAGAGATGTTTTCTTATAATGTTAATTCATTGTTATGTAATCAGAATCTGGATTTTTTTAAATGAAACAACAAAAAATTACAAGGGCCCATATCACAACTTGTCTTACCTACCTTTTTTTTTGGTGAGTGGGAAATCATCCAATGACTGCTCCTGTTCTGGGTGTGGTGAGAGGGCCTGTCAGACTTTTACTGACTAAAACCCACTAATGTTCCTTCGGTTGCCCTTTATGTTCCGGGGTCACGGTAACTATTATAAACATTCCGCAACTGACTTACCTACCTACCTTAGGTTTTGGTTTTCGAGGTGTCGAGACCTCATGCTAACTTGCTAAGCGTGCACTGCTATATTTAGCGTCTGTATAATCCTGCATTTAGACTTGAGGAAATATGGAAATATTTTTTTTGTCGTCTTAGTGTCGTGATGGCCTAGTCGTTAAGGCGCCCGCCTCTCATGCAAGAGGTTGTGGGTTCGGATCCGGGCAAGTAGGTACCAATGTGACTTTTTCAATTCATATGTACTTTGTAGATTATCTTAGACATCACAGACATCGGTGAAGAAAAACATCGTGAGGAAACCTGGACTTGTAGTGAATATAAGTCCGAAATTGCCAATCCGCCTTGAGCAAGTGTGGTGATCAATCCTCGTGCCTTCTCTGTATGAGACGAGGCCTTTGCCCTGCAGTGGGACAGTAATAGGCTGGTATTATTATTTATAAAGGATTGGGTGCTAAAGCGGCAAGAGGAATTTTTTATTCTGTGCAACAAAAGGCCCTTTTTCCCTTCGCACAGATTAGGGTATTAGTTGGCGTAGTTATATAAAGAGATATAAAATTACCGATGTTATATGGCAAAGTAAAAATATTTGTTTCAGATTCTGCGAATGTCGTACTCCTACTTCGCAGTGTTAAATCAAACGAAGTAGTGGTAAAAAAATCATATGGATGTCGCGGCACATCGGCAGTGCGTACCGCTTTTTAGAAATTTAATGTAGCAATAAGCCAAGAGCAGAAGATATTAGTAGTAGTAATAATAAACGGCAAACCTGAAAGCAGTTCTGTTCCTGAGTTTTAATTCCTCGATAATCCCTAGAACTTATTTTTCTGCACTTCAAATCACAGCCATGTGTACCAAATCAAAGAAAATTACTGCTACAAGAGTAAAAGTGTAAATTATTTTAATTGTCACCTTGGACTTTAACTTTGCTTTACTGTGGAAGTTTGTATTTAATTGCGAAAAAGAACGAATCTACAGTGAATATGTTGTCGAATGTTTATGGTGAATAGAGAGGATCTACCGATACACTTAAAAGGAGCCACCAAAATCGGCTCCTTTACGGTGAAAAGACAAAGCCCTGGTGCCGGATCCAATCACACAGATAAGATTTTGTCTAGTTCATAATTCTGAGACTGTCTACTCAGAAGGTCATGTGTATAACCACACGAATTCTTGTCCAGGAATTCTACGATTTTACTTAAGTGTACTGGCAGCCCGAAATCCAGAACTCCTAATATTAGACAATCAAAGAAAACTCAGAACCGTACACAAATAAATATCGTATTGAATTGACCTAAACATAAACAAAATCCTATTACAGGACTTTAATTCAATACCTTGTGGAACCAAAGCAATTGGGTGCAATTAGTGCAATGTGTACAATTTATAAGACATCAAAGTATCAACAACGATTAAAACTTTTCAAACACAAACGTTTAAAACTTTAAGCTTTTAAAATATTCAACAGCTCTTCGAATAGTACTAGGCTCACATCAGAAAGAAGGAGACTCTACCAAACATTGTCAAAGGCGTTCTCTGTGTCTCTCAAATAACAATGGCAGTAAAAAATACTGCGTTATTTTTGGGTCGACCAAAAAAGATCCTCAGTGCTCATGGTGTCTGGCCCCATCCTAATAACTACGTGATCCTGCGAAAACTTTACATGCTATTAGTTATGTGGACCCAATACTCCTTCCTCCTGTTCGAGATCATTTACATAGTGGATGTGTGGGGCGATATAGACGCGGTGTCTGAAGCCTCGTATCTGCTGTTTACTCAAGCGTCCCTCTGCTACAAATCTACCGCCTTCATGGTCAATAAGAAGAATTTATTGGACTTATTGACAATAATGGATTGTGAAATTTTTGAGCCGAAATCTGGGGAACATGAAAAGTAAGTAGTACAAGATCAGGGTTTTTTAAATTGTATTACTTACCTTGCGACTCCCTGGTGCGACGTAGAGAGTGCGCCGTGAACACGAAGATCTCGGGGTGCTTGGACAGAAAAGGGGTGCTTGGACAGAAAACCTCCTCGTGTGCCCGAGGGCTGGAGTTCGCTTATGGATTCTTCCGGGGCGAAGACCAGTCCGAGGGACGGTGCACCCTGGGAGGTGGGCAACGACTCGTCATTGGGTACGTTGTGCCTGTGGGGTCTCGTTGCCCACTTGCCAATATTCTGTCGCGGAGGACTCCACCACCTGTCCCTCTGAATAGCAGAGGGCAGTGTGTGTTGGAGTCGGGAAACGGGCTCTGCGTGCACTCACCCTGCCGCAGAGCAGGCAGCTGGGGGTCGTCATCCCTAGCTGCCCCCGTTGATCTCGTAGCCCCGAAGACTGTTACGGTCATGTCTCTGACTTTCGACGGGGGTCGAGGGCCTTGGCTTAACCGCCCGGGCCGCGAGGAAGACAACCTCTATAAAAAATTACCTCTAACACCAAGTTCTGGTGCGTGGCGAAGGTACGAATGGCTGAGGAGTAGTGTCATCTATTATGGATGGCGCATCAGTCTTTAGCGCACCCCCAGCCAGGGAACCGGTGGACCCTCTGGTTGGGTTATAAATGTACACTTGCCCAGGGACAGGGGGTTGCCCTGGGTGTACATTTTAAATCCCCCATACTCGTGGGATCAAGTATGGACACTGACAAGAAGAAAAATAAAAAAGAGAGGAAGGAGAGAAAGAAGGTAGTGCGGTCGGCGAAGCTGTGCCCGAGCTCAGAAAGCTCGAGCTCAGAGAGCCCGAGGCGTGGGCGGAGAGACCGCAGCAGAAAGCGGACAATGTCGGAGGGCGCGTCGTCGTCCTCCGACAGTGAGGTGATGGCTCCGGCTCCCAAAATCCCCACCAGCAGGCGGGGTGCGGGCCGGATTGGAGGAGGGGGGCGTAAGCTCCCCGCGCAGGAGGCTGCGCAGCGAGCCGAAAGGCTCGCCCTGGAGGGGCGTCACCCCGGAGCGGCTTCTGCGCCAGCTCCGCGGGATGAGCCAGCCGCCGCAAGGAGCTCGAGGGGGGAGCAAGCGGTCGACCTGGCGAAGTTGGTGGGTGAGGCACTGACGACGGTGGCCTTGAAGAAGAGCAAAAGCTCCAAAGACAAGGCCATGGCCGAGGCCTACGATGTGATCATGGCAGCGGCGAAGGAGGCCAGCAGGCCCCAGGAGCCCACACAGGCCAAAAGGGAGCTGGCCGCAATGCGGGCGGAGGCCAACAGTCCCCAGGAGCCCACACAGGTCGAAAGGGAGCTGGCCGCAATGCGGGCGGACATGAAGGCGCTCCGAGAGGAGAATGTTCAGTTGCGCGCGGACCTGGCCAAGCTCCAGGGCGACGCGCGTCTCTCGGCTGAGCCCAAGGAGACGGAGCTCAAGGACGTGCTCCAAGCCTTGGCGGATCTCCAGCGCCGGTTCTCGGTGCTGGAAGGCATTGCCCTCCGGCCCCCGCTCGCGGCTAGCCGAGCGGCCCCGGCGGCGCCGGCGGCAGGGCCAACGGCAACCTTTGCCGCGGTGGCCGCGGCTCCAGTGGCGGGGACGACAAAGCGTGCCGCTGCGCCGGAGCCGGCGAAGGAGAAGGCCACGCCAACGCCAACCAAAAAGGGCAAGGCGGCAAAGCCCAAAGTGGTGGGGGCACCCGCAGCGAGTGCGGCTGCACAGTGTCCCACGTCGCCTCCTCCTCCTCCCCCGATTGCCGAAGCTCCGGCTGAGCCCGGTTGGCAAGTCGCCGGGGAGGGGAAAAAGGCGGCTAAGGTGGCCAGGGCCGCCAAACAGCGGCAGCGGCGGCAAGAGCGCCGCAAGGCCAAGAGCCTCGCGGCCAGGCTCCGCGCCCCTAAGTCTGCAGCGGTGGTATTAACCCTGCAGCCGGACGCGGAGAAAAAGGGCGTCACATACGCGGCAGTCCTTTCGAAGGCTAAGGCAGCGGTCAACCTCGCTGAGGTCGGCGTGACCGAAGGTCTGCGGCTCCGAGTCACGGCGACCGGAGCCCGCATGCTGGAGGTCCCGGGGGCGACCAGCGGCCCCGTCGCCGATGCCTTGGCCGAAAGGCTGCGGGAGTCCCTCCAGGCGGAAGAGGTACGAGTGTCCAGGCCCACCATGCGCATTGATATGCGCGTCACCGGCCTGGACGACTCCGTCACAGAGGAGGAACTGGTGGCCGCCGTCGCCAAAGTGGGGGGCTGTCCCGCTAGCGATGTGCGGGTGGGCGCCATCCGCTTTGACCGCTCCGGGCTGGGAGCGGTCATCGTGAGTAGTCCCGTACCGGCGGCAAAAGCGATCGCGGGAAAAGGCAGCCGACTACTGGTCGGAGACTGGACTTCGGCGCAGGTCAAGCTGCTGGAGCCCAGGCCTCTGAGGTGTTTCAGGTGCCAGGTGGGACACCATGTCGGTGTCCGTTGCACCTCGGAGGTAGACCGCAGCGGCGACTGCTTCCGCTGCGGTCAGCCCGGTCACAAGGCCGGCTCGTGCACCGCCGCGCCGCACTGCTTCGTATGTGCGGCAGCCGGCAAGCCGGCCGATCACCGGGCTGGGGGCAAGGCTTGCGCCCCACCCACCAGGACCAGAGGAAAGGGCCGGAAGCCCTCTGCCGCCGCCCCCGCCGCTCCCGCTGCTGCCGCCGATCGTTTCGCCGATCCCGCTGCCGCCACGGCTCCCGACGTCCCCGCTGCTGCCGCGTCCGCCGCTGCCGCCGCGACTACCGAGGCCGCAATGGAATGCCAGTAATGGCCCCATTGCGGCGGCGCGTTAGTGTTCGCGCCCCTCAGGGAGAGTCAGCGTAGGAAGGGGCCCAACAGGGCCAATGCCTGCCGGGGTTGCAGAATGTTTATAATGGTTACTGTGACTCCGGAACATAAAGAGCAACCGAAGGAACATGAGTGGGTTTTAGTCAGTAAAAGTCTGACACGCCCTCCCGCCCCATGGCGGGAGAAGTCATTTGATGATTTCCCACTCCCCAAAAAAAAAAAAAACACGAAGATCTCCTGTTTAGTCTTTTCTTATTGTTGTATGTCAATTTTTAGAAAACTTCAAGTCCTACTTTTATTACATTGAGTCTTTTCTACAAAGTATCAATGTACGTGTGCGTTGTCCCAGCGGAAAAGTGTCGATTTTCTAAATTTCAGTTTAGCAGATAATTAGTGTATGACGTCCTGTAAATGTGTATGCTAAATTCAAATTTGTGTATCCAGCCATTCGGCAGATATTCAACAAAAACTGGTTCCGCCAGGACAACGTTGTCCCAGCGGAATATTTTTTTTCCTATGGACTTACAAGAAAAAAAATACATACAATAATTAGCGTGTAACGAGAGGTAAATGTGTATGAATAAATGAAATTTGTGTGTCGTCTATTTACGAAGATATTCAATTTGCCGCTGCGACAACGTTTGGCAATTTGATGAAAATCATACATAATGGTTTAGTACAGAGTTGTAATTTCTTATGCATGTTGCTTTGAATTTGTGTATAATGTGTGTAAAAACAGAATTTGAAAAAAGCATACCGTTCACAAGATATACACGTAAACGTAAAATAAGGTTATTAGGTCTAAGCTCTTAAAATAGGAACTCTAGAGTCAAACTTTTAACTTTTATCTGCATCTTGTAGGGGTCTACAACGTCCTGCCAAGTTTCATCTATGTTTGCTTAGTAATTAATGAGCAATGCCATAATTTACTACGAATAGACCACTATACTTTATGATATCCGATTTTAGGACTTCTTAATGAAAAAGCGAAATCAAACATATTTCAATCATTAGTGTACTAATGCAACTACTTATATCTGAAATTTCAGTTCATTACACTAAATAATTAAAGAAATATAATAAAATTACCAGAACAACTACAAAACCCGTATTAACCGACCAAGTTTGAATGGGCACAAAAAAGCGGCCGTGCAGTACATAGACCGAACGTTCCAAATTTCCAGTATAATATAGTGTAATAGCTTTGTACAGATGCGTTCACAATTGCTAACGCAATATCAATCAATTATATTATTATATTATCTTAGATTTTTCCTAAAATTCCAGAAAAACATATTTTAGGTGCGATTTACGTAAAAACGAAATAATAATACCTCAGATAGCGACATAGTGTGACTGTAGAAGATAAACAAGGTAAGATAAAAAATCATGAATTTTTTGTCCTTTATTTTGTTTATGTGATGAGTACAATAAAGATTATAATAAATAATAATTACACACTTACATTATAATGTACTATTAAACTAAACTATTTAATTCTTACGAGTGACAAGCTCTAAATTTGCTAGCGGCTAACTTTTTTATACTCACAGCGATGTGGCGACAGGCGGCTGTTTACCCTTATGCTACAGTGGCGAGTTGGCGGATATAAATTAGAAGTTATTGGAAATTGGTGTTTTGGAACTATCCTAGGTGTGTAGACAACATAACATAACCTATGTAAACAAATGAATAAAATTGAAGTATCGGTTAGTAATGTCAAAATAAAAGGGTTTTTAGAGTTTTTATTAAATGCGTATGAAAATGTGCGTTACTAAACAATTATTTTTTTGCAATTAAAAAAATGTAAACTTTAATGTAATGTAATGTATACTTTTGTAAATATAAAATTAATTCAGTTGTTTTATTTTCTGCGAAACTATTGTGAACGCACCTGTACGTGCACAATAGCAAAATAACTATATTATACTGGAAATTTGGAACGTTCGGTCTATGTACTGCACGGCCGCTTTTTTGTGCCTATTCAAACTTGGTCGGTTAATACGGGTTTTGTAGTTTTTCTGGTAATTTTATTATATTTCTTTAATTATTTAGTGTAATGAACTGAAATTTCAGATATAAGTAGTTGCATTAGTACACTAATGATTGAAATATGTTTTATTTTGCTTTTTCATTAAGAAGTCCTAAAATCGGATATCATAAAGTATAGTGGTCTATTCGTAGTAAATCATGGCATTGCTCATTAATTACTAAGCAAACATAGATGAAACTTGGCAGGACGTTGTAGACCCCTACAAGATGCAGATAAAAGTTAAAAGTTTGACTCTAGAGTTCCTATTTTAAGAGCTTAGACCTAATAACCTTATTTTACGTTTACGTGTATATCTTGTGAACGGTATGCTTTTTTCAAATTCTGTTTTTACACACATTATACACAAATTCAAAGCAACATGCATAAGAAATTACAACTCTGTACTAAACCGTTATGTATGATTTTCATCAAATTGCCAAACGTTGTCGCAGCGGCAAATTGAATATCTTCGTAAATAGACGACACACAAATTTCATTTATGCATACACATTTACCTCTCGTTACACGCTAATTATTGTATGTATTTTTTTTCTTGTAAGTCCATAGAAAAAAAAATATTCCGCTGGGACAACGTTGTCCTGGCGGAATCAGTTTTTGTTGAATATCTGCCGAATGGCTGGATACACAAATTTGAATTTAGCATACACATTTACAGGACGTCATACACTAATTATCTGCTAAACTGAAATTTAGAAAATCGACACTTTTCCGCTGGGACAACGCACACTCAATAGCCCAAGAGCTGGTGAACCCTCCTACTAACGGTCGTCCTGTAAGGCTAGAAATTTGTGGAGTGATGAGTCATAGTACACCAAGGCCAACAACAATGACCTGGCAGGCAACAACCCTGCACGTCATCAGTCTTTTTATTTTTTTAAATGTAAAATAAATAATAAAAAAAAACGTTCTTCTGTAAGCTTCAAAATTTAATATAATTTAGTTTATTGATTAATAATTATGGAAAAAAATTGACAGGCGATTTGGGTAAGCAGAAGTATCTGCCAGGCGAATCGAAAAGTGCATAGTTTAGGGGGAAAAATAAACTTTCTCCTGTAAAGTTGAAATTTAAGTATGTGTTTGAGCAAATCATTAAAAAGAAATGTGTACAATGACAGGCGGTTCTGAGCAGCATAAGACCTTGACAGGCGAGGGGAAAGATGCTAAGAGCGGGCGAGTAAGAGGTGTAAAGTGAATGCGTATAGTGTGAATGACATTAAATAAAATTAAAAATTATAGATGCAATATTTTTTATTAATTATAGTGTAATCTACATTATTTTTTACATTAATTATCATCATCATGTACGGATCAAAATGTCAAAGATTGGATAACGCACGCTATAAGAAGTTTCTTGCCACATATGACACGAAAATTATTAACTTATACATATTATACTATTTTGTATACAAATATAAGTATAATATAGATTTCAGTGTGTTTAAAATTGATTTACTTTTCAAAAAGTCAAATCTACATTTCATTCACGTACAAATATAAAAATATATTTCAAATCTATTTATTATCCAGGGTGGAACGTTTTAATGGGCCCTGGAAGAAAACTACCTTAAATCGTTGAGAGAGGTTATTTTACTTAAAGAAAACATTCCTTTATTTTTAAAAAGAAACAAAACTGCATTCAAAGTTTTTCGAAATTTTGCTTACCACTCCCGGGAATCGAACCGATTAAAATCCAAAAAAGTCATCATCTCCCTAGCCTTTTCCCAATCGTGTTGGGGTCGGCTGCCAGCCTAACCGGATTCAGCTGGATACCGGTGTTTTATGTGGAGCGACTGCCTATCTGACCCCAAAAAATCCAAAAAAGTAACACAGTCTATTTTTATGATGTCAAACGTTAGGGTCATTCATAAGGACTAAATCTCTTTAATAAACATGGTTATTTAAATTAAAGGAAAACCATACATTTTAAGAATTTTACTTTAGTTGAACGAAAATTTCGATAGCTAGAGTCGTCCTTTGATTTGACAAGTTAAAATTTCATGGTTTTCCCTTTAATTTTATTTACCATGTTTGTTAAAAAGATTTGATCCTTATAAATGACCTATCGATTAACGTCATAAAAGTACAGGATGTTGTTTTTTTCCATTTTAAGCCAGTTCAATTCCCGAGTGTGACAAGCGAATTTTCGAAATTTTTTAATTGTAGTTTTATTTCTTTAAAAAAATTAGGGAATGTTTCCTTTAAGTAAAATAATCTATCTTAATGATTTAAGGTAGTTTTCTTTCAGGGCCCATTGAAATTTTCCATCCTGTATATATATAAAAGAAAGTCGTGTTAGTTACACATTTTATAACTCAACAACAGCAGAACCGATTTGGTTGAAATTTGGTGGGGAGGTAGTTTAGGACCAGGGGACGGACATAGAATACTTTTTATATTCTTTTTTTTGTTTTTATCTTATTTCCTTAGGACAATCTGATGTAAAGCTTTTTAAACTATGTTTTGACGCCTGGGCCTGTTGGTCTAGTGGTGAGTGACCCTGACTGCTAAGCCGGAGGTCTTGGGTTCGATTCCTACCCAGGACAAACTTTGTGTGATGAACATGATTGTTTTTTCTGTGTCTGGGTGTAATTTATCTATAATATGTATATATTTATATACTATATAAGTATGTATATCAGTTGTCTGGTTACCATAACACATGCTCTGCTTAGCTTGGGATCAGATGACCGTGTGTGAATTGTCCTAAGATATTATACTATTATTATTTTTCCATTTATTCAGTATACATAATTACATACATATAAATTACATTTTTAAATAGGTATTAATATAAAAAATAACATTTAAAAACATAAAAAATAGTAGCCCACCGGCATCGGAACAGGGTCCAAGCTACCGATGGTCAGGGCACCAGAGAGAGGAACTGACTGGAACCGCCTTCTGCATCAGGCCCTTGATCCAGCTGCCTAGCGAGAGCCTCCTTAGGTGTTGGTCGAGGCTCTTAGCTATTATGCCATTGGCCGTCACCACTATCGGTACAATGACTGCTGAATCTACGTCCCACATGTCGACAACCCCGCGAGCCAAGTCAAGGTATTAGACTGCTTATCCTTCTTGGCTTTCACGAGGTTCTCATCGTGTGGAACGGCTATGTCAACAATCATTGCCCGACGCTCTAATCGATCTATTACCACAATGTCAGGCTTATTGGCAACAATAGTTTTGTCTGTGATAATAGATCGATCCCAGTATAATGTGATATGGCTATTCTCAAGAACTGGGTCGAGCACATACCTGTAATACGGTACTCCCGATTCCACAATATTGTATTTCAGAGCAAGTTGCTGATGAATAATCCTGGCTATTATTATTATTTAATTCCTATAACAGCTTTTGTCGTCTTTTTATCCACTTTTTATTGTTTGTAATGTTTTAACTTATGTTAATAGGTACAAGTGATGTGCACTCCTATACATGACCACTATCATAAAAAATATGTCATAAAACCTATTATTGTAAGTAAGTGTATTAGTGAGTAAGTCGTTAGAGAGCCATAAAATAAATAAATAAAGCTGCGATAATCATTACGATTTCAATTGGTTTGAAGGAGATGCTGCCGAAGCAGCATCTCCTCGATTATGACGAAAGAAGTAGTAGTGAAGAAATGTCGGATGATGATGATAATTAATGTAAAAAATAATGTAGATTACACTACAATTAATAAAAAATATTGCATCTATAATTTTTAATTTTATTTAATGTCATTCACACTATACGCATTCACGTTACGCCTCTTACTCGCCCGCTCTTAGCATCTTTCCCCTCGCCTGTCAAGGTCTTATGCTGCTCAGAACCGCCTGTCATTGTACACATTTCTTTTTAATGATTTGCTCAAACACATACTTAAATTTCAACTTTACAGGAGAAAGTTTATTTTTCCCCCTAAACTATGCACCTTTCGATTCGCCTGGCAGATACTTCTGCTTACCCAAATCGCCTGTCAATTTTTTTCCATAATTATTAATCAATAAACTAAATTATATTAAATTTTGAAGCTTACAGAAGAACGTTTTTTTTTATTATTTATTTTACATTTAAAAAAATAAAAAGACTGATGACGTGCAGGGTTGTTGCCTGCCAGGTCATTGTTGTTGGCCTTGGTGTACTATGACTCATCACTCCACAAATTTCTAGCCTTACAGGACGACCGTTAGTAGGAGGGTTCACCAGCTCTCCGGCTACAATGTACCCTCATTCGACTACGTAAAAATGCAAGGTACCTGTAAATACACGACGAACTTGATGATAAATTCTGACCTAGAAAGTATGTATACTTAGTGTACCTATTAAACCTTCGAACATACGTGGTTCGCGACACGATAGAAAGACTATAGCAGCCATTAATAGCATAGCCCGACAGCCGGCTGTCGCTTGGTCGTTGAAAGGCGGCATCGCTAAGGACAGCCATTAATAGTGCCATAGCCCGACAGCCGGCTGTCGCTTGGTCGTTGAAAGGCGGCATCGCTAAGGACAAGTAAAAACCACGGTGGCAGTTAAAGTGTCAAGGTAGGTTCATAGGCCATAGAGGTCGCCAAAAATTATATCTTATCATAATTAGGCAATTCACAACACTAATGATGCACCTGTAAGGTTTCATATTGCTTAACGTTCAGTTCAAATTAGTGTCACAAAACTAAATAATAAATCTTACGTTTGCCAGAATCTTAGCAGCTCATGCCCTCAGGATAAAGCGCCTGTGTTTGTTCTTCCTGACAAGCGCCACAACCACATGCACGCTGTGGGCCATGATACCACTGTTTGATGACGCCAGCAAGCGGTCCTTTCCTTTCAGAATCTGGTAAGCTTATAAGGCCCGAGTCACACCGAAATGGCAGCGGCCGGCGGCGGCCGCCAGCGTGCGTCGCAAGAAACGCAAGGCGCGCGGCCGCTCGCGGCACCGCGGGCGGCCTCGCGACCTTTTCAAGTATTTCAAGCGATACTGGTATTTGAAGTATGTAGTTAAAGTTTAAAATTATTTCACACTGAAAGTGCTTGCCGCGTCGCTGCCATTCCGGTGTGACTCGGCCTTAATTATCTGACTTAATAACTGCACTAGAATACTTTCATTAGGGGATGCTCATCTGCAGCTATATTAACTTACTGAATAAAAAACTGCGGACAGTTATATTGTATAAATATTTTTATGCTTCTTAAACAGAGTCTACCTAATAATTGATGGTCAATCATAATTTTACCCACTGGTCTTCGCCATCCAAACCCCGCGATCGCCGAGTGTTGTGTTGTCAAAATCCATTTCTGATATTTGTATATCATTATGTAATTTAGTTTATATTAATATCTTCAATATTTAAATAATTCAATTTGCAATTTCAAATCGATTATTTTATTTACCAACTCTAGTTATTAGATGTAATAAAAAACTTAAAAAAAAAAAAAATAACCGCCTTCAAAAACTAAAAACCCAATAATAACTAAAATTTCGGAAGTCGGTGGTTTCTCTTCTGCCATTCAATTTGTGTTGCCACCGACTTCCGAAATTTTAGTTATTATTGGGTTTTTAGTTTTTGAAGGCGGTTATTTTTTTTTTTAAAAAGTTTTTTATTTATTACTTTTTAGTGTCGACTCCCAATGTTTGACTGTGTATAGTATCTTTCAAAGTAATTTATTTTCAAAATAAAACTACTAACAATCTTATAAAACGAAAATAGAAACTTGAAGACAAAGCACACATCGTCTATGAAAATTTCGTCAATTTTTTTTTGTTCTTGGTGAATTTTTCGAGAAGCACTGAACCGATCGCCACAAAATTTATATGGGACCACCCCTGAATCATGACTTATCAAACAAAAAAAGAACCATCAAAATCCGTTGACAATTTACGGAGTAATCGATGAACAAACATACAAAAAAAAAAAAAAAAAAAACATACAAACAGCCGAACATAGTACCTCCTCCTTTTTGTGAAGTCGGTAAAAACAAGTTAAGCTGTAACGTTATTTTGCGTAGGATGCCGGTAACTCCGCTGAAGTCTCCGGACTACGAGCTCGGGTACTTGTACCAGATGATCAGCATCTACATCAGTGCCTTCCTCTTCATATCCGTGGACAGCGTTGCCGTGTCCATGATTATGTTTGGGTGTGCCCAGCTCGAGATTATCATGGATAAAATTCAGAAGGTTGGTGAAAATTGCGGTAAAATCGGCATCTGAATTGGAGAACCAGATGATCAGATCAGCTTATACCAGAGGCTAGGTGATGTAGGAGTGGAAACGACTAATGCAGTAACAGAATCCTTCATACCTACAATCAATATAATGGCGCAGATTCCCTTGTTCACAAACTAAACTAAATTTAAGTTCAGTGCATCTTTTTCTTTCAATTTCATTGAGAAAAAAACAAAAGATCATATTAGTTTAGTCCTGTAAAATTAAGACACTCATTGATAATTTAGACGCGATTAAAAACATGGTCACTAAAAATACGTTGATACACTTGAGGCGCTGGCTAATTGGAAATTCTAACTTATTTTTTTACATTGCAGATACAGTATGTGTTTGAAACCACAGAGTCAGAGAAAAATCGTAAAGAGTTGATAAAGGTTAATAACGAATTTCTCATTGAATGTATCAAACAGCATCAGACTGTTGAAAGGTTGGTGTGTACAGCTACAGAATATTTACATTAGTGATCAACCTCGAGTGACCTAAGTAGATCCTGTCCACGGCAGGCCGTAGGCGTCTTGATCTATTTGCTTTTGAATCCGTCTTGCCTGGATCGGAGCATGATTATAGTCCCGTAGAGACGACTTCGTTATTATCCAATAATTCATCAAATTGTGTGAGTTGGCCGCGCGGACGAAACGGAGATATAAATTTTGCAAGTTTTCTTTGAGTGTTTTGTTAATATTTCTTGCAGGTTCATCCAACTATGTGAAGATACATATCACGCGAATATCTTCTTTCAACTGTCCGGCACTGTGGCCATTATTTGTAATATTGGATT
Organism: Athetis lepigone; assembly: GCA_033675125.1. Lineage (NCBI taxonomy): Eukaryota > Metazoa > Arthropoda > Insecta > Lepidoptera > Noctuidae > Athetis > Athetis lepigone. The sequence continues at coordinate 14,355,943 of CM066214.1, forward strand.
GAGGATATCCATAGTAAGTTCCTAGTTTTTTCTTTAATATAATTTGTTTTCGCATTACTTACCTACTTATTTTTTGCTGACGAACGTTGTGATGGGTCATTCGTTAAGGCGCCCGCCCCCCTTTTATGTAAGAGGATTTGAATCTGCTGTGCTATTCTGTAAGATCTCACTTCAGTGCTCACTTCTGATTCTGCGGTGAAAACTGTATTAGGTATTCTATAAACCAATAAAAACTAAGCTAACGCCTCTCAATGAGAACGTAGGTGAAGGGACCTAACAATTTTTAGTGAAAAGTTGTCTAATTTGACATTGAATACCAAATAATTTTCAGTTCAAATAAGATTGAAATCGTATTCGCACGCGAATTCTTACAGAATCGCACTGCAGGGCAAGTGCCAAAGTGACTTTATTGGTTCGCGTAGTCAGAAACAAGAAAGTCTGATCAGCCTATTAAAGGGCTACCATGTACGCACAGTAACTGGGTTTTCTGATAGGCAATCGCTTTACGTAAAACACTGGTATCCTGGGTATCCAGCTGAATACGATTAGGTTGGAAGCCGACCCCAACATAGGAAGATAGTGACTTACATTTCTTGCAGTATTCTCATGGAGCTTTATTTATGGATGTAGGTGGAGCACAATAGCGTACAATTCTTCTCGATGCTGAACTACATGGTCACCATGCTGTCCCAACTGTTCCTGTACTGCTGGTGCGGCCACGAGCTTACTATTAGGGTAATTGGATCAAATTTAATTTAATTACTTTTGGCCCACCTTAGATTTCCCAATTTCTATAGTGTGGTGATTGCTGATTTGTGTGAGACACAGACACGAATTAATTTCAAAAGCACGTTTTTCAAGTTTTGGATTGAAATTTGGTAAATGCGTAGTAAGTATAGCATTCTGCCTCACATAATCTAATTTTACCAAAATATTTTATTTTGGAACTACAGACACTTTCGTAAAAAAATGTGCCATACATACCTACAGCTACGAGTAACGGAGAATTTTTTCAACTCAACTTGGAACCCAATTTCTTTGCGATAAAGTTGAAAATCGATTGAAGTTGGCAGACCTTGATGTGGAACTGGTGCATTTTCCCCCATAACTATATTCTGTTATTATAATTATGCAACAATAATTATTGATGTCAGTGCATTGCATCCCAACTAGTCCTTTCCTTCTTTCTGAAGTCACCTAAACCAATACTAAGATATAATGCTTTTAGAGTGAAAATCTCCGAGATTGGCTGTACACGTGTCCGTGGTACGAGCAGGACACCAAGTTCAAGCGAGCCCTGTTTATAACCATGGAACGCATGAAGAAACCCATCATCTTCAAAGCGGGACACTACATATCTCTGTCTCGACCTACTTTTGTCGCGGTTTGTTTTTAAAGATTGTTATTTATTTATTTTTATTTAGACCGAGCCCGGCACTATCCCATGCATGAGGTTCCGAACTTGAGCAATAGGGCGACAGCATTAAAAAAATGGCATTCTCCCAAGTAACACATCAAAGCATTATAACGGCCGGCTTACAGCATTTCTGAATCGTTTTCGCATTTTGATTCAGTTCTATAGTAGCATTACAAACGTATATATGGCTACTGTAATGCTTATTTGGGCACAAATTATACGGCTTTAGATCCTTATTAGGTTCACAATAGTTATTTAATCGCATTACAGGCGCATTATATTAGCATTATTGTGGTCAAAGTAAGTATCAGTCGCATTAAAGAAGCATTATTACGGTCAACGAAGTTGCCAATCGCATTACAGAAGCATTACACCAGCACTTACATTGATAATGAAAATGCTAATTACATTACAAAAGCATTATACCAGCATTAGAATGTAGTAAAAGAATGATTGGAGCTATATAAGGGTTCACAGTTAGAACCCTACATCATTGTAAAAACGTATCTAATGCCACGGTACTAATTGTTATAATACACTGAACGTCGCGTCGTTGCAATTTATCTACTTTGACTCGCAATATAATATGAACGAAGACGTCAAAACTCAGTGCTTGACACCATTTTCAAACAAAATTTATTATACTGGGTTAGGTTTTGACTCTTTTTTTATTTCATACCATCAAATATTACTGCGCAATGTAGTTTACTGTCAATATCTATATAAGTTTCGTTGAAAATTTTCACGCGCCTTTGATATTTTGTGATTTTGATATAAAATGTTATTGTGTGAAATAACCAAAACAATTGTGTATTCGAGAAATTCAATTGTGTAGAACGAATTTTGTATAATTAACATAACAGTATTGGTTGGGAAGTGTTGGATTAAGTTAATCATTATTATATAGGTCTATTACTTTTATAAATAGGTTAGAAGGATAATATTTTTAGGTTATAAAATATTAACAAAATGGTGGCAGCCCATTGCAGCCCGGTGAGCGTTTAAAAAGGCTACTTAATGCCGCCAGCAGTATAAATACTCACACATGTACAATTATTAAGGTCGGAGGCCAGAGAAAAGACTTTTGATGAACCACTATAGTGCCATTGACTATAAAGTAGTTCTATATGAGTTCACCGATATACCAGTAGACTTGATGTAGACTGAATTGGTGCCATTACTTAAACGGAATTTTGGGGATCTTTGAGCAAAACAATAAAACCCATTTCAGAATTTTTGTACAACTTAAATCCGTATGGATGGATATTGAAGATAATAAATTTTTCAATATCCAAAGTTAGGTATAAAAACAGACAAACATAACAGAATACAGATATAATTATTCACCCTGTATTTGTGACAAATCTCAATAACTTAGGCCTTATCAGTTGATCGGCAATGTCATATAGCACAAAAAAGGAAAAACCCTTTTTTTTTTCAAATATTGTTGATGAATGTAGGTGTCCATTTTACGGAACCCTTGTTACGCGAGTCCGACTCGCACTTGACCAGCTTCATTATAAACATATGCTAACACACGGTTACGCAATACACACAGATGTCGACAAATGGTTTTACGAATGCAGTAAATTGAATGTATATACAGCTTTACACATTTAAATAACTCACTTGTATCTGTTTCAAGAGCTGTTAGCAGTACAACAGCACTCAGTTGATCTTTAAAAATACAAGCATTACATAGGTTTACGTTCATGCTGTTCAGCAGCAGTAGGCTTTTACTTAGCACTTAGATGTGCTATTACACAACTAAGGGCACTAAATACAGCTCAAAGCCGTTTAACGAATTTCGGTGCATTATAATGATACAAGTTTATGCCCTTAACCAGCATTAAGATAATCTTACTACTTTAAAATGCTATTGTAGGCCCTAAGGCATTAAAAACAGCTAAAAGTTGTATAGAGGATTTTCGTGGCATTATAATGGTTCATAGTTATGCTATTAAACAACATTGAGCATTTATTTACTACTTAAAAATGCTACTGTAAATCCAAATGCACTAAAAACAGCTGAAAGCTGTACAACAGCATTGTGGTTTGCTGCACTGAAACTAAAGGCTTCACAAAAGCATTTTGATATACCATTATCCAACCGTTATACAGTATAAAGCATCTAAACGGTTTTGAAATGCCAATATAAAGCGTCAAGAAGCTCGGTGAACTTATATAAAAGTTTATACGGGCCTTAAGTTTTACATAAGATTAATTTTCGTTTGTTAAAATGCTTTCTGTGTTACTTGGGCTGTTTAGTCCGTCTGATAGATCGGCCGAAAATACGGGACACGTATTTTTTGCTAGATCAAATTAAGAAAGAAATAAAGAGCAACAAAGTTCCGGAGTGGAGGCTTTTGACGTCACCGTCCTGCAAAAATTGTATCAGATCGTGACGTCATGCGCAACTTCAACGCACTGTATCGTCGTCATTCTTCGTTTACGAAAAAAAAGAAAAACGTGTCCAAATTTTTTTGATAATCTATCTGACGGACTAATTACTTTTTTTTGTCGTCTCGCCTATTACCTAAGTATCCCGTGCCTCGGAGAGCACGTAAAGTCATTGGTCCTGATTTTTGCAGAAACTTAAAATCTGTCATTCAAACTAAAAGGTTTTCTTACTCAGTACCTGGGCTAATAGAGGTCTAATAGGCATTTGCTTCACGTGAAAGACTAGTATTCAGCTGAATTGATAGTTGGGAAAAGGCGAGGGAGGTTATTTATCTACTTCCGCTTACATGAACTTTCCCTTATCTAACACCGTTAATAAATATGTAATATTAAAATAAATAAGTATTTCATGAAGGTCCAATTTATGTAATGGTCACTTGGCGTATTTTAGGCAATATTTTCGCAACTTGGGTAATACAAACTGTACTCTACAATTATTAGAATAAGGTTCATATTGCTTTGGATTGAACATGCAAATGTTTTTGCCAAATACGAAGTGAAGTAGCAATACTACAGTCAGAGTTGGCAGAGTACGAGGGAACACTACAAAAGTTATCTACTTTTTTTAAATTTGGTTTTGATAAAAGTTGCTTGTAATAAGTATAAATTACATTTATAAAACGTTCTTCCCTCTTTTCAGATTCTACGTTGCTCATACTCTTACTTCGCAGTCCTGAATCGGGTCAACAATGAATAAAACACAGAATTCACAAATTATTATTATTTTTTTTATAAACCGTGTAGGTATCACATATTATGCTTAGTGTAACGTTCACGACAGATTAGGCGAAAGTGTGCTTTATGAAAAAATATTATCATTTTTTTTCTCGTAACACTCAACGACACTTAACTAAAGACATAAACACACTTTATGATACCTTAGTACAATTTATTTATTAATATTCGTATAGTCAACTATAATCGAAGACCACCGAACCATCGCCAGCGATAAAATAAGTAAAGCAAAGTTGCAAAGTCGATTTCAAATATCGCAAAGTGTGTATAAGGCTTAATAATGTTTTAGTTTTTAGTCAAATTGATAAATTCGTGCGCTTAAATTAAAAATAACAATTAGCGTAAAGGCGACAGTGTACGTAAAACAATTACAACCACATTTTAGAATTTTATATTCGCAATAAATAGGAGATAGGAGGCCTATTTATATAAGAAAGATAATAATACATTATAATCAAACCTTAGAAGATAACCATTTAACCATGAATTTCACAATACATTTTATTTACCAGAAAAGCTCATTCTTATAACATATTCAAAAACCAGCTACAAGTAAAATCACACCAATCTCCAATCAATCTCATATAACCATCATTTCTTTATAAATAGGCCTGAAACATTAGAATTACATAATCTGAATAAATTCAGTATTCAATGTATCTTACATTCATTTAGCAATAAAGCATGAACCATACTGTTCTTTCATTTAATACCTTATCTTTTAAAACAATCACATCAAAACGACTTAGGAAATAATTTTGAAATATCTTTTAAAAGGTAACAATCAGTCGCATCTCGTTACTTATTTGTTACGAAGCTCATTTTATTTGAAATTAAAATAATGTGTCTGTCCGTCAAACTGGCCTAATTCATAATTTCTGTAAAACCTGTCTGAATTTTAGCCCTAAAAATCTGGTTAATTTAATGTAAAATTGGATTTTTAGTTGTTTTGAAATCATTAAATAGTTAGTCAACTGATTTGCTAACTTAGTGACGTCATAAAGTGACATTGCCATACAAAAATTGATGATGGTGTAAAATACCATATTCACAGAGTGATTTTTCTTAGCAATATTTTAAGGAGTAAATTAATTATGGAAAACTTGAACCATAAGACTATCACAAAACAATAAAAATAAAATTAAGAGTTAGTCCCGAAGTATAAGTTTGTCACATTCTTGAATATTTTGACCCCTTAAAAGATTGCCAATAAATTTAAAACCACTTGCTGATCAATAAATAGTAAAATTGATTGATTTTGATTATATAAAACTTGTCCACAGAATTAATTACTTAAGATATCTCTTTTGCCTGAATGACAGACAGACACCCAAAAGTCGTCGTAACAATATGAATTGTGATTAAAACAGTGTGCATAAAATAAATAAGGCATTGGTTTTTATTATCCATATCACAGCGATGCAGATAGACCAAGAGATGAAAATGTTATTGAAATTTTTGCTTTGAGAGCAAGCAAGGGGTTGAAATTGCAAGATGGATTGTGTAGTGCAAAATGCATTACTATTGCATTGCAGGGTTGATAAAACAGCAGCATATATGACTGTGGGTATTGTCAAATGGGGTTAATAGGGATAAGGGGGGGGGGGGGTGAACCGGAACGAAGCTTTAAAAGGTATTTTATCGTTGAAGTAGTTTATTTGAAAAGATTTGTAACGTTAAATGTCTTTGTTGATAACATACAATATTAGTTTAATGTAAAAAACACTTTTAAAGTTTCGTCCTAGTCGACCCAATTGCTAGATTTTTGTCCGAAATGCAATTATTCACCCCGATTGACGAAAAAGGTAACAGTTCTAATTAATTGATTGTCCTTTTTTCCTCCATTCGACTGCCTAAACTAATTCAAATATTTTATAGAAATAAAATCTGGTTTACATAATTATTTTTATTTCGTTTCTGCCATTTCTCGCCTTCTAAATGAAGGAGCAATTAAGTTTTTTTTCTTATAATTTATATTTAAATACATTAATTTTGAACCAATACTAAGCTAGCGATTGTCTATCTAGCGTCTTACACGAGGTCTTAACAAATAAAGAGCTGTGTAATTCATAAGTTTAATTTCTTTTTTTTATTGTAGGTTATGTGTATATGTGTGTGCAGTAGACGTATAAAGGGGTGTTAAAGGCACTGAACAAAGCTGAAGTAAATTAATTATTTCCCCTTTATCTTTTGTTTAGATTAAGAAGCCTTCTGGTTTCAAAGATATAAACTTTTTGTTCATCACATATTCGTAGATCGTGAGAAGGGGTTGCATGCTCCGTACCGGCAAGACCAGAACCATTAAATCTTTACTATTATCTTTATATACCTACAAGTTTATTCAAAATATGCGTTGTTATAGAAGTAAGTTTTTGAATCCATACTTTTATTTATATGTACCTATTTGAGGCGAATTTGAGTCTGGCGCGTAAAGCTCGCTCATGCGTTTATGCTCTGACATTAAATTTCTTTTTTATTTCTTTTGGCCTTGCTCTTGGTCCTAGACTGGCCCGAGGGCATAGACGGAGCCTACGATAGAGCGAGCTTACCCAATAGATGCCTATGCACTCGTCTCTTGCTTGTTTGCTTTTCAGCTTTTATGAGGGTACGTCACTATGTGCTGGGAAACTTCTAGAAAGAAGATTTCGATTTCAACAATCGGCGTTTTGGGCTTCATTCCATATAATATAATGTTTCTACTTAATTCTAACCTTATTTAAGGTATTCATATTGCTATACTCTTTTCTGCTACACCATGCATACAGATTAAACACATAACCTTCCTTTTTCTATGCACTCGTTTCTTGAAAATGTTAAAGGTCAAAGTTGCAACTTGTTGTAAGTCTTTTCCCAGCAAAAAAACTGCTTAGAGTTACTAGTTTGCTACTAATGCATAGTGAGTGTGGTTAACAATTACATATGTTTAGTGTCTTTTACACCCCGTATAAAAATGGTATTAAGTATTAGGTAGACGCAATACTTTTACATCGATACTGTCGATAGAATCTGGCCTCTTGAAAGTTTAACAAATCACCTACTTACGAAATAAGAATGTCTTTTATTTTGTTGTCTAACATACATGATGCATCAAAAGCCAAAATATCTTTGCCTTAAGTCTTCGTGTGCCATGTAGGCAAGGTATTCTTATTTTTCTGTTTTCTGCCAAGGTATATTTATTTCAAGATATTTCGCTTTCGAGGTCATGCAGCAACTGCTAAATTGTTTCAACACAACAGATAATTTGTGAATTTTGAGAGTTATGCAAAAGTATTGCGTGACATTTATTAAAGCTTTGTGTCTGCTAAACTTAGTCAGGATTGACAAATTAGTAAAAGGGCGCGAAAATGCGATGAATAAAAGATTTCCTTAGAACAAGACATGTCTAACGTTCACCATTTTAACATAAAGTTTTCCAAGACAGGTATCTAAAAATCAATTTCCAAATATTCAAACTTCACATTTTCAATCAAAACGTAACACAACTAGTAAAAGAAAACTTACAAACACACAAACACATACAACATACGCGTTGAAACGAACAATTTTCCGAACACAACCGAAACACTATAAAACAATTGTTTAAAAAATCACAACTTTGTTTTAACACTACACTTGCACACTTGCCTCAAACAGTTTTTTATTTTAATAAAAAGTACACCTCAGCCATACACTACAGTGCGTTAGAGTTTTTCCAATCATACCATTAGTTTTTTAAGTCCATAAAGTCGAGATCCATCATGAAATCTTGAAACATGCGAAAAAAAAGTTGTACGTACTGAAAAAGACGTGCAATCCGCCATGTTTTTGACCGTAAAGATGCGTGCGCTCACACAATGACAATTAACCAATAAGAAACGTACAATCTAAGCTGTCAACACTACCAATAACCTTACTTTGACTTTCCTATAATCATACATTACACACACGTATTCATATAATAAAATATCCCTCTTATTATAAATGTATCATTTCCTATAACCTGCTTTTCGTTCTTAAATTCTTTGCATCTTAAGTAGTGTATGACGGGTTTCATGATTGAAGGGAATTATTCTATCTAAACGCCTTTTTGTCCACTGAAATGCGATTTATTATTGTTTTAAACCTAAGTAGTTGCTAAGTTAGGTGCGTATTATTCTCGCATTATTCATATTTTTATTGAAATATTTTGATCAAGTCTTAGATTTCATTAGCAGACATTTAATCTAACCCTTAATTCGATAATGTGCAATATACTGAACATCAACTTAAAAAAAATATACTATGTTTTTTTAAAACGATATTTTATTTATTTAAATTCCAATAGCTTATTTGGAAACCAATATAGTGTATATAAAATAACACGTAAGCTGCGCCTGTTTTTTGCTGGTTAGTAGCCGCCGAAATGTCTGGAAGGAAGCACGTGCTGCGACCGCTCTCGGTAAGTCCCGATTTATTTGTTATTTTACTTTGCAATGATTACTTATCTTTCCTCAATATATTTTATAAAACCTATGAGTACGTGTACACAAACTAAAATTATAATAGCAGTTCTAGATTTTTCATAATATTCAATGAAAATAGCGTGTCCAGTATATTTCCCATTGCCAAGTAGGTACTGTTTTAGTGCGATTTTGGGATGTGTAGTATATTGGACACTGCCAGTTAGTTAGAAAAGTAACTATTGATATGATTTTATAAACTAATTATGCTGTGTGTATTTTTTTCTTCTAAAATTTGTATTATTTGCAGGTCTTCAAACAAACATCACGTACCTACATGAAAGTTATTGGCACTAGTGCCGCCATTTATTGTGGATGTTCAAGGTAGCCCACGAAATTCAAATTTTCTTACGTATTTTTGCAATTTGCAGCTCAGTGCCTGGGTGTGAATGAATTTCGACTGTAATAGGTCATTATTTACAGAATTATAATCATTTAAATCACCAAAACAGCTCTCAAAGTGCATATAACGCGATTGATAGCCTATTTCATAAAAAGTAATTCAATCGAGTTATATACTCTTTGAGGTCTGTTTTGGCTGCAAAAAACGTTCAAAATTTTAAATTTCGTGGGTTACAGTGAAGCGTCCTCCTTAACCTTCATCAGACTTAGAAAGTCAAACAAGTTCGAATGAAAAGGTAGTTGTAAACATAAACCTCCAAGATACTAAGACAGTGAAGAGATGTTTTCTGAAGCACCATCTATACCATTGTCGTTAGAGAACTTATAAAGCATTATAATAATCACATGGGAGGTGTCGATCTTGCAGATATGCTGGTTGGGTTGTACCGGACTACTTATAAAGCAATTTCAGCATGAAACGCAGTAGTGATAGGTACTAAATAAATAAATAGCTGCGGCAACATAGAGTCGCGTCTGTCGAGGAGGAACATAGACTGATGGACCTACAGACGTGCTGTAGATGGCTCCATCATGGATCCATCTGCAGATGCGTCGGCAAGCGTCCGCGGATGCGTCAGAGTCAGACGTGAAGAGGAAGCTTAAGAGCCGACGTTGGTATACCTACTCTAATCTTTGTTCAAATGCTCGACATTTGTGTGAACAACGCCTGGTTAGTTTATCGCAGAGATTGTAGTATTTGGACAGTGAAGCCTTTGAAGTCTTGCCGTTTTCAGTTAGCAAGAGAGTTACAAATTAAAGGGAGATCTCATAAACCTGTAAATAACAACTGTCGATCAGATGACAACGTCCGCTATGATAGTAGTATATCTTTAGACTGATTTTAATTGTTGATCTCACTTGGAATAAGGAAAATGTTCCTTATTACCTCTTATTACATTCATAAATAAAGTTTTTGTAAAAATTTATCATTTTTCGCGTTTTATTATTATTATATTTTATCATTTGCACAAAATAAAAATAACTCCTAGGAAGTAATAATTCGGCAATGTGCATTATACAGTACATCAAAATTATTGACAACTTTATGGCAAACCTGGCAAGGTCCAGAATACTGAACATGCATTTTCAGAAAATAAGATAACACCAGATTTTCCAAATTATTTTTTCGTGTCCTAACAACTCCTAGTGAAGCCGAAAATGTAAAAAGAAACATACATTTTCCCTTTTTTTTCTCATGCCAAATTAAGGGCTAAAGAATAAATATGAGAATTTGAATATGCCACGGTCTGTATAAAATTCGTATGTCAACGTGCCACATTTATCTTTCCAAAAAAAAATACTTGACGCATTACATAGAAGCATTTAGTTAAATAAATTACCACTCGTGTTTCCCCATTTCACCTACCATTTCAGTGGACTGTAGGCCTAGTAAGCTAAATCAATTTGTCGTCCAGTTTAGCACTAGGAGTTGTTCTATATGTAAAGGGCTTATCTACAAAGCTAATTGTGGCGTGATTTTGAAGACCCATCAAAATCCTTCTAAATTGTTCTTACTCCCGGATATGTATTCGATTGTTAAACCGATCCCTCCTTGATATGCTTCCATACAAGTCTCGTGTTTTTATTCTAAAGCCTTTTAGAAATAAAGGAAGCTAAGCGTTTTTAAGGTGCTTTTCTCTTCATTAAGAAAGATGACAAAGCACTCAATTAAAGTTATTTCATCACCTATCACACATTTTGTCTTGGTAAGAATATGAAAGGTGACCAATACCTAGTGATCTAAACACATGTTTCTGCTTTAATATAACAAAGAACTTTCCCAAAGAAAATTGAACAGTGCTCATGCGCCGCCCTTTGTCTATATGCTTACCGCTCTTTACAGTACATACTAAGAGGCGTCGACCTCTGCTAAGACAGCCGACTGAGAAAACAAAACGCAATAGAAATAGCCAGAAGAATCAGAGAAACACTATACCCTACTCAAACTAGTATTCCAGAATCACGCCACAACACAATTATTAGCGTAAACATATTGGGGAGAGACTACAAGTAACATTAACTACATCTATACGTTAAATGCTACAATAACCGCACTAACCTCTATGTCGCTGTCTTTTTAGGAAAACTGTTAACTATCGATACAAAAACTATTTAACTTTTGGCTAATACGATATCGAGCGGAAATGGCCTAAAAACTGGTATACAACTTCTAATATGTTGTGTGTGTGGCGACATCTATCGCCGAACATAGGAACTACAACTGACAATCCTGCATCGCGATATATAAGTTATCGGCGACATTAGAACATGTACAACAATTCCGACTAGAACCGTCGGGCAGTAGCCCACCAGACACAACACCCGTCTGGTCGGAGGATCCTCCCTTTTCAATGGAGGATGAGGGACTTTACACCCTGTTCCTCATACCTCCAAATGTGCTTTAAAGTGATTTGGTGACTGGCATCGTATTTAAAGATATGAAGACGGATCTAAATCGATCACTGAGAACAAATAAATAAACTTTATATCGGTGTTCGGTTTTCCTATACGAGGCATGTTTTTTTGCAATATGATTTATTGTCACCAATATTTTAAGTACTGCTGGGTCATTCCTGATTGATTGCAGTAAAAAAGTATTGGGCTTTGGCCATCAATTTGAAATGTTTACGATAGTTTAGAAGTTGTATAGCCAGTTAAAATGGAAGTTACGGTAGATTATAAAATATACCATTTTCATTCACTTAAAAGGATCCCCAGGATACATATTGTGAATATAATAATCATATACAGGGTTATTGGTAAAACACCGACATCCTCTTAGGACTATGTTACTAACATCATAATCAACAACTTTTGTTCTACGACATTTTAAAAATTATCATATTTTAGTTCATTACATTTTCATACAAAATTAAAAATATTTAAATTGAACACTCTAAATGTGACGAAGTCTGTGTAGCATACGAGGACAGTGCGCGGCAAGCGTAGGTATGTTGTTACGGCACAATACAGAGTTCGACGTTCATTAGTACGAAATCTTGAAGATTTGTTTTTGGTAAATGTATAACATTTTGTAAAAAATCATAGAACAAAAGTTGTTGTTTATGATGATAGTAACATAGTCCTGAGAGGATGTCGGTGTTTTACCAATAACCCTGTATATTATCCCAGTAAAGGATAAAGCCTTTTTTCTTGCTAAAAAAAGTATGACTCACGATTGCTTTAGGCAGATTGCGCGATTAGACACTTATTTAAGACCAGGTAGCGTCGCAATATTTTTTTGTACGATTTGTCTCGTCGTCATCAGTCTGAACCAAACTTCATAACCGTAACTCCCATACCATTTGCGCTCGACTTGGCAAAATATTAATTTTACACCGCACTCAGTTTTTGGAAGATTCTTGATTATTTTGTTTAGATTTAAGCGTATTGTACAATTAATTAAACTCTAAGTACGACATTTACTTTTCTGGCAATAATACTTTTGAGACATATAGGTATCATCTTGTGCGAATTTATTCTTTAATATAGATATCATTGACACTAAACTTAGAAGGGTCTGATTGTCTTTTATTGACGAATAAATACAGGTTGACTTTAAAATCTTTGGCAATATTTAAGAGGGTATAATTGATACATATGAACAACATTTACCGTAAGTTTGTATTTAACAATATAAATAAATATTGACAAGATCCTTATCTAAAAGTTTTGTTTTTCATTTTAAGGTAAGCCCTTGAGTATTTTCGAAATATTGCCAATGATCAAGCATTCTGCATACAAATATGTCTCAATAGTATTCAGTAGGATGCTCTTGCGCATCACAAATGGCACACTACAATACTCTACAAATTACATACAACTGCGTGGTCCTGTAATTGATCATTTTCATTAAATAACCTTCAATCCAAGAGATAGATAATTTGTAACAGATAATTACGAAAATATATTATCATTTTAACACGCTCGAAAACATCGTTCCAATGACAACAGTTTGAGCAAACGATTCTAATTATTTCTGCTAATTTAAAGGAAGTGACGTTCTACCCGTTTCTGGCTGTCGTTTGTAATTTATTATTCATAAGATTTGCAGCATATTATATTAACAAAGCATAATTTATAATTATTTTGCGTTAAAAGCAAGATAATATTTCTTTAATAAAACATAATAAAATCAACAGAATTAGATTAATTAAGTACATTTTGATAACAATTTTTAAATGAAATTTTATTTTGACTTGCACAAGCACAATGTGCTAGACTTACTGTATAAATAGTTGAATAATTTCAAAACTAAGGATTAATTTAACGACACTGGGATGTGCTTATACTAACCTACTTTTTAACTTATCGACAACCTTAAAAAAATCTATAGCAATAACATTGGGCAAACGAAGCGGACTATCGCTGAAAGGCTCAAAGAGCATATCGCAGCTGTAAAAAATCGTCGGACGAATAAATCAGCGATTGCAGAACACATACTGGAAGCAGGCAGCAATCATTGGATCGAATTCCATCGTCCACAAATCCTCTCCACTGATCGCCATTTTTACTCAAGAATTGTGCGTGAAGCGATTGAGATTAAAAAACACAAAAATTTCAATCGGGAAGGAGGATTTAAACTGTCGGCCACATGGAATCCAGTGATTGCAAAAATTCACCATCGCGATTTTAAGTCGACTAAAAAACCGGACTCAGTGAGTGTAGTGTGTACGCGGCTTTATAGTGGACATTCATCAACATCGAGGGTAGATGAAGATCAATCTACTTCATCGACGGAGTAGTGTCGCCGGACAGTCTGCTTGTGACCATGGCAGGTGTAACCCTGCCGAAACGTCAAGCCAAAAATAAATAAAAGGTACGTGCGCGTTAAATCCCGATAAGCGGTGAAGTATAAATATGCAACGCGAAAGTTTAAAGTATAATATAAGAAATCTATATCTATCAAGTTAGGGTGTAACGCATATATACAACTTAACTTTTTAATCAAGTACTTCATCACACAACTAAACATTACAAAAGATGGCGTCGGTTTTTTGATCAATTGTTAACAGTTATGCGCAATGATGTTATAAGTAAAAAAGTGTAGATAGGTTATATGCAGTCAAAAAGTGGCACACTAAAAGTTTGCCAATTGGCAAACATGATACTGAGCATCGCGTTGACATTTGACGTTTATCTCTTTTTCACTCGCACTACTTCAATCATGTCACATTACACGTCTAGGAGACGTGTAATATATGTGCGCGTTAGTGTGCCGTTTTTGAAGATAGAATTTCGTTTGGGTAACCTATCTACACTTTTTTCCTTATAACATCATTGGTTATGCGCATATCACATCATAACAAAATAGCGTTTTATCGATAGTTGTCCAACTTTTTAATGAAAATCAAATCGATATTACACTTGATAGAATATACTCATAAAACACAATAGAATATTTGTTCAGAAAAATTGTATGTATGCGGTATCCCTTACATATACCATTTGAGGTTGAAATTATTGCTTTTTGCTATATCTGTTTGTCTTATGTGAGATCACAGACCAATAAAAGTACTTATTAATTTTAACCATATATTATTTATATATGGTTAAAATTAATAAGTATATGTGAAATAGTGTTCTTATTTTAGTACTATATTCATGTGTTCATGAGAATTGGATTGTATGTTTCAGAGATTCCCCGTACAAAAAAAAATTAACTATTTATTGTTTATATTCAATTTGGCTGTTGACTGACACAAAATTATATTTAGTATATATAAGCATAAAATTACGCGGGTACTAAGTTCTACATCTAAATAATAAGGTTGTCGATAATATATCTAAAACACAATTCAAATATAATAATTTCATAAAGCTACAATACTATTAATTGCAAATAATTCAAATATACAAAATTATGAGGTAATATTAAAAGGTAAACACAATTTGTACAACGATTTCATTATTTTGTTCAGATGATAAATTGACATTAAATATTTCATTTCTATTTTTATAAAAAAGTGGTAACTAAAACTATGAATACTTCGAATTTTTAAGTTACGTGATTATTATGTATTTTTCGAAGAATGAGTACATTGGTGATTAAATTATAATTGATTAAAAGTCTTATACTATGTGATTTTCAATCAAGGGCAATTTTAAAATTTCAAGGGGCGTTTTATACATTTTGACAATTTTTTCTTTAAACTTGCCAAAGAATTAAAAATCAAATAGCAAATGTACTAGGAGATTATGTATGCAGTGGAGTACAATTCAAAAAATCAACTAAAGCTTTCTCATTGCAGAACATAAATATTTCCAATAAATTCCACAAACATTTGGTCCTTTGGTCAAAAAGCGGAACTAAGCCGAGCAAGCCAAAAGGAATCATGACAATTAAAAATACACTCTCTAACGTCTACATAGAGACCACTTTTCAACGTTCCTTTTGACTGGACGGGTACTATGAGGGCTAATATAACCCGGTTCGATAGAGAAGCGTTTGGAGCAAAAGCGATCTCTTTATACCTAAATACATTGAAAGCGACTTCTGTAACGAATCGGGTTATAATATTTGGCGTCACCCGTTAAGGACTATTTTAGTGGAGTTTGGACATTTGTGTACTTAAATAATTATTATTAACTTAATCTCCTACTAGAACATTATTCATGTGATGATCGATTAGATAAAAAAAGTGTTTTAAACGATAAACGGTTCGAGAAAAAGTTAAAAATATTTATTTCAGTTTATAACTATTTTATATCAAAAGCGTTAACATTGACATATTGCATGGCAAGTTCTATTTACATGTAAAATCGATTAGGGCAAACATCGATAGAAATAATCGATAGGGCATCACTAATTTATTGGACTGCGTACACGCAAAACAGTCAACAATTTTGACTAGATGCTATTCAATTGATACAACGAATTTATTGAAAACATGTCAATTGTAAAGAAATGTTCGGTTTTTTCTCGGCTCCACTGCGGGAATGTTCGTTTTTTGCGGAGATCCAAAAGGAATATAGGACTACTAGTATTTGTGAAGCCGAGAGGGTAAAATAAATGTATAAAACGTTTGAGCGATGAATACTTGCGTGATAAATATTATCAATTGTAAATCAACATCGTACATTCTATTGTCTAAACTCTTATTTTAATGACTCACCATTACTTTGAGTTAATAACCGATACCTGAAAAAGAAAGATTTATAAATAAAATGAGTTTCTAATGGCAAAACTTAAAGAGATACCGCGACCCCGGACACAAAGTTCTAAGAAGGAACATGGATGGGTTTATCCCAGAAAAAAAGGCAAAACTGAAAAACGTCTATACATATTTGGCTATTATTGTTTCAAATGTTTGTAGGGGTTTGGATTAGGTGTTTATCTAAAGAAAAATACGTACGGCGAATACCACCCTTTCTTGGTTGATATTCCTCATATCCGCACGCAGCGCTTCTCAAAATCGTTCATAATGCGCACCGCGAAGGAATGGAATTCCCTGCCGGCGTCTGTGTTTCCAAATTCGTATAACCCGGAAGTATTAAAAAAACGAGTGCATAGGCATCTATTGGGTAAGCTCGCTCCATCGTAGGCCCCGTCTATGCCCTCGGGCTAGTCTGGGACCAAGAGCAAGCCCATAATAATAATAAAAAAACCATATATATAATAAAAAAAAAAAAAATGGTTGCCTGTAAAGTCGGTTTTACGGGCGAAGATTTTACGTGACAACGTCTTTTACCGATCATAGTTGAGTGGGAGAGAGACGCAAGGCATTCGGCGGGCCTCTCTCTCGTTCGGTGACTCATCGTAACGTTACCGAGCGTTACACTTTTTCATAAGTGACTCCCAGCCGCAACCTAATTTAAGACGTTGTCACGTCAAAATATCCAGGCAATATCAAATTGGAAAAGGATAAAAAAATGGTTGCCTGTAAAGTCGGTTTTACGGGCGAAGATTTTACGTGACAACGTCTTTTACCGATCATAGTTGAGTGGGAGAGAGACGCAAGGCATTCGGCGGGCCTCTCTCTCGTTCGGTGACTCATCGTAACGTTACCGAGCGTTACACTTTTTCATAAGTGACTCCCAGCCGCAACCTAATTTAAGACGTTGTCACGTCAAAAAGGAGATGACAGTCGGAGGTATGAATTTATGAATACTTATTTTGACGTGACAACGTCTTAAATTAGGTTGCGGCTGGGAGTCACTTATGAAAAAGTGTAACGCTCGGTAACGTTACGATGAGTCACCGAACGAGAGAGAGGCCCGCCGAATGCCTTGCGTCTCTCTCCCACTCAACTATGATCGGTAAAAGACGTTGTCACGTAAAATCTTCGCCCGTAAAACCGACTTTACAGGCAACCATTTTTTACTGGAGCTTTTCTCCATTTGAGTTACCAGCTATTCAGAACGGTAAGTTTGATTAAACGATTTTTTTAGTTTTTTTTACTTTAGTGACATTTTTAGGGCTCACATTACTTCATAACTAACACCTGACGGAGCCCCGCAACGCGGGGCTCCTACATTCAGTCCGGTTTCTAGGTGGTTATTAAATAATTGTCAGATTGCTCTGAATCGATGCGTTTGTAGGACAATATTATTGCCTTACTTGGTATAAAGTTCAACCACTCAGTATTATTGTTCACCCGGTTTAGTAAAAAACAAAACAAACCACCCTAATTACCTGTAATGAACATAGCTTCATAGCCCGAGGTCGCCGTACTGGACCGACCACTTCTCGTAGGCCACAAGGCTATGCGGCGACACGGACGGCCGGATCCTCTTCAGCGCATCCATGAAGTCCTGGAACGTGATGCTGCGCACTAGGGACAGGTCTAGGCACTTCACTTCCTCGGGATCTAGTTCTGCAAAGGAAATTGGTGGTTATAGTTATGAGGTTAGAGTTGTGTTACATTATAAGGTTAGTTATATCGGGGAAATTTGGTGGATCGATTCGGGAAGATTGAAAGCGAAAGTCGAAATCATAAACCTAAAATATGCAAACGATCCGATTTGGTTTCTCGAATGCGGTCATAATTTGACCAATAGCATCGTACTGCGACATGGTATGTTGGTTGTTGTTTGGTGGCCAAATATTAAGTAAAAAAAAAACAAGACAAGCGATGAAATATGAAAACTTCCGGCACGATTTTGCATCAGTTTTATATTCAAAGCTTAAGCAAATATAAAAAAAAATTGTTAAGCTCAGGCGAGTCACCTCTGATAGGTCCGAGCGCCGCGTCCCGGCAGAGCGCGGTGAGGTCGCTGCCGGAGTAGCCGTCGGTGAGCGCGGCCGGGCGAGTTGTGCTACACTCTCACCTCTGATAGGTCCGAGCGCCGCGTCCCGGCAGAGCGCGGTGAGGTCGCTGCCGGAGTAGCCGTCGGTGAGCGCGGCCGGGCGAGTTGTGCTACACTCTCACCTCTGATAGGTCCGAGCGCCGCGTCCCGGCAGAGCGCGGTGAGGTCGCTGCCGGAGTAGCCGTCGGTGAGCGCGGCCGGGCGAGTTGTGCTACACTCTCACCTCTGATAGGTCCGAGCGCCGCGTCCCGGCAGAGCGCGGTGAGGTCGCTGCCGGAGTAGCCGTCGGTGAGCGCGGCCGGGCGAGTTGTGCTACACTCTCACCTCTGATAGGTCCGAGCGCCGCGTCCCGGCAGAGCGCGGTGAGGTCGCTGCCGGAGTAGCCGTCGGTGAGCGCGGCCGGGCGAGTTGTGCTACACTCTCACCTCTGATAGGTCCGAGCGCCGCGTCCCGGCAGAGCGCGGTGAGGTCGCTGCCGGAGTAGCCGTCGGTGAGCGCGGCCGGGCGAGTTGTGCTACACTCTCACCTCTGATAGGTCCGAGCGCCGCGTCCCGGCAGAGCGCGGTGAGGTCGCTGCCGGAGTAGCCGTCGGTGAGCGCGGCCGGGCGAGTTGTGCTACACTCTCACCTCTGATAGGTCCGAGCGCCGCGTCCCGGCAGAGCGCGGAGAGGTCGCTGCGGAGTAGCCGTCGGTGAGCGCGGCCGGGCGAGTTGTGCTACACTCTCACCTCTGATAGGTCCGAGCGCCGCGTCCCGGCAGAGCGCGGTGAGGTCGCTGCCGGAGTAGCCGTCGGTGAGCGCGGCCGGGCGAGTTGTGCTACACTCTCACCTCTGATAGGTCCGAGCGCCGCGTCCCGGCAGAGCGCGGTGAGGTCGCTGCCGGAGTAGCCGTCGGTGAGCGCGGCGAGACGTGCCAGCTCCTGGTCGCTGATGGAGGCGGCGGCGGCGCCTCGCGCCAACACACGGCGGATGAGGCTCATGCGTGTGCGCACGTCCGGGAGACACACGTACACGCGTTTGGGGAAGCGTCTGTGGAAAGAACACAGCGATAAAATAAAGCAGTCTAAGATCGTGTGAGTGCATCTCGGTCGGTAGTCAAAAACACATCATAATTATATGTTTAGAAAACAGTTGTTACTTGTTACTAAATAAGGGTTAATCTAAGTTCTATCTGTAACCTACTAACACATGTGCAATTTTTTTGACGTGACAACGTCTTAAATTAGGTTGCGGCTGGGAGTCACTTATGAAAAAGTGTAACGCTCGGTAACGTTACGATGAGTCACCGAACGAGAGAGAGGCCCGCCGAATGCCTTGCGTCTCTCTCCCACTCAACTATGATCGGTAAAAGACGTTGTCACGTAAAATCTTCGCCCGTAAAACCGACTTTACAGGCAACCATTTTTTTTTTTTTCTATTTTAAAATCGTAATCGGAAAAGAAAAACTCCAAGGGTCTTTATTTTTTAAGTCTCTTTGATGCTTCTAAAGTCTTGTCTGGCTCACCTTAACGCCGCTTCATCCAGCTCCTGCGGCCTATTGGTGGCGGCCATGACAATGAGCCTGTCAGCTCCTGCAGCAGGAAGCCCGTCGAACTCCACCAGGAATTCTGTCTTCAGACGACGAGACGCCTCGTGCTCACCCGACGATCTCTCGCATAGCAGCGAGTCTACTTCGTCTACGAAGATTATCGCGGGCTGGGGAACAAAGGAGAAATTTAATGACCAACTAGTCGTTTACTTCTGTGTTCATGTGCAGTGCAAAAAGTGTTTTTATCTTTTTTTGTGCATCCCTAAAGCTACTTCCAAAATGTATGCAGCCTATGTAGTAACTTCTTAGTTTCTGCTTGTGAAAGTCCCGTCAAAATCAGTTAAGCCGTTGCAAAGATTTAAAATTTTTGATTTGTCTATATAGGGTGACTGGTAATTAGTGCACGATACTTAGACAAATGATTGTGCTTATGATAACAAACAATTACGATTTTTTTTTGCGATTTCAGGTCTGTTGCCATAACAAAAATTGTTGGTTATTATGAGCACAATCACGTGTATAAAAATATCGTACACTAATTACCGCAGTCACCCTATATATCAGCTAAGAAATTTAATGAAACTCACATGTTCATTCTTGTCATTATTTTTACTCGAAAAAGAAAGGTTATGTGTTTAGTCTGTACGCACGGTGTAGCAGAAAAGAGAATAGCAATATAAGGTATATTGCTATTCTCTTTTCTGAGGTTAAAATTAAGTAGAAACTTTATATTATATGGAATGAAACCCAAAACGAGAATAGGCGAGATGACAAAAAAAAAGTAATTAGTCCGTCAGTTAGATAATCAAAAAATTTGGGACACGTATTTTTTCTTTTTTTTCGTAAACAGAAAATGACGACAATACAGTGCGTTGAAGTTTCGTGAAACGTCACACCTTTGTATAATTTTTACTGAGGAGTGACGTCACAAGCCCCCTCTCCGGAACTTTGAAGCTCTTTATCTTTGTATTTTGTTATTAATTTGATCAAGCAAAAAATATGTGTCCAGTATTTTTCGACTTTCTAACAGACGGACTAAATAGAATGTCATTCTTTTGATGTAGTCAACATCCCTATTGTTGGAATAGAAATCTTCTTTCTAGAAGTTTCCCAGCGCATAGTGGCGTGCCCTCATAAAAGCTGAAAAGCCCGGCTAACAATAATTAGATTGCTTGTCCAAACATATAAAAAATTAAATAAATTTAATACTAAAATAAAAAGTTAAAAGCTAATAATTTTTATTAATACTAAAATAAAGTTAATAGCGGGGTCGTATTGCAGTGACTTACTGCGTTTTATTCATATCGTAAAAAAAGTTGGACTGGTACCAATTTTGACCCCTAAGCACGCCACTACTAGCATGATTTTATAGTCTTCCTGGATAAATTTATGGACTGTCCACACAAAAAGAACTTTTCAATTCGAATCAGCAGTTCTTGAGATTGAACTGTTCAACCAAAAACCAAACGATCTAAACTTTTCTTCTTCAACATCATCATCTCTCATTTTTTTTTTATTACTGTGGTTGTAGTCTGTGACCCCACGGAATGTGACAAATAAATGTTTTTTCTTTTCTTTCTTTCTTTCTTTCATCTCCCTAGCCTTTTCCCAACTATGACCGGATTTAGCTGGATACCTGTGTTTTACATGAAGCGACCTCAACAACCCAGTTCGTCAACCCAGTTACTGGGCGACACGATATCCCTTGGTTGGACTAAACGATTCATTAAATAAAATTGTCGCAGTCGCAAGCAAAGCTACTTCTAATATGATCACTTTATTGACTTGCTAACTGGCAAAGTTTCATTGAGAAAAATCAATGTTTTAAAAGCAATAATCCGGAAATCACTTTCATTCATACTTGACCGATTGACTCGGCCTTTCTTTTTTTTTAATTGGAACACATAAGTGGTGCGTGGCCTCGGCTTATACAGCCTAGCTTTTTAAAAAACAATAAAATGTTTATTAATGTTCTGCAGTTTGATCGTGAACATGAAATATTCACAAGGTTACATAAATGTGTCAATTATTTTAGATTCTAGGGTTTTGTACTGAGTGCTGCCTGTTATAGAAACTTTTGTTGTTTATCCGTATGTCTGTCAGTGGGCCGTTTCATGAAACGTAGTAGGTAGAGTTAAATCTACCTGATGAGATGTGTATTTCTTATGACACTGGCTCAACTTTTTCCACCGTTTTATAAAACTTTGCCCCATCCTAGGAATCTATCCTGTAATATGGGCGCTGGTCTGGTTATTTGCATATTCGAGTTTATATGTTTGCCAATAAACATATAAACTCGAATATGCAAATAACCAGACTTGAAACAAGTACCTAGGCCATTTAAATTATATTTTTTTATTACACGACACGTAGCACTGCAGCCGTTCAGCCGCTGCGCTATAACCATGGTGTCTATAAATCAAATTTATTTAATGAAATGGGCCGCATGCGGTTGTGCAGCCTATGTGTTATTCTAATGCTATAAATATAAATAACTAGCCCACGTATTTGGTTATTCCTCTGCTTTCGTCTGTCGTAGCATGATATCGTATGGCCATCCTCGGTAATTGGACTATCCAATAATAAATGATTTTTTCAATTCGCACCCTACTCGTACTTAGCCTACCTTTGCTACTTTCAGTTCAGATACTAGCGCCTTTAGCCAAACAAACAAACTAATCATCTTTATAATATTATTATAGATTACCTATATTACTGGAATAAAGTTAAACAAAATTTGTTCTACAGTTTTTGCGTGATAAAATTCAAAATTCAAGGTATTTATTTCACTTGGACCATTTAAAGGTACTTATGAATTGGCAAAGAGTCGGTCGGTTAGTCAGAAAAGTGACGCTAATCGCCTGTTCCAAAACGTAAATCTCCATGGAGAAGAACAAGCAAGAAACTCCACGGACACTCTTTTTAAAATAATCATGGTTTACAAGATCTTGGTTACAGTCTTGTTGGTGCTTCTATATGTAAAATCAATGTAGATAAATAACAAAAAAAATGGATTAAAATATGAGAATGAGAATAATAATATAAAGTCACTAGCTTCTGCCCGCGGCTTCGCTCGCGTTAGAAAGAGACAAAAAGTAGCCTATGTTACTCTACATCCCTTCAACTATCTCCACTTAAAAAATCACGTCAATCCGTCGCTCCGTTTTGCCGTGAAAGAAAGACAAACAGACTGACAGACAGACAGACACACTTTCCCATTTATAATATTACTAGCTTCTGCCCGCGGCTTCGCTTGCGTTAGAAAGAGACAAAAAGTAGCCTATGTTACTCTCCATACCTTCAACTATCTCCACTTAAAAAATCACGTCAATCCGTCGCTCCGTTTTGCCGTGAAAAAAAGACAAACAGACAGACAGACAGACAGACACACTTTTCCATTTATAATATTACTAGCTTCTGCCCGCGGCTTCGCTTGCGTTAGAAAGAGACAAAAAGTAGCCTATGTTACTCTCCATCCCTTCAACTATCTCCACTTAAAAAATCACGTCAATCCGTCGCTCCGTTTTGCCGTGAAAAAAAGACAAACAGACAGACAGACACACTTTTCCATTTATAATATTAGTATGGATAGTTAAGAGATGACCGATCTCAACTGACAGCGCCCGTTCACGAGCATGACGCATAGAATTAGAACCATCCATCCGTCCTCAAAATCCTTCATATTTATATTATTAGTAAAATAGGATGTTAACATAACAACACATAGATAGTTAACAATAGATCTAAAAAGTTAATTAACCAAATAGGTAACACAACTAATTCGAAAGTGCATACATACGTTCCTTCGATAGTTTATCACGAGTCGTATGTGTTGAAAGGAGGTCAACGACTCTACTTTATTAGCGAGATAACAAGTCTGTGTCGCTACTGCTAATTATTTTGTAAGGCAGGACATTTTAATTGTAGGCAGGTGAATGTAGGTCATGTCTGCAGATAGACAGACGGAGGATCATGGATGTTCAACTGTGGAGACCAGTTTAGATAGCGAATGACAGCGTAGTGTGGGATGTCCTGTAGCACGGTGGACTGAAGATTTAGAGCGCCTTTACAGCGCACAGAGGAGTATTTGACTTAAAAAGTCGATCAAAATTATTTTGTGATGTTTATCAATTGGATATAAAATAAAAAGTAATATAGGGTGATAATATTATATTTGAAACACCATACACACGTAAAATTTTACATTAAAAGTTTTTACACAAAAATCTAGTCAGAATCGCCTTCACTAGATCCATCGTCCTCCTCATCGTCAAACTCTGTAGACGAGACGTACGATGTCTCCGGGAGCAAGAGCTCTAACGCCTCAACGGAAAATGGCTTACTTTTTTTTCGTTGCCTTTGCCTGGTACTACTCAAAAAAGGATCCGAAGTTAGCAGAAGTCTGTTTAGCACATCTTTGTTACAGTCTTCGCGCGAAAACTTTCTGGAAAAGTTCTGCCTATACATACGGAAGTGTTTGTTTCTGGCCTCAGCCGCCTCTTCCGACAACTGGCCAATAGGCAGAATAGCATGGTTAATGACTATGGCCCCATGTCTTAAAATTTTGTGCATTGTAGGCGACATGGGGTGCCACCCATATAAATCCACATATAGCTTTGCAGTTTGTTCAGCAAAGTTTTCAAATTTTTGAGTATCAATTTTTAGCCCACTTGACAAAGTCTCTAATATTACACTGCATTTTTTTATTAAATTCATGTCAATCCCAGTAATGCGGGAAGAAATATCGGGATTTGAGAAAAATCTCCTTGCTGTGTTCCCGTCATTGGTGTTCCCAAACCCTGCTTTCGGAATATCCACTAGCAGCCCCATTTCCTCTTTAAAAGCCTCTTGAATTTTCTTCTTTCTTTCTGCCACTATATTTTTGTGTTCTTGAGTCCTTGCCTGCCATTTTTTTATTGGTATTTTATATGACAAATGAAGAATTGATTCAAAAAATCGAATTTTGGCATGAAGTGTCGACAGCCCAAATTTAAGAGTATCAGGATTATCTATGTTTTTTTTAATGAGGTTGTTGAAGTCTTTTGATGTTTGCCCACATATATAACACCTCATGGTAGATGACGTGTTTGTCGCAGCATTACAAACCTTTGCATCGATCATGGTAAAGGCTAATGTGTGCTTAATTTTCAATATTCCACCACCATTTGTCCTCGGTATTTCACTTTTTTTCAGGTTTTTTATTTGATTCTCTATGTAAGAGATTTCTTCATTCGTGATGTCTTTTGTTTCGTGAACAAAACGAATTCGTATAGGTCGGCAGTATCTTGCAGAAGATGGTACTGAATTTTGCCAAATTATTTTATTTTGTTCACCAATATTGCAAACCAGTCGTAAGGGCACAAATGAACTCTGAAATATAGATGAATCACTGTCTGTACTGTTACCAAACTTTTGTTTGAATTGTTGTTGTTGGGAACCATCACAACCCCATTTCGATAAAAGCTCTAAAGAGCTTATTTCTTCTTCATTTATACTTTCGAGTACTTCATCTAAGTACATACATAACCGTGCAGATGTATGATCTAAAAGATCCTGCAAGTTTATTTCAGCACATGTTTCTGTAACTCTCATCGATTCTTCACGCGGATAGCAGTCTTTTTTTGCCTTTTTGACAAGTGAATAACACGGATAAATGTTCTTGTTTGCAGCATGAATAACTTCGTATTGTTTTCTTGTCAAATCAGCTTCCACAAAAATAGCTAATGCTTGTGATGGTGTATGCTTTTTGACTACCACGTTTTGTGTTGAACTGTACCGTGTTCTGTACTTTTTGGCTCTTGTTGGCGTTAAAGTCATATCTTTCATAACTTTGGCCGCGTCACCATGTCCTGCAGCACGTTGGCTCATTTGGGCGGCATAGGTTAATTCTTCACAGGGTATTTGTTCCCTTAAATCCTTTGTTTTGCGCCTCTTTGCTTGATCGCTCAATTCCTTGAATTCTTTTTTTGGTCGGCCGGCTTTTTTTGTTGTCCACGCAGGCAGTGTAATAAAAGTACTGAGCCATTGTTCATTTTTTGTTAAGAAGCGTTCTTCCCTGTTACTGGCAGCTGTCCATTTTTGTTTAAATTGGTACTTAAATGATTTTAATGCACTTCTTAATGAACTTTCTTTATTTTTAGGGCATTTCGTGATTATTTTAAGACGATTTTCTAAAAACTCAAACTTTTGGTCTATTTTTCTGTCTGAACATTCTTTTATGACTTCATAGAGTGATTTTCTAGTGATCTCCATCGACGACATTGGAGATTCTGGAATAGAAAAATAAAAATAAAATATTGTTTTATAAAAACTGATTTCGACTAAATCCGTAAAAAAAATAATTAAAAAAATGGCGTGTATATGCGGGACATTTTCCTTTAAAAACCTTATCTAGAATAATGAAACTATATGTAACATCCAAAATCATACGTTAACTCGGTTTAACTCATATACAAAAACACCTTTAATTACAGAGTTTACTAAATAATTGTTGCATATTTTATGGTGTACTTTTAAGGTGCAAAATGTCACTTATAACACGTGTAATACCAAAATAAACATGCTTTTATGAAGTAACTACATACCTTCTTCCAAAATATCCATAATGGTTATCACACAATTTCACCAAACACAGAATAATTGCAATTTAAAGATCACGTATTAACTGTAGTGCCGAGAGCAAAGACATACGATTCACGCAACGACTGAGTTCCGACTGCTGCTACTGTTGGTTGAGAGCAGGTACATGGCCAAGTTGGCCGTTTAGTGACGTAATAACTATTGGGCTCTCACAATAAAATAATTGTAAAGCAATATAACAAAATTCGGGTTTTCGACTTTTGATCGGCTTTTTAGGTCAAATACTCGTCTGTGCAGCGTTTGTATTGTAGGTATTCGATAAACGTATGCGCAGCGCAGACGTTGCGCTAACGCGGCGTAGACGTCACACGATTTTCACACTAGCGTTTATTACGCCGCGACAACGCGGCACCTGCGCCAAGTAGTTGCGGCGTCTGCGCATACGTTTATCGAACGCCTACGCTGGACAAACGCTAGTGTGAAGGTGCTCTTAAAGTGTAACAAGAGTAGCGGGTAGATGCAATCTGCCCAAGGCCGGGAGGACAGGCTCTCTTTGGGTGAGGCCTACGTTTAGCAGTGGCGATAGGCTGATATCAAGTGTGCCTTTTTATGGTCTAGTCTGAGTAGCAGTAGACGAGACAAGACCTTTTGGTTTGACTGATGGTCTGATTTTCTGGCTTCTGACTAACCGTAAAGGTATTCAAAGATTTACGATTGATAACTTGAACCAATAGCTTCATACGCTTCCCGGGGAGATGGGATGACCATGATGTATAAAAATATAAATTTAAAAGTCGTCATGAAGGGGAGGTAGGCTCCTTAAAACTGTTCTATCAAAAAAAGTTTTATTAGAGCAGTGTTTATGGCACATTGCAAACAAAGCAACAAAAAAATACATTATGCCACTTCCTTTACCTGCAATTCCCTGGCGACTTGGAACAGCGCTCGCACCATCTTTTCGCCTTCACCGACGTACTTGCTGGTCAGCGTGGCCGCCGATATGGAGAAGAACGTCGCCGAACACTCGGCGGCTACGCACCGGGCGAGCAGCGTTTTACCTGCGTTTTTTAATCTGGTTAATATAAGATAAGGACGGGCGAACACACAAAAAAATGTTTTTTTATATGAGGTCAATGCTTCAAATCTGTTATTTTTGTAACACTGAATTACATACTTTGTGGTACAATAACTTAGTATTATACAATTCAGTGTCTCAACAATTGTCGCTTAGGAAAAGATAACGGTCGATATGCAAATAAAACCCACGTTCCATAAAAAAGTAATCGCATAGTGATTTCCTCCTAAGGAGTTTCATAGGGTAGTTCTTCACTGGTAGTGAAGGCATGCGAGTTGCGGAATGTTTATAATAGTTACCGTGACCCCGGAACATAAAGGGCAACCGAAGGAACATGACACTGGGTTTTAGTCAGTAAAAGTCTGGCACGCCCGCCCACCGCACCCAGGACGGGAGCATTCATTTGATAATTTCCCACTCAAAAAAAAAAAGGTAGTTCTTTGATACAAAAAGTAGACTTCTAGAATGTCTAAAATTTTTACAATACGCGTAAATTTCCTAAGTGAGGTAACACAATGAAATGAAATTTCAAGTGAATATCACTTTTAGACGGCATATTTTTTTAAAAATTAGCTGAAGTCGGAGGAGTTTATTATCTAGAATGTTTTTATAGTACCACTTCGAGAGTGTACTCTTTCAAATAAACAGAATCAGAATTTAAATTGATTGATAATTGGGAAAATATACCATGTAACAATAATTTTGAAGATTTTTGATTGCATATGATATTCACCATTTCCTGGAGGTCCAAAGAGGAGTAGCCCTCTCGCTGGAGACCGCAGTCCTGTGAACAGCTCCGGCCTTAAAGACGGTAGCACTACCATTTCTTGTAGCGCCTGCTTGGCCGCCTACAAAACAAAGAAAAAACTATTAATTTTATGTAGTAATTAATGATACAACAGTTGCTTTCACGTAATGAAACTGAGATTTTAATTATATTACTGTATTGATGTCAGTTTATCAAGTCTTCAAAACTTTTATTTTTATTAATTAAGTCTAATGTAAAGAAAAATCTGTGAGTTGTTTATAACAAACCAACTTTTAAAATTTAACTAAAGGATTTTATTTAAGAATCTAGATAAACAAACAGATCCACATGTTTTTGAATAAACACCTTTCAAATGAATCAAATAAAAAGCTGTTGTCACATCACAAACAGAAAATTCTACCGAGTCTATCAACGTAATCCGTACTAATATTATAAATGCGAAAGTAACTCTGTCTGTCTCTTCTTCACGCCTAAACCACTGAACCAATTTGAATGAAATTTGGTACAGATATAGTCTGGGACCCGAGAAAGGACATATGATACTTTTCATCCCGGATATTCCCGGGAACGGGAACTATTATTCCACGCGGACGAAGTCGCGGGCAAAAGCTAGTATTTTAAAATAAAACAATTCAACCAAAATCACGACAAACAATACGTGCTTTATAAATTACTTTTTTCGTGTTTACGTTGGATTAATAGAAAAAAAAATCGTCACGAAGAGACACAATTGATTTCATGAAGACAATAGGAGTTAAATAAAAGACTAAGCTCGCTAGGGCACGACTATCTTGGCAACGATGTCGTAAGAATCAAAGTGAACGTATAGACACGACACATTTCTTTGACACGAGCAAATCTATAAATATTTTAATGTTACGTCTGCGCTCTAAGGTCATAAAGGGCAAAGGACACACGTAATGTCTTTTACGACCTTTGAGCGGAGAGGTATGTCTGCTGTAGTATGTGTATCTAAAGCCGAAATGTTATTTTGGCAATGCGTGGCCCGCAGCTCTTCTTGACGCTCACTGTTTTGTTCATGGAAATCCTCGTTTTATTTTGTGTACCCATTAGTACCTGATGATGTATCATTATTTAAACGAAACGTTTTTGGCATATGATACAGCATATCATTGCATAGATTTAGATATCGATTACCAACTTATTATGCAAGTGCGGGCCGCCTACACATTTTGTCACCATTTAGCTTTTGTCTGCCAAAATGTTGGCGATCGTTAATACAAAGTAAAAATTTTAAAATATTTTTAAACTTGAATTGAACTTTATTTATTTGCCTGTTTAGCTGCGTAGTCTTATTTGGGGCTACCAACACCTGCTTGAAGTAATTTTTCAAAAGTTCAAAATTTAAAAACTAAACAGCTTATTAAATCTTATTAATTCTAAACAGCTGATTAGAAGCAGCATAAGCTGTTTAGAAGCAGGATTAGTTTTCAAATTTGAAATTGCAATTTGAATTGCATTTGAAACACGATTTGAAATGTGGTGTTCTGCTTGCTGTCTTTGAGTAATTGACCTTCGGCTTTTATATCTGTACTAATATTTTAAATGCGAAGACAGGATCTGTCTCAATTAGGAGACAGAATTTTTATTTTTTTAGGTATACTTTTATAGATTAAGACAATATCCGACTCATTATAAAAGGTGTTAAATTAATGAGGCATCAGTGATAGCGCGATATTGAAATACTTCAAGTGCCTGACAAGTTTTAAATCCGTTGACAGCTAAACAATACAAAGCGACATGTTCACAGTGACGAGGTAAAGCAGATGAAAGTTTAAGGCTTAATATACACCGCCCAGAACGGAGCGGAAAGCTTGCTGCGAGGATTAAATTCTTCGGAATCCTTGAGAATTCTTTGATGGACGAATGATCCTTACTTTAAGCTTATAAAGTTGTTATTACTTTTTTTAAAGCGTTGCTATTTACTCGGAATTTTCTTTGTAGCTAGCTACTACAGATGTAGACAGCCAATGAAATATATTCGTTTCGAAAAGCTAACCCGCAACACACAGCTAAGCTCAACAGTTGCTCAGCTAGTGACGCACGTGTTATCAATAATATTTTTAATGCTATGTGCATATAACTTAATATAGACTAAATTTTCATAGAGCGATACCATGCGCAATTCATATTTATTCTCTCCTTAGTCTTTAGAATTAAAAATATTATGCCTAACGACTAGAGCACTAAAGGAACAACCCATAAGCCACGCGTGTTTACTGTTTAGTCGCGGTGTAAAAAATCACGCTTGTATGAACACACCCTACAGATAATTAATACCTATTCATAGCAATAAAAATACGACTTGGTTGACTTTTAAAAGTGAATGATTAGTGAACATTATCTCTACAAATAAATCGCGCATAAGTTTTCTAAAAATATTTTGTACAAGAGAAACAATCTAGTGTTGATTGGTTTTGATGTAAAAAGTATTTGGATAATGTTTTTTAGCTGTCGTCAAATCGACTCGATTTCTATACATTCACCTAATTGGTCTGCGTCTGGGTTTTGTTTGCTTTTCTATTGATAGACTTTCACTGTTGTTATTATTTGTAGGGTAAATTTATCTTTGGGAAAGTAATCCGTTAAGTAATTGAAAGCGCTGAAGGTTCGTTTAAAGTCCTTTTCCTTTCATTAAATGTATTGGATAAGTTAAATTCAAAGGTTCCCAAAGTGGTTTATTTTTCTCCTGGGATTGACTACGACCAGCAGGGCGTGAACCCTTGTTTTTAAGAGTAATAAAAAATTGGGCGTCTTATTAACATTTTAATTTTTACAAGAGAGTCAAAGATAGTGCAACTCTTTAAAAAACATAACCATATTTGGGACACAAGCACACTCTATAGTAAGTCGTTCCTGCTAACCTAAAATAATAACAAGCTAACCTAAAGCGTAATGGATAAACCAACGTACAAAGTAACTTTACACGTATTATATTTGTATGGTCTATATAACTGCCTATGAGATAAAAACATAAGTCTAGGAA
Organism: Athetis lepigone; assembly: GCA_033675125.1. NCBI lineage: Eukaryota > Metazoa > Arthropoda > Insecta > Lepidoptera > Noctuidae > Athetis > Athetis lepigone. The sequence continues at coordinate 14,387,641 of CM066214.1, forward strand.
CGTGACAGGGAGGGTGGGCTACTCAATAATCAATATGTCATGTGGTTTACGATACAAAAAGGTTTGGGAATGTCTGTTCTAAAGCGTCAATGTTTAACATCAATGTTTGGCAAAAGCTTTTTTTGATCGGAGTAGTTGCTATACGTCTCTCAAGTGAAAAGAAAAGCAGTGATTTTCGGTAAAGTTTATAGGTACTAAAAGCTTATACAATTTTCTTGTGATCAATAAGTACATATTCACTGTTTTCGAATTGTTTTTTTTACTTGTGAAGATAAAGAAAGCCGTATCTATTGATTAAAATGATTTAGAAGTTTTTTTTTAAATATGACATGAAAGTCTCATAGTAATTTTTATTTGATAACTCCCCGTGGACACACACAGACAAAGTTACTTAGTTGACCGTCTGTTTGTAAATACCCCTTACAGACAGACGGGTAACTAATAGGTACTAAATTAGTTATAAATTACCCTGAATAAATTAAGTCAGAGTGCGCTCCTAGTGACTGCCAATTAACCTGATTGCATTGATATATTTGCATAGCTCTCGACATCTTTATTCTAGCAAAGTTCAGGGTGGAAGAATTTTGTCGAATAGCATTGCCGAACTAGCAACTATGCTGCAATAGAGATTTTGGCTTCAGTCCAGTCCAGGCCTTAATAGGAATTGTTCGTGGTTTAAATTATTTGGGAATTTGGGAAGCTGTAGGCCTTACAAATGATAAGAAATGCACTGATACTATTGTTTATATTCGTGAGTTATATGTAATCCTACATCGCGCCATTAGGGTCTGAAGTGGTATTAGCTTAGCTATGATGAGGAACTTACCACCCGCTCCTCATACCTTTACTTTGATGCCTCCGTTTCGATGCCTTTCTTTTTCTTAATGAAGGTATGAAGAAAGGCATAAAAAAACGCACAAAAAGCACGTTGAGTGATTTTTGAATAAACTGATTGTTAATAATTACAAAATAACATTATGTACGTTTAATTATTAGTTCAATCATTACAAAGTCAAAAATCATTGGTATTGGTATAGATTTATCATTCTAATGAAATATTTCTACAAAATTTTATTTTACTCTCCAATTTAATTAAACATACTATGACCAGGCAAAACGTTGGCCACGAAAACTAACTTTTCACCAACGTTTGACGTAATAGAAGGTACCTCAATGATTTTATATACAGTCGACCAAATGGAATCATGACCCACCATAAGCTTATTTTCCTACAGACATTCAAATACAATTAGGTCGACAATCGCGTAAACATGTATTAAAAATGTCACACGTCTAGTCTTATTATTTTGACAGTATCAAACGATTTGTCGTCGAAATGGGTCATGATTCAATTTTGTCGATAGTACAAACCTAAATAATGCTCATCGACAACAACACCCAATGTGTCAGCTTCGCACCGTTACCCGTAAGGTCAACGAACAAGTTTGTATTACGAAACTTTATTACCTCACGATTTATCCAATAATTCTATTGGAGGTCGGGTAAGCTATTGTGATATCGATTGTAATGCTTTGACACTGAGTTTAAACAATGCTAAACTGCTATTTGTGATACACGCAAAAAGTCAAACAAGGTTCCTAAGAGCGAGAAGCTAAGTTGAACGATAGTTAATTAGGGAGTTGAATTTGGCATGAAGCCAGACCTATGATCGGTAGCACAATATCGTCACAAAGAGCCATATGCTTATGGTTCTCCAGATATGAAATACTGAATTTAGCTGGAAATATACTTGGGTTTAAGTCTCTCATAAGTTAGAGGCACTTAACGTTAAGTTTAGCATTAGTTTACTTCCAAAATTTATACTGTTTAGCTTGATAGCAACGTAGCATTTTGGTTAGTGTTTCATCGCCTTTTCCAGAGATTGTGGATTGGTTTATCTTGGCAGAACAAAGTCTAATTTTCGCTTTGTTTTGTGTAGTTGCTAAGAACTGCACAAACATTCGCAGTTCTCAAGTATTTGCGCTCACTGCAAGAGAAATTGAGTTTAAAATGCATCTTGACTGTGACGTTTTTGCCAAAGAATACAAGGCGAGTTTTTCTATATTTTTTTTTATGCGTTAACAGCGTTACAGTTCGACTCTTTCTTGAAAAAAGTAAGTATGGAGTTAGATATTACCCATTTTCTCAATTTGAATGGGTAAGTAGATACAATTTTTGGTTTCTAGCAAAGTGACGTTCAAAGAGCCATAAAACGCTTAAAACAAATGCTACAATTTTGACTGTCTATTACTTCTGAAAAACATACAAATGGTCTTAAAACAAAAGAAAACACTTACGTCTTGTCCAGCAATATCTTCCCAGTGCACTTTAGGACCTCCTTCGACAATCTCGTCCAGGATCAGCTGGACGAGTTTGGGGTCCACGCCCCTCACGCTGAGGGTCGGCTGGGGTGTTCTGCTCCTTGTGGGGGTCCCGCGCTGGGACCCTCCTCCCACCACGCGTCGGACTGGGGACCCGTTCGATGGCACCTGGTATGCGCTCTGATATGAGACGCGAATTGACGATGATTGTGGGTTAGATGAATGGAAATGTTAATGAGAAAAAAGAAGTGAAAAAGTTAGTACTGTTGTCTATGCTACATAGATAAATGATCATTTGTCTCATCATCATCTCCCTAGCCTTTCTACTAACTATGTTAGAGACGGCTACTGGTTTAACCTGATTACCTGACGCAAGTTAATACCATTTTATATGAAGCGGCTGCACATCAGATCTCCATAACCCAGTAACTAGGTAACTAAGTATCCGTTGGTAAGACTGGTTGCCCGACCGGGCTTTCGGAAATTGACAGTTTTACGAATAACATCCGGGGCCAACGGCCTTACTTGCTTTCGGAGGTACGGGCAAATGATAATTTGTCTATAACATACCTAAACATTGCTGTGTATTTTTTCGGAAGGAGTCAGAGACAGTAGACTCCTGAATCCTCAATGTTTTTAACCGAATTCTAAAAAAAGAAGGAGGTTCTCAATTCGGATGTTTGTATTTTTTTTATGTTTGTTCGCGCGTATCTCCGTCGTTTACCAACCGATTTGAACAATTCTTTTTTTGTTTGAAAGGGACTTCCCAAACGGTCCCCTTGTCATCAGGTCCAGGATCTGATGAAGAGAACATGCCGAAATCGAGGGAAGGCGGTTTTTTTGCATTTTTTTTATTGTATATTAAGTATTTATGTATAACTATTGAATATTACGGGACATAAAAAAGGTGTATTATATTTTGTAGTTCGACTTTAGTGCAGACAATACGACCTCGATTGCGACCATCGCAAAACGAAAGATTTATCTATTAAATAAAAAGACTTTCTCTCGATTCGCTTAGATCTTTGACAGAAACATAGATTTGTACTTATTTATTTTTTCTAATTACTTTTAGTCATCAAATTATCTTTCTAGACCATTGTGATTAAGTGGTGTTCGGTAGTTTTATAGTTAGTACTGATAATTTATATTGGACTGAATAACACGGGGATAAAGTTGAATTTTGTGTAGTAAAATAACAAATGCCATGCGAAATTAGGTCTTGTGTCCAATTTTCAACTTTTGTAATGATAAAATTATATTTTTTGTAAAAAAAGTGCTCAATCATGATTGTCTACTTGGGATAATCTTAGCCAAACTAACAAGTTACTGTTTTATTAGCTCTGCAATAAGTTCTCATTTATGATTCATTGAGATGGTAAATGCAGTACATTACTCATCACTTTCTAGGAGGTAATCGTCTAGTTTTAAACGCAGACCTATGTATAGTATTTATAGCTTGATATTGAACCAATTTGTACAGTTGCAATGAATTTTGTGAATTTTGAATGAGTGAAGATGCCAATTGGTGATTTGCACACTGTTATATTCGAATATGTTATAAATTTCCAAGCAATTGAAAAGCCAATTAAATATTGAAATTTAAAGTATTTTGGTCTGAGTGTTAGTACAGTACTTAATTACAACACTTTATAATCTAATGCCCTTACTAATAATCACCGTGTAAAGTTATGCAATGAATAAAGCCTGTGTAACCATACATTTTTTGACGTATAAATCTGTCATAACTTTATGCAGCGTTTATTAGTAAGGCGCTTATTTTCTAAATTCTTCTCAAATCAGTTCAATAGTAGATACTCTTGTTATAATAAGTCAAAATTAATAAATGAACCAGTAAAACCGGTCAAGAGCGAGTTGGAGTTGCACAACTAGAGTTCCGTAGCTACCGTTTAATATTAGTACCGTGAAAAAAAAAACGGCAAAAAACGATTTTTGTGTTAAATAATTTTATATGTATTTTAATGTTTGTGGATTGGTAAAGACAGCGAAAATATAAATACATACACAATGCGATATTTTCAACTTTCTACCTATTACGGTTCATAGGATACAGCTAACTGACTTTTCTATAGGCGGCAAAGGGAATTCAACATCAGTTGGTCCGTCAGCTTGTTTTATATTCAATGAAGTAAAAAATAAATAGATAAAGTGGTATAAAATTGTTGAATTTCAGTTTAAATATAGATTGGATGTAATGATTTTATATTGGAGCAGGAACGTGCCTATGTATCATATTGGGGCGAGCCTGGCAGATTTTAAAAGAAAATAAATTGACTATTAAAATTAGAATATTATATTTTTGTATAAGCTGACCCCAATAGACTTTGTATTCAAAGATTTTGATTTTGAGGTCCCTCTTCAAAATCCAAACATTTTTACCCAGTTTTTTCCGAATTATCCAAACATTTTTAATTTGTCTCTTCTTAAGAACAATTCAAAAAACATGAATGTTGTAGAATTGGTCTACTTGGTAGGTAATATGTTTAAACCTATAGGTGTAGATGAAAAATCGATATAAATCGCTAAACATAATTACCTACCAAGTGGACCAACTCGACAACATTATTTTATTATTATTATATTTTTATATACGTCAGAGGTGGATTTTATTGTTTTATATAAGTGTAAGCAGGGCCGTTCGTTAAATTAAGTTTTATTTCCAATTTACACGTGTATCGTCGTGGATTATATAAAGACGGAAACGAAACGCGACACTCTCACCGACTAACCGCATGCAGGTTAACGTATCTTCGATCCACGTGAATGTAACTAGAACGTGTCTTTTATTTAATTAAAAAGAACCCTATTCCTTCTGTTGTAGGAAGACTAGGACTTGTAGCTTGATGTCATAGGCAGGCCCCTATTTCTGATGTTCAGTACACCCGACAACGATTTATCGTTGCGATCCGACTGCGCAGTTGGTTTGTGCAGTTCATCGAACGTCCATAAAGCGTCCACACAACCACGATATGTGTCGATTTTCGTCCACACGTTCGATAAAACTGCACAAACGAATTGCGCAAAAATCGTAGCGATAAGTCTTTGTCGTGTGAACCGAGCGCCTCTGCAGCTGAACGTCTGCCAGTGGACCATAATATTATGAACCGTAATACGTAGACAAAAAAAACGAATAAACAGGACAATGCTTTAGTACAAATGTTTCCACTTCGAAATATTTTTCCTAGTTAAGATGAAACATTTGAGTAATTATGAAGTGAGTACTAATGTTGTTACAAAAAAAAACATTTTATCCAAGTACTAAAACAATATGTTGTCCTAAGCATCTGTACTAAAAACAAAACTAGTATAGCTATAATGATAAACATGCCTAGAAACAGCGCGGATGCGTTAACTCTAAGACTGAGGCTACAGTAGGCAGCGATTTGCGATGCGACTGGAAGAGCGAAACGAGATAAACGTGGAATGGCTACATTATAAGCGAAAATCTGGCGTATATTCGATTTAATTTCGCTGATACGTCGATGTAGCCGGTGCCGTGATTACAGTATTGTAGCTCCTGTCGCATAAAGAAATCAAAGATCGCTAGTAATATTTGACGAACGGTGTAACCATACACGGTGAGTATCCATGTATTTGTTTCAATCGCTCATATGCCGCAGCTCGCGTCGCAGGCTAGTGTAGCCTCAGCCTAACAACGCCTTCAACGAAGTTTTTTATTCACTTCAAGACGACAATGGAAGACTTTGGCGCCTTTTAAAAGTGACTGCGCACTTTAGAGCATCGATTACAAAAACATTGGCATCAAGCAGATTTAAAGATCACTTATCTTAGCCTTTTGATGACAAACTAACTTTTAACTATGTTGTCGCGGCCAATCAAGTGAAAAAAGCCATTTAATCTATCAATATTATAAATCTGTAGAAGGCTAATCTCAGGAATTTCTGGTACGATTCAAAAAAATATGTTTGTGTTGGATAGTCTATTTTGTCAGGAAGGCTACAGGCTATAACTTATGCTACAACCTAAAGGAGCGGAGTAGTAACCAACCAAACCAAGAGTAGTATTTATTATATATATATTTTTTTTTTTTGAGATATACGTGAAGATCAGCTTTTTTGGAGTGCGCCAGAATTAGAAAAGGAACTCTTATAGGATCACGCTATATAAAAAAAAACCGGTCAAGTGCGAGTTGGACTCGCGTAACGAGGGTTCCGTTATTTTTTTTTATGAAATAACTTATGCTACATGACATTGCTCCTTGCCAAATTTCATGATTCTTGGTCAATGGGAAGTACCATATAGGTTTTGATTTCCTTTCAAAGGTCTAAATGCAATATAAGCCGCCGTATTTTTTTGATTTAGAAACTTGACTTTTTCACTGTTTGTGCAATAGCAAACCTGAGTATGTGATATTAATTTCAGTTAGATATATATCGACGCGTTTTTGAGAAAAAGGGCCTTGACAGACGGACGGACGGGCCGACGGATGTGAACTAACTACGAATTTACGGTTATGGAGATTTTCCTTTACTTGTGCTACATGACCTTGCTTCTTGCCGAATTTCATGATTCTTGGTGAATGGGAAGTACCCTATAGGTTTTGATTCCCTTGCAAATGTCTTAATATGCAATATAAACCACCGTATCTTTTTATTGCGTTGATCTAGAAATTTGATTTTTTCACTGCTTTGAGAGATAGCAGACCTGAGTATGTGATATTAATTTCAGCTTGATATCTTGACGCGTTTCTGAGAAAAAGGGTCTTGCTTGACAGACGGACGGACGGACAACAAAGTGATCCTATAAGGGTTCCGTTTTTACCTTTTGAGTTACGGAACCCTAAAAAAGTATACACCATAGCTTCGGAGAACTGCAGAACCCAAAATATTTAAACAACAAAATAATACCATGCATTTAACTTATTCGTACTAGGAAAATCTGTAAGAACGGAACCCCTTGTTGTCAGACTAACTCGCATTTGGCTGTTTTTTTAATTAGCTAAATATCCCAGTCTAGAATGGTGTGTACTGAACACATCGATCGGCACACAAAGGTCGTAGGGGACACTGTTTGTTGTCCTTTTCGACCTTTGAACTCAGGCGAACCGACGTGGTAAGTTTGCACATCGACTTTTCTTTCACCGCAAAATATCACGAAAAAGGTTACAAAAGAGCTAAATTATGGTACCTATATTTTTATATGAGAGTTAAATTTCCGGGCCTAAAATAAATAAATAAATATACTTGGACAACTCACACACGGTCATCTGATCCCAAACTTGTACTATGGTAACCAGACAACTGATAAACATACTAAATACTAATATAATTTATAGATAAATTACACCCAGACACCGAACAAACCATCATGCTCATCACACAAAGTTTGTCCTGGGTAGGAATCGAACTCACGACCTCCGGCTCAGCAGTCAGGGTCACTAACCACTTGACCAACAGGCCCGTCAAAAGGTTTCATTATCTAAAGTCAACGAAAACGAAAAGAACCGTCGATGTTTATCAAGAAGCGACGAAAATTTTTTCGTCTTATTTACATAAGTATAAGAACCTATCTTTCTGAATTTGGGAGTTTTTTCTAGTTGTAGTGTGTAAGTTCATAGTTAATACTGACCTATAATATTGACTTTTTAAAACAACCGTTCTACTGAACTGATTTCGAAGTACTTATAATTCCATATTTCTCTCAACAAGCATTATCAGCAAAAAGCTTAACACATTTTTACTCACAGAAAGTTGCCGTTTGACAGCGGGCGGCGTGGACGCCGGCTTTACAGGATATCTGCTGTAGCTACCATTGGAGCTGTTCGGCTGTGATGATGACCTGCCCATGGATCTGGGCAAGGTCTGGGACTTCATGAGCGGTCCTCCTGAACCTCCACTGGGCACTCTTCGACCGGCTGTCGTCAGCTTGCGGCCTGCGACTAAAGATGGCGTTATTAGAGCATTGTTAAACACTTCTGTGAAGAAAAAACTCGACTAAGATTAAAGAAACGGGATTGTAAAGGATTTATGATTTTTTTCTAAGTTATTGTTAAAAAAAATCACACTATATGGAACTAGTCCTAATGTTATGATATATCCTGAGTTGTCATGTTACTCGAGATATAAGTTTTGACTATTTCAAGTATGTTCTTTAAAAATATAAGTTCTTTACAAGCCGATAAGCCCGGTTTTCACTAATAAAATCATAACACAAGCTTATCAGTAAACAACTATGTATGTTAAACTATTGGATGAGAGTATAGGCGACATGCTGGTTATTACTTAACTTGCAAATCTGTCTAGGCTGCCCTAATTTGGACCCCTGGTAAGCACGCCATTACGCCAAATTAGACAAAAACGAAGAAATCTCATGCATTAGTCATTCTAAAAGCCCGGCTTGCAAAGAAATGTAAAAAAATAAAAAGATATACCGTATAAAAAAGTTAATAGCTATTGCTATTGGAGAAAGGTTTATCTAAATTGTAATAATTTTTGGGTTCAGTACTAATTTCAATAACTACGCCACTGCCTCTAGTTAGTAAATGCTGTAATACATGGACTATGGTAACTAGATAATTAAAGTTAATTGGTCTTTACTATATTTTTATGATGCCAATTGAAGCACTGGTTCTGTATTGGACAATGACATGTTATGACTCATGAGGTCAATAGCACATAATTCATGTTTTTATCATAAAAATTATAGGGAACATGCATGTACTTTTCTAAATATTTTTATTTTGTAGTTAACATTGCTAAAAACATTGAAGTAGCTAATTTTATTGATTTTATCGTTCGTCATTTTGGTCAAGCAAACACAACTATACAGTATACACACATAATATCGACAAAATGCTGTAATATATTTTAACGCCATATTAGCTCTTCAATCATTTTCAATTCCCGATTATTTTGCCAATTTTAATAATCAATTTCTTTCTCAAAAAGAACATTAGTAAAATAGTGTTTTAGACGTAGCGCGTAGGCATAATTCTAAAGGAATGAAGTTTATGAAAAACGTATTTGAATATTTTGAATCTCATATAATTTTAAGTACTTTTTGATATAATCTATCATAACATTATAAGGCGAAAGTAGCCCTGTCTCGTCTGTCACTCTTCTACCTCATTACGACCAAACCACTTAACCGATTGCAATGAAACTTGATAACTAGATAGCTTGAAACCTGGATAAAAACATAGGCTTTTTTTTAATCTGCTGCAGAGCCTGCATACGCGATAATTGACATTCACGTGGACAAAAGCTTGTATACAATATTCTCTTACTATTCTTTTTTTGGGTGACTTTATTGGTATATTTTTTTACGACTGTCGATTATACACATCAAGCTTTTTAATACTTTATAATAACATTTTACTCTTATGGCATACTTAAGAGAATGATGTAAAAGAATTGGCTAACCAGACACCCACATCATTGTTTGCTAAAAGTAATTGAAAGTTATCTGCCTATAAATTAAAGGTTATTCGATTGTAGACATAATTCTAGCTACATCCAAACTAATACTAGTTGAGCTTGCAGCTTCGCTCATGTGGATTTTGAAAGAAATTAAACCTTTCGAGTCATTTTGGATTACTAGCCACGTGATTCAAACACAATAGAAAGACTATAGCAGCGCGACAGACGGCTGTCGCTTGGTCGACGAAAGGTTAAGAAGTACTTATTTGTTTGTAAGATAATCTCAGGAAGTACTGTACAGATCTATTAAAAAATAAAATACTAATACAAAAAGGTACGCCATTGTTGACTGCCGTAGATTATGATTTATTGTAAGTACATATTTAACTTCTACGTGGGCTGAAATTAATTGTTAATTTAGTAAGTAGGATATTGAAATCACTTTTACATGACATACTTTTTTTTAATTAGCTGCTTTCAACATTTGGTAACATGCCGAGACAAACATATTTTTTGTTTTTATTTGATTGTTTTATGATGGCTTTGTATTAATTAATTGGCTTTTGGAAGCCTTATTGTCACAAATAAATGCCTAAATAAAACACACAGATTGCCTCTTTTCAATTTACATTTCCTTATTAAAAAAACTACAGCGACAAAAATACAAATATATTTAACTAGCTTTTGCCCGCGGCTTCGCTCGCGTTAGAAAGAGACAAAAAGTAGCCCATGTTACTCTACATCCCTTCAACTATCTCCACTTAAAAAATCACGTCAATTCGTCACTCCGTTTTGCCGTGAAAGAAAGACAAACATACAGACAGACAGACAGACACACTTTCCCATTTATCATATTAGTATGGATTCTATCCGTTCTATTTTTGATTATAGAAGTCAAAGAACTTATTGGTTTTCTTTATGGCCAACTATTTTGAAAGTGGGTTACAAAATGGAACGTCTTTTTATTTTTAAAGCACTAATTGAGGTCAGTTCAGATGAGAATTTTAACAAAATCGATACTGGTTAGTTTAGCGCGAAAACTTTTAAAGCTGTGCAAAATGAATGGCTGCATATTTGTGATGAATGATGCTAAAATGCTTTCCAAAATACATGTATTCTCTTTGATGTAAAATGGTACATACATTTTTATATAAGTGTGTATTGATAGCTAGTTTGAGCCGGCTCTTACACTTAGAAATAAAGTATTGTAGTTTAGTACTTAACGTGACTATTTCTATTAGTGTCATAGTATTCATAAACGGACCAGTTTAGTTCCAGATATTATCGCGGAGCGATGATGAAATGCTTATTAAAGGGTGGGCTATGTCGTGGGATTCTATAATTTCTCAGGTCCAAGTTTTATAAAAAATGGTCTAGTGGTTCAGCAGTAAAGAGTCTAAAGAGTACAAGACAGACAAAGCCACTTTAATAGTTAATTTAGTACGAGCTGGAAATAGGGTTGCCAGGTGTTAGGATAAAGCAGGACATACGTAGGATTTTTGATTGCTTGTCCGGCCAAAATAAGCGGCATCCGGCCTGTTAGGATTTTTCAATTTCGAAAATTCGAACGAACGCCGAACACTTGATTTTGCTTTTGTTTTATTAAAATGCAATCAGAAAATCCCGGATTTCCATTTTTTTTAAGTAAGGCTCAATTCACACGTACCACAACCACACCACAGCGACAACCACACCACAACGCCGCGATGTGGTCGGGCGTAAATTTTGTATTGAAAATGAATATTACAATTCATACGCACCACATTTTGTGGTTGTTATCGACCACCTGTGTAATACGACTACATCGCAACCACATCGCGACGGCAACGCGGCGGCAGCGCGGCGTCAGCGCGGCCACATCGCCACGACATGACGTCCACGCGCGCCTAGCTGGCGCCTGCGCTCCCCCGGCCTTCTTTCATTTTGCGTAGTATTATTAGCCATAACAAGGATAGCAACAACAATCTTTCCTCCATGACTACGTTCAGTCAAGCCGTGTTTCCTCTACGAAAGCCAGAGTATAACTGCACATGGCCACGTGGTTACCACATCGCAACGACAGCGACAACGCAACCACATTGACATTTTGTGGCTACCACAACGCAGCTGCAAAAAGCCGCTGCGACACTATTCACACGTAACCACATCTTGACCACATTTTGTCGCTGCGACGTGGTGTGGTTGTGGTACGTGTGAATGGACGCTAACACCAAAATTTTTAAAAAATGTGAGGCATCCGGATTTTTCGACCGAGTGTTAGGACAAAAAAAAATAGTTTTACACTTTTTATAAAAAAATGGACAAAAAAACAAGATGTCCGGATTTTTTACCCAAATGTCAGGACAAACTCACAGGTCTGTCGGGCTTTTGCGTCTGAGGACCTGGCAACCCTAGCTGGAAAGGATACAGAAATAAAATGAAAACCTAATATCTATTACTCTAGAATTGTACATACAAAGCTACTGATAAAAATTGTAGTTAGTTAACGTAAACACGTTTTTCGACTTAATTATTTGTAAAAGTACCAAACAATAAAATTTAAAATATGTAATCGTCACAGAGGAACTACTTACAGTAGTTATAGTAGCTCATACATTTGTCATAACCGTCAAACTTAAACATTAAAAAAAAATGTTAAGTGCGTGTAAATTATCGATGTAATTAATTGATTGAATTGGGTTTTTAACCGACTTCAAAAAGGAGGAGGTTCTTAATTCGTCTGTATGTTTTTTTTTGTATGTTTGTTACGCGATATAACGAATTTTGATGGTTCTTTTTTTGTTTGTTTCAGAGGTGGTCCCATATAAATTTTATGGCGATCGGTTCAGTGCTTCTCGAAAAATTCATCAAGAACAAAAAAAATCGACGAAATATACATTGACGATATGTGCGTTACTTCAAGTTTCTATTTTCAAACTTCGTTTTATCAGATTGTAAGTAGTTTAAAAATAAATAACTTTAAAATATATTGTAATACACAGTCAGACATTGGGACTCGACACTAAAAAGTAAAAAATAAATTATTGACACCACCAATCCATTGGCATACTTTTATATGTCAAAACACGATATATTTATTTAAAATGTTGCCCCACATAGTACCTATTTTTATTTACGATGCACTACTGTAAGTACTATATTACTACTACATATTTTTTTTACATATATTACAAAATATGTCTCTACCAACCCAAGAGTTCCCAAACTCTTTTCTGTCTCGAAACATTTATAAGCAATCGTACAATTCGAAAGTAATTAACAGCTGTAATTCAAACGGAATCATTTTAATAGATACAGTGTTCATTCAAAGTTTGAATCTTTCATTGATCACATACCTTGCGAGCTAATGACTGTCTGCAGACCACTGGTTGGGTTGGGAACCCTTGCTTCTAAACCTCTACAACTAAGTTATAAATTTACCTTTACAAATAAGCATATATTGGTGCCGATTCTCTTGTGCACAAACTAACGTAAATTTAAGTTTAGTGCACTCTCTCTTTCCGTTTAATTAGGAAAAGGACAGAAGATCAAATATTAGTTAAGTCCTGTCAAATTTAGACACTCTATAGATAATTTAGACGCAATTTAAAAACATGGCGTCTAAATATACGTCAATTTTCATCAGGCGCTGTCTAATTTGACAGGATTAAAGTAAAATGTATCTTCTGTCCTTTTCTTTATGAAATGGAAAGAGAAAGATGCACTTAACTTAAATTTACGATAGTTTGTGCATAAGAGAATCGGCACCACTATCATAAATAAAAGTCAGATATACATGGAAATGAGTGTTTTCGGTGATTTTACTTTTATCTTTGAGATATAATTTAAATAAGAATTCGTTAAGAGAAATCACTGAAAAATTTATCTATAATTTTGAATGCTACAGAGAATCCGCCGGCTTATTCTATAAAAATCTCTTTGTGTTGCACTATCATCACACTCTTTGTTTTATTATCTATTTTTATCGCAAAGCATCGTCGCTGTTCCGGTTAGAAGGGTATGAATATGCCGCTGTAGTTATAGGGATAAGAGACATTTTACAACGAGGCATCTGGTAGTGCAGATGTCTATAGGCGATGTCCACTTAACAAGCAAAGCAAACTTAGCAATGCTATATTGTAAACGTTCATTTCGCCTAATCACTTCTGAATCCTCCGTGAGATCACAGGATTCATAGGTGAGATTGACAGTAACGACACCGAGTGATGAAGAAGGTGGGTATTTTAACTTTTCAAGTCACTAATATTCCCGAAACTCGCTCGGCCTTGAGAATACCAAAACAAACACTAGCGTTATAATATAAGAAACGAAGTGAGGGTGACTTGCGAAGCGATTTGCGAATTTGTGAGATGACTTTCGAAGCAGCACTGATGATGGGCCGTCAGCTTGTTTGTTATCTATCAAGGCGGAACACAGCAAGACACTTTTGAGTCAGAAATAGGTATGTGTTGGTAGTTAGTTCCCTGGATGTAGTCGTTCATAAAGAGGTTATATAGTTTATGCCCTCGGGCTAGTCTGGGACCAAGAGCAAGCCCATATATAAGATATTTATTATTTATTTATATTTAATAATAAAAAAAGAGGTATTTTCGACTTGTGTGAAAAGCACGCTGTTGAAGTTATGTGGGTCTGAAGTGAGGTGTCAATGCTAAGTATTAAGGAGATCAAGGCGGATGACAGCTCACCTCAACCCCTTTCTACCTAAATACTTTGAGATTTTTACAAAAAAAAACCACGGCAGATATTCTTGACAGTCTAGCAGAATTTAGCAATCGACGACAAATAACCACCACCTCACAATTGAAAACTACGCATCAAAATACAATATACACACAACAAAATACCTAGTCAGCGCACACGCATTTATCAAGGATTTTAATGAATATGAATCATTTAAGTGCATTCTCCTTGACTCTATTCCTATCAATTACTTAATACAAAGACTTTAAAACAGGAAATATTGTATTTTTAACTCATTGCATGCCTATTAAGCAGATGAGAGACGCATTGAAAATATACAAATAACAGCATTAAAATATGTACTTTAAATTGCTGAGCATAAGCTTTGAATCCTCTTTTCTAGGTAGCAAAAGAGATCTTTTAAAAGTTTTAATATATATTTTTTTGATGAAAATTAGAAGTAGAGTAAGCCCTTGCTCTGCAGAGAACACTTTGGTTATTAAAAATAAATCGCAAGCCCTCTTTCAGCAAGCCTAATGAACAATGATCATGGCTCTTATGTATAAAAAGAGGTCTTTGCGCAGCACATGCTTGTATTATATTGTGTTATTTTAATTATAAATAGCTCTAGATTTGAATTACAAAACACTTTTGAGGAATCCTTTTTTCCAAATGAAAAGCGGAACCCTTTTATTTAATGTGTCTTTTCGATATCGGATCGTCTATTTTCTCTATTTTCCAAAAGTGTTGAGTCTAACATTTTAAAATTAATACCGTATGTTATAATTTTATAACAAAGGTCTAGGTTTTTTTTGTTAAAATTTAGGAGGATGTGTAATGTTTTAGAAAATAGCAAGCGATATAGAGAGCTTTTGTTGTGGTTCTGTCTCATGCAGAAGTAATATTGGCAATACAAAAAAAATACAATAACTATTACAATGTATTTCACACAAACACACCACAAATAGATTGTAACGGTCTATATTTTGTCTGACACGTTTCCAGCACTTCATATCTAGTCGAGTTTTCAGACTTCAAGCAACTAGAATGACAGACCCCTAGACTCACTCGCTTTAGCGATCACGATGTTAAAGCAATAAGTTTCATCCTATTAGGGATTGCACACGACACACGCTGCAAATCGAATGACTAAACAGCAATAATAAATAGAACGGCTATTTCAAATTAAACGCCAGCACCCAAGTTTAAATTGACAGATTTAAACGAATCGATTGACTCGAGTGGATGGAAAGGGGCCACTGCCAATGTCAGTGGGTCAATGACCGCACCGACCAGAGTATCGGATCTCGTGCATCCATAGACATTGAAAAGGTGGTTTTTATTTTAAAAAAAACAGTGGAAACTTTCTTTTAGATAGGCCCGTTACTGCTCTTTGTAAATGTGGATTGTACTAAGCTTTTTCGTTGGAGTTTCACTAGAATTTGTTACTAATAGATTGCTTTACGTTTTCAATGGGAGCATTTGTCGTCACGGTCTTTTAAATTTATGGATCAAATAAACATAGAAGTGATATCGACATGGTTTGAGGCGGGACAAGCGCTGCTAGATCGAGTTTGGAGATTGATAAAGTTGATGTTCAGTTCAGTTGTGATGACACCAATAAAGGAAAATACAGTGAGAAATACAAATAAGTCTGAAATTACCAATACGCCTTGAAAAGCGTGACGGTCAATGCTCGTGCTTTCTCTGTATGAAAGGCCTTTGATCTGTAGAAGGGCAATAAAAGGCTGGAATTATTATAAAAAGCATCTAAGCTAGTGTTTAAAACCCAGACTTGTGTAATAACGTGAAAGATAGGAAAGGCACAAGAGCTCAAAAGGAGTGGTGGGTGTTCTAGCCTCCAAAAATAGTTGTAGCCACAGCCAGACCTAAGAATTGATCAGGTATTATTGCTTTGGGCACTTGGGCTTAGAACTGTCGTGATGGCCCAGTGGATAAGGCGCCCGCCTCTCGTGTAAGAGGTTGTGGGTTCGAATCCGGGCAAGTACCAATGTGACTTTTTCAATTCATATGTACTTTCTAAAGTTTATCTTAGACATCACTGACATCCCGTGCCTCGGAAAGCACGTAAAGCCGTTGGTCCCGGTTGTCATTCGTAGAACTTTGACAGTCGTTACTGGTTAGTCAGAAACTCTGGCCAGTCTAACCACGGGGTATCGTGTCGCCCAGTTACTGGGTTGTGGAGGTCAGATAGGCAGTCGCTCCACGTAAAACACCGGTAGCCAGCTGAATCCGGTTAGGCTGGCAGCCGACCCCAACACGGTTGGGAAAAGGCAAGGGAGATGATGATGACTTGGGCTTAGAACTGTGTTCCAACAACCTATGATACGGACAAGGAAGACAAGCGTGAGCGTTACATTTCGCCTTAATTCACAACTGTTAAAATAGAGTAGCGATACTCAAAGTTTTTGGCATCGAAGCCCCAAGGGAAAATGAAATACATTATTTGACAAAAATAATTAAATGTTTTGTTTAATTTGTATTTAAAAAAATCGACCCATATTACTTGACTGATGACATTTGTATCTAATGAGAGGTGTCAAATTGTCTTTTTGGATTTCAGTTAGTAACACGTTGTAGCTGGCTTAGATTTGAGGGGCCTTAGGGCAATGCGGAACCCGCTTTGTGTATGTATAGATATGCGCTACAGTTCTGAGTAGTGTCAACCTTTGTACACGAGATAGACGGCGCTGAAAGAACCGCTCTAGGTCTATAATTAAACTCTTATAGAATTGAAGTACCGACCCCTGAATACCATGTTCTCTAAATGTCAAAGCAAAACGATGCTAATAGGACCAGAGCGGTGTAAATAAAGTCGCCTACGATAAACTAAACGAACTTTAACACCTTAATAAGCTGTTTCCCTCGGTTGATTCTAACGAATTATGAAGGCCCATTAGCTGTGAAATGGCGCGAAATTGTGCGCGTCTAAACTTCTATGTTTATTAAACTCTGGCGTGAAACAATTTTGTGAGTGACGTCGTTTGAAATTGACCTTCTTTCTTGATCGCGTGAACATTTACTCCGTATACAAAATGTGTCATCGATAGATGAGAGAAGATTTTCGGCAAATGATTTTAAGTAAAAGTGATGTATTTTTACATAGATTGAGTATGGTAAATAAAACTTATTACAAAAAGAAATAACTAGTTCTTCCTTGCGAATTCGCCGCACATTTTTATACGAACTGTCATCGCCTAGTGCCCCTCTATAAAGAGAGAGTACATATTTCATTTTTAATTTTAGTAATTTCTAAAAATATAAGCTTACTAGCTGTCCCCCGCGATTTCACCCGCGTTATATCAGATTTTTGGTTACTAAAAAAAGAAGATAAAATTTATTCTATGTCCGTCCCTTATTCCTAAGCTACCTCCCAACCAATTTTCAGCCAAATCGGTTCTGCAGTTCTTGAGTTATAAAATGTGTAACTAACACGACTTTTTATATAGCTTTACAAGTGTACGTGCATTTTTGACACACTGAGACTGAGAAAAGGACCTCTTGGAATGAAATGATCTTTCCACCTTTGAAGAGTTTAGGCACCCCTTTCTAAACCCCACGAAAACCGGACACGTGTCCGTAATAACCAATAATATAACTTTCCACTCTGTAACACTAGCCAGGAATCCATTGAAACAGTAGCTATGTACCTACTGAACTGAAACGAGATGTTAGGACAAGTCGCATGTCGTCGGACAAAAGATCGTGCGTGTGCGTTCAGCACGCATGATTGCGGCCCCCACTACGCGCTCTGTGCCGGCTATACAACGCAACTCAACAGAGACAAGCTTAGGATACATCCGACGATTACCATAATTTTTCGGTCGATAAATTAATTTTAAAACAATGAATATGAACCAGTTTTGTTTTGTTCAAGGATACAGGTTTTTTTGCATATGGCTCATGTAGATTTATCAAAGACCTTGGTTACGTATTGTGCTGTTTTACCGCATAATGTCATTAAATATTTGTTTTTCGGAAAAGGAGTGCATCTATGATTACTCTTATCTATAAGGAAAAGGAAATTTATTTAATGAAATTACAAATTGTTATGTATGTTGCGTAAGCGCAAGCGATATCGCGTTTTTAAAACAAGAATATTTTTCCGAAAACTCACAAAATTAAGCATACTAGCTAGCTACCTACTTTTGGTCAAAAACAAACTGCTGTAAATAGTCTAAATATTAACTAAAGTAGTACATTAAAAGTTAATGTAACAATTTTCTCTATGACCATATTCAAAATCTAGATTTCTAGTCTCTAAATACAGATAACATTGACTAATGACGTGTTACGTGTCCGAGTTGTGCGCTGTGCTAATACATGTATGTGCAAGCTAGTTACTATGCAAGAGACTGCGTCCATACATAGAAAACTATTTGTACCTACATTTTCCATAAAAGACTAGACCAACTATATTTTTTTTTTACTTTTTTTACTTTAAATTTCATGATGGCTAAGTGGCACTTAACACAAATGATTGATGAAGATTGACTGGACCGTCCGTATTTTTTTCGGTCTTAGTCCAATATTTTATAATGGATGACTTTAATTTATTAAATGCTCTTTATGTATAGATGCAGCGAAAGCATAACACATAACAAAACCAAACACATCACACAGTGTGTTAAAAATTTAAAACAACTGCAAGCTGATATGATGGTAGGCTGTCAACCCATGCAAACACTGACAATTTAAAACAAAACAGTCCAATTAGTTTCCAATGTTGAGTGTAATGTTAAAACACAAGTTTTAAAGATGTTAGTTGAATTTCTCATTGAATTTTGCATTAGGTTACGTCAAACGAAGCATATTTCATGAAGCATTATTTCTTGTGAGTCTACCTTCGTTCGGCGGCTTCGTTTGACCATTGTTACTTTCGGTATGCGCAAGTAACGTCGTCTTGGACTTCTCTAGCCGTCGAGCCTTCAGAGGCGAATCCGTCGGTTTTTTGTCGCTCCGTTCGGGCTCACTGTCTACGCCCAACTTACTGAGCGCAACTAGGCTGGCTACATTGGGGAATAAATTATATTCAATAGAAACTGTAGGATAAGTTGTGTATATATGTTTAAAGGAAAAAAAAAGAAGCATAGCATGCATACATTCAGCCAATTTCCACTTTCAAAATAAAATAGCGTTGTTGGGTTTTAGCTTCGAGTTGAGGCAGTGATGTGGGGTGGGCAGTAAAATGTTGTTTCATACCAAGGAAGTGCAGTCGGTCTTTAGCCATGCCTAGGTTTGTTTTCATTTTGTCGTGAAGCCGCTGCGCCCTCTGCCAGGCGTCGCCTCGCCCGCCCCAGCAGTCCACGGCGATGCCTCGTTCTAGCTCATATATGCCTTTTTTGTAAAGCTCTATAGCTAATTCTTTTTGCCCTGTGGAAGAAATGAAGCAGTTTAGTTGATTGATGGAGGAAGCGTGTCACTTGTGAGTTGGCAGCTACTGAACTGTAACACTACATTAGCCTATGTCTCTATTAAATCTTCAGATTTTGATATACTAATAAATGGCAATGGTGCCGATTCTCTTATTCACAAAGTTACAAACTAACGTATATTTAAGTGCATCTTTCTCTTTCCATTTAATTAAGAAAAAGACAGAAGATAAAATATTAGTTAAGTCCTGTCTAATTTAGACACTCCATAGATAATTTAGACGCGATTTAAAAACATGGCGTCTAAATATACGTCAATTTTCATCCGGTGCTGTCTTATTTGACAGGATTAAACTAAAATGTATCTTCTGTACTTTTCTTTAAGAAATGGAAAGAGAAAGATGCATTTAACTTAAATTTAGTTTAGTTTTATTTTATTTTTTATTTTATTATAAAGGTACTCCAACGACGTATTCACTATAACATATTACATAAACAGCTAATACAACAATTATCATTGTGAACTTGTCACTTAAAGGAGTACACAGCTTAAACATAAATAAACTATACAACTATGAGATCTGTTTCAAATTAAAAAGATAAATAATGATAAAAAAGAAATTGTGTTCTTAAACAAATAAGGTACAATTTACGATTTCTTTATGAGTAAACAATAATAATTAGATTAATTAAAAAGGTAATTAGACTAATAAATTAAAAAAAGAAATGAAAACAATTATTGGGAAAACGACTGCAATAAACATCATCAAAGTATTATGGGGGGGTAGAAAGCATAAGCTTTTTGCGAAATTGATAAAATGTGTCGGTGAAGATGTCAATGTTGCTGTTATTTATTTTATTATAACGGTTAATTGGGGCACTGCAACCAAGGTTTGATTTTGATAGTTTGTGAACAAGAGAATCAGCACCAATATTAAATATGCAGTTCTAAAGATTTATACTACTACTATGTTAGGCTGAAACTCAACCCCCTGTGTACCCTACTGCCTAAATGTAGCATGTACCCTACTGCCTAAAAGTAGCATACACACGGAAAAAGGTACAGAATAAGTTGTTTAACTGTTTGACAACTGTTTTCTTTTTCATATTTCTGAAGGTATAAACCTAGATAGGTAAACAAAATCTAAATAATGTTATACATATTGATAGGTAGTATTAAATAAACGGAGTTGTTTATAGGGTTAGTTAAATTTTTACTAATATAAAGCTATGTTTGTTTATAAAAATGTAAGATGTTTTCAATCCTTTGTCTTGAAAATAATTGTTTCAAGAGAATACTAGAAATTTTGCTTTGTTCTATTTTATGAAAAAATCTGATTTTATGTAATACCTAAATAATTAGGCAAAACCTGAACCAAAAAAGGTTTATTTACAAAGAAATATTTTTATTTTATCAGTTTTAAAGACACAATATATGCAATGCTTCTGGTATTATTTCACCCAAGTCACCAAGTGTGTTAAATATGTAAAGAGCCCTCACTACACTTATATTTGATCATAATATTAATCTATTGGAATAATTTATTAAATATTTGTTGTTTAACAAAATATTAATAACAACATTTTAAGAAAAATTAAGAGATAAACAGTAAAGCTTAAAATTAAACTTCTTAAAAGATTTTGTCTTTTCTTTAGCACATGTTCTGCACACTGTTTTATAGTAAGAAAAACATGACTTTATGAGTGACTCATTGGATTTTCTTTTTGTAAATAAAGTACCAAAGATTTAGACAACACTCACCCTCATTTTCCTCATCAATCTTGAGTGCCTTTGATATGTATTCAAAAGCTTTTCGATGATGATGCTTCTGTTTGGCCAGCAGTGGGTCCCCCGGCCCAACATTGTGTATGTGAGACATCTCCTCACTAGCCGCTAGCTCTGTTGACACTATACCGTCCTTCACCACCACTTCCAAGTTGCACTCGCCTGCCTTTCGAGGTTTGTGCATAAACCGATGGGACGCCGTATACAAATATTTAAAAATTATAAAAAGTTGATACAAAATTGATCTTAGCACGTTGAACAGAATGATGATTGGGAAAGAAACGACGTAAAGATTCCTTTTATGGACAGAAGGTTGCGAATCATTTCGCAACGCTGACCCCTTTGCTAGGTCTGCCTCTGCCTTCTTGGACTTACGGTTCGGAGACCTCGTAGTTTTACGCGACAAACGGCCACCATTTGAATCGTCACCGGACACCATCAAGAACACCAACGCACGGGCTTGTTTAACACAAAATCTCCATAAAATTATCAGACAAAGAAATGCGAGCTTATCCTACTCCCTATCATAAATACAGCAAAAAAATTGTGATCACTAAAACGTATTATTGACAAATTTTGACGTTTGTCACGCTTGCACTGCAGACGGTAAAAATAATGTTGACTTGGTAGTTTAATGTTATAGCAAATTTTAATTATTTTACTGACAAAAACTGAAAATCCCAAGTTATTGACTATATTTATTTCAAAATATGTATGTTTTTGTATTTTCTTGCTATAATCCACATTGCTTCTAGCGAAAAGCAAAATAAAGAATTAACAAAAATATTAGTAGTAGAATTATTGTAGTTGGAGTAGTAACATTACGTATTATGGTAGCTTTAGGCGTTTAGTTACTTTGAAACATTTTATGTTTCTATTACGTCAACGTTTATTTAAAAATTACAAAAAAGAAATAACTGAAAGAAAAATTCCATGTATCATACCTTAAAATATATAGCATACAATAGTTTCATTTTACAATTATCAATAGTGCACATTTGAGAACAATTAATTAATCAAACGCATGATGAGTCACGCTCGTCAAACATTAAACAAAACGTTTTTGACAGCATGAAAGTGTGACATCGCCGTTAGAGGTTTGCACCGGAGCGAGATTTTGACAACCGATTGAATTCACCGGTGATTGGGCAAGCTCCGGTGAAAAACCGGAGCTTCACCGGTGAATACACAACTGAATAAAGAAATTTTATTCCTTTTTTTTATTTATACTTTAATAACGGGGAAATAAGAATAATCAATTGATATACTTTTATATAGTCATTTATTTAAAAGAAAAACGTTTTATAAAGTTAATAAATGCTGATTCTGATTCAAGAAACACAACATGTAAACAACGTCATTGTGTAACATGTTTCTTCTTGCGCTTAATATTTGTCCTGTCGCCGAAAATACTCTCTCTGACCTCACAGAAGTAGCAGGCACAGCTAAATACTTAAAGGCTATTTCGTCTAAAGGCTTTAAATGTTTCTTAAATGTCCAAAATTGCCCAACTTCATCCCAATTGTGGCTTTTTTTTAGGAAACTGAGTTTCGGTTATTATTTTCACTTGACGTGGCTATTTCTTCTGCGCCTTGTGATATGTTTCGGATACGGAAAATATTATTAATTTCTGCCTTTACAGCATCTTTAGCAGCCAATTTATTTTGCAATTGTCTAAAACTGTTTCTAAAAACGGGATGCAGTATAGTAGAAATTCGACAAACAGTTCGAGATTCGTATTCCAATAAGCGATCATTCATAGACGGACAAGACCGCTATGAATTAATGACGGAAATAATTAATTTAATTCGAAAGAAACAAGTGGATAAATAATTGTTATGAATGTTAAATAATTATAAAAACAAATATTTTTAAATGTTTTTTATTTGTGTAAATTTCATATATAAAAAAATAAATAAAGAGAGGTGATGAGACATTCACCGGAGATCAATCGGTTAATCACCGATTACTTTCAATCGAGTACTTTCACCGGTGAATCACCGGTTTTTCTCCGGTCTCACTGCTCCGGTGCAAACCTCTAATCGCCGTATGCAGGCGATCGATGTTGAGTTGTTGACTATTTTACTTTCCAAAAAAATTGCATCAGCTTTTACCTTATTAGTGCAGTATTGTAAACAGTAACGTATTATAATTTATTACAGAAGTTAGACTATTATTTTATTCGGTAAGTTTTAGCAATACATTTAACCTAACCTGTTATCAGTTGTCATTTGGCATATGTTGTCCACATTTACGCTAATTCTGTTCGGATTTTGAAATAGTTTACAGGTAACTACACTTTTTACAGTAGGAAAACTACTTACCACTTTAATTACAACAGATAAACATTACATTTTAGTCATTCTACAATAATATTTGTAAACATTTTAATCCACTTAGATAACACTATGGCTGACGTAGTAGAAGACCAGGTAAATAAACTTGCCGTGTCCGAAGACGACGATTTCGTAGACCCATGGACTGTTGCTGGAAAGTCAGAAACTGGAATTGACTATGACAAGTTAATCAGTAAGTTTAATGCCTCCTATAAACTAATATTTTTGTTCTAATATAATGATGATTCACTGGTTCTGGAAATATGATGTAAGCAGTGAGCGGTCGAACTCCATAGAAAGCATGTAACCCTGTAAGCCACCCAATAGAAGAGAGGATATAAATTGCTTACTAACCTAATCTACCTTATGAGTTTTATCAATGTTAAATTAAGTAATCTTATAACTTCCAGAGAGATTTGGGAGTTCGAAAATAGATGAAGAAGTCCTACAGAGATTTGAGAAAGTCACTGGGAAGAAAGGTAATATCATTAAATCATTCAAATCCCGTCTATGCCCTCGGGCTAGTCTGGGACCAAGAGCAAGCCCATAATAATTAAAAAAAATAAAAAATAATTCATTATTATCTGTCTAGGCCATTATGTTAATTAGGCTCTCAGTCTTACAAGTATTTTTCAAGTAGCAATTTGTTAAGACTGGTAGTAACTTCCAGGCTACAGTCTGCCTAAAAAGTTCTAATGAAAAAATCCAGTAGGGCAGTCAATCAAAATTCAATATTCTTAGTTTTCTTTGCAACAGGACAAATGGGCCATCAAATTTATAAAAGTACTAAGTTACATAATAACTTCACCGGCTCTGAAGATACAGGCTTTGCCTAGTTTCAGGGTCAGAGTTTCAAATTGTATTTGTTTTATAAGAATAAGCCCTTTTCAATTATTGTTTAACTATTTATGTTACCACTTTATCCTTGTCTATGAAACAAAATGTAAGGAATCTGTTGTATGTAAGGGTTTTATGAAATAAATAAATTATTATTATTATATAACACTTATAAAATATATTATCATTTCCAGCTCATCACTTTCTTCGTCGTGGTATATTCTTTTCCCACCGAGACATTCACACCATCCTCACACTTTACGAGAATGGCAAAAAGTTCTACTTGTACACAGGCCGAGGGCCTTCTTCAGAGAGTATGCACATCGGACACATGATACCTTTCATGTTTACCAAGTGAGTTGCATACTGATAATCTATATAAATAAAAATGAATTGTTTTCTTTTTCTTATCTTATGTGACACTGCTAGCCTTATAAGGTCAAACAAATATAGTTCAGTTACGAACTGCAACAGCAACCAGCATCCCACCAATTGCACTGTGATTATAAAACCTATTTACTTCTGCTGAATTTATGCTTACTTTACTAAAACAACCATTTGTTTCAACTATTTCTTTGATTTCTGTTCAGAAAGTGTAAGACAATTTATAATTTTGTGAAAACATACTTTCACAAAATTATAAACTCTCTTGCACTTTATAATTATTATTATAATTTACACATTACATTACGTTTGGTTTTTGGTAACTGCTTTGCTCCCGTGAGACATAGTGTGATATTATATATCCAATGTTACTTACAAATCTTTCCTCTTTATAATATTAGTCTAGATTAATATTTATAATTTACCTACATCTATATTTTTTACCGCTAGTAATATAACCATACATCAAACCTTCAAACACACATGATTCGAGACACAATAGAAAGACAGTAGCGGAGCGACAGCTGGCTGTCGCTTAGTCGTTGAAAGGTTAATGCAGCACTACTAATTTATGTTTTTATTACAGATGGCTACAAGAAGTATTTAATGTGCCCCTGATAATCCAGTTGACTGATGATGAGAAGGTTCTTTGGCGGGACCTAAAGATCGAGGATGCTCGTAAAATGGCCTTCAACAACGCTAAGGACATCATCGCTGTGGGCTTTGACCCAGAGAACACTTTCATATTCAACAATTTAGACTTTATTGGGTAAGTTACTGATTTTTCTTTTTAAGATTGTATGATCACTGTTACAGCAAAACCAATGCTTTTGCATAATACATTTTTATTCAATTGACTGTTATTTCTATGGGACCCACAATATTACCTACATAATCAGTACAACCTGTATAACTTATCTGAGCACCTCGCTTGAATGCGACCCCTTTACCGATTCCCCGCGCGGCGCCCAGTGTTCGCCTTAGGGTCAATTTATACTAGCGCAGAGTCGTAGCGCATCGAAGCGTCAAATTCTTTATAACTAAAGCAAAGCCGCACGAATGCGCGCGTATTCGCCAGAATACGCGCGCACTCTTTTACGTGTAGGCATCAACAGCAGTACTATTGAATTACTTGCCAGTTGACTCTCGGTTCGCTAGTGGGCGCACGGATACATTCGCGCATTCTCGCGCGCGCTCCGCGTTGGTCACGCGCAGACGCGCGAATTCCGAAGAATGCGCCCGTCTTTTTAAAGTCTCAGAAGTAATGTGAGCGTTACGCTGTGGAGTTAAGGTTGAATTTGTTATGTTCAGTTTTGGATAGATGCTTCGATGCGCTTCGACTCTGCGCTAGTATAAATTGACACTTATTCGTTTAGTAAGTAGCCATAGCATTCAGTCAGCGTTACGTCACAGCACAAGGTGCACAGCTAAGTCTTACGGATAGTAGTTCTTCATTCAGAGAAGAAACAAATTGGACTTTTTTTGTTTTCGAAGGGGAACCTTTCAAAGCTTGGTTTATAATAATATGCGTGAGAAGTTTGATTATGTAGCACGTCACTGCGGAACTTCTGACTTATCTAGGGTCACTTTGATGAAACAGAATCCCCATTCTGGGCGCCCTTGACCTCAAAGGTCCGCTGCGCATGTTTACCTAATAAAATTTGCTGATAAGAACGTGTTTACATATAGTAAACAAAACATATGGAATCCCCAAAACTGAATTCCTGGTTGTAAACCAAACGTGTGTTATTACTGCGTCGAAGCAGGTCCGTCCGCGACGCTTGATCTGTGCAAAAACATTGCACCTGAAATCGTCTGGATGCTGTGATTAGCCACCCTGGTTTTATAACTGTTATAAACATAGGCCGGAGTCAGATAGAGTTATTTATGTACTTGCAACGAAATAAAGCAAAGCTAATTAATCTCGTTGATGTAAGTTTGGCAACGCCACGCGTGCAGTGGCATTTATGTAAAATAAAAACTGCTCTTAACAATTAATATCGGGATTTGCGGCATATCCACTATATTCTTCTGCTATATTGAAATCAGTGTAATTACATAAAAACTCTACTACCTAACTCCGACTTCTAGTTATAAAACAAGTGATGTAGATCCAACACTTTCTTCTTCCAGCCAATGCCCAGCATTTTACCAGAACATGATCCGGATACAAAAGTGCGTGACCTACAACCAGGTGAAGGGTATCTTCGGCTTCGGCGACTCTGACGTCATCGGCAAGATCACCTTCCCGTCGGTGGAGGCGGCGCCTGCGTTCTCCACTAGCTTCCCTTTCATATTTGATAATAAAGTGGTGAGTATTGTTTGTTTGAAGTTAAAAATAATTAAAAATTAACGGTGGTAAGTTCGTAATGTTTTTTTTTTTGGTGAGTGGGAAATCCTCCAATGACTGCTCCCGTCCTGGGTGCGGCGGGAGGGCGTGTCAGACTCTTACTGACTAAAACCCACTCGTGTTCCTTCGATTGCCCTTTATGTTCCAGGGTCACGGTAACTATTATAAACATTCCGCAACAAGTTCGTAATGTTGATAAGTTATGTTGAAACAGTTATTTTTTTAAAGCTGAAATTTGGAATATGAACAATCTTGACATGGATGACTATTTAAAAAAAATAGATGTGTGAGTCAGAGTTAAAATCTATAAATATTATATTGGTACTAATAGATTTTAACATAACCCCATAGTAATTACTATTGCAAACTATTTATGGTATTTTATTCCCAATTTTACACACATTAGTTTCGAAGATAGATTAGTTTACGTTTTACATACAGACGTACGAAATCACCAAAGACTTAAAGTCGTTTCTAAATAATAAGGGATTTGACGGGCCTGTTGGTCTAGTGGTTAGTGATCCTGACTGCATAGCTGGAGGTCGTGGGTTCGATTCCCACACAGGACAAAATTTGTGTGTTGAGCATGATTGTTTGTTCTGTGTCTGGGTGTAGTTTATCTATAATATGTATGTATTTATTAGGTATTTAAGTATGTATATATCAGTTGTCTGTTTACTATAACACAAGCTCTGCTTAGCTTGGGATCAGATGACCGTGTGTGACTTGTCTTAATATATTTATTATTATTAAATAAAATATTATAGCTTTCACCAATAATGAAACCTACTACAGCATAACTGTACTGTACAACACAATACACTACAATGAAATATACTAAAACCCTTCAAATCCCCGTAGGTCCCCTGCCTAGTACCGTGCGCCATCGACCAGGACCCGTACTTCCGCATGACGCGCGACGTGGCGGCGCGGCTGAAGATGCCCAAGACAGCGCTCATCCACTCCACCTTCCTACCGGCCCTGCAGGGAGCGCAGCATAAGATGTCTGCCAGCGACCCTAACGCGTCTATCTTCTTGAGTGACACACCCAAACAGATTAAGAATAAGGTAATGTGATCCGCTGGCTTATTACCTATGAAACAGCAATCAGCAATTTCTGCGCAGTGATCGCGCGATCAATCGCTTAGCGTAAAAAAAAATCGTATTAATTTGTATGAATCGATTGTTAATCGCTCGCTGATTGTTCTAATGCACTCATTGCTTCGATGACGATGAAGTAGCAATCGCTGGAACTAATTAAATATCACCTTTAACAAAAAAAACTTAACTTTGCTCTTAAGCCTGCCGGGGTTGCGGAAGCCTGCCGGGGTTGCGGAATGTTTTTAGTAGTCACCGTGACCCTGGAACATAGGGCAATCGAAGGAACATGAGTGGGTTTTAGTCAGTAAGAGTCTGACACGCCCTCCCGCCGCACCCAAGACGGGAGCAGTCATTGGATGATTTCCCACTCACCAAAAAAAAAAAACTTTGCTCTTAAAAACCATACTTAATACGAAACCATTTTTAGTTAACTGATTGCTCCACAGAGGCAGCACTATCGCTAGATTGCTTTAGTTTTAGTTTAGTTCTAGATTGCTATCACATTGCTAGCTGATACGTAATACGAATTGACGTTTGAGAAGCAATTTTTGCGCGATTATTGCGCAATTATTGCGATCGCTCTTCTTTTGCAAGATACGTAATCCAGGTGCGGGTTTTCCAAGTATAACCAGTGGTTGCAAGTTATATCATTTAGTTATCGGTTCTTTTTATTTATTTTGGACTGTATTTTTAATGACATAACCATTATATCCTGTGGTTTCCGCTGCAGTTACAACCGCGTTAAGCTAATTCTATGCTTGCTTGCAGTATTAGCTACATAATATTAAAATTGTTTACCCCATGTGTTATTTTGTCCAAAATGAGATCAGTAGTTTTTGCATGAAACAAATCCATTCTTACAAACTTTAAAATTCAGCCTGATATAATTATCAAATTGATTGAAATAAAGCCCAAAGTTAAAATCTTTAATCAAAACCGTTCGAAAAGGTATTATACTCAATACAATATCTTTTAATTTTGTGTTACAGATCAACAAATTCGCGTTCTCCGGCGGCCAGGCGACGGTAGAGGAGCACAGAGAGAAGGGTGGCAACACTGACGTGGACATATCTTTCAAATACCTCACCTTCTTTATGGAGGACGACGAGAGGCTGGCACAGGTAAGTTAAGAGCCGTAGTATATAGCCCTCTTTAATTTCTTCAATTTATTTTTCAACTTCATATCTAGGCCAAAGTCAAATTATTTACTTCAATTATAACCATTAATTCACCATGAAACACCATGAAAGATACCTATAAGCTAAAACTAAAAGTACAGAACCGGTTATAAAGTACCGTTATTCTGTTTTCGGTAACACCGTTTAATTTTTAAGATAATGATTACATTTTAAGATCTTTGTGTAAATGTAAATTTGTCGATTTATTCGAAGAGAGGACCCACAGGCCGCAAATCGAGTCAATCCGTCCCGTAACATGAAATTATCTTACGGAATATAAAGTTACGCCACGCGCCAATGTGTAATATCGCCGTACATATCGGGGGGCACGGTCGTGCCCCCGGCCAAGACAAGCAAGCGAAGCGCAGGGGCACTACCTACCTTTTCTCGAAGTGTTTCGTCGTTTTTTCGAACCCTCATAGAGTTGGTATCCGATGTACCAGACACTTCATATTCACAAGAAATAATGTCAATAACAGACTCAATAAACATACAAAGTTTCAATTGAATAGCTTTTATACTTTAGATTATATTGATATCTAAAATACACCGATTTCGTCACTGATTCACTGACACACTGACACACTGACACACTGATGATCATCAAAATGTTTGGCTACTTCCTGAAGTGCTAGAATGCTGAAATTTGGTATGTAGCCTAAGTTTAGTATACAACCAACAGAAAAATTCATAAACTTATAGATTTCGACCTCCATCCCCTAAAATGGGGGTGTGGAAGTTTGTTTGAACAAATCAAGTAAAAATGCAAAGAGAAAGATTGGGCTATTGGGCTATGGGCTATGAAAGCCGACACTGCTGATGTGGCTACTTCCTGTAGTGCTAGAAAGCTGACATTTGGTATAAGAAGTTTGGTAAGTTTGGTATCAACCACCTAAGAAAATTATAAACTTGTGTCGTTGACGGTCGTGTTGCGATTGCAATATTTTTCGTATTCGTATAAATAAGTTTTGCGGCTTATTTCAGTGGGCATAATTTTATGTATTGGTAATTGGTTAATATACATACATACCTAAATTATTACGGTGTTGAACGGAATCGTAGCGCGATCCTCGATGACAAAAAGTTTAAGTTTTATTTCCCTAGATGGCGTTGGGATCGAAATAGATCGCGCTATGGTTTCGTTACATCGGAAAGTATAAGTACTATTTGAATTTTTATGTATCTGAGAATAATATTGTTTGCACGAAAACTCGTTTATATTGTGGAGTCTTATACTACAGTTATTCGGGAGCGCAATACAGCCTTCAATAATTTCTCCTAGATCGAAAGATCACCGTTGTACGATCAAATATTTTAAGAATAAAAAGTGTGGGACTTTCAGGTCAATTTAGTCAAAAAAATCTGTGAACGAAAAGAAAAAAAATCACTGAAAATACTGCCTAGCAACTTACAAAAAGAACTGAAATCCAACTAAAAACATTTCATATAAATGTAGCCAAGACAACCACATAAGGTATACCCTGTGAAAAATATATCAGATCTCATGTAGAGCCAAGCTTCTGAATCTACACGGCCTAACTCTACAGACCCTAACTTCACAAACTCTACATATCAGTAAAAATGTATGGCTTGGCTGTTTCGGTACTTACTTCAAAAACTTAATTTTCGTATCACCTCCACGACGGTAGCGAAACGGCGAAGCCATACATTTTTACTGATATGTAGAGTTTGTGAAGTTAGGGTCTGTAGAGTTAGGCCGTGTAGATTCAGAAGCTTGGCTCTACATGAGATCTGATATATTTTTCACAGGGTATACCTTATGTGGTTGTCTTGGCTACATTTATATGAAATGTTTTTAGTTGGATCCATATTATTATCAATTGATTCACTGAACAAATATCGTCTTTTATTATTTACAGATCAAAAAGGACTACGAATCAGGGGCCATGCTCACAGGAGAGCTGAAGAAAGAAGCAATAGATACTATAACGCCGTGGATCCAAGCGTACCAACAGCGCCGAGCCCAGGTCACCGATGAAGTAGTTCAAAGCTTCTTTAAAATCAGGCCCATAAAGTTCTAAATAGCTTGCGTTTTCTGTCTTCAAAGTATTTTTTAATTTAGTACATGATTTAGTATTTATTTCTTAAATCTAAGACTGACTTAGTCAGCGTGCCTTAAAGGTACAGTTTTAATGATTATTTCGTGATTTTTGGCTCATTTTCATTAAACGGTTGTGTTGTGTTTCTATGCTTTTCTGGTTGGTCACCGTTGTAGTAAAAGAGTGCAAATAATAGTTATCCAAGAAATATGTTAATTTTAATAAATAGTAAATGTCTTACCGTCAACACATTAAAACTAAAATTGTATGATAATTTTATTATAAACTATTGTAGTTAAATAAAATTAAGTTTAACATTATTTTTGGCTGAACACTCATTACTTTAGATTTATTTATGGTTACTTTGTAATTCATTTTTGCTCTTATCAATAGAGTGAATAGTGATTAAACTTATGACGTTATAATTAAGAACTAGTTAGGTATGGCGGAATTGGTACTTCAATCATAAGATAATAAAATTTAAAAACCGTGGTGGGAATTTTATCCAAAACTTGAATATCCTCGGAACCGGCTTCCTCGGAACTGGTTTATAAAATACCGATGAAAACCTGTGTAAGTATGACGAACATTAAGAAGTTTATATACCGGTATTTTCGACGATCTGCATATAGTCTGCCCTTAATTTTTCTTTCTACAGAAAAAAAAATACAGCGTTTCTTTGCTGTGCATCCGTAATAACCGGTATTTATTCTGCAAACTGGTTAATTTTAAAAATTGAAAGAAAAAGTTCCTACAAACACCAGATTAGTTTATTTTGACCCAAGTACAATTGACAAAATGGAATCATTACCCACTATAAGTTTATTTTCCTACAGACATTCAAACACAATTAGGTCGACAATCGCGTAAACATGTATTAAAATGTCACACGTCTGGTCTTATTATTTTGACAACTTCAAACGATTTGTCGTCGAAATGGGTCATGATTCAGTTTTGTCGATAGTCCATAAAACTGTTTAAATTAAGTAATCGATTTCCACACCTTGCAAATCTCAATGAAATATCACTACGGCTACGTTATCAGCCAATCAGAGCAAAACTAAAATGACAATCGATCAATGACAAATTTATCATCTTTTATCATTTTTTACAAACCATTTCTCTGTTAACGTCACAAAAACTAGAATGTGCATAAATAATGTATAACAACCACTTCATAAATTTCCCCATATATATATATCTTTATACATTTTGTAAGAGATTAGAAATATATATACCAAACAACCAAATGTATTTCATACTCTATTTGTATAGATAATTAATTCAATGTAAACAACCTTGTCTTTTTGTCTAAAACATTGTGACTTTTATACGATTTTTCTAGATAAAAAGACATGTCTACATTGTTAAATACCTACGCAAATGGAATATAGGTTATAGTAGTTTTCATACAATCAATTGATAGTTTTTGTACAATCAATGAAATTATAGTAGGATTAAACAGTTAAGAGACTCATAATCTAAAGACGTGTTCATACTGCTGTAATGAAACAAGCAATGTAACAGAATGACCATCATGTGGCGGCTTGCGAACACGAACCGTCAACCGACCACACTCTGGCGTACGAACAGCCCCCTTACCATGACGTTTAAAGTAAGATTGTTTTAGTCCTGTTGCAGGAGTGTGCAAGTGACAGCGCTAGACACGTTTTCAAGCGCCGTCTCTTTCCCACTGAAAGTAATATCAAAGTAATACTGCTATAAGGGCTTGTGGTACGCCCCCTGAGCGTCAATATGGACGGCAAAGTTTTTAATTGCGTGTTACATTTCATGTTATATAACAGCAGTCCAGTCCAGACACGCCTTAAGACCACGATAAAGTAACGTTGCTAAGCGCGTACTTGGGCTTCCTATGTTGCCGTCTCTGTCTCTCTCTTTCTCACTATCTTAGATTGATAGTTGTGTGACAGTGACAGTAATATGTATTACAGAACCTAAGCGCTTGTTAAGTAAAGTTTATTATCTCGGCTTAAGTGTTTACTAATTTTTTTTTAGAGTTTCAGATTGTATCGTATAATATACGGCGCATTTTTATACGGAATACTGAGTAATGTAATTACGTAAGTGTGTAGTTAGTAAGTGGCGTCAGTGTTTTTATTTATAATCTTTAAAAATAAGACACACAGTAACCTTTTCTGTCATCATTGCATTATCATAATTTATTCAGACTTTAGGGTGGTTTCACAGCTATGTATGGGCCGCCCGCATGCGGGAACGTGGTTCTGGCGATAACTCCCGTCGCTATTAAATGATGCTTTAGTTTCTCTCGTACCAAAAAGCTGCCTTTACTATTCTGCTCCATTTAGCTATGTCCATTTCAAAAAACTAAACGGACCGTTTTCATACAAAGACGTTGTTTTCTTAGGATATTTTGAATAGAGCTGAATAAGTGTGCATAGTCTCTTAAACGTCGTAGACTATGGTGCATCTTACTCTTTAATTAAGAAAAGGACAGAAGATAAAATAAGTCCTGTCGAATTTAGGCACTCCATTGATAATTTAGACGCGCTTTAAAAACATGGCGTCTAAATATACGTCAATTTTCTTCAGGCGCTGTCTAATTTGAGAGGATTAAACTAAAATGTATCTTCTGTCCTTTTCTTTAAGAAATGGAAAGAGAAAGATGCATTTAACTTAAATTAAGTTTGTGTACAAAAGAATCAGCACCAATAACAATTGTTTATTGTAATTAGAAAGTATTAAATTCACGCATAAAACAATTGCCATGTCTACGATGAACAAAATCTATAATATTGATAAGTTTATTTTGTAAGTACCTTTCATAATATGTGCACAAAACTGTACAATCCCGTTGCTGGGCAAAGGTTTCCCATGTTTTAAAATACCGCCGGAATTTATGCGTGGACGCTGAATATAGCTAGCCTTGTGATAAAACGTTGCGCCTGTCTAAGTATGCTGCGCAAGATTTAAGTTCATTTGTATGATTGATATATGATAAAACCAATATATCAATAGTTAGATTCTATTGTAAAACACGTTAAAGTAATCCAGAACTTATACATGGCTGTGCTATAAGCATAACATAATTAATATTATTTATTTATTTCAATAAATACACTGTATAATTAATGCATTTGTTTTATTGGTGTAAATTATCACCTGTCTGGTTTTCCAGCAAAGATTGTAATCACACGATTGTCCTTTTCTGTGATTTTTAGACCCTGTCCAGAAAGGGCGAATTCGCCGCGATTCGATTGGCGCGAATTCACTCGCGCGTTGGCGAGATACTAGGCACCAATACATCGCGTCCACAAGCATCGCGCGAATAATAAACTCGCGCGTAAGACCCTGTCCAGAAAGGGCGAATTCGCCGCGATTCGACTCGCGCGTTGGCGAGATACTAGGCACCAATACATCGCGTCCACAAGCATCGCGCGAGTAATTAACTCGCGCGGAATACGCGTGCAATTCGCCAGACTCTCGACTCGCGCGTAATGCGCGCGAGTCGAGATACTAGGGCCGCCTTGTTGCGTCCAGAGTTCGCGCGAATTTCAGAGCGAGTGCACGTATAAAAGAGAAAGAGAAGGAAATACGACTCGCGCGTAGGTACGCTCTATACGCGTTGGCTCTGGACGCAACACTCGCGCGTGATACGCGCGAGAGATTCGCGGCGAATTCGCCCTCCTGGACAGGGTCTAATACGCGTGCAATTCGCCGGACTCGCGCGAATCACGCGCGAGTCGAGATACTAGGACCGCCTTGTTGCGTCCAGAGTTCGCGCGAATTTCAGAGCGAGTGCACGTATAAAAGAGAAAGAGGGGGAAATAGAGCACCACCAACATTTTGATACGGAATTTGCGCGTAGGTACGCTCTTTCTGGACGCAACATTCGCGTGTAATACGCGCGAGAGATTCGCGGCGAATTCGCCCTTCCTGGACAGGGCCTTATTACTGACTACAGTAACAGTGGAATAGTTTCTTGATTGTGTTATACATTGCGCTGGCTCACACATTATTTTCATTGTTTGAGGAATGTAGTTTTGTGAACATGTGAACACTTTGCTCGCAAACATTATAAAGCTTCCATTTCCTAATTTATAAAAAAAGTAGCTTTTTTTATTATATTCATGTAATTTTTGACTGAAATGGTTTTTGGATTATATTCATTTTAAATCACGCCTAACCATGTAAAAAAACTCTGTAATACGACTATTTTTTAGAAGAGTAAGTATGGAGTTTCTTGCCCATTCTTCTCCATACGTAACAACATTTCCGGATGGGCGGTAGATTCACTTTTGTTTTATAAGTATGACGTTTCAAAGTGCCTTTTTTGGTCTAATGGAAATAAATGATTTGACTTTGACTTTGATTGTCGAGACTACAATCGCAGGATGAAACTTTGTTGTAAGTTGTAAGAGACTTGACTATTAGGATTAGATCTGCTAAAACGAACCATGTGCATTTTTAGAAGTTTGTTTGTTATGTTGGATATTTTATGTTAAATAATTTCATAACGATTTGGGTAAAACTGTTGGATGCTACTAGTAATCACAGACTTGTTATGTCTGCTCTAGTAATATAACACATTAATAGGTAGAGAGACTTTGATTCTAAAGATGGTTACGTGGCTCGTTTTGTTTTTTTTGGCCGTAGAACATACTTACATATAAATTGATTTACACTCAATGTATTATATTGGTGCTGATTCGCTTGTTCACAAACTAAACCGAATTTAAATAAAGTGCATCTTTTTTTTCCATTTCATTAAGAAAAGGACAGAAGATACATCTTAGTTTAGTCCTGTCAAATTAGACAGCGCCTGAAGAAAATTGGCGTATTTTCAGTCGCCATGTTTTTAATCGCGTCTAAATTATCTACAGATTGTCGTAATTTGACAGGTCTAAACTAATATTTTATCTTCCGTCCTTTTCTTAATGCGATGGAAAGAAAGAGATGCACTTAACTTAAATTTTGTTAAGTTTGTAAACAAGGGAATCGGCACAAATTATGCTCAAAACATCACCCCGCAACTCTTCCTACGGGCCTCGCCAACGATAAAACAACCTTTTGACCAACATAGAACCACAAAAAAACTATATCTCCTAAAATTACCATGAAAATAGAAGGTATTTAATCCACTCAGAGTCCCCACCATAGATAGGTGTCTCAAAGGTCTTGTACAAAGCAAACAGCCAACAAAAGGTGTCAAGACAATAGCAACGGCCCTCTTTGGTGAAAACTTAAAATTGTAGCACAACACTTGTGTACATACTACGCTACTTTGATCGAATATGCATCACAATAGGCTTGAAATGTGGATGACACAGTCCTGACTTAAAACAGGTAGTGAACGGGTGTAGTGGTTTAAGAAAATACAAAATAGTTGCAGTGTTAAAAAAATTAGAGGTTATCAAAGTAAAAATGTAGAAATTGTGTTCAAAAGTGCCTAAAGAAAGTTCTAAAAACGTGTCTACCAGATGGTTCTAAGAACAAATCCAAAAACAATTATTTGATTAGCTGGTTTCGATTGCCGTGTTGGCACAATAAGAACTGTTTTAATTCCACGGTTTGCAAAACTGAATACGGAATTCTTAGTGGGTTTGTAAATTTTTGTTTTAAAGTGCAATGTACAACCAAAGCTACGAGGACGAGGCTCCTCTTCCCCTCGTAGCCAACTACACAGTCGTCAAAGAAGATGATCAAGAAAAGAGAGAAGTAGAAGACAGAGTGATCCTAGAAATAGGACGCCAAGATGACAAGCCGAAAGAAGAACACACGTTCTCCCATAAGAAGTACGACAAAACCATATCCCACCATAGGTCTTACGTTCTAGAAGATTATGAACCGAGAAGGATTTCGTATTTTAGGCCTCATGAATTGGACCATAGTGCTTCCGAAGGTAAAAAGTTGTTTTAAAATACATCAGAAAGCATCGACTGTGCACGCCACACGGCTATAAAATTACTCAGCTTTTTGAGTTGCGTAGTAGAGTGTAACCTAAAATATATTGAATACGATGTTAGGGTAGATGAATGCGATGGAACATAATCATCATAACATCGTTTCCGACTTCTTCCCTGTGTTTGTTCTCAGAAACAGACACTAGAAAGAGGAAGATGTTGGAAACGAATAACGATGACGACGACGACGGTAACTTAATGTGTGCTAGGCTTCACCCCCACATAAGTTACCTTCGTCTATGATTTTGTAACAAAACTTGTATTGTTCCTAACACAAGGCCAGATGTTGGGGCTCTTATCCGATCTAAAATTTTCCAAAAATGTGTGTGGCCAATATGTTGATAATTTAAAAAACTTAGGAAGCCGCGATGATGATTCATTTGTTTACATAATATGGTTCGGTCTTAACGTCGCTTGTAGTTGTTTCTTAGCATTGCCATGTTGAATATTAGATTGCTGTTTAAAATTAAAAGGTTTGGAGAAATTAGGAACAGAGTGTGAAGTCCCTCATCCTCCATTGAAAAGGGAGGATCCTCCGACCAGACGGGTGTTGTGTCTGGTGGGCTACTGCCCGACGGTGACGTTTCTAATCGGTTGTTGTGCATGTTCTAATGTCGCCGATAACTCATATCGCGATGCACGATTGTAAGTTGTAGTTCGCATGTTTGGCGATAGATGTCGCCACAACGGTTTAATTTTGGTATGACATCAGTGCATAAATAAATTAACCGCTTATTACCTAAGGTCGAAACGCGAGAAGAAGGCCGACGGCTGTCGGGACAACCCGCAGTTGTTCAAAAGAAATACCATGACCCCAGACATAAACCGCCTTATTACAAAACAAGGTTTTTCTCTAAACAAGGTTTAAACCATTGAGCTAGCTTTTGTATTTCGAATCTTGATCGTATCAGAATAAGATTCAAATTACAAAACCTGGCTCAATGGTTTAAACCTGGTTTAGAGAAAAACCTTGTTTTATAATAAGGCGGAAAGAGCTCAAAAGGAACATGGGAGGTTTTAGTCTGTAGAAAGTCTGACACTCCCTTCTGCTCCGACAAAAAATCAACAAGAGCAGTTCAAACTTACATAAAAATTGCACATAGTTTTCGATCAGCTACACACTCGGAAGACCATTCCACAACTGAAGATGAATATGCGAGAGGCGGGAGTTCCTCTTTCAAACGACACTCAACATCTCCAAGGTGGCAAGGTGTAAGAAGGATCATAAAAACATAGCCTGTAAAATAAATCTCGGAACTCAGTTCTTCTACCGTAAATTTTCGTTGTCTGAGCCATTCCAAAGTCACGTAAGAAGGGTGTAGCTTGTACAGTGCACACCCTACCGTTGGTAATCTGGTGTGCAACAGTGGTATAATGACGACTTCGACTTGGTTATATCTTGCTCTAAAAACTCGCCGCGTCATATTCTGATTCTATTTTTAAACGACCAAGCGACAGCCGGCTTTCGCGCTGCTATTGTCTCGAGTCACGTGTGTTAGAAGGTTTAAATAATTTCTGAAAGTAAGTAAGTAAGCGTTTATCAACATTCAAGGTCCCAGATACTACGAACAAGACTTCAGAGATGCCGTCAACATACCAGAGACTGCCAACTCCGAGTCTTCTTTAGATTACTCCCACGAATCGCAGGACACCTCTAAGTATGGCACAGATGACCCCAACCAAGACGCGATCACGAATTGGAAAGAGAGGGCCATGCAGCTTGAGAAAGGTAGTGTGTTCCCTAGAATCATTATTTGCTTTTCCGAGAATCTCTTTCGATGATATCCTTCGAAGTTTTTTGGTCACCATAATAGATATTATACTGTAGACGCAGCATCAAGCTACCCCAAACTGTCAAAAATACCCAATCAACATTGAACCTAATACTTTAACGATAAATAATTACAGGTTGTAGTAGTTTCATGTGCTGGTGTGGCTTTTAATTCTGCCTAAACTGACCAACCTACAACCACTCAATAAATGTCAATGTAGTTATATTATTACGTTTTAGATGAAGGAATACGTAGTTCTGTGGGTACACTTATTCAGCTAATATATGGTCCTGGCCCTTGGAGCATTAATCGTACTTACCTATGAAGTAACACAATGTAGGTTTTAGGGACTACTCGCACTTTTATTTAGTTTTAGGTACTCAATTTATGACCATAAAAACAATTAAACAACGATCTTGCATAAAGACATAGGGGGGACTACGCACATTTATTCAGCTCCATTCAGCGTATGCCCATATAAAACAACGATTTTGTACGGACGCGGAAAGCTGAACGGACGCGTACGCGTCTTCATACAAAATCGTTGTTTTCTACAGACATAAG
This sequence comes from Athetis lepigone, assembly GCA_033675125.1. Lineage (NCBI taxonomy): Eukaryota > Metazoa > Arthropoda > Insecta > Lepidoptera > Noctuidae > Athetis > Athetis lepigone. The sequence continues at coordinate 14,427,745 of CM066214.1, forward strand.
CTGAATAGAGCTGAATAAGTGTGCGTAGTCCCATAAGCTGAATGGTGATTTCGTTTTATACATTTCTTTAGACAATTTCTTTAATTTCGTCTTTTTTTTGGTTTCACAAAAAATATTTCAGAATACAAAAAGACGGCGTGCGACCGAGAACGAACGCGAATGCGGGATATGAACCGCGCCTTCGATCTCTTGCGCTCCAAGCTGCCCGTCACCAAACCTTCCAAGAAGAAGTACTCCAAGATAGAGTGTCTGAGGTGAGGATACGGGAGAACTGACTTTTATTCCTGTCCAAAAGTAGTCATCTATGAATGCGATCAATATTCATGTACGCCCAACCCAAAAAAAATTAAAAAAGGTGAGTGTTTGCCGAGTCTGCGCTCAAAGTCTTGGAAGTTCTATAATCCCACCAAAAACGAAATATTAGTTAATGTATTAACACGCGAAGCAAGTATAACAGTTAGTTATACCTACTTACTTTGTAGCTAAAACTTTCCCATGTAAAATGTTGCCACATAAGGTTTGCCCTGTGAAAAATATATATCAGATCTCATGTAGAGCCAAGTTCCTGAATCTACACGGCCTAGAAATCTACCGACCCCAACTTTACAAATTCTAAATATCAGTAAAAATGTATCTGTCTCATCGGTAACCAACTCTATGAGGGTTCTAACAAACGACGAAACACTTCGAGAAAAGGTAGGTAGTGCCTTTGCGCTTCACTTGGCTCGTCTTGGCGGGGGCACTGCCCCGTGCCTCCAGATAGGAGTAAAATCTGACAAGCGCGGGCAATCGGCCCCCCTAGACAAGTGGCATTGTAGAATAGATAGCGAAAACGAACAGATTGTTTAGCGAAAGCTTATGTCAATTTCATACATTTGACAATCTATTCGTTTTCGTTTTCTATTCTACAATGCCACTTGTCTAGGCCCTCAGTTATTCATTCGAAAATTGGGGAGAAAGAACTTTTAGTATTAAAACGTTATGCGCTATATCTTGATTGATACGAAAGACTCAAAAAATTCCAATTTCAAATTTCAGAATAGCCATTTGTTACATCAGACACTTGGAGTACATGTTGGCGGGCGGTTCCCCTGATGAAAACCCTGCGTTCTTCGAGCTACACGGTTCCGACCTTAGACGTAGGCAGCAGAAATATTAGTTAAAGTATAACACGCGAAGCAAGTATAACAGTTAGTTATATACCTACTTACTTTGTAGCTAAAACGTTCCCTTGCGGGGCTGAAGAGGCCAAATTCACATTTTATTATATTTGGTGTTTTCAGGCCATTTTGTGTCATTATATTTAGCTAGCGACCTGTCTCAGCTTTGCGCGGGTTGTTTACAAATCTTTGAAATTCTCTGATATTTCTTTACTGTAATATGCATGTATTACACATAACCTGAGTTACTCTATCGATTCAAAAAACCGCATCAAAATAAGTTGCGTAGTTTTAAAAGATTGAAGCATACACATACAGCGGAGAGCGACTTTGATTTTAGTTAATGGTGCTCATTCTCTTGTTCACAAAGTTAACAAAATTTAAGTTAAGTGCATCTTTCTCTTTCCATTTGGCAGGCCTAAACTAATGTGTATCTTCTGTCCTTGTTTTATAGAAATGGAAAAAATGATGCACAGAACTTAAATGTAAGTAGTTAAGTTTGTGGACAAGAGAATCGGCCCCACTATGTATTGATTAAGTTAAGACCTGATAAAATGAACTATTTAACTTGGCTAGTTATTCAAAACAAAAATTGCAAGCTGAGTAGGTATTTTGCTGCGATTGGTTTTTGGTAATTCAGTCGACCAAAAGTTACTTTGATACATAAATTATTCATTCGAGGAACTGAGGGGGATAATCTCCAATGCATTATTGTGTATCGTGGAAATAAAACCCTAAACTTGTCTGTTATTAACAAAATGTTTCCCTCAACACAAAAACACTCGTACCTGGAGCCCTACACGAGTAATATTCTTGATAATTCTTTAAGTTTATGAAGGCCTTGGTCGGAAACGTTGCAGTTACATATTGCAGCAAGCAATACTTTTACTAACAAACACAGAGCTGCGTTTACTTATCAATGCGGGGTTTAGACAAAATAGCACGAAGAGACACTGAGAAAATTGCTGTTCAGAAATATTGCTGTCTATCTGCTCTGACTGAACAAAAAGGGGAGGACAATTAACTAATTCTAAAACAATTTGATGTCAATCTAGTTTTATATATTATCTACACTAATATTTTAAAGAGGAAAACTTTGTTTCTTTGATTGTAATGAATAGGTTTAAAAAACTACTAGACCGATTTAAAAAATTCTTACACCATTCGATAGCTACATTATCCCTGAGTAACATAGGCTATATAATATCACGCTATGTCTCACGGGAGCGAGGCAGTAACAAAACCTAACGTAACGCGGGTGAAACCGCGAGATACAGCTAGTGGTTGATGTAACTTTGTATAGATCTAATCTAAAATTTAAGAAAAATGTGCAATAAATTAAAGATATATTTAATTGTGTATTAATCAAAAGTTAACCATTCATTTAAACAGGTGCTTAATAAAACGTTTTTTGTTGTACGATTACCGGTAATTAAAATATAGTCCCTAAATTTTAAAAATAAAAAATTACATTATTCGGTACATCATTTATTACACTTTTCAAATATTATTTTGACGATTTCACAGAAACTTTACTAAGAAAAATGTTAGTTGATTTAAATCTCGGTTTCCGACATTAGTACAAAAAAAAAGAATTTACCTAATCGAGTGCAATCAATATTTTACTTGAACGAAGTCTGATTGTAGTGGACAGATTTTCATAGTAACTTAGTAATATTTAGTTTAGTTCTTATGGAGAAGGAAAAGGCGTTTTATAATAATGTATGATGTAGCATGTTTACTAAATGTTTGTAACTTATTACTACTGCTTAACAAGATTGCTTGATAAGTAAGTACTTTTTCTGTGTCTGTAGTGCCTACTTCTAGTGCCTATGAGGCAATGGTGGGCGATGCCCACCCTATATATTTCTTTACCCGCCCTAGAAAAATCTTTAGTATTGAAGAATTTGTTTAATCGCTTTAAGTTAAAAATTTTCATTGCTTGATAATTTCCGGCGGTAACGGGAACGGCTGCCTAGACCAAATCCGAAGCTACGCCGATGTGTGTAACGTAGAGATGAATTTACATTTGTACCTAATTATTATGACCATGGAAAATGTAATATTTTTAGATGATATTTATTTATAGGTACATGGAATCAATTATGAAATAATCTGATTTTGTCTTTATCTACAAAAAGGAGCTTAGCAACAAATATCATAAGTTAAATGTTAAAAAATGCTGATAAAAATAGATTGGGTATGTTGTATTTTTCCTTTCACCCAAAAAATACCATAAAAATCCGTCGACTACAATCTTTTGCAATATTTAATTACACTCGAATTTGTTACAAGTCTCGTTACAAAGATGTCAACTTGTCAATTTTAATCACATTACAACACTTCTCATGTATAGGGAGATTATTTTTCTGTTTATCATTTCTTCACTTTTCTTTCTGCTTCCATCAAGTCTTTTTTCTTTTCTAGAGCTTTCAGGTAGTCTAGGTATGCGCATTTGATTAAAATCGGCACCTTCACAACACCTGTGGTAGAATTTGAGTGAAGTGGAGATTAATTAGAAATTTATAAAACTACATGTCAATCGGTCAAGCCGTTCCGGAAATAAATGCGAACATTCATTGGGTTTGAAGTGCGTACACACAACCTCTCACCCCATACGCATACTTACTCCTTCTTAGTTCCATTGTGGGTAAAAAGGGTTTAGCCACTTTTACATCTCAAAATATAATTATAAATAAAGCCAGCCCCACAAAAACATGCTCAAGACGCAGCAGACAAATTGCACCAATATTACTAATTTTGATAGCGCACACTCTATTGTAATATAAAAATTGCACTCTTCAGCATAGCCTTTCCACACATTCTTATACATAATTTAATTGGAAGGCAATTCGACAAGATTGGAGAGAGATCAGGCGTAGAATCAACGGCTTTACGTGGCACGGAGTCACACCATCAAAATCAAAGCAATTATTTCACTTAGACCATTACAGGCACATAAGAATAATTGTCAAAGAGTCGTTCGGTTAGTCAAAGCTAGAAGCCATCTACTTCCAAACTACCAAAAAAAGGTCTGTCAAGTTCTTGAAGTAAAACCCAATATAACATTTGGGAACCTAGGAACCTAGAATCTCTCGCTCAACAGTCATCAATCATTTTTTCATGATAATAAAAGCAAGTGATAATAAGCGAGTTTCTTACCAGAGAAGCAAGTAGTTACAGCACTTTTGTAGACAGTATACACGGGCCCCAATATATTTTCCACGGTATCCTTTTTCTAAAAACAAGCAAATTATCAGTTCTCCATGAAACTGGGACATTTCGTTCAATGTGCTTTGTTTATATTTATTTGCATTTGTGCTGCTACTGTCACAATCAGCATTGACATGCTTGATATTGGAAATGATACAACATTATTTTTTGTTTTTATATAAAATTATGTCTTTTTCGGATGGTTTTGTATAAAATATCAAGGCATGATTTAAATACAAATAGGATAATAATTTAAATACTACCAAATAATTATATTTTTAAGCAATCTACATTTGTTATCACCATGTTACGAAAATAGCATCCTCAATTCCTCACTGATAAACGAACTGAAATAAAATAATACAGCCAGCCTTGTAGGCTAACTAGCCGTTGTCGGCCGATGTAACCAAGCGTTACAGTTTCATCCTTGTAACGTAACATTGTCAGTGATATGACCCCATTTATACCAAGGCGTTATCAGCGCGTAGGACGCTCCTTCCGCCCAGTATTACGTTACCGGTTCTATAGGCGATATTGATCACCATGGATCCCCTGCCTCCCTCTGCGTGCATATACAAGGAGAGCAGAAGGGTACCGGTACGTACTACGATGTGTCAAACGGTTATGGCAATGAATGGCGTTATCCGTATGACTTTAACCTTTAGGATCTGGATGTGACCTAATTATCTATTTAATTCGTTAGAGAATTTAAATAAATGTTAAATGCTCTTATTTTAAAGAGCCAGTTACTTAAGTTTTTATTAAACCTCAATGATATAAATATAACATCTTATTTGCTGGTTTTTTTTTTCTTTTATGTAATCAGAAACAATGACGGTTCGTTGATAATAATGCCCTCCATGTAGGTATCCTGGGAACGGAGCTGTATACCACGTGTTAATGGGCTTAAAACAAGGCTAGGTTAATAAGTATTTTGTTAATAAATGGGGCAATTATTAATACTGTGCAAAAAATTGGTGTATAAATTCCACACGTGTCGTGCAAAAAGGCCTCCAGTCCAGTCAGTAGTTTATCTACTACATTATAATGTAAACGTTTCATTTCAACACCATTTTTTGTTGGATTTGTTTATTTAAACTACATAACTAAACTAGACGTACGTGATGTTTCTCCTACTCAAAGCGAGGCTGCGAGCCATCTCATTTTCATTGACCGTGGGTATTGAGGGGGGGAATGAATGAACAAACACTATGCGAAGAACGGCGTCCCTCGTATGTGACTGACGTGCAAACACTAGGAAATCATAATACTAGAAAAGGTTAGCAGGAATTTTCAAAGTATTGAACTTCGCTGTTCCATAGTGTCTGTTTTGTGCGTGGAATACATCTACTACTAGGAGGGCAGAGATGGACGTCGTTTCTTCGGTTCAAAATAGTTGTGAATTTGTGATATAACACGTACATACAGCTGTCTCCGCCATATCACTGATACGTCCATTGCTTTACTTCTATACTGTCTTAGTCAAAGTAGAGAGTGGTGGAGCGCTATGAACGGTACGCTTAAAGGCTATGGAATTTTTTGAATTGAAAAACATGGCGGATCATTTTGAATAACAGGTACCACTGCCGCTGCGTTGCGGCCAATCCGCGGATGGTTTTGGTTGTGGGCAGACGTTTTGCGAAAGCGAGCGCTTCCGATGCGAATGGCACGCGCTGATTGCGAGACAGCCTCCCTTTTACTAGGGTCGCAGACTTTACGTGGAGGTACTGCTCACATTCCATTCAGTGATTCTGAAGATAATATTCGGAAAAAAGTTGGTTCTTAGTAATTGTTTTTGTATTGTCACATGTCAATTCGAATTTTCTTCTAGTCACTAGTGACTTCATAATCCAAAATAATTTTGGAAAGAGGGAATGGGGGCAACTAGGGAATAAAATTTGGAATTACAATCTCGCGGTTCCCTGTAATTTGAGATCTCACGTAATAAAAGAAAAGAAAAATCTTTAATATTGAGTTTCTATTCCTCACTAAATTACTAGTATTCTTTGAAAAACTATAAATACAACTGAAAAATACTTTTACAAAACAACAACAAAATTAAACTAGGGCGTTTTCTAGTAAACTGCACCTTATGTCGGTCGCTATGTATTCAGCAGCTGAAAGTGCCCTCTCTCTGATAGGTTATGCTGAACCAGCGTGAGTAGACAATTTATAAGTCAACTGGGGCCCTAGTCTGTTATTACAATCGAGTCTCAATTACCAGTCATCGGTTGAATATTTGACAACTTTGACAGTTTTTGTATGGGAAATGTGTCAAAAGTTTGACGTTACATGTCAAAAATTGATCATTGAGACACGATTGTAATAGCAGACTAGGGCCCCTGGTCAACTGTAAAAAATCGCCTTTTTGGCCACATTCGTAGATTAAATAAAAAAATAACTTTTAGTTGCCCTCGGAGTCTCTTAACACTTGGAAGAGTCATTCGTTTGAATATGCTATTGAGGTATTCATTTCATAACCAAAAGTTTCTGCTGCTTTATTGCTACTGGCCGCCTAATCCCGAAAATTTCGAACGAGATCTCGTCATACTGTCTTCGAGATGAATTTCGAAAAATTACAATAAATGAATGAGATTGCATTTTGGTGACAACATTTTATTTCATAGTTTAATTATTATTTAATTCAATTACTTTAATAGTTAAATGGCAGCATTAATTGACATGACCGATTTAATGAAGGATAGATATAGTATTAGTTAAGAATTAAAAAAAATTGGTAAATTAACCAAGTTTTTGTAAAGTTGGTGCTTTCTCTCAATATGGCTTTCATCGATAAGTCTGATTTTAACAACATCTGATATTTCTTAGTTTTGCGGAAATTAAATGACGTCTCAGTTGTTATTTACCTATGCAAAATCTGACAAGATTCGCCATAATCATATTATAATGTGGCCTCAAAGATAACAAATATCGATTTTACTATCAGTAAACGAATTAACGATGATAGCAGCTGTTTGCGAAAGCAACTCGCACCGAATTCCCGCGCCCGGCGCCGGTAAAGTTGATCGAACGACCGGTGACGTAACTACTTCTACTAGGCACACATGAACTGCGAGCAGGTACAAGTATTTCAGTAGCAGCATGTATTTGCACTCAAATCTGAATCTTATAACGCTGTACATAAAGTTGAATTTTAACTAAATTTTTTGTACTTACAATAACGTTACCGCATTGATCGAAGACCGGTGGGCGTCTAGTGTTAATGCTGCGTAAGTACTCCTGCCAACGACGAACGCATTCTGTGACGTCTCGTTGGTCACCCCACACTCCTTGCGTGTACGTGAAGTAAAGAGAACCGACTAAGATGCCAGCCTGTCGAGGAGATGGACAAACGGTAAATTGATTCAATCACTACTAATGATGGAGAAATGTATAGGAGGTTGCATTAGGTTTGTAAACATACTTTGTAATAATTTATGGATACTTAACATGCAAGGGAACATAAAGTAAATGGGTTATTGTTTTTAATTTTATCATTATTACGCGAATAAAAAGTTCATAAGATTAAAGAGCAAAAGAATGTGTATTTGTAAAACAAACGGGTTTTTCTTAAGTATACCTCTACTTCATTAATATGCCATACTAATCTGAGTTTGCCATTAACATAATGATGTGAATAATATTATGATGAAAAACGCAAATAACACACATCGTCAATTAATAAATATTGCAAAAATTGAATGTAAGTAATCCTACTTCAGTAAATTGTAGCTTTTGTCCATTTAATTGATAGAAAAATCCAAATAGAAAGCAACATTTTGTTAATCTTGCCATTTTCAACCTTAGGGATAAGGATTACAGCATAACAAATCTTAATTAGTACTAGGATGGCATTAAATAAAAGAGGTGTTCACCAACTTTGACGGCATACATAAGCCTTCCGTGCACGTAGTGGGGCAGTCTAACAACAGGAGGTGATTGGCCGGATTTTTTTAGTTTATATTCTTCTTTGCTGCAAACCTTGATGCAGGTGGGCTGCAGAGGATGTCCTGGGGACCGACCAATTCAACATAATGTAAAAACAGGAAAGAAAGATAATAATTATAACAGGCATACCTACTAAGCAAGTTAAACTTAGATTTTTGACTTTTGTCAATTAACAACATATTATTATTACGACGGGTATTAACGCGAATAGTAATTATTTAAATACCTTGGAAGTAATAATTATGTTGTTAACATGAAACGAGTAGTTTAAAAGTTAGTTTAGTCAATTAGTATTCATTATTTATGTGATTAAAAATGGATTAAAATAAAAATGTAATAAGGATAAATAAGGATACTTATTGATCATTTCTTATCAATATCCTTATTTATTACACATGATTTTAGCTACACTACTTTTCGTAGTTTTTAAGGAAAATTTTGTTCTCCCGCGCAGAGAGGAAAACTTTTGTTACAACGCAAAGACTAGAAAAATTAAATTTAACAATATTCCTGTAATGAGTGCCTGGTAAAAGTTTGAGAGCATTTAGGAGACGTTACATAATTTGTAATAAACACCAGGGCAACATACCAACTAAGGAAGTTTGTTCGTAAAATGTAGGTCAGTCACCTTTACACACTGTTTCATTGATGCAAAAGAGATAGACATATTTTTTTAATTACCATATTTTCGTCTCTTTCTGGCTATTGTAGCGGGAGAGATTTTTTGTTTTATAACATCACAATTTACCTAATCTCAGTTATTATATCCTGGTACTACGGGCATTTGTTTTTTTTTTATTTGCTTTTATAATGGGTTATAAATTATATTTTTTTGTTGACCGCGTTTGATAATGTGCACGAGATTTTTATGCAAAATCTGGTGTCACTATATTTCGCACTTTCAATTGGACCTCAAATTGATAATTGAAACGTAATCAGGGTAGAAGAAATCGCCTCATAAAGGGAGAAAACAGCATGTCCCTGTACCTAGCGATTGACCATACCCCGCGGATTAACGAATACATTAAATAATTAGTTCTATATTTGTTCTATCGAAATATGCATAACACGTAATTTGTTCCGTTTCAGTTTTTACAAAAAATGACTTCTTCTATAGCAGTTAGCCAGCGATGTACTTTTAAATTACACAGTAAAAAAAAACAAAATCTAGATAGGCGATTAGTCCTACATTAACTCTAATTACTTATCTACTTTTTACTTATAAAATTCATTAGTTTTAGTTAAAAAAGACAATACAAAGAAGTAAATAAATTATTATTATCCACACAAATGTGGCGGCCATCTTTTTTCAAAATGGCGATCTGTGACGCCATTTGCAAAAAATGCAATGACATTTATTTTACAATACATCGCTAGGTTTTTTTCTTTGTATTGTCTTTTTTTAACTTAAAGTAATGATATTTATAAGTAAAAAGTAGATAAGTAATTAGGGTTAACGTAGAACTAATCGCCTATATCGTGGGTTAAGAACTAGAGTAGCGTAAGGGCAAAAATCCAAAAAAAATTTTTTTTCACCATTCGCTTTTTTAATCCCCATTCTTTAATGTGCCAAAAAACTGGAACGATGTAGTGTATAGATTGCTTAGTACAACAATAACGTATAAAAATAAAAGATATTTGTTTAGTGCCAAAATGAAGTGTTTCTACTTACAATAATCTTAACATTATTTTGTCAAAAAAGTTACGAGCACAACGATCGTAACTCGATTTACAGAGCGAATGGGACAAAGTTTGATTTTGGAGCCTTAGTTGTTTTGTGCCAAATAAACGCAAACCGTAAAGTTACTGCTTATGGGTCCTTGTTTCGTACGCTTCCGTCATTTTTCTCCCTCCCAAAAAAACGTAAGGGTGGCATACGCTACTGTGGCACTAAATATTTAGAGTAATGCAGTCAGTTTTTATGTCAAGAATAGTGTAAAAGTTAAATACATTCTTTTAGTACGTTAGAAATCTCTGTTGGTCTAATTCACTTTCGTGTGTAAAACTACTGTACGTTAGTTTGACTCCAAAATCTTTAGCCTGGTCCAGCCGTTACATAAAGCTATAAGACAACACGGGGGAGCCTCGCAAATGTAATTAGTACGTGTGTTAGATTATCAAAATATGTTGGACATGTATTTTTTCTTTTTTCTCATAAACGAAAAATGACGACGATACAGTGCGTTGAAGTTTCGCGTGACGACCCGATTCGGTACAATTTTCGCAGAATTCCGGTACTTCGTTGCTCTATATCTTTGTATTTTTTTACTAATTAGCAGGGATGTTAGGGAACTCCGTAACCGTAACCGAAACTATCGGATATCCAAAATACTAATATTATAAAGAGGTAAAATTTGTAAGTTTGTATGTAGGGGGTAATCTCTGGAACTCATGATTCAATTCTAAAATTTTTTTCACTGGCAGAAAGCTACATTATTCCTGAGTGCTATAGGCTATATAACATCACGCTATGTCCCACGGGATCGAGGCAGTAACCAAAAACCTAACGTAACTTGGGTGAAACCGCGAGGAACAGCTAGTCATTTATAAAATTCTTGTGTCACAATGTTAGTTACCTTACTACTCCGAAACGGCTTTACCGATTTTTACCAAATTTTATATGCATATTCAGTAGGTCTGAAAATTGGCTAGGTACTATCGATTTTTCATACCTCTAAGTGGTAAGGGTTGTTAACCCTAAACATTTTAAACGTGGGTGAAACCGCGGGAGGCAGCTTGTTTAATATAAGTAAGTAGGTGCAAATAGGAACTACCATGGTGTGCAAGTTTACATGGGAAAAGGAAATAGAAATTAAATAATAATATATTTTATTTCACAAATACTGTAATAATTTAAATAATAGTAAAAAAATTTAGCGGCGACTACGGAAAAATATTTTTAATTTAGTACATTTCTTAAAGAAGCCACGAGAGATTATTAAGTTTAAAAGATTTTTGTTATTGTTTTTAGAGCCATTTTAACGGAAGTTCCGTTGCATTCCATACATAGTTGAATTTATGTAACAGCCAAAATGACGTAAGTCAACCAGTTTTTGAAAAATAAATTTTATTAAAATGAAACCGTTTTTTGTTTGTCCAAAAAGTTATACTATTTTGTAGCTGATAAGTAAAGCTTTATTATTAGTAAAAATCAGACTTCTAACTACTATAGATTTTGCCTTAAAAGAGCTATAAGATAACGGTAGGTAAATTTGAGTGGTTTTTCGGCTCTCCTGAGAAGTTGTCATTTTGCCCTTACGCTACTCTAGTTCTTAACCCACGATATAGATTTTGTTTTTTTTTAATGCGTAATTTAAAAGTACATCGCTGGCTAACTGTTATAGAAGAAGTCATTTTTAGTAAAAACTAAAACGGAACAAATTACGTGTTATGCATATTTCAATAGAACAAATATAGAACTAATTATTTAATGTATTCGTTAATCCGCAGGGTATGGTCAATCGCTAGGTACAGGGACATGAAAACAGCTAGTATAATTAACGAATGATTGCTGCAAAAAAAAACAATACAATCTAAGCCAATAAGCGACACGGTGACATGTAAAAGAAAATTTTGGGAATCTATTTTTCTTTCTTATGAAATTGTGTGGAGCATTACTTTCAGTGGACCTGCTTTCCAGTCAGTAGGATAGCCAAATATTAATTTATTTGCAGCCAACAATAAAATTTACATATTAACACTATATAATAATTACTGGATAAATAAATAATCGTAAACAATAATAGTTCCAAGACAATAAATTATTGAAACAAATATTTTGCTACACCGACAAGCAGGCCATTAATTTCATTGACCCTTCCTTCTTCAACAATATGAATTGCCAATGTTTGTTTAATATTTGAATAAAGTTTAAGCTAGAAACACATTATGATTCTATTGTGTGTTGTGGACTGGAGCATGCATGGATGTCAGTGACACGAGCGGCCACTGTTATCTGTGAACTAAAATAGAATTCACGTAAGATTTTATATTATGCTCGTGCGGCGGATGACTCACTGGCATGCCATACTAGAAGTTACCCGCGACTGCGTCCGAATGTAAGTCAAGTTTGCATCCTGCTAGGTCGTTTTTTATAGGAAATCTCTAATACTATTTTATTATAAAGTAGCTTAGGTTCTTTTTCTAACGTCAGCAAACTGTCAGTTAAATTCAGTTCAGTTCAGCAGTTTGGTAGGTTAGCCGGAATTAACTAAATAACTGAAGTACTGTAACTACTTAAAAAAAAATAGTATTTTTGTTAAAGTTTTTTTCAAACGGAAAGAATAGCTTCTAACTTAATGACACGATGAAGAATCTTCAAAACAATTCAGCCGACCGATCTTCGAACCCACTTAGATGAAATCGTTCATCTAAAATATGTTTATGTACAGACACGCTTTTTAGTACCCAGTAATCTGATAATCAACTTAAAGCCAAAACTATTAGAGCTAGAAACGTGAAAATTACACAGTAGTTTTTTTTTACGTAAATGCGTAGAGGCGGACTAAGAAATGTTTTTTGGAAATTCAATCCTAAGAGCTATTAAAGAGAGATGAAAGTTTAATGAACATTGGCTGGCGGCTAGTCAATACATAGTACAAAACAAAGTCGCTGTGTGCTGTGTTTGCAAGTATCTTAGATCTTTAAAACTAAGCAATGGATTTTGGTACGATATTTTTAATAGACTGTGATTCAAGACAAGCTTTATAATACGTGCATTCGTATAGCAGGGAAAAGCCTGGATTTCAAAGATTAAAAACACCCGTGAGAAGCTTGAGCGGGTCGCTAGTTTAATAAAAAGAAGTGACTTAGGACCTAGCAGAAAGATGTAATCTTAATCCACGAATTCATTCCCTTACGCAATTATGGACATTTACGCTAACGACGCGGGCAAAAGCAAGTTATTCTTAATTTCAATGACTGATGTCAGTTTGTACACTTTGTATCTATAAAATTCCTAAGCCATTACACATTACTGAAGTCTAACCTAACGACCCCAAAAATATTCTGTTTAACCGTCTTTACACACGAGGCATTTATCTAGCTCTTGTTAGAAACAATTTAACTCGTTCGTCTGTTAGTGCAAACTGTTTGTTATCTATTAAACTTCTTAGGCCTTAGCCAAAAGGAAGTTTAGACGTAAAGACGAAGTGCAGAGCTAGCTCTAACAGGTATATTTAGCATGAAGTAATAAATTACGAAGATGGTTCACAGATGTTTTTGAAAATGCATAAAAATACTTGCAGGAAGGAAATTTGTGAAGCGTAAGTAGGTATGGTATGTATGTTTTTATCGATTTTCCTGAAACTAGATGCTAGACTGCTCGGCGATTTACAAAAACACTGAAGTATTTCGTTCTATGTAGAACTAGGCTATAGCTCTTTGTGATTCATACAGTCCTGGTATTTAGGGACATTTTCTAACCTAATCGAAATCGTTTTGCCAACTTCTAGACTTGGTAAAATGGTTTGTTGACACATTTCGTGGCTATGATGACCTTTGGGTTAAGTGGTTGGTCAAAAATTAGGAATTTCCATACAACGTGGCTATGTCACCAGTAGTCAGAAATGTCTATGCTGTGGCCGTCAGGGTCCATATTGTGACTATGTATCTGATTTCCTTCCAACTTATGCACATACATTATGGTACCTATGCAATAAAGAATTGAGAAGTGAAATATATGGTCATTTTTGACGTGACAACGTCTTAAATTAGGTTGCGGCTGGGAGTCACTTATGAAAAAGTGTAACGCTCGGTAACGTTACGATGAGTCACCGAACGAGAGAGAGGCCCGCCGAATGCCTTGCGTCTCTCTCCCACTCAACTATGATCGGTAAAAGACGTTGTCACGTAAAATCTTCGCCCGTAAAACCGACTTTACAGGCAACCATTTTTTTTATGCTTTCTTTACCTTAATGCGTCATAAAAAATAGTTATTAAGTATAGCAAAATATTATTGGCTTAAAGTAAATTTACTTATACTATTTTTATAAACATGCAAACTTTGTTTGGACACGCAACTCTCAGAAAATAGGCCGGCCTATCGAGACAGGCATCCAACAGATGCAAAGCAGTAACCAAAGGCGTCCCTAACATTACATATGCTAAACTAAATGTTTCCTGTGACTTCGCTCGCCGTTTCATAGAAACTGTCAACCCCTACTTTACGCCATTAGGGGTAACATGTCCATAAAATATTCTATAGTGAGTCCGTAAAGAGACACCAATACTGTGTATTATTAATGTTTCTAGCATCAATTGCTACGGCTAATGAAGCTATTAAAAGAAACCTATATTATATGAACTGAAATATTAGTAGGCAATGATGTTAAAAAGTAAAAAAGTGTAGAAAGGTTACCCCAACGAAACTATCTTCAAAAACGGCCTACTAAATATAACCTATCTACACTTTTTTACTTATAATATCATTGTTTGTAGGTCACCTATAGTTCCTTGAAACTTCCTACACGGTGTGCATTTTTCATACATCTGCATGTCTGGTTTCTGACGCTTGCCATGCCCAGCCAAGTTGATGGTGCGACAAACATCGCATTTCACACGAGGTTTTTTCTCACAGCCGGCAGCCATTATAAATTTTGATAAAACTTTTGAGATTACTGAAGATTTAGAACAACTTTATCAATAAATGTGATGTTTGTATCAAAACAGTGACAGTAATGTTGTAGTATGTTTTTTTTTCTTTTCTTTATGGTAGTTTCTGCCAGTTTTTTAAAAGAGGTTTTAATTTGTTGTTAGGCTTCTTTGGGTAGAATCTTTCGGTTATCACCACCACTTTTAAAGCCCTCTGATGTTGTAAATAGAGTTTTTTCAATGGTCTCCCTATATACAGTTCCAAGCAAGTCACGATGTTGAATTTCAAAAAACAGTAAAACCGCTTTTTTTTAAATTATTATTTATTTCCTATAGTCATCTTAGGAACGAATAATGTTATTGCAGGTAATTTTTAAGGATGATTCCTGAGTGCCTTAAGCAATCAAATCGGTTAAATGTGCGGGAAAGGCTAGTTAATAATAATATGGCTTGTATTTCATATGTGCCATTTGTTATACCTTCTTTAATCATCATTGGATGACAAACAATTTGACTTCCCCTAGATCGACGTTAGCAATAAAGAGTGGCGTTCTTCTTCCTCTTGTGACAATATCCCCCTGGCGATTAACTAGCGTTAACGTAGTTTGAACGTCAAATCCATACTAATATTATAAATGGGAAAGTGTGTCTGTCTGTCTGTCTGTATGTTAGTCTTTCTTTCACGGCAAAACGGAGCGACGAATTGACGTGATTTTTTAAGTGGAGATAGTTGAAGAGATGGAGAGTAACATAGGCTACTTTTGTCTCTTTCTAACGCGAGCGAAGCCGCGGGCAAAAGCTAGTTTAGACATAAATTAGTCAACACGACGTTGACGTCGAACGTCGTTACTGTATGGCGATGTCAGACTTGTAAAATGCCAGTGCGATAGCGGCCTAAAGTGCAGCCAGCAAGACGCCATGTTTGCCCAAATGGTGTAGCAGAAAATAGCAAAGCTTTGCCCTCTTTCGAGGTTCACAGTTTATTCGCGAATAACGTTTTCATTCAGCACGTTGTTCACACTGTTAAAATAAGCATGTGTTGTACTCATTCCTCCTTGTAACAACATCTTTGCTAGTTTTATTAAGTTTTCCGCCCACGCGATACTAGAGTAATGCCATTTGTCGTTTCTGCGAGAAACATTACAATGCCCGCTAAATTAGACGCTGATTTGGGAAAGCAGTGTTTTTTCGTGTTTCTATGTACTTAAATGTATTTTATGTGGATGATTCTTCAACAATGACCAGCATTTTTACGGGTACGCAGTGACTTAGTATTGGTTGTGTAGATAAATTGGATGCTGATTATTAACCGACTTCAAAAAAAAGTAGGTTCTCTGTTCGACCTGTATGTATGTATGTATGTTTGTCCGCGATTATCTCGCGTTTAGCTGAACCGATTTTAGTATATAACACTTATAGATATCCCGTGGCGTTGCCTGCATAGATCCCGTTTTGCTTTCTTGGATGTACAATTTTAACGACGATTGTATGTTTATCCGCGATTGTCTCGCGTTTGACTCAACCGATTTTGATACGGTTTTCAAAATAGTATTTGTTACATTCTGGGGAAGGTTTTAGTTTATAACACTAATGAATATCCCGTGGCGTTGTCTGCATAGATCCCGTTTTGCTTCCTTGGATTGTAGATTTTCAACGACGATTGTATGTTTGACCGCGATAATATTTTTTTTATGAACTTGTAAGTAGTTTTATTTTGAAAGTTACTCTAAAACGTAGTCAGACATTGGGACTCTTAACTAAAAAGTAAAAAATAAAAAGCTTTTTCCAAAAAAAGATAACCGACTTCAAAAACTTAAAAACACAAAAATAACTATTTAGGAAGTCGGTGGAACCTCCGAAATAGTTATTTTTGTGTTTTTAAGTTTATGAAGTCGGTTATCTTTTTTTTGGAAAAAGCTTTTTTTGTGTTATCCTATTTGCAGATAATAACACCGCAATGTGGCCAGGTGGGGTTAGTAGGGCAGTTACTCCTGAATCCAGAACTTTAAGTATAGGTACATTTATTCCGTGCTTATTACAATCGCCGTAGGAGTAAAGATAAACTCGCGTTGGAAGTGTTACTTGTCGTGGACTCGTGGTCTTGACTGTTCCTACAACTCATGGTTCTTCCGTCCTCCATGTAAAAACTGGGGGTGTCCCTCCCTCCCCTGGGTCGTGGTTTAGTTTTTAACAAGTTAACATAATTTTTATTATAGCTTAACACTTTCCAAAATTAATCCTAAGTCCGTCTTTTAAATAAACTGCTGTTCGATATACTCCATCAATATTCAATATGTAAGTAAAAAAAAAAAAACAATTTATTTGACTTTACTCATGGCCACGTAGTTAATTCTATAAATATTTTTATTGTTTAATCTGTGTCCGTGCTGATTAGTGCGTAGCAACAGAATTATGAATGAGCCAAATTATGTCAGAGAACAATTTATCGGTACTGCAATTGTGGCCTAAATATTTTATTTAAACGGTTTAAGCTTTTAGCAGGACAGTAAAGGGGAACAACCTAAACTAGGGGAAGAACTTACTATGCTATATACCACTTATCCAGATTTTTTAAGCTAATATGCAAAAAAGTTTTTTTTAAGTAGTACAAGAATACTGGGGTCGTCAGTTCAGTTCCAGCTCCAGCGCCTGGTAAATATTTGTATGGCTCACGGATAGTTTTCCGGGTGTAAGTAAGTGTTTATGTATACGAGCGTTGTTTGTAAACGCACCCACGATCAGGAGAAACTTGGGGCATTGTGTCCAGATAAATATAATGGCCGACACTGACCCATTTTTACAATATTTTAACTACCGCAGAGCAAGCGGCTTGTGACAAATTTTCAATAACTTTTAGAATATAGTAGGAATAATCTTCTTAACTTTATCTCTAATTATATATCTAAGAAAAATTAAAACATTTGATTTCTTTTCTGTAATTTTATTAAATACAACAAATAATAATTAAAAAAGTTCATTTTTGGTTTGCATTGTAAAAAAGGCATTCCTTGTGCAGAAATATATAACTCTGATCAACTTTGATTGACGACAAGTCACTAGCTACTGGTGTATTAGGATTATTCCTAAGAAAACAGCAAAAAACCTAAATCAGTACCCCATATTATTGCAATTGTCTTTGAATTGTTGAAGACATTGCAATTGTTGAAGAAAACCTAAGTAGATTCTACTTAGATTCGTCAGGTCCATAATAATTTTAGACCATAATCATCTTCAACCTGTAGTTAGGGAGTCCACAACCAGAACAGACATCAAACCGAGATCTATTTTGGTAGAGGCTTTAAAGCAGAATGATCTTCGGATCCTCGTCTAAAGTTCTGTTAAGAAAGTGCAAATGATTTTGAACAAATATTACCGAAGGTTACTCCCGGAGTTTTTACAGTTAAAAACTCACTTTAGCTGGTTAGTTCCTGCGACTACGGCTTACGGAAGTGCCTGCCGAAAACCCACTCTACCACTATCTAGCGCGTTGCTCCCAAAATAACTTCAAAAGCCTTCAGAAACAATTGAAAGCTAATCTCCTAGGAAACTGGCACTGTAGAATTAATTGGAGAATAGAATTTAAAAGATAGTTAAATGCTTGAGATTGACATAAGCTTACGCGAAGTAATTTGACATCCCCATTCACCTAATCTAAAGTGCTGCTGGTTAAGGGGCGCAGTTCAGACTCCAATGAAGAAATTACAAAGTTAATTAAAAGATTCAATATGGCAGTGAGGTCTCATCGTTGGCAGTCATGCACGGATGCGATAAAGCCCACGCGCTCTAGGCATCCGCTACGTGTATGTGTGTTGCGCAAGCGACGCTATATTATATGCTTCCGTGGTACTATCCTAGATAAGGGTGTGTTGCGAAATTTTGCCAAAATTCGCCTATGATAGGAACTGGTGATAAGTGACGTGTTGAAGTTTCTGGACTGCCCTTTAGTTGCTGGCCTGGTTCGCACGTGATTGGTGTTGTCACGTGCGTGGCGTTGCCGTGTCAAAGTCAAAGTCAAATGATATGGTTTAAGCGAGAAAAGAGACTTTAGAATTAGGAAAAATGAATTGAATCTTGATTGTTTTATGGAGGTCTTTGTAGAATCGTGGATGAGTAAGGATTGACAAGTAGTTTACTTAATTTGTTAAAGTTAAGTAACTAAAAGACGGAAATCATATAAATAATATGTCCACTAGAGTACATAGGACAGAACATCAAATATGTTTAACTACCAGTCAAAAATGATATCAATATTTACAAATAGTGCTCACATAAATGGGCGAATGTCGTCCACCATATGACATATACATAGATAAAGTACACTATCGTAATACAGATACCAATAAATATGCCATCTATCAAATTCTCTTCTGAGGATTTGAAATCCCAGAAGAGATTGGTTCAAAACCTTTAAAATATTGGAGAATAATTTTATTACCGATTAAGCAGTTTCATGACACACACACAACAATGTTATTTTTTGTAATAGTTACGAAATGGTAGGCACGTGCTGTAGGTACAGGATATATGCGGGAATGCCCCTTGCCCCTGGAGCAAGCATAGTACCTACATAATGTAGGTTTTAGGAGAGAACTAAGCACATTATTCAGCTCTTTTCAACTTATGTCCATAGAAAACAATATTTTTCATGAGAAACTTTCTTTGCAGCTTTCCGCGTCTGAGGGCCAAGACAAGTGGCATTGTAGAATAGATAGCGAAACGAAAAGATTGTCAAATGTATGGAGATATTGTTCAATACTGTTCAGCTTTCGTATAAAATCGTTGTTTTTTTTTTATAGAGCTGAGCAAATGTGCGCAGACTTTCTCCATTCGTTACTAAATAAACCCAATAAGCTTTGTCATGTTTAATAAGTATGGTCTTGAGTTCAGGCGAAAAGTTTTTCCGAAATTTCTATATTATTCCAGTATTTTTCTTTCATAAGAACCTTCTTCAGTCTTCTACGAATATTTGAAACAAATAGACCAGACATCCTCGAGTTACTGACAAATTTAATGCAGATTAAGTAATTTTAATTTCAAAATATTTGTATCACAACAAAAGAATTTACATATTTCATATGTATTAAGTAAAAAAAATACTATTTAAACAATTATACACCAATTATTCTATCTACACACATTTTGTTTGCGGTTTCCGATAACAAAATCATTTATTGTGATTTAGTTTTTATGTTGAAGTTCAAATTATATAATGAAACAACTTTTAATCTAAACTTTAGAGGAAGTTAGGATCCTAAATTAGACGTGATTCCTGATAAAATAAATTATTACAAATAACTGTCTGCCGCTTTGAGTGCCTACGGCGTAGACACTCGTAGTCGTAGACGTGTAGTCTACGCCTGCAGCTACGCTACGGCTACGACTTGCGTAGAGTTGTAAACATTTTCCTTATGTAACTTATGTTTTCTTAGTAAGCGTAACATGTTAGAAATAGGTCGCCTTATAAATACTTAATTCCTGAAATATTCATCTATTTACTTTAAGGCTTATTTATAGATAATAAATCGTTATGTGTATAATAGAATTTTTATATTTATTGTATTGCTAATATAGCATTACAACATAGTCGATAATTGAATTACGTGTCCGTATGAGCGCTAATAGTATTACAAAATACGTTATTAGTATTGCTCTCTAACAAAAAGCTCACAAACCACAAAATCACGTAAAAGCTCCATTGTTTCAGTGGTCAGGACTTCAAACGTTGGAAGTTCGTTGAAAGCTCCATTGAGTGCGTTTTCATGAATGGCGGGCGTGGTGGGGGCGGCGAGGATGCGCGCGCCATCAGACACTCCGATCGGAGGCTGCGTCACACGCACTTCTGTCAAGCCAGTCACTTCACTGTGCGCCGGCGCAAACGCGCGCAGTCCGGCGGGAATTTTAAAAATATTTTTTTTTATCTTTGAACTTTTATTTTTTTTATTTGTGCCTGTACTGTGGTGTTGTTCAGTGTTGTTGAGCTAGGTGAATTACGGGCATGCTGGTGTAAAGATGACAGCTTTTCACTTCAGGTAGGTTTAGTTTTAAGCGGGATTAAACTTTATTTAGTTTTAGAATTTATAGGTTTTTAAAAGGATCTTTCAGGATTAAATTTGTGTTGATTTATAAAGGTTTCAAGATTTCCTTAATTCTCTGTTTTTACTCTTATTAAAATACGAGTTTTATCTCACTATACTTTTTTAAACTTCAAACAATATTTATATTTATTAGTAAATGTTTACTTTGAGTTTACTAGTAAATAAATCGAAATAAATAAATGCTGTGAGCAGTATTATCATTTTTATTGACGTTATAGTTATAATATTTTGCCGGCCGGCAATCACAATGAAACTCAGAATATGACACACAACGGATATTGATTGCGTTAAACAGTACACTAGGCGTCTGCGCATATAATATATTATTTAGATAATTTCGAAATTACAAAGTAACTAAGTAGATATTTAGATAATAAAAAGGGTAAAAAAAAATTTAAACTGAGAATATACTTTTCTTGTTTTAGGTTAAAATTTAAATGGAACGGCGGTCGTTGACAATATTTAAAGCACTTACCAATAAGAAAGCTTTATAATACGCATACCAAATTCCTACTTTCACACAGATTTATTAGGTACGCTAATTAGTTTAGAAACATGCGTCCGTAACAGTTACAATAAAAATTACTTCAAAAAATATCTAAAAATACGTTTGTAACGTATTTCTGTGTGTAATTTAACCTTCAAACACACGTGATTTGAGACACAAAAAAGACAAAAGCAGTTCGAAAGCCGGCTGTCGGTAGGTCGTTGAAAGTTAAAGCCAAATTTTAACTGGTGTTTCGTAATCTCATTTTTGGTAAACGCGCCATCCGAGGAATCACACGCGAATCCTTCGCAAAGTTCATGTCTTGTCGCGGGCGAGGTTTAGAGCGAAGGGAAGATGTAGGGTCCGCACGTGTTGCGAAAAAAAACTTTAAAACAAATGCAGTTTTTATGAGGTGAGAAAAAATTGCCAATGTGGGTATTGTGGGTTTAAATATAAAAGGCTTCCCAACACAACAGCTAAATTATCGCTACGGAGATTATTATTTACATTTAAATAAAATATTTAAAATGTAGGTATAGTGAAGTTATGCAAACCGAAGAAAACATATACTACTTACTATGAGACATAGACAATACATATTTATTAGATAGTGCGGAATCGATATTTGTATATGTTTATGCAAATTCCTTCAGGAAATACAAAGTCTAACCATAATTTGTAACAAAAATATATTACGTCTAATCTTACGAATATAAATGGTATTTCGATCAATACCGATACCAATATCTGCACTTCACTATGTAGGTATGAAATAGTAAAAACATGCAACACTCGAAATATTAAATCATTATCTCGAATAAAAAAACAAACTGTACTTAGTATTTATTATAATAATAATAGCTTGGACCCTGTTCCCGATGCCGGTGGGCTACTATTTTTTATATTTTTAAATGTTTTTATTATTTTATAACAATATTTAAAAATGTAATTTATATGTGTTTAAATGTAATAAATGGAATAATAATAAAATCTTTATTTAGCAACTTTAAAACTTCTATAATAAATCTTACGCAGGGGTCTCCTTATAGTATGTATTAAGTGCTGAAACAATTATACTGCGCGAAACATATTATGTATGTCGCGACAATAAAATCCGCTTGGGTTTTTTGCCTTTATTTTTTTTTATTATTAAGTGAAATGTATAAACTAATTAATTCAGTGATTGGAAATAAAACACTCGATGATAAAATGCTAATGCTTGTTGGTAAATCCTGAATCACAATTGAATTTAGCAGTTGCACGTAATTATATGGCCATGATAATTATTTTATGATTCTATGTAATTAGCACTAACTGTTAATTAGTAACTAAGGCCTAGGTTTCCTAAGTCTCGGAATATCTTTATTGGTAGAGAGTTAGGTCATTTGCAATTTTGTTCTCAGTCTGAAAAGCTAGGTTCTTGTGATGTTTTGCTAGTTTTACTTCTGCGTGCCTAGTAATAGTAACCGAAATATTTTTCAAAATTGAATATTAATAGTTTTGGGTTAATATGAATTAAATTGGTTTGGTAATAAATTTTTTAAGTCTATTAATAAAAACGTTTTATTTTCTCGGTCTTACTAAGACGCGCGTTATACAAAAAGTTTTTTTTGTAGTAATTGTTTATTCAATAAATTAATAATTTACTTGATAAAAACTTGAAGGGGTGCCCTTAGTTGCCCGTAGTTCTCCTTCTAATATTTTTTCATAAGGATTGGATAAAAACCTTAAAATGTCATAATTAAAAAACAATTAATAGTGCATCTATATTAATTTGATACCACAATATCAACAACGGCCTTAATCTGAAAAAAACATATTTCCCATAATTTTAAAGGATAAGAGAGCGTAGTCGTTAAAGCATAATATCTGTTTATCATTTTCCTTGAACATCACTTTTTTTTTTAAACTTAATCAGCATCAATCCTAATTCTCTGAATTTTGAGATTATCACTTTTTACAACACCCTATCTAATCTTAATAAAGTCATTTCGTTCGCACCTGATAACTTGACGAGGCAACCCTAACCCGTCTCGTAGGCCGTAAATCCAGTCGCACACGAACCCGATGCCGACCAAAAAATATATTAAAAAAACAACACGAGATTAAAACTTAAGACTATTGTTCCTTTTATACAAGATCTCGGCGATTCGAGAGGAGAATTTCTCCGTCCCTTCATGCATAAATTCATTGTCGGTTTTGTGGTACAGGCCCGTATAATTAAACTTAGAAGATTTAGATAACGGCAGAAAAGCCTTTCTTTTCCAAACAATGTAATAACAATACTATCGCGTTTAAATAGAGTTTCATTTCCCACAACCATGTTTGGTTAGATGTTAAAGTTTTTGCGAACAGTAGCAGTAGCGTCAAGGATTGCACGCGAGTTCTTTGAAATTTCGCTTTCATTTGTGTGTGTTTGTTTTTGTTGTTATGTCCCGTTCGGTAATTTTCTTTAAAGTTCTTTTGTATGAAGATGAAGACAATGTTTAGCTTTTGAATCTACGGTTGAACAAACTGGGCTTATTCTTTAGGCTACAGAGAAGCTTAGCAAAGAGCGCGTTTGTTTCGGAGATTTGGTTGATTTCCGCCGCTGCTGTCACGCTGTCAGGAATGATGTTAAATACTCATGTTTACTGGAATAATTTTCTTTTGTGTTAATCTGATCGTCTTTCGGTATCCTTCATTGTGTAATCTTAAATGATACTGTGTTTTGGTTGTATGAAATTGTACTGACACCTGACACGAATAGATGTAAACCCTTTTGTTGGTCACTGTGGAGTAAAAAAACTTGGTTCCTAAGTAACTTTTTGTTCTAAAACTTAATTGCACATGAAGCTCCTCTAGGAAGTTGAGGCACTGCTTTTAGCAACAATACATTTGACAACAGTCTATAAAAAAGCGGAAACCTGCATGCAAATTTCCACGGCCCCAGCCCCAGTATTTTGGGGTGTGTTGATTCGTCGGTCAATTAGTTATCCTTTTACATATATTTGATGTGTAATTAAGTTGAATAGATTACGAGTATATTAATTAGTTACATAAATTACACACATACATACATAGAACTAGCATCCAGGCGTCCAATGAATGTACAATCTTAAAATATATTGAGCCATCAGCAACAATTCTATGGACTATAAAGTTTGGGACTTTCGTTCAAATTGGGTCAGCCGCAAATACCTGGGTGCCTACTTCAACGTCCAGTAACCAATTTACAATGCATAGGTACATTACGTAACGTTTTAAGACTAGTTACAGGTATACAAACCTACATAATAAAATAACAATGAATATCTTGTAGTTAAAGGATAGCAGCACACTATTCTTTATAAATCTGGCAATCATTAGCAGAAAGCCAATCTCCTTTGTTGTATCAAAAAGTAGCATGTTTAAACGTTTTACTACAGAACTTAGGAAAAATTAATGTGACTGCATTACTAATCAGCCCTATAGACAAGTAGTATTATAGAATAGAATAGATTGTTAATTATACGGTGATGTCAAAATGCCTTAGCGTAAACTTATATCAATCCCATATATTTAGCGACCTATTATATTTAACAATCTATTCTACAATGCCACTTGTCTACAGGGGCATAACAGCTTCCGAGCACTTGACATTCAATAAATAGTACCAATTCTACCAATATGTCTGTGTGTCAATTAAAAGTTCAGACATCCTGTTAAAAGTTTTGCATGTTTGGTTACGTTTTGCTCTTGCATTCAGTGCCTGTAGTACGAAGGGCTTGAGTGTCGCATTGCATCCTAATAGTGCGTTAACGCATTACGTTTAATAACTCACGCACGTTTCCTAATTACTGGTAATAGAGACATTAGAATAACTAATAACTACTATCCTTGAATAATTTATTGTACAAACTATAAAAATAAACACCTATCACCAAGCAGATACAAAATGTATTCAAGAACGGGATCCGAAATCCCGCCTTCAATACCATATTGTTGAAAATCCAGTTTACCTTGGTGCTCTCGTGTGTGTGAGTAGGCATTGAAAGTAAACCTAGTGCTTACAAATCTCCTGGTAACCTATGCTGTCCTGGTAATTCTAGGTACAAACCAGACATAGCTAAGACCGAGAGATCTAGTCTAGACTTTAGCTATGAATAAAATTACCCTGATGTAGGTAATGATTAATATTTTTTTTTTACTTTTTTTTTATTTCGTTTATATTTCTTATAACTAACTATATTATGCTAATTTATACCATTTTACTGATTGTGAGTGTTGGTTACTCATATTTTTTGCAATAAAATAAAAATAAATAGGTCTATGTAAATATTTACATCAAAATATTTTACGAGTATATCGGGTGTGGGACATTGGAATGTGGTTATTGTCCTTCTGTTTTTATTTTTTATGAGAATATTGCAATTTGTATCAGCCGTTTATAAAATTATGTTACAGTAAAACAATAAGATTATTTAACTTTTTTGTCACAGTTAATTATTATGTGAAATAAACCATGTAACTAAGTACCTAATTCTTAATGTAGTTCTAATTACTTAGGAAAAGAACATTAATTATCTGACTCTAGTATTTTATTCAGGTCTTAAGAATTCATTTCTTCTATAAAATTTTTAATCACACCAACAAACTACTTATTACATGATTCTTTGTAACCGGAAGTGCTATTCTGCAAAAATCACTTTGATGAAATTAGTCGAACCTCATCTCACGTGAGGTGAGGTGAGAAGTGGTGGGATGACGGCTCACTTCCCCTAAATTAATAGAGATATATTTTAACAGAATAGACCGGGAGAGAAGTAAACATTTTAACACATTTATAAATAGCTACAAAATGCTAAACTACAAGGAGTTCATGATTCGTCGAAATTTCAGCGAAGTCTCCTATAAATCCTAGTTGTAGCCCGTTCCTTGTATTCCACCATCAATAGATCTTTCTTCCCTGGTAACTAACACATGGTTCCTGGAAAATGTAGAGGATCATAAATTAAATAAAGCTTGTTTTGTCAGTGGTTACTGGTTTAGATTTTGTGTTAAGAATGTTTAATTATTATAATTACCAGATATTTGAGATAATATCATTGTACGGCTAACAAACCAAGATGGCCCTCCCTGATGTTAAGTTGTCTTCGACGTCTGTAGCCACACACAGACACATGATACTAAAGGTCTCGCTAATGCGATGTCATTCCTGGGGCAAAAATGATTGTCTCGTGTTCCTGCAATCACTACGATATTAACATAGTCCAAACCGGAACACAGCAATGCTATTTTGCTTTAAAATAAAGTATGGTGTTAATACTTAGCCGGAAAAGCTTTCACAAAAAGCAACTAATGGAGAATCTGGTTTCCTTAATTTATTTTACACTTGCAAACGGCACGCTTTTATAATGATTGTGTAGTACCAGTTTGCAATAAAAGCTCGCTTGCACAATGTTCCCGACGACGGGAAATGATTGCCCAATGATAAACCAAACTAACCTACAAATCTGATATAGCCCAGACAATGTCCCAAGTGACGGATTCGTAGCACGAACCGTCGCATTTTATGCTTGCGGTTTCGTATTTTGTAATGTTTTATTTGCGTTTATTATGTAAGTACATACCCGAATATTGAGCTGATATCCTAATATCTTTGCGCAAGGAAACTTGCATGTTTTTCTTTGACGCTCAGGGGTCGCGATTAATAAAATAAATCGAGATAATTTCAGTTTTCACAGTATATTTTGACACCCTTATTACGAAAAAAACCTACAAGATAATTTAGCAAGCAATGTAGCGCTAATAAAAGTAAATACCAAAAATCCGAATGATATTAGTATATCCGAAAAATAGTCAATTTTGTGCCCGACTATACCGACAAAAAAACAAACTTGTTTTTTTTGTTCCCTGATCTAAGGGTTAAAGTTATCCAAAATCGTGGTCCTTTGCATAGCCTTTTCCCTGTTTAACCGTTAATTAATAATGATAACAATTACCGACTTTTGATTAAAATATTGTGTAGTAAATTTATACATGGTCTAACGCGGTTCAGGCAGAGGTCAGTTTGTACTTTCTGACATTGTCAGATACTGAACTGAAGTTTTTTGAACGTAGGAGGAGTTATACTGATTATCAATGAATGTCAAGGCCTTTCACAGGTCTAACACTGAGATGCGATATCGATGAGTTTCTCTGAGTACCAGGACTGTAGATATCCTCGTATATCTACAGTCCTGGTACTCAGAGAAACTTCAAGCAACGTGTCGGCTGTCCAAATTGGTCAAGGTTGCATCAGCAATCGCTGTTGCTGGCTGTAGGGAAACAGAACGGGATTTAAGGTACGGAATGCCGAGCAGGGCTGTCGCAATCACAGCTCGTAATCAAAAATCGAATATTCACACATTTTTAATTTAATTAATTCTAATAGGAAAATAATCCGCTTGGGAAAGATGGGAATCTCATTTCTTAAAGCATTTGAATAATAATGCTAAGTAATTTTTTATGCGTAGTGCACTAGTTGCATTGAAATGTGTTAGGTACGTGAAATGCTTATTTCGCTTGTTGGCCGTTTTATCATCTCAATGATACAGATTATGAAAACATTTTCAATTCAGACGACGACGTTTCCTTTGCAATTTTAATTGTACATTGTTGCAACCACACAACACTTTATGTTCTCAATTCGACTATATTTTTTATTCTTAAAATATGTATTTTTTGATGGGCCTGTTGGTTTAGTGGTTAGTAGCTCTGACTGCTAAGCCGGAGGTCGTGGGTTCGATTCCCACCCTGAACAAACTTTGTGTGATGAGCATGATTGTTTGTTCTGTGTCTGGGTGTAATTTATCTATAATCTGTATGTATTTATAAATTATATAAGTATGTATATCAGTTGTCTGGTTACCATAACACAAGCTCCTAGCAGAGCTTAACTTGGGATCAGATGACCGTGTGTGAGTTGCCCCAGCATATTTATTTATTTATTTATTTTTATGCTCAAAATTTTATTTTGAGTCACTTTAAAATTAAAACTTAGTCAAATATTTTGATTTTGAATCGACAAACTTAAAAGATCATAAAACGTATGTCAGTTGATTAATGGAGTAACGCTGTGATTTACACCCGTATTCAAAAGTCAACTCTAACATAAGTTTAAGTTTTTTTTAAGGTGTTAGTTTTCCGTTTTATTTTTAAGGGCCAACCATAAGTTGACGAAGGGTGTGAGGCAACGCGTGGGCATCGATAAAGACGTTTATAGCGTGTTTGTAAGTTTGTTAGTTTACATTATTAAACTATTACTCGTTGGGGAATGTTTGTTTCTTCTAGAATGTCGGTCAAGTGTTTTCATGGGTTCTTCAAGGACAGAGGAAACGGACGTGGGTAGTCCTTGAGTTATTTAGAACACATAATAAAAAAAACTGGCCAAGAGCGTGTCGGGCCACGCTCAATGTAGGGTTCCGTAGTTTCCCGTCCGTCACAATAAGTGTACCTACTTATAAGTTTAGAAAAGGCTATTTGTTACGTTGACAAACTAAGTACGCAGAAATTATTTTGTACAACCTTTTTGTTTTTTTTTGTACAAAAACTGTTCTTTCAATCAACTTCAAAATAATTTTCCTAGAAAGTCTTTATAAAGTTCTACTTTCCAGATTTCTTTCATATTTTTTAAACCTACGGGTCAAAAGTTAGAGGGGGGGGGGGACGCTTTGATTTTTCCTTTTGGAGCGATTATTTCCGAAATTATTGACATTATCAAAAAATTATTTTAGTAAACCCCTATTCATTTTTCAATACCTATCCAACAATATAACACACGTCAGGGTTGAAATTAAAAAAAAAAACACTTCCCTATTTACATATAGGGGGGCTACCCTAATAAAACGTTTTTTTCCAATTTTTATTTTACCAGTTTGTCGGCGTGATTGATATACATATTGGTACCAAATTTCAGCTTTCTAGTGCTAACGGTCACAGAGATTAAGCGAGGGCGGACGGACAGACAGACAGACATGGCGAAACTATAAGGGTTCCTAGTTGACTACGGAACCCTAAAAAAATGGATTGGATCTAGGAATCATTATGTCCAAGTACAGCAATGGTAGCTATTACATATTTTATTGATAATTTGACTATTTGACACAAATATTACATAGGTACAATTAGTTTAACCAATATCAGTAAGTAATAAAACTAATTTACTTTCTGATATTTTTTGAGTTTACATTGACGCTGAATGTGCCTATAAGACTGGAAAAAATCAATAAACGGCTTTTTTGAGGTAAAATAAAGTTAAAGAGAGATGAATGGTTCATCTGTAACTAATTGTCAAATCAAGATATTCACTATAAATCAGTACTCTAGTAACACAGACGATCGAAACTTTCCTGAAACTAAAAACCAGTCACACATTCCATTTCTGAATACTATATGAATATGACCGAAGTTTTCAATGGTGGGCCAAAACGACAAAGCGATGCAAGTTCAAAATTAGCAGAAGAGCTTTGTGTTCTGTAGCTAACTGGCATGGCGGCGTAAAGTTATATGTGTGCTGGAAACAGCGTTAACGGCCCGCAGACGACTTCACTTGTTTAGGACTCACTTCCGCGTGCAATGTTTACTCGCTAAAATGGCGCATGTGTCGAGTTAATTAGTTTCTTTTTACTCATACTAATGTGCATTCCAATCGTGAATTATGTTGTAATTTTGTTATGGGCGTGTGCGTGTCTGTGTGCTGTCGTACAGGCACCTCAATCATTAACCTAATGGTCGTCGCAAGATTTTACCAATACAATTATCTAGACTGAAAGACTGAACAGTGAGTTTCATTCGATTTTTTCTTAGAGTAGCTTGGTATAGATAAATAATCAATCTCCAAAACTTCCAATCAATTTCATCCATCTATTCCATTGAATTTCCAAAACTTTGTATTTTTTATCGACGACGACGTAGATGAATTGAATTTAAATGTTTTTAGCAGTTGTTAATTTTTGCTAAGGTCGTTTAATTTTAAAATAAAGTAAAAGAAGATTAGAAAATGTGCTGAAAGTAAGCGTTTTACAAAAAAAACATAAGTAATTAACTACTTAATATTGCATAACATAACAAGGCCCACACATCGATTGTCACCCGTCACATGCACTATTAGTTTACATAAATGGTGTCAATATGCAAGTTCCCAATGATCATAGACGATGGGAGCGTCCTGTGTCTATGCGCGGGCGCAGCCGGGGCGCACATGTTGTCACTTTAGGGGGTGGACACATGCACTTACAACAAGGTTGTCAATGATGATAGACTTGATGTCATTCGATTTTTTGTGACATTTGTCTAAAGAGTTAGTAATAAGTGGCTCTTTTGGGGTTAGGTACGTTTTTTTCAATTCACTTTTTAGGTTATCTCTTCACGTTCACAAACTTCCGAATATTCGTGTTTGCTTCAAAGATATTGCTAAACGCAGACTTTACTTGTGAGCAAGTTTCCAACCATTCACATGACCTTTACGAGGTCATCTGCCCGTCTACTATCTATCAGGATGTCTTAGGGCTCCTCCCATTAGAGCATGTTTTATCTTTGGTACTGGAAAAATTGATCAAGCTATTTGATACACTATAAGAATCTTGGTCGTGATAATTTTGTGTAAAGAGTTTTTATTTAATCTGTTCTTTGTTTCACCTTTACTTATGACAAGTTTATTTTCAAGATCTACCTACTGCACATAAATTAATTACCTCATTTTTGTATTACAAGCAGTTCAATCGATTAACAAGCATGTGAAATCAATGATTTGACAGCCCTAAATTGGTTTACCACAATGCGCGCCAAATCACCCGCAGAGCGCGGCGTGCGTTTGACATGCCGCGCTACGTTTTACGACAATATTCATGTCTTCCGTGCGATTGGCTCTCATAGACTACAACCAGCCTCCTGCCGGTTACTACTCGCCTGGTACTTTCGTAGACGTTTCGGTGATTTTGGCGACTTGGAGAACTTTTTTTATTTAAAAAAACTTCTCAACTATTAATGGATGCGTCAATTAGTTCTTGAGGAAAAAGGAAAAAGTTTTGCGAAAAGGTCGTATGAAGCATTTTTTAAGCATTTTAGTGGTATGATAGTTTAAATTGAAATAATAGTTGTTACTTATTTTTTTTGTAGATATTTGCTTCAATATATTCCGTAGGGGAAAGTACTAACTACTACGTAGGTAGGGACGATTCATTTTGTAACATTGTTAGCTCACAGAATGAAAGTAAAACTGAGTTCACTAGTCCCTCCCTGAGAAAGTCGAGATAAGGAAAACGAAATTTCTTAGTTTTATGTTATTCAAACAAAAGCCTAGGCTTGTATAGAAAAAAATCTCTAAAGAATATGGTTAATGCTCGTAGCATGGTAAATGCGTAGCCATAATCAATAATGCAATATACAGAATGTCATAATAGCTTGAAGCACTGACTAAAATAAGTCTAATTACAAAAATTTATTAAAATCTATTTATTTACTACGAATTAAATTCATAAATAATACCGATAAATTATTTATTTATGAAGTTTCTTCCACAAATTATAACCCTAGTTGTTGAAAATGATTAGTTAGCTACGCGGATAGCAGAATTTTCTCTGTATATAATATACTTTCGCTAGTGCTACGCTACCCGCCGCTGCTGGTCGGTCGAATCGTAAATTTTCCCGCCAAGCTAATATTTCACGCGCTGTGCTACACGCTCCCCCGCCATTACTGGTGTGCGTATTTATTTATTTTCAGACCTAACTAATGATACCTTTACTAGGAAGTTCGACGAGCCTAAACTTTTACCTGTACGAACTTATTTTACAATATGAATCTTCGTGGCATTCGTAGGCAAACTTGTTGTTGAAAGGTTAAATAGTAAATATACATAAATTACTCCACATTTTAGGAGTAGATAAAAAATCTTATTCTTTTAATATTTACTTAGTTTACGAGTTTATGAGATGATACAAATGACTAACAGCTTTTTTACACTATTTTGTTTCAAAGGTTTCATTTTTATGCCAGTTTCACGCAACCACGCTACTTGATAACACTATGATAACAATATTTTCCTTAAGTAAAGTGCGTATAAAATCTGTACCGATAAAAAGTCACGGATTAAACGTAAGTGTACATTATACCATCAAAGGCTGCCCTTAATCTTAACATTACATTAAGAGGCGGAGCACTTCGTAGTAGTTAATGTGGGTTAAAAATAAAAAATAAACAAGTAGTTTACTAGCGCACTAGCTGGCCAATTATTTTTACCGCGCGTGTTGTAAGATGTACCTTAACATCCTTATGAATCATGCGATCCTAGTACAAGTTACACGGTATTTACAAGGTCCCTCGGGAATTACGGGAGCCCTCCCGACTCCCGGGCCCCGGGCTCGTCGCTACGGTTACGGAATGAAGAATCCATATTACACCGAGCCGGCTGCTGGAGGAGCGAGTTCGTTTACATCGTAACTAGGAGGGACGGGCGACCAGTTTAAAAAAATCTATAGGTTACCTACTTTTAAAATACCTAGATGTTTTTCGTATTGGTTTTTTTAAATGTTTTTATAACATTTAATGATTAAAATAAGGTGGACGCGAATTACTACATCGAATTTACAAAACTTCCACTTTGCGTCCGCAATGGACGCAAACTGTACCTACAGTGGATAATAATAAATCCAATTGCGTCCACTAAGTATTTTAGTTAAATACAATTGTCTTTCCGTTCCCGGTGGTTTCCGGAATGAAAACTATCTATCCTATGTCCTTTCTCAGGTCCTAGACTATATCTGTACCAA
This sequence comes from Athetis lepigone, assembly GCA_033675125.1. Taxonomy (NCBI): domain Eukaryota; kingdom Metazoa; phylum Arthropoda; class Insecta; order Lepidoptera; family Noctuidae; genus Athetis; species Athetis lepigone. The sequence continues at coordinate 14,461,010 of CM066214.1, forward strand.
ATTTCATTCAAATCGGTTCAGTGGTTTAGGCATGAAGGAGGGACAGACAGACAAACGGATTATTAATCAAGACTGATATTTAGCAAAAAGAACAGAACTGTTTACTGTTTATTGTAAAATGTGCAATCATTATTTATGTACTACTTACAATCAATGTTGAGATGAAATAATATATATTTTTATTTGTAAAGTAATTTTTTAATGAAAATAATGTTAATTTTTAGGGTTCCGTACTTCCGTTCCTAGTAAAGTAAAAACGGAACTCTTAATGATTACTTTGCTGTCCGTCCGTCCACCCGTCTGTCAAGACCCTTTTTCTCAGAAAGGCGTCGTGATATCAAGCTGAAATTAATATCACATACATAGGTCTGCTAACCCCTAAAAGCAGTGAGAAAATCTAATTTCTGAATCAACGCAACAAAAATGTATGGCTGTTTACTTTCCATTTATATTGCACATTGGCTTGTGTTTTTAAGCACCGCCCAAAAAAGTACCAATTTTACTACCAAAAAAGTTCTAAACGGTTACCAAAATGGATAAATGGTCACCAAATAACGCTTCTTAAAACATTATAAACTAAATCCAATTTGGTTTTTATATGAATTTGACTGAAAACTGAAACTTTATATGAATCACTAGTAGATCTGGTTGTTGTGTGGTCACAGTTCAAACCTAACCTAACCTAACACAATTTGGTGATCATTAATTTATTTATTATTTATTTAAACTTTATGCACATATGTACATTGGCGGACTTAATGCCTTAGGCATTCTCTACCAGTCTACCCAGGGTGGTGCAGAGATTATATGGTAGGTGCACTTAAAAAAGAAAAAGAAAAAAAAATAATCCCTATATTTAATTGATTAATCCCTTTTGGTAGCCAAAAAGATTTTTTTGTTGATAATTTAAATTATATATCCTTGCACATTTAGACAATCCAATTGACCTAGAATCATGAAATTTAGCAAGAAGCATTGTCATGTGGCATAAGTAAAGGAAAAGCTCTGAAAACCGTAAATTTGAATGTATTTTACAAAAATAAAATAATAACGGAACCCTCGTTGCACGAGTCCGACTCGCACCTGACCATTTTTTTTTATAATTTAGGTATATTCATAAATAAAGTTTTTTTGTAATTCAGCTTTTATTACAAATTCTTAAAAATATCACCCCTTTATTCCTTTTCTAAGTGGTTGGACGCAAAGTGGTCCACGGGTGGACGCAATTTGGATTTTTTGGACGCAAACTGGGTAAAACGCCTATTTCTGAAACTTTCCTATTTAAAAAAAAATCACTAAAGGTTTCGAACAAAACTGCAAGTAAATCTTAAAATAGACTAATATAACTAACACATCACATATTTTTTTCATAAAAAATAGTTTTAGAACAATTTTATTATCGCCGTCAAAGTTGCGAACTGCACTAAATGGACGCGAACAGGCGAAATGACCCTAGTTGATTGTAAACACAACGTAGGTGTTTCAATTAAGTTTACTTTAAGAGTTCATTCGTTTACCTTCGCCATTGAAACTAATTTAGGCGTAGGTGTAAATTGATAATAGATGACTTGTTATGAATACAAAACTTTCTCTTGAAAATTCCTTTTAATTTATCCCAACAAGATAGTGGAACCCTCTTTTATGGTTTATTGATCCTCTAAACATTATGAGAATTAAATTTTTCGTTCATCAAACGTTAAGTGTAAGCTAGAGATGGAACATCATAGTTTAGCCAAAGTACCTATAGCTAAATAACATTAATTTATCTCGACATTTCCTATGTCAGGTAATTCATAAGCCTGGTATTCCCATAACCGGGAATGAAAAGATTGAATAGAATAGCGGTCTTTTTCTATTAAACACAATTATTTCTTAACTTTATTGTCAAGTAATCGTATTGAGCTTTGCAATGAGTTTATTAGGTATTTGATTAAGAAGTTAATGTCTCTTTGAACAGTTAAATAGAGGAAATTGTGTATTTAACTGCAAAGTTCTTGATTACTTGAGTTAGATGTAAAGCTTTATCTCTTTATGTGATAATAGCATTATAATGACAGTATTTATAGAGAAATTAAAGTAAATAATAGGAATGAAGGAAGTAAATTATTGTATTCCGGGATCTGCGGACCTTAACAGTAATATGCGACCGTCTGTTTGTTGCGTTTTCAAGACAGAGTGCTAAAATTAAAATAATGCAGACATTTATAAAATAGACCCGACCCTATCGTTTTAGGTAATTAATTAAATGTAAACAATCTTAACATGTCGTTTATAAAAAAAATCGTATTATAACTACGAATTCGTCTTTATTCTAAACGGTAAGAAACGAAATGGAAATAACGTAGGAATATCATTTCAGGCATTTTTTAAAAGCTGGCAGCTACACGCGTACATACAAAACGACGTGTTTGATTCCCCTTAAAAGGCTTTCCCGGGAGAACATAGAGATATAAGTTGTTGGTCCTCTTGATGTATAATTTATACATGTGTACTTTATCACAACAGTAGTTATTTTAATACTAGCGGTTTCCTGCGGTTTTCCCCAGGTCTTTGGTTACTGTTCCACTCCCGTAGGTGACGTGATGGTATATAGCAGGGGTGGCCAAAAATCTCTATAGCTTTCTTTATAGTATACAAATTTTAATGCTATGTTGTAAATTTTGTTTTAACATTTTTGCTATCTAGTTGTTGCAAACGCCAATCGCTTCAAATGTGTCATTTACATTCAGAAATAAGTAAATTTATACAGCCAGTACATCTGTTTGATATTCTATTGTTCTTATACGCACTAGGACTCATACAAATGGGGCTATTAATCAAACTAAATTTTAGGACCCAGCTGCTTTGTTATGAATTACAGGAAGTGGTTACATTTTTTAAGTTGTATTGTATTTGTTTATTTATTTTAAAATTTTTCGAACGGTATATCGTGGGAATTAATGAGTAAATGCAATTTCACAAGAGCCCTGAGGAAAAACTTTTTGCGCGTTAAAAACTTTTCGCTCAAAGTTACTGTTAAAGTTTTCCCCAACCCACCCCAACTTGCCGCGGTTCCCACCCATCTGCCATCTCTTTCACACGCTGCGAGACAATAACAAAGGTCTCTTGCAATGTTCTGGCCGCCTGGTAGTTGCCGGGCGATAGAGCGCCGCACGCCCGCACCGCGCACACATGCGCGATACATTCTCTGTCTATACGCCAATCCTATGCTTCCAAATTCCTTTCACATTTTGTCAAGCAGCGTGTATTGTGTGAATGCACATCATCTTGATTCCACAGACTGGAAATCCTCTTAATGTTTCTTATTTTCTGTTACTGGGTGGTGGCTGGTGGATACTTATTAGTGTCTAACTAATGAATATCGAATTAATAAGCTTTGCATTCTTCACTTTAACGGTGCGAACAGTCTTTAGATTATTAATAGCTTTTGTCCGAGAGTTCTACCGCTTACTTTTATAGCCTAAGGGCCCAAAGCACCTAGGAATAATGTAGCTTTCTATTTAATAAAACATTTTAGAATTTGCATTATTAAAACCGGAGGTTAGTCAACCTACTACCTACTAACAAAATTACATAAAATACCTAAACTTTACCTTTTAAAAACATCAAGTTGTTTATAGTCTAAGATCCCAGAAGCATCGCAAAATAATAGAAAATTGTATTTGTTTGTTTCTCCCTTTTTCTTTTTATTTATCTTAATCCCATTGCCAAGCGGTCATTTGTTACATGCTGTAATCAAACAAATTAAAAGGCATTTTATTGATTCTGAGATTCGTGTTCCGTTTTTAAAACTTATGAAATGAATGATAAGGATTTTTATTTTTATAATTTAGCCCTCAGATTAGAAAATTTTGCCATAAATAACTTCACATAGATAGACCCATTCATTATCCGTTTCGTCACGGCTTAACTTGTCATAACCTATGAACTCCTGGTACCTTGGGTGACATTCTTCGTTGGAACGGTGACGCAATATGACGGGGTTAATTTTATCGATTACGAGGGAAGGCGACATGGCAAGTTCAAGGGTAGCTAGTATTCTATCTCGCTCTAGCTTTGTCGAGGATCTTGAACTTGACCTTACCTACCTTAACTCACTTAGCTTTACCTTTGTGGCTTACTGTATACGTATCCCTCAACAGACTGGTAGAAGAAAATTTATGAAGCAACAATTTATTTGCCTATCGTACAAAAATATTTTTTACTGTTACTTACGATGGTTATGTATTCACGTTCTTTGAGTCACACACATCCTGGGACAGACGGACCGCGCGCGGCAGACAACGACCAACTATTATAAACTTTGTGACGATATTCAACCAAAACAAGACTGGCCATTGTTCTAACCGCGTTTGTATTTCCGCCGATGGACAAAAAAATCAACAGTTTGCCCCTGTTTGCCCTGCCATGTGTGTTGATAATTTCCAATGCTTATACAATGCACTGTTGAAATTCGACCAAATCTGTGTCAACTGCAAGCTTCAAAAAATCCCTTTCATAGGTGTCATAACTGCCTGTATTTAAAAATTTAATAGTCCATCTGTCATAACATCTCATCCATAACGGGTTTATGTTACGCAAACTATAAAAAATGGCTCGGAAACCCAAATTCTTTCCGGTTCTTCTACCGTAGTATGATGGTAAAAGGCGTAATTGATTTGGAAAACACGGAAACGGCCCGTTGTTCGGCCTGGTACTGGGTATGGTACACATTGAATTAGACACGTTAGCAGAGCAGGCTTGCATCTTCTGTTGACTCTTTACAAGTCTTGTTATTACAATTATTTGTAAATGGTCTCTGTTTTTGATCAAAACCTAACGAAAGGGGTGTAAATAGTGTACAGAGAAAGAAGAATTTGTTTAAAACCAGTGCGTGAAAAATAAAGTTATTAAATTAAATATTAGAGTGTCGAAATATAAGTGCACATAAAAAAGAAGCAAGGAATAATTAAAATAATGAATGTTCTTCGATGAGGATATGAGAGCTTGATGAGCTTTCATTCTTATTACACTGATGCTAGATTTACAGCATACCAAAATTTCACTATAGGAACCTGTAGGAACCATAAATCTTACCATAATAGATTGCAGAGAAAATCCTTCATGTTTTAAAACGAACCACTCACCGCATTTTTTCTGTTCGTGAAAAACTAAAAAATAACGGATTTGTTTACATAATTGTCAATTTTATTTAAAAGGTTCAAAACGAATTCATGTATTGTTGTGTAAGCTTTTGCTATTATTTCGTCTGAAACTATTTAGGATCATTTAATTAGCAAGCTCTAAATTGATTGTTTTATAAAAATAATTTAATTTAATACCAATTAATACTTAATAGTTTGTGTTTTGACTTCCATAAATAACTTTCTTTACTGCGGTCGGCCATTTTGGAAGCAGTTCGATTCGTGTAGTGATTATAGTTGCAAAACTTCTGAAAAATTCGAAATAATGAATTTAAATTTAGAATTTGTATTTTTTTGCAAAATATTTTTATATTTTTTAAATTGCGAATGGAATTTTGCATCGACCGTCGATCGCCGCCGCCTGTGTGCACGAAGGCGATGGCGGTGCGGGGTGCGGTAAGAGGGGAGATGCTCCCCCCCCGGAGAAGTTTTCAGAAAGATTCATACCCCGCAAACGAAAGTTTCCGCGGAATGTTTCGCCCGAATTATTCAATAAGAATAAACGTGTTTATTTTTTGTGTGGTGGGTGAATTAATTATTTTTCAGTGGCGCATAAGTTATTAAAAATAAATGTTTATTTTATTATAAATCTGATCGATTAAGTATATTTGTTAATATTTTTATAAAAAAATAAAAATCCCTTTTACAACAGGATTTTTATTTTTTTGTTTTTATGTAGGTTATACCGAAGTCGAATGCTATTTATCAAAATGTTAGTTGTGGAATAAAAAACCAGGCCTGCTCGGCCTGGTTTTTTATTCCACAACTAACATTTTATTTGATTTGTTTTTTGAAAAAGGTTACCTATGTTTTTGGTTAGTTTGTATATAGCTCTGCTGTTCGCATCGCTAAGTATTCGCGAGTCACATAGATAGGTATTACTAAATAAAGGAAAACCTAATAAATAAACTCAAAAACTATGGTGTCGCTTTCAGAAATTCTTTCACTATTGGAAAGCTACTACTAATATTATAATGCGGAGGAGTTTGTTTGTTTGTTTGTTTAAACGCGCTAATCTCAGGAACTACTGATCCGATTAGAGAAATTCTTTGTTTTTTAAAGTTCATTTATAGAGGAAGGTATTAGGCTATATAACATTACGCTGCGGCTGCGACCAATAGGAGTTTGCTCCTATTGGTCAGTGAGAAATGTTGCAAAAACGGGGAAAATTATTCACATTTGAGGACTTTTGTTGCGTGCGCTGCATAAACGGTTTACGGGGGGCTAAGAAGTAACCAAAGGAAATTAAACGCGGATAAAACCGCGGGGGACAGCTAGTAGGCTGTATTCCCTATGAACCCATTAGAGGTAACTGCTGTACTCGATTGAGTACAGCATTATTTTGAAGTGTAAATGACAGATCTTGTACATTTTAGGTGATACACCTTATTATTTTACTTCATTACGCTGTACTCAATCGAGTACAGTGGCTTTTAATGGATTAATACAATTTCACCGGGGTTTTTTTGGCAGTTGAAATATTCCCAAAGTTTCAGAATATTTCGGAATACTTCCGAAGTATTCGACGGGAATGTTTCGGAATTTTTCCCGCCAGCATCTATAGTAGTGATACCGACCGGTAAAAAATTAAATGGATTTCGAAGTTAAGGAAAGCGTTTATAAAATCAATTAGTGAAATGAGTTGTTGCGAATAGTGTGTTTAAAACGAATATATAATTGATTTGATATTTGACATTAAGTGTTATTTGTTTTATTGGTACACTCCTGAATTATCTTATAGTTGGTTGAGCAAAACTACTGACAAATCCTCTAACGCAGGGCTGTCCAAACAAAGGCCCGTAGGCGTTTTTATGCGGCCCGCGATACCTACACATTTTAATCTCAAAATAGTTTGGATAATATTTTTCGTTGTCAAAACATGTACTTACTTAATACTTGGTATAATTTGTTTAGTCTTGCAAAATTCCAATCGCATGATTACTTAAAATTTACTAATTTTAAGCTGATAACTTTAAAAAAAAACTCCATGTAATGCAAATGTAAATGTATGTATGTTATTTGTACCATCATAGCGGCACTGCTGTGTGAAATAAATGTATTTTCTTTCTTTCTTTAAAAGTGAATCTAATTTTACTATTAAAATCAATGAAAAATAAAAATTTTGGCTTGAAAATGGGATCGATGATGGGCAGCACTTATTTATGTGAAAGTGCATTCAACAATGAATTTTTTAAATTCCAAGTATAGATCTTCACTGTCAGATAAATCGCTTCTTCATGCAATGCGCCTGGCAACAACGAATGTTGACGTGGATATCGATACTATTGTTAAAGGTAAATTAACGAAAAATCAATAAACACAGAAAGACAAAAAATACCCTGTATTTTGTTTACTTGACAACTGAAAATATTTTTCTGGCCCTCCAGCTTTTGTATGAAATTTAATTAGCCCGCGAAGGTGTATAGTTTGGACAGCCCTGCTCTAACGAAAGCTTTTGAAGACAGAGAACTTTTAAAGGCAAAATGGTACATTAACATTAGCGATTAATTCCAATCGGATCGTGTACTAAGTTTCTAAGTACGAGTAGATGCGTAGGGTCTATAGATGCTGGCGGGAAAAATTCCGAAACATTCCCGTCGAATACTTCGGAAGTATTCCGAAATATTCTGAAACTTTGGGAATATTTCAACTGCCAAAAAAAACCCCGGTGAAATTGTATTAATCCTTAAAAGCCACTGTACTCGATTGAGTACAGCGTAATGAAGTAAAATAATAAGGTGTATCACCTAAAATTTACAAGATCTGTCATTTACACTTCGGAATAATGCTGTACTCAATCGAGTACAGCAGTTACCTCTAATGGGTTCATAGGGAATATAGCTTAGATTATTAACTTCTAGATTGAGCCACCGCGTGGCCGCACATGAGACAGCACTATAAAATTTCAATGTTGTCATTACGTAAAATTTTCCCTAAATATGACCAAAACCGTGAGATGTTCCGTTGCAACAACTACTTATTACATTCATGTACTAAGTTGCGTATCATAATCCTTATTAAGAGTGCAAAATTATTTATATCGTAAGTATTATTTAAGTTACGAGTCCAGGTTTTCTCACGATGTTTTCCTTCACTGATGTCTGTGATGTCCAACTATAAAAATTATATAAAATTCCTTTTAAAAGGTAGAGGATACCTCACAGGGCATCAAAGAACTAATTAATCATCTGATTAATTTTATTTATTTAACTAGTTGCAATTTTATTATCAAGTTATGGGAAAAATAGATCTGAGGTATGGTAACACTTTGAAAAACAAGTAATAGGTTATGTAGATAAAAATATAAACGATATCGCTAGAAAATGTCCTTAATTTTGATCGAAAGCCATGTAATTACATACACACAAATGTATTTATTCAATCAATGCACAATAACTTGTAATAGTTATTTGCATCCTTACGAGTGAAAAGTAACATTCTTATCTTGCTTTCTTTCTGTGCGGCTTTTGCAGCCTAAAATAGTGCATCCTCCCATTTTATAGCACAGAAAACGCACTAAACACTTAACTACTGGAGTCAATTTCTCAAATATACATTAAAACTATTGGTTTAATTACCGAAATTGTAATAAAATTGTAAAAACTAATACGAGCCGACCATTCAATGACAGTGACATCCCTTTGTTTGGCTAACTTTTCAATGTTCGCCAAGCGAAAACCGGCCACGCCGAACGAGACAGAGCATGTTATGCTTTGTCTCAATTTTCTTACGAAATTCGTATATATGCTTCTCACTTTCACACTTCTTTACAACCTCATGGTTACATCTAGAAGTTAATAATCTAAGGAATATAGCCTACTAGCTGTCCCCCGCGGTTTTATCCGCGTTTAATTTCCTTTGGTTACTTCTTAGCCCCCCCGTAAACCGTTTATGCAGCGCACGCAACAAAAGTCCTCAAATGTGAATAATTTTCCCCGTTTTTGCAACATTTCTCACTGACGCTTCGCTCCTATTGGTCGCAGCCGCAGTGTAATGTTATATAGCCTAATACCTTCCTCTATAAATGGACTTTAAAAAACAAAGAATTTCTCTAATCGGATCAGTAGTTCCTCAGATTAGCGCGTTTAAACAAACAAACAAACCAACTCCTCCGCATTATAATATTAGTAGTAGCTTTCCAATAGTGAAAGAATTTCTGAAAGCGACACAATAGTTTTTGAGTTTATTTATTAGGTTTTCCTTTATTTAGTAATACCTATCTATGTGACACGCGAATACTTAGCGATGCGAACAGCAGAGCTATATACAAACTAACCAAAAACATAGGTAACCTTTTTCAAAAAACAAATCAAATATGCTCGGCCTGGTTTTTTATTTTACAACTAACATTTTGATAAATAGCATTCGACTTCGGTATAACCTACATAAAAACAAAAAAAAAAAAAAACCTGTTGTAAAAGGGATTTTTATTTTTTTATAAAAATATTAACAAATATACTTAATCGATCAGATTTATAATAAAATAAACATTTATATTTTACTAACTTATGCGCCACTGAAAAATAATTAATTCACCCACCACACAAAAAATAAACACGTTTATTCTTATTGAATAATTCGGGCGAAACATTCCGCGGAAACTTTCGTTTGCGGGGTATGAATCTTTCTGAAAACTTCTCCGGGGGGGGAGCATCTCCCCTCTTACCGCACCCCGCACCGCCATCGCCTTCGTGCACACAGGCGGCGACGATCGACGGTCGATGCAAAATTCCATTCGATATTTAAAAAAATATAAAAATATTTTGCAAAAAAATACAAATTCTAAATTTAAATTCATTTTGAATAATTCTGATTTAAAGAAACTTTCCCAGAAGTATTCCGGAATTATTTCGAATTTTTCAGAAGTTTTGCAACTATAGTAGGGTCACACACTAGTGAAAGCCCGACCTATGGACTTAGCCGCTTAACCATTAATCGTATGGAAACAAGCTTTAATAAATGCACTATCGAATGTAACTATCTTGTTTGGAAATGTTTATTTGCTTTAGTAATTCGTGTACATTTTAACCTTTGTTAGTACTTAATTAATGTTGTTTTTTACTTTGTCATTTGCTTGTGGCTTACTTACAATGATCTTGTTGATATAGTAGTTGTTTATAATTTAAACTTTGCGTAAGCAATTTTGCTTAAGTTTTATGCTAAAATTTAATGGGTGTTATTTTATTACTTTTTTTATATTAGTATTTATTTGAGTTATTACAATCGTTTATGTTCGTTGTTATTTAAGAGTCTGTGGAACATAGTGATCGATGCTGTGGAAGCATTGTGGAAGTTTTGTTATTAGCATTGAGTTATAATGTACTACGTACTAGAGGAGCTATTTCAAACAAAATATGGCGCGTAATTCGGTGACAGCGGAGCATGCGCAGTGCAAGCGGGTGCCATAGATAACACCAATGCGCGCAGATGCGACATATTTTTGAAGTTGACTTCTAATAGACTTCTTTAATTATGTGCATTATGGGTATCGTTATAAAAATAGTTATATTTAAAATAAGAAATGTATCACATAAAATTATGTGGAAAATAATAATATAACAAAATAAAATATAAAATTATTGAAAGGGTGTGTAGTGAGGAAGTGTAGTGTCGATTATGTGAGATAGAGTATCAAAGTGTCGGTCAGTGTATACGTGGAACTTAGCAGAGGCAAAATTAGTCGGGAAGTCGTGAATTTAGAAGATAAATAGTATTTTCAGTTGCCTCACAATATCTTGTATGATATTTTATAAATGAAACGAATTTAAACTGTAAAAAATTTAATTCCCATGAAATAATATAAGTACTCTTCTTAACTTTGTGGTGTATTTCTCGTTTTCCTTGTAATGAACGGAAGATATCCGTGAATATTCTATTGGCAATCACGTGACTTTGCTGCGATTCTTCTGAATAAATTTAATCCAAAATTCTCTAGTACTAGGACACGGCAGACGAAACCTTAAAAAAATATATATATTTAATAAATAAAAAATATTAATATTACTTAATATTTTTTTTCTCATGATTATTAATAACATTTTTTTGTTCGTAATTGTTTAACGTTACGCGACGTTACTGTCCATTCTGCGCATGTAACAAATATTTTACTCTTTGATATTAACATCAACATGGCCGCCGTCGAGGTGACTCGTCATACATAATTACAAATAATAAAATTAGGCATGTTTTAAAGATAATATTTTGAACTTACTGGTAAAAAATTACTCCTTAAATTTTATTTATATTTCTCAAGCTGTTTGAACAGTATCTCAATGCACACGAAGGCATATTTTTTGCACAAAACTTTGCACTCGAAATAGTCTAGCTGCTGCAAGCGCTCGGCATAGACTAAGTGAGTTAGGGTGCATGCACTCTAACTCGTGTTACAAAAAATTTAGTTGAGGTGACTCCTCTAGTACGAAGTACATTATAACTCAATGGTTATTAGCAAATTATTCCTACTTATGCATGTTATAGTCTGTAACTGTTAGTTTTCTTTAAAATTAAATAAATATTTCATCGTCTTTGGTTGGGTACTGCGTACGCTTCTATAGTCGTAAATAGTATCTTCTTCGGTCGTAGCGATATTATCGATATCTTATTCTGACTACCTATTAATTATTTGTATTCCAGGGGTTAAAAAAAACAAACAAAAATCTCTTCAACTTTACAATAAATATTAAGTGTATGCATTAGATAGATAAGGAGTCAGCTAGTTACCCAGGCAACAGACCATCCATAATAATTAACGAAACAAGGTACTAGGGAATCAGGAACGTATTGAATATTGTATACATGTAACACTCGGCTTACAAATGAATCGCAAATATTCACGAAACCTACCAGGGAAATAGAGGCACAGAAGTTACAAGAAATGAATAATAAGGTTACATAAAAACTAAGGAGATTTTAACATCACTTAGCTTTCCCAGCCAACTTAGGCAAGTTGATTATAAAATTGTGTTTGGAAAATGCGTGACTGCAAAGACTTTATAATGAGGTTGAAACTACTAACATTATTAAAATTGGGTAAGGGCAGGAAGAAGAAATTCTGACTGTACCAGCTAAAGTTCCCTAATTGTATGTCGTTAGTCGTTACAATTATTACAAAACTCATAGGTACTAAAAATAAATATATTTATTTTTATTACGGAATGAAAAAGAGAAAATTTAAATCTAAATAAATCAAAAACATCACTAAAAAATGCTGAATAAGTTAGGTCGATGCGATGTAGTCTTAAAGTTTGAAATAAGAAAGAAAATAAAGAGGTTGTAATAAGGAGTCAATTTGTTTTCGTCGCTTTTATAATTAATGTAGTAATTTTTTTAGGTCGTTTTTCAAATCTAGTTCCAGATACAGATTTTGAAAACACTGATACCAGGTTTTCACAAACGCGCAACACATTACGCTCTCATATAGGAAAGGGAAAGAATACACACTGGAAACTGGAATACAGGGACTGACTCCAGGCCGAATATGCAAATGATGTACTAGGCGTGCACAGATTGCAGGCAGTCATTGGAGCCTAGGAACGGGGTAGGTTCGGCCTCATTACACTACTACTACCCCAAATACATAGGTGCTTTAGTACAGAGTGTAAACACTGAAATTGTCATATTTCGAAGCTTTATAGTGTGATAAATGTATAACTCATACACTTATAACTATACTAATATTATAAAGAGATGAAACTGTTTATTTGTAGGAAGTAATCTGCAAATACTAATCTGATTACAAAAACTCTTTCATTAAACTGCATTAAGCCGAATGCCAGCTACTTAGATTATTTATTTTATTGCACTAGTCAAAGTCGCGGACAGAATGATAACCTATTCAACATTACATCGCTAATACTACCTACATGAAACTCAATTACGAAATAACAGCATCTGATGATGTTAAAAATGTTTAATGCGAGAATCAATCAGCTTTACTCGCGCGGCGCGGTAAAGTATTAAAGTTAACAATTATTATTATTATTATACATTTTATGGTGTTTTTATGCTTCCCGGTGCCCTAAATCCGTTACTAACCGAGTGTTCTTGTACCAGGGAATGAGAGAACACGTCAAATTAATTTAGGGCTGATGTTAAAACGGAATTACGGTAGTAAAATGTATTTTGCGATTTGATTGCGCGGTTAAATTCTTTTGTGATCGTCTTTATGGGAGAGATGTGGTTGTATTTTTTATTTACATTTTTGTTACCAGGGAATTGCCCTATATTTTCGAAAGTCGATTTCTAATAAGTACACCAAATGTTACAACAAAATTGATAAAAAAGCTAGCCATAAATAGTTCTGCAATATAAAAAAATATACAGAAAAAACGAACGTGCATTTCATTAATGTACGCCACAATTTGTGGTGGGTCTATTCCCCGAACAAAAAAAAATTGTCTCCTTTCCCCCCCGACCCTATTTTAAAAGTTTTGAACTTTTGACGATCTTTGTTACCACCGCATCAAATAGCAGCCCTAAGTTGATTGCCCGACTGCAGCTACTAAAAATAGCCCGCGAAAGTCTTCGTACATTACCGTCCGTAGAGGAAGGAAGCGGAGCACGTGCCTTGAAAAACGGTAATGATAACAGGAATTGATTTATTACTCAATATTTAGTCGTTGCCGCGGCAGATTCGGAATTTCGGATGAATTATTGATACTACTTACAGAGAAGTTGAAGTTATAATTTTCTGTAAGTCATAATAAGTTCAAAATTATTAAAAGAGAAAAAGAAAAATATTTTATCCCGTGTAGGTAATATTTAATAACGAATGTTAACAAAAACAAAAGAATGACAAAATAAAATACAGTCATTAAAAACAGCTATAGAAAAATTGGAAAAAAAGGAAAAATAAGGACTTTTTAGCGGAAAATGTACACACACAAGCACCAACTTTACATTTATGTTTGTGTTTATGTAAATGTGTCCATAGTTATATTATTATTTTGCTACAAAATGTAAACATTGCTACCAGGTAAACATGAAATGTAAGAGATGTAACGCAAACAGGTACCCCTCACCCCACCATATTAGGCATATTGCAGTATGGTCCATCCAAGGAAAAATACATGTTTAGTATGGTCAATGGAAATGACTGAAACTGTGATATGTACAGGAATAAAGTGTTCCACTTTACTAGAATGACATTTTGATGACATCTATTGTAGTGATGTTCTATTTGCCTTGAATGTTGACAATATTCTATGTTTACTACAGTTTAAAATGTGGGACAATGTTCAATTCTGCTTTTTCATGAAACGTTATTTGTTTGTAACTAGTACATTAAGTTGATAGGCACAGAAGTATTGTAGTATTGGATACATTGCCCCAGTTTCATACATAACAAATAGCGGTTTTACAAGTGACTGCTATTTACTGCAATACTTGATTATTCGTGTATACGGTTTAATTTACATAAATACGCTTGCAACAAATTTTACTACCATTTGACCGGTACTTGTTTACGAACTTTGTAGATAAATTTATTTGTTTAAAGGTATAATATATTATGAGTCATTATGACTGATTGGGTCAATTATTGGTATAATAAAAAAATATTCAGCAAGTATTATAGTTTCAATGAGTTCAAGCCAGAAGAAGGATTTTTATCCGTAATTCTGCACCACACCACAAATTCCAGGTAGATTCTCGAAGTTTAACATAAATTAATGATGAGTTACAAAAAGGATGAACATCGGAGACTATGGTACGACCCCGATGGAGTCCTTCCAGGTCAGTACCCTGGACGGTACGTACCTAATAGATGAGAATGATGGGTAACTCATCAAATTGCTTACTGACTTTTACTTTACATCTTTAGCATCACGTGAACCTCACTCATTTCACCATCCACGAGTGAGGTCGATATTCACAGAAACTATCAAGACATTATTCTAAACATTTATCCTCCGTCAAAAACAGTATCTATGCCAAAATCGATTGAAAACTATGATCTAACGTAAGAAGTATGATGTAAATACCAAATTTTGAGTCTGTATTACATCAGCGAGGCAAAGAACAGACATAAACACTGGCAGTTTATATTAGACCAAATGTTACTCCTAAGTTCCTGGTCTAGACTAATTATTCACTGTTCGTAAACCATGTGTTGATTAGGTATTTTATGAAGTTGATGATAATTTAAAGTAATTTTATAGAAGGTTCCGCAGTTCGCGTACTGTTTCGCGCGCAAATGATTTTGACGTAAGGTCTGCCAAGTGATTGTAAATATCTATCTAATTAGATAGATACTTTGTCCGCGTGGAATAGTTTCCGTTCCCGAAGGATTTCCGAGATGAAAACTATCCTATGTCCTTTCTCGGGTCCCAGACTATATCTGTACCAAATTACATTCAAATCGGTTCAGTGGTTTAATCGTAAATAAGAGACAGACAGAGTTACTTTCGTATTAATAATATTAGTATGGATTTGGAACTAATTTGTTTGTTACTAGTCGTGCAAAAAATAATGATGGTATATTGGCAAGGTTTACTAGAATTAATAATATTACCTATATATCACACCATCACGCAATACCAATAACAGTAACCAAAGGCGCAAACTGAATCTGCTGGGAACATCTAGTTAGAGAACAGAAGACATTTATCAAGAAAAAAGTAATTACTAGCTTATTATTGACTGACAAAGTCAACATTAACATAAGGAACTCTATAGAAAAAAAACTAGCTTTATAATATTTATTTTACACTAAAGTGTTTAGCTCGCGCCTGTCCGCATCACCAGCCATCTGCATGCATCTGTTAACAGTATGTTCCTTCATGACATAAGTTTGTTTTCATTGTTTTAAAACTAGGCCAGTTATTTTGCCTGGCAACTGTCGGGGCAAATAAAAAAACTGACAGGCTAAAATTTATGGGCGGTTAAAGCGCCAGATATGGTCGGCCGAGTTAGTTTAGCTCGGCTAATAATCGGCTTTCGCCTTATTCTTGATTTGTATTGTTTTATTTTAGTTTCGGGTTTGTTATTTTTTGTTCCAATGATGAATCGTACGAAAATTGGATTGATTGCTGATAGATGGGAATTTGACAAACAACCGCTTTGGCAAAATATCATCCTTCAATCCATTAGACTAAATTAATATTTTATCTTCTGTACTTTTCTTAATTAAATGGAAAGAAAAATATGCACATTGTTATGCTCGAGGTTGACATTTACTAAATTAAAAATAAATCGAACTGTTGGTACGTTTATTTCACGCTTATGCCATACAAACACTATAGCAAACTACAGTTAAGTGTAGCTAAACTGTCATGTCCATTAAGACACTATCAACACCACATTATTACCGCAATTCAAAGAAACCGTTTCACAGCTCATATCGGTTAATTCTATCAAGTAGCCAGGTCTCCGGGAGCATTACCTGAATCCAGTCAGTCGGAAACCCAATGTCGGTGGTCTGACCATAGATGTAACGGTCAGAAATTTGATATCGCACGTGAAAACCACACTACTTTGGACTTTATTACTAGGATCACAGAGGTCGGGGAAGCTGACATGGGAACTAGGAGTTGAAATACCCGTTCCTGGTTCCCGTTAATACTAAAGTTTTGATTTTGTTGTAATGGACACTGGACCTTGTACCGATTCTTTTATTTTGGATGAATTACCGATTCGTCGATTTAGAAGAAAAAATATATGAAAGAGTACTCTAACAGTTTTATTTTTACAAATTGCAGCTGTGTTTGTTTTATCTACTTACTAACTACTTACATGCATAAAAGACATTATTTAGTTGAAACTTATAAATTGCTAAGTTCATCAGTAGGGTGCATCGAACGAAATATGTAGTTAAGAGGGAAACATTGAACCAAACTTTTGTTAGATGGAAAATAGAATATGAAAATGGTAATTTCAATTGGTACACATCTGTCGTCGTAATGCTACGGATTCACTATTCCTTTTGGCTTATGATCGCCTGGTACAAAACAGGAGCACGCAGGTAACTACAAAAAAAGAATCGATATTATTCTTGATTTTAACTTTCTGCTGTATGTAGTATCGTCTGATTCTATACAAAACAATAAACAATAGAGTCATTACGCGTACAAAAGATTCACAAGATTAAATTTTCCTGTCAAATGTTGTCTAAGTTTACGATTAGCGACTTTCATTTTGAAATGTTTACTAACAGGCTGTCAGCCTTTGAGGATGATGGCTGTGTACCATTTCACAACATAACCAAGCGTAACGATGATTAAAGGGACGTAGGAGAAACGGAAAAGAATCTTGAGTTTAAAAATGTTTTCTTTTATCCACTCAATACAATACAACAGGTTTGACGACAAAAGAACTACGATGAAAGTTTGATAAGCAATCTGATGGTTATGGAAGCAAGAAATTCCCATTTATGGAAAGAGCCAATGAACAAACATATCAGTAGTAATGAGAAAACTAAAAAACTTCAAATAATTCCAGCTGTGAATGTATTATCAGCTTCAGATAATGATCCACAAAAACGTTTCGTCTCCATATTTTTTCAGTATGTCGTATCTTAATGATCTGTGCCGCAGGAGTGCTACGCGTTGATGCACTTTTAAATGCGCGGGCGCGCTAATGGTTGCTCCCACGGTCGCGCAGTGCCTTATTAAATTACTTTTACACGGAACTTGCATCGGATTAGACGAATGTGTGAAGCTTTAGAAGAGAATGTTGGAATTTGGTTTTTGGGTGCTTTTACATTTTGGTTCGGTTTAGTTTCTTTTTCTTTCGTGTTTCTATCTATAAATGAAATTAAAGTGTTTTCCTTTGTACGTTTCTTAATAAGCCTAATGCCTATATTTAGATTTTTTGTGTTTTTAAAACTAGCTGGGGCTAAATCTAAACACATTCGATGCACAAGAACTTGCTAATCAAAACCTGATCATGCAATCGCAAGTCGCAATATGCTATAGATACGACTCCTATGGTGACCATCTCAATATATCCAAGTCATGTCCAGAATTAAAAAGTTAGAACCCCCTCCATTACAGAGCACTCGTACCATTAGTAAAGTTACTTACGATACAAGTCTGGGGTAACGAGGCGTCATCTCTCAACGTCATTATTGGTAACAAGATTACGCTAAGGGTGCACATAGACGAGCGATACTTTGGTGACGATCTATCGATGGCAGGTTGTCAGTAGAATACATTTTCTCTCGACCAAATACCGCTCTCAATACAAGTAATGTGCTTAAGAGATACCTTAATGCGCAAGCATGTGCAAACTCAGGTATTTGCCCTCTTCTCTCACTTTTATAGCCCGATGGAATGGCGCTAATACGACAAAGAAGTGATTCGATCACAAATCGAGTAGAGACGCATTGAGGACGTGTTCCAAGGAAACTCCATGCTTCTTGAAAGTCAGAAATTCCTGATGGTTATTACAATGCTTACACCTTAAAGTTATTAATTTATTACCCGATTCAGGACAGCTCGTTTGCGAATATATATGCATGTAATGTTGACAGCAGCCGTCGACACATTGACAGTAGTAGCCTTCAACACATAGAGAACTATCGTGCTTTTCTATTAATTAAATTAGAAAACCACGATTTCGTACGAAATAGAACAGACGCCGAAAGCCTAACGAACGCGTACGTATGTTCATACAACATGACATAATATTCAGCAGCAATGTCGCTCGTCTGATTGTAATCTAAGTGAGATATATCCTAGCACTCTTGAAGCAGATAATCTTCTAGTAAATTACGTAGTTACACGTAATGATACATTACGGTGTCTAAAAGTAGACACCAATGGCGCAGACCTTTCGATTTTACGGCACTGCATCGTGGACGACGCACGTGCTATCCGGAGACTTTATTATCCTGCCTTTTTATTCTTTTACGTAATAAAATATTATCGTGGAGCATTTTATGAGTGCCAATAATGGAACAATTGACAGGTTTTGTTACAAGAAAATGTAATTTTGATAGCATAAACTGGTTGAAGAGATGCGGGTTTTCAGAAATAAAGAGCTCGTGTTTAGGGCTGAGATAAATAGACGTAACTTAAAACGTACTTGGCTTAACTTTGGCTCTGTCTTCGCGCCTTCATAATTTGAAAGTAATGCAACAATGACAAGAGTAATGCTTAGCCAAAACACTTAAAAGCCTATGCTTAAGAACGTCTGCGTATATCTCAAAAAAAAAACAATGGTTCGTAATGTTAATTAAACAATTAACATCTTCATTCTTAATGAATTGAAATAAATCTGAGCAAATATAATAAAGTTAGCGAAAGTTTTTGTTAACCTCTGGATCGTGGTATTAAACAGTTAGATAGGAAAAATGTCAATAATAGACCATAGAATTTTAGAGCATCAAAACATAACCTACAACAGAGGACCAGTAACTGAAGGCCTAACTTGTGTAAAAATGTAGGGACATTTAGTACTTCATATACGACATTCTTTGCATCTAACGCCATATTACTTCCAAGAATTGCGTCGATATTGTCGGCACCAATCTGGTTTAGTGCTGACTCTTTGATGTGCCTTCGGCCTAAGTCCTCACTTGTGACACTATTACTGCCATAAACATAAACTTTATTGGCTCTCACACTCCAAAGAGTAAAATTAGCACATGCCCTGAATAGTCCCAGTTGTGTTTATGATCGTGTATGGTTCTTAGTGCTTTAGATAAATGGATTTCTTAGAGGAGATATATATCTACGTTTTTGAACAAGCAACTAATTTCTGAAATATAATAAAAAATAAGCTGGTCTGAATATAGACCCCAGCTTATAAATCTACCTGCAACTGTCTAAATCTTACGATCAACCTTTTACTTAATGCATTACCAATTAAGTTGAAAATCTATTGAGAAAATTTTACAGATTGTAACAACTTGATATGCTGGTGTCCGTACATTTGTCATTGTAACGTCATTTAATAAACTATCACTATACTAAGTATGTTTTCAACTGAAAAGACATTGTGGGAATAAGTATGTAGACCTTATGAAACTTACTCCAGTCTTCTGATTTCGTAAACTCTGATGTACCTATAGGTGATTCCCACAGGACATCATACCTGTGCGGTAATTCCCCTGTAAGTAGTTGATTTGATGATGATGCATGTCATCTGATCTGCGTCTGATTCTCGTTAACCACCTTAAGCGCCCGTAGGTCATATTTCTCTTAGGTTTTAAAAATGCTTATTACTAATTGACGTGATGGGCCATGTATGCAGATTATGTAAAAAGAGATGTGCTAGAGTCGTCACATCATGGATTAATGAAATCAAATAACAAAGCAAAAACCTGTGTTAGCATGGAAGCTGAGGAAACGCTCATTTGTTTAGCTCCATTCACCTTATCTTCCTGGAAAACAAGTGTGTATAAAAAAAAATAGTATACAAAACAACTGTATGATGATTTATCGGTTTGCCAAAACTGTGCATCGATAAACCAAAATTGGCTTTCGAACTTCCAGAAAAAGTGATTTATTTCGCTTGTTAGCTATCCGAAGAATTGGGGATTAAACGTTTTGTAAGAAAACCTTTAATTATACGGATCTAACGAGCTTTTAATTCGACTTAACGATATAAAATACAAAAATCTAAAGTAAAGAAACAGTTTGAAACTAAAATTGCCAGATTAAAATGTATTAAAGTTTTATTAAACAAGCGGTGTTAATCAAGTAATTTAAATGGGCCGATGGCTGATGGTCAATAATCATTACTTGCAACACTGTCGATAAAATTAGGAACGACGCTATGCACTCTTGCGCAACGCGACGGGAGAGATTTTGTGTGAGAACGTGTGTAATGCACTTTTCGAGAGATTGTGGAAGTAACTTTGTAATTTTAATGTACCACGTTGGGTCTATTGGGCAACAGAAAGACGGAGCTATTCATCATTGTGTACATTGTATAAGTCTTGATTTTCTAAGTTATGACACGCGTTTATATTATAAAGTAACAAACAAATGCCTATGCACTTAGGAATAATGTAGCTTTCTATTTGTGAAAACAGGTTTTGAATTGAGATATTAGCTCTATATAAATAGGTCTACTTGGTGCCTATTTTATTTGTCTAAAACAAAAATGCCTTCTTCTCTGTCGCTACACTCTTGACAATACGCCGCTATTTTTCGCGTATGAATATGATGCATTCCTGGTGCATTCGTGGAGGGGTTTTTCTCTCGTGGCCTTTATTTGGTTGATCCAAAGCATCGGTGATCTACCATGTGGTCTTTAACCCTAAGGCTAGCCGCACACACACAATAATATTGACAATAAAGTACGTATTGTCAATAATATTGTGTGTGTGCGGCCTGTATTGCGGTATTGGATAGATAGAATCTAGATTATTGACAATCTTTTATTGACAATAATATTGTGTGTGTGCGGCTAGCCTTAATCCGTCTTTGGACTACATACACAAGTCCGATATTGAAATTGCTAGACGAATAAATAAAATGACAACACGCGGTTGTAACAACCTCACAGAAATTTAAGAAATAATGGGCTACATTATATTACACTGCTAACTTTTGCGAAGTAGACAGCTAGTACACAGCCCCCTTACCATGACGATTAAAGTAAGATTGTTTTAGTCCTGTTGCAGGAGTGTGCAAGTGACAGCGTTAGACACGTTGTCTAGCGCCGTCTTTTTCCCACTGAAAGTAATATCAAAGTAATACTGCTATAAGGGCTTGTGGTACGCCCCCTGCTGTACTGCCCCCTTACCATGACGTTTAAAGTCATGGTAAGGGGGCATAAGGGCTTGTAGTACGCCCCCAGATTTACTTACACTTTCGCAGATCATTTCATTAAAGTTACTTCAAAAAGTAGAATAAAATCCTAATTAGGTTGAACTATCTCACTCTTGAGTAAAATAAATTGTTTGTTAAGCCGGATGCTAAAAACCTAAAATTAAGTGTAATCGGCCTAATAAAATCTCCATTCATTACACTAAAAATACCCTCGCAGACATTAATTAAATCGCGAAATACCATGAGCCTGCTTTAGTATTTTTAGATTGAACAAATAAATATAGTACTTAGCAGGTTAATATAAACATGTCTACTGGAATCGGGTCACGGGAATGATCTGTTTTACATTAAACATAAAATAAATTTACATAGGTACCTGATCGTAACATTGTTTTAAATAGAGCGGGTCGCGTTTGCGAACCTCCCATGAATGGCTTCGAAGATGGGTAAATAGATCAACTATTTCTTCTCATCTACGAATCAGAATTCTATTAACCTGATTATAAAATGAAGGTATTGAAATCATCAATGCATCAAAGAGTCTGTGGCATAGCCGCTTTAATAGACGGGTCGGTAATAATTGGGAAGGTAAGGAATCCAAAGGTTTCGCAGTAGATAAATTTACATAGTAGAGTTACATGGTACTTGCCAATTAAATAAAAGCTAAAAAATATATTTTGATGTGTGGTGCTAAGTAATGAAGGCTTCTCTAAGTCGCAAATTATGGGTTTACTTATTCTACCGCTGATCTTTCCTGATTACGACTTAGCATTAGACTACGACTTATTATTGCCTTACGGGATCCAAAAGTTATATCCTGTTCTAGGTCTCATCGACCTTCATTGCCTCGACGCATTTCTAGTGGAAGTCACTGTATTTGATTTTGGCTTTTAGGAGTTGGGGCGGATTTTTTTTTTAGCTTTAGCCCACGGCTCTGTTCACTTTTGAAAGAGACAGAAAGTAAGCCCACGACTCTGCAGGCTAACTCTCCATCCCTTCAACTATCTGAACTTAAAAGACCACGTCAATTCGTCGCTCCGTTTTGCCGCAAAAGATGCATAAACAGACACACACACTTTCCCATTCATAATATTAGTAGAAACGTTTAATACGGCTTCTACCCAGGGCTCATAGGGGTCAAATCTGCAATTGCAATAGTAAGTAGTTCAATGGTCGAATTTCGACTTTTGTTTCACATACAAAAACTGACAAAGTTGTAAAATATCCGGTCAAAGACTGCCCCCTTACCATGACGTTTAAAGTAAGATTGTTTTAGTCCTGTTGCAGGAGTGTGCAAGTGACAGCGTTAGACACGTTGTCTAGCGCCGTCTCTTTCCCACTGAAAGTAATATCAAAGTAATACTGCTATAAGGGCTTGTGGTACGCCCCCTGGTCATTGAGACATGATTGCAATAGCAGATTTGAGCCCCTGGCTTTAGCACCAATATTGAATATTAACTCTCGTACAACAGTCAAACTATAAAGTTAA
This sequence comes from Athetis lepigone, assembly GCA_033675125.1. NCBI lineage: Eukaryota > Metazoa > Arthropoda > Insecta > Lepidoptera > Noctuidae > Athetis > Athetis lepigone. The sequence goes on from CM066214.1 coordinate 14,484,400, forward strand.
GATTGAGACAGGTAAACTATTATCATCATCAGTTAACTATTTATCTCGACCATAGTAACGATAGATTGCGGATGGTAAACATTTGCGTTTGCGCCTCGTTTGTCTAATCCTGTTTGGTCTATTTCCCTGAATGATCTTCTATGTAAACTTTTTTTATTTACCTACTTACAAATGAACTCGAACATTTTATTGGCAGAGCAAACTTCCTGAACGTCATTCCAAAACCTGTAATGGGTGTTTACTACAAGTTGCTTTCAGTGCAATGATTGCTCGAATAAAAGAAAATATCAGCGAGGCCTCTGGTTTTGCCAACCAATGAAAAAAAAAACGATTTAAATCTTACGAAAGCTATTAAATACTTGAACTAAGTAACCAAATCTTACGAAAACATACATATGAGAAATAAAAAAAAACTACGATTTTTTATTACGATATTTATTTATCCCTAGTGTCCTAGAACCATAAATGTACGCGCGCCATTGTATCTTTCATGTTACACTCATTATAATTGACGTAAACATCTTGAAATGAAACCACTGATTCAAATACTTCAATTCCTTTGATACAAGGAAATTGCATTCTAGGAACTGCGGCATAAGATTCCAGCCTACTCATGAATCTTGGCTGACAGTTGCTTACAGTAGCCCAATTTCTGTACCATAGATAGGATGTTTAGAAAATGGTTTTTATGAGTTTTCCTATTACGCCAGCGGAATTTTGCAGTTTATTTTCGTTCTTTTTTAGCTAAATCTGGTGTTACGTCATTGTTAGCATTAGGAAGTTGATTTGTTATTTTATACACTAAAAAATTATCAGACTAGTTGGTTCAATGTTATTTCATATTTTAAAGATAATAAACAATAGGTAGACACGGTAGACACGGCACCGGCACATGTCTGAATTACGAAAAAGTTGTAGTAAAATCTAAGTACATAAACGATTTTATTAATATGTAAGTTAGTATTTAATGTTAAAGAGTGTTTTCTTTTCTCTATCTATAATAAGTTTAAGAATCTCATATACCATGCATGATACTTTGAACGGTTAAAAAGCATGATTCCATGCGGAATCGAAACGACAAAATGGTGACGTAACGTTTTGCTGTAACTACCAGGCACACAGATATTTGCAGGAGCTCTCCGCTCCGGTTCTCAATTGAATGGCGAATGTTTATGAATGGAGAGGGTGAATTTTGTAGTAGGTACTAAAGGGGTTGGGTGGGGAGGTCGTATATGTATAATAAACACAACGTCTTTTGTTTCATTTGATCCTTTTCAGTTTTCACTCCCTCATTACAATAATATAAACTTTTAAAATCAACGTCATGGTACGAGGGATTCATGAAAAGCGTAAACATATCACAAACCTAGTAATTTCATTAGCATACATAAAGTTTTAGAAAAAAAAATGTGAAGTCATTAATCAAAGCTAACCAGTTTGGTCTGTGACAGCGTTAGACAGAGAAGGGTATATAAAAAGGGATAGTGAACATTCCTTCGGGATGCGGCCAGAATTCCATTGAAAGAGAAATTATTTATGTTCTATTTTTTCTCTAAACCGCTTATTAAACATTTCTTTTGTAAGGTTAATTTTTAGTTTTGAAGTTTTTCGGCCGCTATGAATATAGGTGTAAGGAGGTGTGAACCTTTTTGAACTTCTCGGTTTTTTATCTATTGCCATAGCTAGGTAGTTCGAAATTCAATTAATTTTGATGATTGGTTTTAGAGTTTAGAAGACACATGTTTTGGTTGTGTTTTGTTTTATTATTTTCATTGTGAATTCCAAATTGATTTGATAGCAGAAACAAGTTAATAAACAATAATAAACATACATACTCATACTTATAGTTATTGTTTAAAATACATAATTGTGCTTAATTATGGTATTAAGATGTTTTTTGAAGCGAAATGTGTGGTGAGTTTACTCTGTTAAGTACTTATATTTATTTAAATGAAAATAAATTATTAGTTCAGGAACCTTAGCTATATAATTTATTATGTATAAATAATATAGCTAAGAAGGATCATAAATATCATCATCATAAATCTGTAGTCTAGCATAGTTATAAAAAAATCACTCGTGGTTTCGGCCTGTTTTGATTAAAACTTCAATTTCAATTTGCCGTTTTCTACTAACTATGGTCTATAAGTACGCCGTTTTTCTATATTTTAATTTCGTCGGACTTGACAAATATTAAAAAAAAATTGCCGGTTCAGTTCGTCCTCGAGATTTGCGCTTAGCAACTTTTTCGCGATTCACTTTTATTTACATATATAGGTATATTGGCTTAGATTTTTCTACCTATCCTGTCCGAGATAATCTTTAAATTACTGAATAGATTTTAAATGAAAAGAAATTTTGAATGATTTATAGATCGAATTTATTCTAAACTTTTATTATTTACATAATTAACTAAATTATAAATTATACAAATAAATATAGCTAACTTAAAACTAACTAAAAAACTAATAACTCCTACATTTTGAAGAGCCGCATATTATTTTGTAAAAAAACTAGCATGAGAACTAAAACTGTTTGAGTATAAAGCGTTAGCAAAGAAAGGCGTCATGATTTGAATAATACTTGAGAACAGTAAAAGCCGGGTTTATTGTTATCAAGCTTTACAATCAAACCATCTATTGACAGCAACAAGTCAAATAAACATTATGCTGATTGCAGGCACTTGCAGGGCATAGTTGGCACTTGTACCCATTGTAAATGGCCAAGTAAGTCACCTACTAAAATTACTTATTCGTACAATTTGATTTTATGTCTACTTATCTATATTATAATACGACGATACGGTTTGGTGGCGTAGTGATAGAGCGATCAGCTACCGTGCTGCGAGTTGCGCGTTCGATTCTCCCACGGGGCCAATTTTATATGTGTATCATTCTTATTTTAGGTAAAATAAAAATGAGACACTACAAGTCTATATTTTAATATAAAATTTATTTATCTTGAAACGAACTTGTTCATAAAGTGGAATCTTACACGTGATAAACTGACGGACTGTTGATGTTGATATATGTACGCACAGCCCAAATCGCTGGGTCTGGAGTTCTGGACTCTGGACACATGAAACTTGAGGGTGTGTGTGTGTGTTGTAGTCAAAAAAGGTTTTTTGGAAATCCGACCTCTGAAGGGATTAAATTAAAAAGTGGAAGTTCGACATCCCCGCGGGAGAAAGCCATTACTTCATAGTAGTTGTTCATTTCTAAAATGAATAAATTAAACTAAAAGTGACCCCTGCCCTCGTAGACATGGTACACTAAGTGACGACGCTGTCAAACTGTCATACACGATGCATTCTAAACTTAATAAACGATCATAAACAAAATGAATGATCGGTCCTATTTAATAGGTTGAAATAAGAGGCTAATCACAGTTAATTGAAACAAACTAGGCAAGCACAACAATCTCCATCTATCTAATTGGCACTCGTAACAAAACGTCAAGTTGTCAATGCATTTGACAGTTAAGTAAACATGGCCGATCGCGTATGCGCTTTGCACGAGGCAGACAAGTAAATATGGCGCGTAAAAATTTCATGGATTTTTAAGTATTTAACAATCTGATTTAAAAATAAACGTGTTAACGCACTATTTAATTGATGTTTGCTTTGCACTCATTTCGTAATTCGTGCTTTTAATATAATATTTGTAAAGTTGGCTTGCCATTAAATTATTCCAACTCGGAATAAGCAAAGAAATATTGCGTAACTTTAAGTACGAGATAGAAATAAAAAGGAAATGAAAAGTTGTTTGTCTAAAGAAAGGCTTTTAGAGATTATCTACAAAAATTCAAAAAAGAAAAATAAATAAGTATAGTACAATAAATAAATCACCCAAAATTCAATGACGCGTCAAAATTTCAAGATTTTTTTCTAATATCCCACGGGATCGTGACGTAGGAATGACATGTATGATATATGAGAACACATCTAATTTCCATGGCTTCCCATGCTCTGCAGATGAGCTATCGAGACGAGACTTTTCACAGTTTTAACAAACTAATCACAAACAAAATAAATTACATGTATAATGACTCTCGTTTCTATGTTAAAACTTCAATCAAGTTAGCTACACTGTATGGTCCATCATACATTCAAATTAAGTCATTCAAATAATCGTTTGGGATAATAATGGTCGAATTTCGCGGTCCAATGGGCCTATAACCTCATTACACTGTAATGCGTATAGTATGGGCCACTAATGTCACGACGCCGACGCCGACGATGCGTTTCACTGATTGCGACTTTTGACCTTACGTCACTCAAAATGCAATGTCTTTGAATGCACTTATAAATTATATAGAATGTAAGCGCCTTACTAATAAACGCTGCATAAAGTTATGACAGGTTTATACATGAAAAAATGTATGGTTACACAGGCTTTATTCATTGCATAACTTTACACAGTGATTATTAGTAAGGGCTTAAGTGTTTGGGTTATTATTCATAGTGAAAATGAATAAGGAGCTAAATTGTTGTATAATATGATAATGATTTAATCACGTGTTATCTTAAAAAGGTGAAGTTGAGGTAACATAACAGATTAATAAATATACCTATATAGAGAGAGACTTAAAATTAGTGCTTCCTGTATTATTTTGAAAATATGCACGACCATTGCATATAAACTTCGTAAAATTGTGTGTCTGTCTTTTGTTTGTAATAAACAGTTTTAGCAAATCTTTGTTAGTAGATGAATTCCGATTTCCAGATTCAGAAGTGGCCAAATAAGTACTATTGTTAATATACATTATCATTTATCCATTTCAAAGCAGCGTTTTTCAATAAGGCTTAGTTTGCTTCGGCTCTCACTAAAAAAAAGAAACTGACGCAGACTAAGTTGTTTCCCAATAGGAAAAACGTCGAGTCGCCAGACGCCTACAGTTTCCTACGCACACAGCAACAAACCCGAGGCCTGTCTAGACGGTCACACACCTCGACATTTCACCGCACTAGTCTACGCACCCTTCAACCCCTAAGCACGATTAGCTTGATCCCTCAGGCCCCATATAATCCCCACACCAAAGCGCCCTTTTTTATCGAGTTTTGTCCTAAAATGGAAAACAACTACCAGGCTTTCAGTTTTCCGAAGTGGTTTATGAACTTTCACCCTTAGAACCGACCAAGATGCGCAGACTCAAACTTGTCTTGTGCGTCCGCAATTCGCGCCCCATATCTAACTCTTTCTAACGCTACGCCCTAGACGAGTGTGTTATCTCTTTCGCACCTGCCTAGAGGGGTTGTTCGTCTGCCGCCTGCAAGCCAGTGAGTGTGGATTTAGGTTAGGGGCCACGTACGCTCGCTCAACCCCTTCGACAGGCGTTGCGTGTGTGGTTATAGCGTGTGTTATGTCTAGTCGAGGCATACATGTGATACTTCCTACCGGTTTCTGGTGCCTTGGTACATGAGTATGTGTAGAGATTAGAATTTGCTAAGCAAACGCTGTTTTTTTTCTAACACGTGCCGTGCACACAATCATGATGAGATACTAACGTAAGCTTCTAATATTCGTAGCAGTATACAGCACACAAATCCGTTATTCAAATGCACAGTGTCCAAGTTCTCATATGTGGACACATTTTCACGAGAGTGTTGGGCGTTAGAACGGGTAGGAAAATGTGGATGTTCTTGTCTCTTTCCGGAGCGGAGGCTTTAGGTTTAGGGAACCTCCCACGACGACGATGCGGTTAGAAACCGTACAGATTACAATTAAAATAATGATGTTAGAAATTAAAGTTATTATAAAATGGGGTTACTGAATCATTAGACTGAATCACTGAGATATGCTAGAACTATGATTAACCGATCTTAAAAAATGCAAACATTAATTTTTCTTCTATTAAATAAGAAGTTCGAGACTGTTTGATATAAGTGCTGAATAAATATCGATCATTATACAATAGTATCGACGTCGTATGTGAGTACAAATATTGCAATTAAAGTTTGCAAATATCGCAACTACACTAATAAAAACAGTTATTTTCCTATTAAAATACAAATTGTTGAAATTAAATGTGTACCAGCTATATACCAGTTTCTAAAATCAATTTAAATATTGTCCGCTGGACATAACGTCACGCTAACTGGCGAGTGCCGACAGCTAGCGGTCACAATTTGGGTTTGGTGCCTTGTACGGTCAGCCGACGATAGACTTGACACCGAGAGTATAAAAACCGTCTTTTCTCGTCCTAAATCAAGACGCTTCAACTACAGATGGTTAACTTTGCCGTTCGCTTGAGTGTACTACGCTTATGTCAATATTGCGAAGCGGACTGTTAGCTTCGAGTTAACCCTCGACTGCAGTACTACAATATTTGTTCAAGGTCGCGCGCCACAACCAGTTTGAAGCTTTTCTTTTACCGTTTTGCGTAAAGTTCGTTTCAAGGAGAATTTGTTTTATAAGTGTTTATGACAAAGTTTTAATATTTAAGTACGTGTAAATGTTATGTGATCTTTATCTTGTCTAGACTTTTAAGTAGATAGTTATGTCACCAGTTACTTATGGACAAGTCCTTAACTATGCGAATTTGCAGACAAATAGACATCATAATAATGGTATCACATGTTTCCGCGCGAATAACTTCAGTACATCTGTCGACCAAGTATAAATACCAGTAGTACATAAAATAAATGGAAGCCGTCACAGGAAACGTTCATTGCAAGATAACAATATAAACTCGCAAAAATGGCGGAACAGCGACTAGGAACGATAGATTCACGATTCTGGAAGCTTGGTAATATTTATCTGTAAAAAAACGAATACTGAGATGGTGACTGAGATTTTTTTTTTAACTAGTTCGTATCTTCAGGGAACGAAATATCATTGAGAGGTGTCAGTTTAAGTCATTTTTTTTTGCAAAATATGATTTTTATTTGTATAAGACTATAGTTGCAAAACTTCTGAAAAATTCGAAATAATTCCGGAATACTTCTGGGAAAGTTTCTTTAAATCAGAATTATTCAAAATGAATTTAAATTTAGAATTGTATTTTTTTGCAAAATATTTTTAATTTTTTTTAAATATCGAATGGAATTTTGCATCGACCGTCGATCGCCGCCGGCTGACTGTGTGCACGTGCACGAAGGCGATGGCGGTGCGGGGTGCGGTGAGAGGGGAGATGCTCCCCCCCCGGAGAAGTTTTCAGAAAGATTCATACCCCGCAATCGAAAGTTTCCGCGGAATATTTCGCCCGAATATTTCAATAAGAATAAACGTGTTTATTTTTTGTGTGGTGGGTGACTTAATTATTTTTCAGTGGCACATAAGTTAGTAAAATATAAATGTTTATTTTATTATAAATCTGATCGATTAAGTAGGTATATTTGTTAATATTTTCATAAAAAAATAAAAATCCCTTTAATCGCGGGATAACATATCTACATAATATGTTATCCTGCAATTAACAGGATTTTTATTTTTTTGTTTTTATGTAGGTTATATCGAAGTCGAATGCTATTTTTCAAAATGTTAGTTGTGGAATAAAAAACCAGGCCGAGCATATTTGATTTGTTTTTTGAAAAAGGGTTGCCTATGTTTTTGGTTAGTTTGTATATAGCTCTGCTGTTCGCATCGCTAAGTATTCGCGAGTCACATATATAGGTATTACTAAATAAAGGAAAACCTAATAAATAAACTCAAAAACTATTGTGTCGCTTTCAAAAATTCTTTCACTGTTGGAAAGCTACTACTAATATTATAATGCGGAGGAGTTTGTTTGTTTGTTTGTTTAAACGCGCTAATCTCAGGAACTACTGATCCGATTAGAGAAATTCTTTAAATGAATAAATGAATAAATGATTTATTTTTGTAAATAGGTAATAAATTACACTTTTACGCGTCATTTTTTTTCTTTCTTTTTTTTTTAATCGAACGATGGGGTCGGGGCCTTTGTTTTTTAAAGTCCATTTATAGAGGAAGGTATTAGGCTATATATATAACATTACGCTGCGACCAATAGGAGCGAAGCGTCAGTGAGAAATGTTGCAAAAACGGGGAAAATTATTCACATTTGAGGACTTTTGTTGCGTGCGCTGAATAAACGGTTTACGGGGGGCTAAGAAGTAACCAAAGGAAATTAAACGCGGATAAAACCGCGGGGGACAGCCAGTAGGCTATATTCCCTATGAACCCATTAGAGGTAACTGCTGTACTCGATTGAGTACAGCATTATTCCGAAGTATAAATAACAGATCTTGTAAATTTTAGGTGATACACCTTATTATTTTACTTCATTACGCTGTACTCAATCGAGTACAGTGGCTTTTAATGGATTAATACAATTTCACCGGGTTTTTTTTGGCAGTTGAAATATTCCCAAAGTTTCAGAATATTTCGGAATACTTCCGAAGTATTCGACGGGAATGTTTCGGAATTTTTCCCGCCAGCATCTATATATAAGACACGTCTTCTTGTAAGTAGACACTTATATTTACAATACCTACGAAGTTTTTCCAACAAAAATATGTTGACTTTATAAATCCTTGTTGTATTATAGATTAAAAACATTTGCAGAAAACAATTTTTTTTCCGCATGAAACACACGATTTAGAAAATTTTATGTTGATGTGTACGTTTACTTCCGTAAAAAAACTTATTAAAGAAATTAATGTCATGTGCCTGTTAGCTTCTCGCGCGCCTTATTTGAGAACTGACGTAATATCTAAGTACACATTTGCTGATGTTAAATAATTCATTACTTTTTCAACAAAAATGTTAATCTTGTTAGAGTGTTTAAATGACTCGTGTATTTTAATTAAGTTACATCGATCACCATAGATTTTTTATTTAATACATAATTATAGGGAACTGTGAAAAAATAAATAAACTTTTTGTGTTTCATTATTTTTATTTCTTGTTTAATAAATAATTTCAAAAAAGACTAGACCCATTTTTGATCAAACAACTTTAGAGTTATACTGCCACAGATAATTAATCTTAACTCTCTTTACAGGTAACGAACGCCGCTGCTATCCTGCTACCCTGGTACAGAGTTCCCGTAAACGTGTGTGTAAATCACGCCTAATCCCGTGACGTCACCCGTCGGGCCACCGGGTACCAACTTTTTATATCCGTAGATTTTTTATTGTACCATTTATAAGATTGTTCACCTTCCCATATTTTAAAGCACAATATTTTTTACTATCTAGTTAGAATTTACTGTCGTTCCCGTCAAAGGGTTAGAAGAAAAGTTAATAACTAAGCAACTAATTTATAGTTTGTGTAATAAATTTGTCATAACAGCGGTAAAGAAAGTGGTAATGCGGACTATCGGTGAAAGTGTTTTAGGAGAATAGTCATTCGGTAATGATTTTCCATAAATACCATCATTGTATTTCTGTAGTAGAATACTTTATTAGACAGCATAAAATCCATTATTAATACTCATTCTTCCCAGACTCACGTTGGAATAAATCGAAAACATAATTTAGAAAATGTGGTAATATACATTAACTTTTACAAATTAGTACCATAGCCGACTACTTTACCGATTTAAATAACATTTATACAAATTGCGTTACAGAATAATTATTAAAATTTATTATCAGAATTCCCTAGAATTCAGATAAACAAACGCTATTTAATCGAGTAGGCAGTAAATTCTAATCTGAATGGTGGCATAAATCCGCACGGTTGTGAATCGTCATTGAATTCATATGAATGCGAATCTATGACAATGCGGCGCTGTCCCTGACCACTATAGCGGCAGTGGGCGGCGGAAGGGTTATCAGTCCGCTTGTTCGTATGGAAGTCCGCTCCAATACTCCATATTACGGCACTTAGCGATCAATTTAATTTTTATACCTATAAAAACAATTAAATATAATATCATACTTACGTACTAGAGTTCAGAAATCTATTAGCTTAATTAAATTTGTTAAACTTAATATATTAAAATTAGTTTGAAATCACCAATCGCCATCAGGGCAGGCGAGGCATGGTGATCAGTTGGAGCCTAGTTTGAACGAGAAATGGCGTTTGCCTTGCAATGGCAGTCGATGGTATTATCAAAATATCTACTTTATTTTTATTTTATAATAACGCGAGTTCTTTGGGTCCAAAAATGCAGGTTAGCGGACAAGTAGGTCCTACGTTTTAAAACTTGGTAAAACCGATAGTTGACTAGACTTATTGTACCTATTTTACTTTTGGGACTTGACAGTGTTTTTATAAAAATGAAATATAAACTTTCTTTTTTTTTGTTCTATCTTACCGTATCTTTCATAAATCCATCCTTCTCACAGTATATCTAAATACGGAAGCTCTAACTCATAAACTACAAATAAATCAGTGGGACATTTGTTCAAGGAGTTAAAAACTTAAAAAGTAAAGTGTTGGGTAGAACGGATGAAAAGGATCTTTTTATATCACCCCCGACTTCTGAGAAGGAAATGCCACCGCATCCCTTTGAGACCATTCAATTAACCGTGAATGGATTCATAATGTGCGCTTTTTTTGGTTAAAATTAGACTATATTATTATTATAAGTAACGTTTTTTCGGCTAAACCACTCAACCAATAATTTAGTACAGACACAAAGTTTGAAAAATAAGAATGTCTTTTTAACTTTGAATCCGCTATTTCGACTGCTAACCATTAATTAACTGACTGACTAATTGTTGATTTTTCAACGCATAAGCACAACCCAAACCGCTGGTCCTAGAGACGTGAAAGTTGGAGAGTGAGTTTTTTGAGAAGAGTTGATATCCCCCCCCCCCCCTATTTAAGGATTTTTGGAATTTTAACCCCTAAAGAAGCAAAATAGTGGATGGAAGTTCGACACCCACGAGGACGAAGCCGCAGCCGCTAGCGAAAGCCGGTTACGTAATACAATGATAAACAAAATCAAAACTACCTTAAGAAAGTACGAATTTTTAATGCATTTCTTTAGTCCCTTGCAAAATATTAATTGTGTGGTATATTATGAATTTTACCTCAACTAAATGAACATCAAACGGTCCAGTACATGAACCAGTATAATATTTGCTCTTAACAAACCGGAGCTAATCGCTTTGCGTTGTTTCTCCACTAATTATTAATTACTGGGTAATATTCTAAGTATTATTTGTTCTACATTTACATTAATATTGCTGTTTTAGTAAATTATGCTTCATTTCCAATTATTTTCTATTGCTACGATTTAATTCTCTTCGTGTGGTCATTTTAGTTGTTTTAGTTAAATATTTATGATAGTAATTTTCAAAGATGAATTACCATAAACTGCTTTAATTTTAAGTTATGTATTAAACTAGACTTGCCACAATCCCATTTTTTTTTTTGGTGAGTGGGAAATCATCAAATGACTGCTCCCGTCCTGGGTGCGAAGGGAGGGCGTGTCAGACTTTTACTGACTAAAACCCACTCATGTTCCTTCGATTGCCCTTTATGCTCCAGGGTCACGGTAACTATTATAAACATTCCGCAACCCCGGCAGGCATTGGCCCTGTGCTGACTTCTTCTCTTTTTGAGGCGCGCGTGGAACACTAACGCGCCGTCGACGCGGTCCTGGTCCCATAACCTCAAGATTATGTTGGTTTCTTTCAATAGTTTAGAACTGAATCAGTTGTTTCAGATTATTCCTAAAAACCTTAGGTTACCTCTTTATAATACTAGTGTAGATAGCATCTTCTAAACTTCACTAAATAGCCGTTAAGCCCGATAAGCTGTTTTGGAGTGCAGAGTAGAAAATACTTATTGGTAAAACTAATTTTAAATCCAATAAAAAATAGATTCTAAGATAACATACCGAAACGTATTCACTATTAATTTAACTTAATTACAGCACGTTCCCAGTTTTTTGTGAGCGTCGAATTTTATTTCTGTCCGAGAGTCCAACAGGATCCCGAGGGGTTGGATTAAAATAACTCGTTTTCATCCTCTTTTTAACATTAAAATTTGATCCTAAGTAGCGGTTGTCAGGGTTGCTCCAAGATTTCTATCTGTTACTGTGAATGCGTTTTTTAATGCACTGTGAAGATAGAATTGACAATAACTTTTTATTATCGAAAACTGATTTTGAAACTTTAAAGGCGTGTTATTTAGAAAGCTAAGCTTCGTAACACACGGTACAAAATTAAGTATAAAATATATTGCCTAGACAAGTTTTGCTACGGTCATACACCGACCGATAGATCAAAATCAGTCTCAGTAAATAAGGGTTAACAAAGTCAATGTCAAATTATTTATTTCCGTTATACCGGTAAAAAAACTTTGAAACTTCATTTTACAAGTAACATAGTTGAATCTAGCTGGCCCATTCCAATGGCTACTTTCGTATGGAGAAGAATGGGCAAGAAACTCCTTACATGCTCTTACAACACATTGAAAATCAGATACAAGCTTGAAAAGTTAAAATGTCGCATTGTTGTATCTAGAAACAAATTTTTTTTTTGGTATGTTTATTTACATGACGGCTCTTGTAATCTCGGTGTATGCGTGTTACGTGTACAGATCTCTCTCGCGATATGCCTCCGTACAAGGGTCCCATGACTAACATGATAGTGCGAGTGTGCGGCTACCGCGGTAGCAACTACTCGCAAGATTACGCGGTTAAGAGCTGACTGCTCTTCTGAGCTATGCTACCTTGGTACTGCAGGTGACGTAATAGTTTCTTTGCATATTATTATCTTCGTCATAACCACCTTAACAATAGACTAGTTTGAGGAGTATTTTATAGTTGAGATTGGTGACTTTTGTCTTTTAGAAAACCTGTGATTTTGAACCTTAAGAACTTACTCAAACAATTTTACCACTCTCATAAAATTACACGATAATCATTATGTGGGTAATTTGCGGTTAAACGGAATATAAGCTTTGCTAATTTGATTCTCGCTACCATTTGCCAAGTTACAGCATTAACACAAATAAGGGTGAGCGCGAACCGAGCAAAAATAATTCTCAAGTAGTTTTCATTTATTCATCGATAGTGTCCTAAAAGACACTACATAATTGAGTTCCAAATCATAAAGAAGATTAAATCTGCACTAGAACTAACTTACACGCTGAATTACGGAATTTTGAACTTGACTTCTACTGAACTTTAATTCATTAGTTTGGCTTATGTCGACAACTCACACTAGCATTCAGGATTAATATGGTAAATGGTTTATCTAAATGGTTTATCTATCTAATATAACTTTTTACTTGTTTTTTTTTATATATTGATAAACTAGCTTCTGCCCGCGGCTTCGCTCGCGTTAGAAAGAGACAAAAAGTAGCCTATGTTACTCTCCATCCCTTTAACTATCTCCACTTTAAAAATCACGTCAATTCGTCGCTCCGTTTTGCCGTGAAAGAAAGACAAACAGACAGACAGACAGACACACTTTCCCATTTATAATATTAGTATGGATTAGTTCTGATGATTTGGGTAATCACCAGAACGAATTAACCAATACAAACTATAAACAAACTCTACCTTTACTTTTTGTAAAGACATTCTTAAGTTTGATTAAGCGCCTTAAACTTTTGAACTGAAGAACTTAGTCAGGAACGGACAAATGATAGACAGATTTTTGAGGAATAGTAAGTATAGGTTTATATAACATTACGCTACCACCCCTGGGGGCGGAGCAGTAATCAAAGATGTTACGTAACACGAGTGAAACCGCAGGGGACAGCTAGTTAAGTAACATCTACGACTTACTAGGCGCACACAAAAATGGAAGTTATAAAAAAGTTCTAAATATGGGAATAAATAATACCTCCCTGCACATTGGTAGGACTAACATACTCATATTACATATAAGGCTTTACAATTTGTCTGTGTTATGAAATGTTTTGACAGTAATCGCTCTAGATCTCACAATAATCATGGCTTGAACTAGCTGGGAAAGATTCAGCTGAGATTTTCCATTGTTTCAAACAAAATAGGTCGCTAAAAACATCATAATACTTTAAAAATAGCCTTATATGAATTCAATCCATACTAATATTATAAATGGGAAAGTGTGTCTGTCTGTCTGTCTGTTTGACTTTCTTTCACGGCAAAACGGAGCGACGGATTGACGTGATTTTTTAAGTGGAGATAGTTGAAGGGGTGGAGAGTAACATAGGCTACTTTTTGTCTCTTTCTAACGCGAGCGAAGCCGCGGGCAGAAGCTAGTATTATTATGTGTCTGGACGATACTTAGGTTATCAAGTAGATAATATTATTATATAGTTTTCTTAGCATTTGTATAAAAATAATAAAAGGAGTCAAAAGATAAACGTATAAACCGAACAAATTCCTGTGATTGTAAGTTGTAACATGAAAGATGCGAAGACTCACAAACCTGTAATTTTCTGCTTTAAATTTTAAAAGACAGTCTGCGGACATTAGCTACGCACGGTTGACCTTCAAGGGTTGTCGAATTTGGTTGAAAGCTCTGAAAATTATTGAAATGTATAGAGGAATGGAGTTTTCAAAGATTTTTCTTAATATTTTCCAAAGTCATTTCATGCAAACACTGATTATTATTAATTGATTAGTTGATGATGAAGATGCGCTATTATTCTAAGTAAAGATGTAATTAAAAAACTTTTTATAACTAAATCTGAAGTTTTTTTTATAAATAAATAAGCACTCACTTAATTGATTGGATTTAAATACTCTAAAGTTTTATTTCTTGTATTTGTTTTTTCATTTTTAATACTTTAAAATTGTTGCCTGAGATTATTATATAAAATAATGCTTGTATTGAAAAAGTAAGTTTTGTCTATCCTTTCTTCCATTTAGGGCAGACTCGTATGAAGGTTTTTTTCAGTTTGACATTATGTAATTTAACAAATCATCACTTGCAATTAATTAATTGTATTTTAGGTGTCTGACGGCTCTAATAAAAGTGACGTTACGTTATTAAGCCAGGAGGCGTTACCAGGAGACCATTATCACGCAGCACGTCTCATCGTTTTCATTATTATAGGCTGCCCTTTACGAGCATAGTCCTGGAGACAGGGATATAAAAATAATCATTTATTAACGGGATTCTCTTAAGTAATCATTTACTGACAGGATTTCAAGAAGAATTTATTGCTGTACTTATTTACTGGTTATGTATATTATTGTTACATGATAGTTAACTGAATAAGGTTGCGTTCTTTCACTCAGATATTAAGGTAGATACTTACGTCGAAATTAATATCTTTCTAATATTTTTTCCAAAAAAATACTTACTTGATATTTTTTTCTCCAATAAACAATTTGATACTTTTAATTAACATCTAAATACAACATAACACAACTTCAGCCTGTCTCTTAGCCTACAAGGACCAGTTTAATAAGGCAGGCGGGCGTGTCTCGCCGCCTGACGTAATTACCTCTTTATTGCTGAAATATTACGGCCAGCCCTCAAGGCCATGTCTCTTGAGGTGACTGCACTCCTGGTAAGAAGAGCAAGGAACCCTGAGGGGGTTAAGTAATCAAGATGCAAATGTCATTTTGAATTTATTGTAACGCGTGGAAAGTTACGTTTTTTTTGTGGTATGCGTATTGTATCTTTGTATCTATTGATGCAATATTTTGTCACCAAGGCTATTTTGTAATTTGATACGAAAATGGGGGTGTCATTTAATTCATCATTACACTTTTAATTCATTAGCTGAAACCAATTGATAGCAACTCTAAAACGTACTTCTTATGATTATTGTCATTTATAAAAAGTACTGTCTAGGTGTTATCACAAACTGTATAGTCTACTAGTCCTCTTCTTTCTTAAAAACCATTAAACCACATTCTCCTGAAAAAGTAACTCGTTCACAACACCTCATACAATTTAAAACGGCTGACTAAACCTGTTTTATTTACACAAGTCCCTCTATCGCGTGCCGTAGTCGCGTGCCAAATAAACGATACGATACGTACGGATACGCCATACAAACGGACACGCCAGGTAACCCAGAACGCATGCGTTAACATGGCCACCAATGTAATCAGACCTCCCCAACCTTCTCAACTAAGCAAATTTTTAAATATTGAAAAGTCCACGCTGCAGTGGGACGGTTCTTTCTAAATTGGTTTACGGGACAGGTAGAAGGCAGGTAAGCCATGGGACGCATGCGCCAGGTAAGCTTGCTAGCCATCTCCTGACGACTACTAGTACCCTGGTAGGCGGCTGGCATCTTGCCACAGGTATGATCCCAAGGAACAGGTGTCACATGGACCCCGGTGATGACCCTATGTGTGAATCAAACACCTGGGAACATGACTCATGAATATTTTGATAAGATTTTTGTATTTAATGTTTTACACGGTTTTGAGCCTTAATGCAAAGTAATAGAGCTCATAAAAATGGTACACTATTAAGTCTGTTACAATTTCACAAAGGAGAAAACAGTTTTTGTTATTAAATACCATACAGCATCCTTCAAACAGTTCAGTCACACCTTACTAAGTAATATACTAAATAATGCATAGTTACTGCATATTAAAAAATCTTGGTTCGCGTAGCAAAGCAACATTTCTTTGATTGTTACGCCTGCCTTACGCGCATTGCCAGTGACAGGACGTCAAAATAAATTGATATACTGCGCCATTCGAACGTTAGCATTGAACTTGTCGGAGATAAGTACATGACTTCACGACATGAGTTATTACTTTTCGAAGTAAATATTATTATTGTATACACAAGACGAAGCTTTTTCCGTAAAGAATTGACGGAGATAGTTGAATTTCGCACCGTTTAGCAAAATACTTATATTTTAACCTGAATTTGGTCCCTATTTTAAAAGCGATTAGGATCAAAATGATCTTTTATTCTCGTTCTATTCGTTTTTGGAGCATAAAGATCAAAATCAAAACAATTTAAATTTGTGGCACACTTATAATAAACTAAAAAACATCATGAACATTTTCGTCCCTTACTTCCACTAAATCTTATTACAATAACTCAATCATCTTCCTAAATAATTTGCCGAACTAATCCAATATTAAAGGTTCACAAGGCTGTAATCAAGAACAAGCTGAATTTATTAAAGATTCAGTAATAATGTCTCTATAATAACAATATTAGCATAAAGGTTTAAAGATGCCAGTCACTATACTAACGACGGGCCGTGACCATGGTGTCAGAATGAGCGATTTTATTTTTAATCTGATTAATAAAAACGCTACCAGTTAAAGCTTTTTTCCACTTAAGTAATTGTCTAGAATTAAATTCATTTAGTTGTGACATCTATCGCCCAACTGCAGAACTACAACTGACTCTATCCTACATCGTGATGTAAGGCTCTCTGGTTTTCACCAAAGCGGAGAGGAGAGGAGATGTCTTGTAATTAACCAAAATGACGCAAGCTGATTGATTGACACGTCGTCTCCTCTATGGCTACCATTTACAAAATCCGGACTAGAATCGTCGGGCAGTCGCCCACTAAACACAACACCCGTTTAACCGGAGGATGTTCCCTTTTCATCGGGGTATGAGAAACTTTTGAGGGTTAAGGAACTCTCTGTGCCCCAAACCCTATTATTTATTGGCAATTAGATAAAAAGTTTTACAATCATTACATGTATGATTTAGAATGTGAAAGTTCGACTTTGCTTTGATTTTGAGCATGGACCTCAGGCTTTTGCGTAGTCGTGGGTCTTCCTTCTTTGAAATGATCTGCCTTTATTGTTCTGACATCGGTTTATAGTCGCTTAAATTAAAATAAAACAAAACTGAAAAGTGTAAGAACTTTTTCCGCCTTATTACAAAACAAGGTTTTTCTCTAAACCAGGTTTAAACCATTGAGCCAGGTTTTGTAATTTGAATCTTATTCTGATACTATCAAGATTCAAAATACAAAACCTAGCTCAATGGTTTAAACCTGGTTTAGAGAAAAACCTTGTTTTGTAATAAGGCGGTTTGGGTTTGTATAAATTGTAATAATGTTATTTATCTATCAAGCATTTGCCTCTCGTGCCACCCACCATTCATCAGTTCCGTATTAAAACGCTTATTATTAAATCTCTTTTTTTACTATGTAATGGCCCTAACCCTTTCGCGGCGCGCTGTAGTTTTTACAGAACCACACACATACGCTTTAGAGAGACCTCCCGAGAAGAGGGACGTGCCTCCGAAGGGTTAATAATGACGACGGCAAAAATGGTCAGGTTGAATGAATGGTGAGAGAATTTTGGGTACTTATATAGTAATTTTATTTGAGTTGGACGTAGCTGGCATAATATTATGTACGAATCTGTAATTATTTTTAAGTTGAATAGTTTAAAAATTGAGTGTACCCTGTGTACCAATTCTTTATATTAATTAAAATAAATATGGTTTCCTTATTACATTTTTCACGCAAATTCATGATTTTTGACGCTGTAATTTTCAGCAGTAGTAAGATATTTTAATTATTTGTTAAAAAAATAACGATAGTACCATTCTCTTTCTTGTAAGTTGGAGTTACACATTTTCATTTTTCTTTTCGTGTGATTTACTATAAATATTTTACGAACACAGCTTGCAAGAAAAACCGTTGGCAATGGAACTTTGACGCTCAAATTCACATTGCTACATTCAATTCTTATTAATGTTAAAATTACTAAAAGGTACTTTGAATGTTATACTTGTTTATTGGAATTTTAGAATTCCTTTAAATTCCTTGAGTTTTTAAGGAAAAAATCGTAAAGAAAGCCTAATTTAAGCCATAAATGTCTTGATTCAGCGTCCATTATATTCCAAATTAACGCAACTTTATCAAATAAATTAATATGATATAAAACTTCAATCTACAATGCATACGTTTCATTAATTTTCGTATCTCAATTTAATAAAACAAAATTGCAATAAATAAAGTTAAAATGCTTAAAATGTTAAAATTCTGCGTCGATTCAGCGCGCCCCTCAGTCCCGATTTGTAATAGGACTCTTAAAAAGTTCTGAGCTTTTCTTCGGGCTTTTTTTTTTTGATAATCATTAAAGCAATGTTAACTTTATTTTTAAAGAAGAAATGAGCCATCACATCTTTTTAAAAACCTTTTAAAGTTTTAGTGGCCCATAAAATAAAAGCAAACATAATAAAATCATAGCATCCATTTAGAAAAACAATATAAAAGTATATATAAAGCGGAAGATGATCCGTGAACAGCCATAGCGAAAGATAACAACAGACGTAAAAGTCATAGTAAAAATACAGATAAAAATATATATCTTGTGCTAATAGGCGCACTGTAAAGAAAAATGGCCAACCTATATTTTAAAGGTGTAGACTTCTGAATATTGCTATTCTTCTTTAGAGATGCATTACTATTATATTTTTATGACTTAGTACAAAGAAAAATATGCTTTAGGAGTCGGCTTCCTACTCCCATGACCGCTATGAAAGGATAAGCACTACAGTAGGCTTAGACAAATAACTTTTCTGTAATAGTGTTTACGCCAAACGCTAACTACAAAATGTATGGCAATGATGCGAAGAAGTCACATGACATTATTGAATATTATGTCACTTTTATACTAATACTAGCTTCTGCCCGCGGCTTCGCTCGCGTTAGAAAGAGACAAAAAGTAGGCTATGTTACTCTCGATCTCTTCAACTATCTCCACTTAAAAAATCACGTCAATCCGTCGCTCCGTTTTGCCGTGAAAGAAAGACAAACAGAAAGACAGACAGACACACTTTCCCATTTATAATATTAGTAAGGATTTTAAAGCAGAAGAGCTTTTTTGGTTAAACGCGCTATTCTTAAGAACTTCTTACTGGTCTGAATGGATAAAAATGTTTTTGTGTTGGATATAACCCATTTATCGAGGAAAGTTATAGGCTATATCCAAAATTTTATTGCGATGTCTTTCTTTGCGATGATTTTAATTGTCTTTCATATCGATGTATTGCGAAAGTGATCTCTTAAGATCAGTGTATCGCGGGTCCATGGTTTTTACAAATATACAATCTAAGATACAAAATCAACTAGATTGATAGCTTCGAAGACGAGACAGAAAGCTCAGCGGCCACTCGTTCACCCACTGCCTGAGCCGTCAAAAGTAGTTAAAACAACAATTTATTTCCTAAAACAATAAGCGCCGCTCCTACAGAAGTGCGTGATCTAAGTGCGTGTAGTTTTCACAATAGGCAAATGTAATGATTCATTATTAACTGCTGTACGAATGTCCCCGAACAATAAGCTATTGACCTCATGAACGAAACAAAGAAGTTCAAGTTCCTGATATCTGGCATCCCGGTCCCGGGTTCGATGCCCGAATCAGTCAACTGTAACAGCGCGGTACTAATTGATTAGAGCCATCAAATTTGTCTAGACTTGTCCACCCGTGACCTATCTAGGTCCGTATTGGTTAGAATTAGGGTTCCTTGGAAGGGTTAGAAGATCGTTTACATTACTTGCTAGAAAAAAATAGCTATGCATCCAGGCTAAAAAATGTTGCTATGCATCCAGGATTGCATAGCAACAGAGATTATAGGATATGTAATTTATTAAATCAATATTGATGAAAAAGTTGTTCAATAGATTCAATCTCGTCGATATCATTCATTCATTCATGCATCCCTTTTACATGCATCAGAAATTCAAATGCACATAAACGCATAATGCAATGGTATCTCATAAATAAAATCAATAAATCTTATATATTCAGTTAGCAAAGTTTTGATAAGGAGTTTAGAAGAGCTTTAATATTTTTGTTACATAATATATTGTATATTTATGTATATGTAATAGGACTGAATATTGTATCAGGTGAGCACTAAGAAATAATGTTTGGATGGTTAACCTCTGAGGGGCGAAGAAGTCAGCACAAGAAGGGGCCCAACAGGGCCACGCCTGCCGGGGTGGCGGAATGTTTATAATAGTTACCGTGACCCTGGAACATAAAGGGCAATCGAAGGAACATGTGTGGGTTTTAGTCCGTAAAAGTCTGACACGCCCTCCCGCCGCACCCAGGACGGGAGCAGTCATTTGATGATTTGCCACTCAACAAAAAAAAAACCTCTGAGGGACTAATATAAGGAATGAAACTTTTCAAATCACATTCATACAAGGGCAGTCCTTAACAACTACTAATTATAGCTTTATTGTGCAAAAATACCAAGATTCAGTTCAATAATTGCTTTATAATAACACTAGCTTTTGCCCGCGGCTTCGCTCGCGTTAGAAAGAGACAAAAAGTAGCCTATGTTACTCTCCATCCCTTCATCTATCTCCACTTAAAAAATCACGTCAATTCGTCGCTCCGTTTCGCCGTGAAAAAAAGACAAACAAACATACAGACAGACAGACAGTCAGACACACTTTCCCATTTATAATATTATAGTATGGATTGTCAACCATGTTCTAAATTCTCACAGTAATCCTCAAATTGATTAATTTTTAACAAGAAAACATGATGTACTGATGAACCGCGGGAACGCCTACCAATCTCGTTGCTTGTTTCTATTAAATTGTCTATTTGGCTCTTCCTAGTTCCTACAATAAATTGCTGTGGTATGCGACCATTCGGTTTTATTTTTATCACTTTTCTCATCTGTCTCCTATGTCTTCATAAAAGAAGGATATTGTAGTGCATTTTTCTTATATTTCTCGTTAAAACACAAAACTCAGTCGTGCTCTTTCAATATTACTTAGAATTATTACCCTGATTCATCATTATTGAATAATTCTTGTCGTAATTGGTTAGTTTTTTTAACGTTCTTCGAAAACAAGTCCGAACATTACAAAACCATAAATTGCACTTATGATATGCAAACAGAGATCGTTTGCACTCAGTTCCTAATGTAATTCAAACGTGTGTGCGTCCGTTGACTCACCGTGCGAACGGTTGAATGAATATTTTTCTAAACAAGAGCTTATTTACACTTGCCATCATTAATGCGCCGGGTTCTGATCAAAAGGCAGTTGTTTTCACCGTAAAATTAGATTTGTATTATATTCATTTTTCTTACTCCTTTTAGTTTTGAAATTACAACTATCCAAAATGTTGCTATTGGCATCATTCTCAATGCGGCAATTTTCTTTATTATTGCACGCTTTGCGAAGGGCTTAAAATTATCATAGGTGCAAAATTACCATAGGGGCGTATGCACTGCCACTATTGAGCTTCTACATAAATCTTTTGGACGTCAAGAAAGATCAGGTGAGCATTTGTGTTAACTTTTTCTTCAGAAGTTAACATTCTATCTAATCCACAAAAAATATTATCTTAAATTTTCCTAAATTTTAGGCAAAATGTTTGCAGTGCATTGTCGCCTATATAAGAATTCTAAATATTTTAAGTTACAAGAACAGGCCATCTGATCTAAATAGTAGGCCGTGGGAGGCGGTAAAAGAAAGAAGGAGCCATAAGTGGACAATTAGATCGCCTAACACAATAGTAAACGCCGCCTCGTTACTACAATTTAGGACTTCCAGTGACGTCATACCGTGTGTAAGAGTATAGTACTTAATATTACACACACGTACAAACTGTAGTGTCAATTTATCATCCATTATAGGATGTAGCAACGACTTCTAGGTCATATTTGGATCTAGAAGTTAAGTGTCAAAATTGGATGAGTGCCAAATCGTTTTGGCGACTCTATTCATTGGATGATTGCATTATTTGTATTGTTACTTTGTCATGTTTTGACATCTCTAATTGTTTGTTTAACTACTAGTTGTCTTAAACTTTACTTGGAAAAAGTTGCATTGACCTAGTAGATAATTTTAGAACACTAGTTAAATGACTCATATCAATTTCATCAAGATACACAAGCCTCTTTAGATTTGTTTATAGTTACAGATACTAGAATCGCCAGATCTATGTAAATCTGGGCATAGACAATAGGTTGTTCAATATGAGTACTTGGAAGGTTCAATGCTGGGCATCTTTCGGTCATTTTTCTGAGCGTTCAAACACAAGTGCACATCCCCGAAAACTCACATATTATATTATGTTTTTATAGATTGATTAAATTTTTTTTTGTTGGTTGTTTGGTTTTTGTACCTAGATGTTTTATGGCATGTATTTAATTACATTACATTATTTTCAAAAACTTCCCAATGAATCCAGCCAGATATCTACAAAGATCGAACCATTGTGGTTGCATGAATTTTGTCCACGAATATGTAACTCTGAAATGTAAGACAACAAAGAAAGTTAGATTTTCTTAATTCCCTCCCATTTAGTCCATAATAACAAAAAATAACCATCGCTCTCGTAACTAAAACCAGGGCACCATAAGTCCAAAGATCACCATCCGTCAATTACCACGAAATCTAGGACTTTAAAACTAATAATTGCCTCCAAAATAGTCAACCTAATTCCGCGAGTCACACAATGGTTCCTCGTAAATCAATTTGTTAGTGCTTTCAGACTAAGCTTAACTGAGACCTAATTCCCATGTAGAATTAATAATGGTACCTAAATTGCTATTAAGATGTTGTGCATGTGTGTGTGTCATAGATACATTTCGGAGCGCATATGGGACATGATCCTTTATTAATTATCCATCTGGATAATCGTTGGGTGGTCTGAGATACAATAATGTCGGTAATATAAGTATACTATCAATATTTTAATGTCATACTGGAGGACAAAAGCCTCTTCGTTGATCACAACTGACTTAAATTAATAAATTATTGTAAGTCCAAGTTTCCTCAAAATGTTTTCCTGTATCTGACTTTACATTTGTACTGACCCGAATTTGAACAACCTCATGTGTTATCAGATAATATAGCAATTGGCTGCTTTCTGCCCAATTAGTCTAGTGGTCGCCAAAGCGATTGCTTAGCGTGGACTCCTGGGTTTAATTTCTTAGGTGTTAATGGTCTTTTTTCATCAGGAATGTCAGTAGTTGCTCAGAGTTTGGAAGCTATATGGATAAGGGACTACGCCCATGTATTCAGCTAATATCCATCAATAACAACAATTTTGTATGAAGACTTGTTCTGCTTTTCGCGTCTACTCAGCTTTCGTACAAAATTTAAATTTCTTTTCTATGGACATAAGCTGCATAAAGCAGAATAAATGTGTGTAGACCCTAAGGCCCCGTGCCTCAGAAAGTACCCGTTGATCCCGGTGGTCTATTTAACCTTTGGAGCTGAATCAAATTTTGCAAGTACATAGGTTATAGTTACAAGACGACAGCTAAGAACAGATTTTGCGACAGGGACTAATTAAAGGGGTCTTTGACATCCGCACTAATGAGGTCACCGGCAAAAACTAGTTACAATAATAGAACTACTATGTTCTTCAAATGACTGCCGGGGGGAATGTTTAATAAAATAAAATAACTTGTACCACACTGAGACTTTCTTCAGTATCGTGGATCATGCATCTGTAAAGACAAACTCAAATACACAAACCATCAGAATCGAAACATAATATACCTGTTGGCCATACAAATATTTGTCCCATGAGGGAATCGAACCTGCGACACGCAGCGCAGCAGCCTGACGCTCAACCACTGCGGTAAAGGTGCTGTGAAATTATTTAAATAGTTCTGAGTGTTATTGGATAACAAAATAGCTTTTAAATCTGGTGACTACTATATTATTATGAAGGTCCACAAAATGATTGATCTTAAAACAATTTAGCTCTAATTTAGTTCTTGATTTATGATTTGGTGTATAACGATGACCATAATTAGGTACATCAATCATCTACCTAGTTTAAGATTCGACTCATTAGTGGAGTTCGGAGCAGGCAGAGTATAATATATCGTGAGTAAGTAACATAAGATGGTTATATACCTCTTATAAAATGCCAGAATGGTGTTAATGATGTATTAATTCCAGAATTTAAAAGCCACTATTTTTTTTTTTTTTTTTTTTTTTTTGTTCTTTTCTGCACCATGGCAATCTGTTCTAAAACAATAAGCCACTTGTTAGGTTGGATCTACATGTCCGTTATTTTAATGGTTTTCTTCGAGGGCCAATCAATTGCTGAACTATCCAGCAGACCCTCCTTTTGGCTCAGTTTACAAATCTTCGGGCGAGTCTGGGAATGTCTTGTCTCTTTAGTCGGTTATAATGTAGTCCACCTTCTCCACTTAATGCCTGTGCGAGTTCGTTTGCATGGGTTGCTAATTTCTCCTGGTATTTTTGGCTTGCCTGGACTATTTCCTCACGAACAGTGTTTATGCCTAGGTCGAGATATACATGTATTTGTTGCTAATACATTGGGGTATCCTGAATATTAATCTTAGTACTTTGCTTTGGAATCTTTCCAGTATGTCGATGTTACTCCTGCTAGCTGTTCCCCATAGCTCTATTCCATAAGTCCAGATGGGTTTTAAAATTGCTTTATATACCAAGATTTTGCTGGTGGTATTGAGTTGCGAGCTTCGTCCGATTAACCAATGTAGACTACGAAGTTTTGCATCTAATTGCTTTCTTTTAGCCCAGATGTGCTTCTGCCATGTGAGCCTCCTATCCAGGTTCATTCCCAGGTACTTTGCATTATCTGTTTGAGGTATTTCTTTGTCATTTAGCTTAATTGGTGGGCAAGTGCCTCTCCTAAGGGTAAAGGTTACATGGGCAGATTTGGTCTCGTTTGCTTTGATCCTCCATTGCTTAAGCCACGATTCTACTTTATTAAGATGACTTTGCAGAGTGTGTGTTGCAGTTACTGGGTCATCATGAGTAGACAGCAAGGCGGTGTCATCAGCATAAGTCGCTGTAATTGTTTGATCATCTGCTGGAATATCTGCAGTGAAGATGAGGTATAGGATAGGTCCCAATATGCTACCTTGGGGGACGCCCGATTTGATTTCGTAGAGCTCAGAGCTGTCATCATTGCATTTTACTTGGAAGCTTCTCTTATCTAGGTATGACTTTAGGATCTGAAGGAAACAGTGTGGCAGTGACTTTTTGATTTTAAAGATAAGGCCCTCGTGCCATACCTTATCGAAAGCTTGGCTAATATCTAGAAACACTGCAGAGCAGTATAGTTTATTTTCCAGACATCTACCAATAGTGTCGACGATACGGTGAACTTGTTCGATTGTCCCATGACTTTCACGGAATCCGAATTGGTGCTGTGGTAATATGGTGTTTAAATGTACTTTCATTCTGTTAAGTAATATCCGTTCAAACAGTTTTCCGATGACTGGGAGCAGGCTAATGGGTCTGTATGAGTTTGTTTGTTCCAGAGGTTTACCAGGCTTGGGAATCATTATTATCTATGCTATCTTCCACTGTCCAGGAATGTGTTCAAGTCTTAGGCAAGCATTGAATATGTGGACAAGTTTCATTACTGCCTTGTACGGAAATTTCTTTAGAAGTGTTGCATCTATGTAATCATACCCGGGCGCTTTCCTTTCCTTTAGCTTTTTTATTTCTTGGAAAATTTCCTTAGGGCTAGTACTTTGTAGTGGTGGGCACATTTGATTTGGTGATTCTAAGTAGGTTATTACTTCTTCAGTATGTTCGCGACAGCTCTCTTGGTGTGGATTAAAAACATTGCTCAAGTGTTCGGCAAATGTTGTTGCTTTTTCTTGGTCAGACCTAGCCCATCCTCCTTTATTATTGTTGATGGCAGGTATATGTGTTTTTGGGCGCTTCATGTTTTTGGTGACCCTCCACAGTGAGTAGTTTGTGTCAGCAGTCGGATCAAGGTTCGAGAGCATGTTTTGAATTTTGTCGTTCTCTTCGCTGTTGATGAGTTTTTTAAGCTCATCAGAGAATTTATTAAATGCCGTTTTATCACTCGGATATCCTGTATTTTGCCACACCTTTCTCAATTGTCGCCTTTTCTTGATTTTTTCCTTTATTTCTTTTGGATAGTTGTTATTTTTTCGTGGCTGACCCTTTCTTTTAGTGGTCGCTAAGCTGGCTGCTCTATGTATAAGCATGTTAAGTTTCTCAATCTCGTTTTCTACAGCTTCTATTGTGTTAATTTTCATTTTAAGATTGATTTCTGATTTAATTACCTCTCTGTATTTTTCCCAGTTCGTGGTCTTAGTGTTATATATTTTTGAAGAAGGCTCTACTAATTGAATTGTAGAATTAACGTTTAAGATTACAGGAGTATGATCTGAGGTGAGATCAGTACAAGATTCTATTGTTATGTAGTTGCCGTCCATGTTCTTCGTTATGAAAAAATCAAGCAAGTCAGGTAATCTATCTTTATCTGTTGGCCAGTAAGTTGGTTCTCCCCCAGACCAGTAATCCAGTTTCATGTCCTGTGTTACTATGTGTAATTGCCGTCCTCTTGTAGTGGTCAACCTGGAGCCCCAATGCAGATGTTTTGCATTCCAGTCTCCAGCACTTACAAATCTTGTACCAAGAGTAGAGAAGTAATCTTTGAAATCTTGAACTGTGATTGTATGCCTCGGAGGACAGTAGACAGCAGAGAAGACTGTCTCAATGTGTTTTTCTAGGACAACTATGGTCGTGGCCTGAATTTTCTCTGTGCGATATTCTTCCATGGAATAGTGTTTGATATTATTTTTAATGATAACTGCACTTCCTCCGTGGCTGTTTCCGGAGGGATGGTTCGTTGTATAGATTTTGTAGTTATTAAAAGCTATGTGAGACTTAGATGTGAACCTAGTTTCTGAGACCAGCGCTAAGTCAATCTTCTCCATTTCAAGGAAAATTTCCAGTTCTTGACGTCTGTCCGTCAAGCCATTGGCGTTCCAAGTAACTACTCGGAGGTTCTGGATCATTTTTTTAAAAGGCTGCTGACTAACTGGACCATGCGGTCCAACATTTTGTCCATCATTTTTTCCACTATTGTAATCATTGTATGCTGTAGGTTTTCTAGCATAGTCTCCATGATATTAGAGAAATTATTGGAATCGTTGTTTATCATATTATATGGACTGTAATTTTTTTGTGCAGGTAGAGTACACGTTTGTTGTCCAGCTTTGGTAATTTCAGCATAGGTTTTGCTTGAATTTGTTTGTTGAAATTGATTTTGTGTTTTGGAATTATCTATTTTGGTATTGTCAAGGCTCATTTTTGGTTGTTTTTGATGAGGTTTAGAAGCGACTTTTAGGATTCTTTCTTTATATTGCTTGTAGATTTTGCATCCCTTGTAGCTGGCAGGGTGTTTTTCATTGCAATTTGCACAGGTAGCCTCAGTGTCAGGTTTTTTTATACATTGTGTTGTAGAATGTTCATTACCACATTTGACGCATCTATAAGGTCTGAAACATTGGTTTTTGGTATGACCGAATCTTTGGCATCTTTTACATTGAATAATTTCTTTTTTTTTATAAGGTGCTTCAATTGTGATTTTCATTTTATTTAAATATCTGACGTCAAATATTTCTTTGTTGTTTTGCTGTGGCTCTAGGTCTACAAAGAATATAGGAAGTGGTTCTTTGGTAGATCTATGTCTAATGCTGACTATTTGTCTTACTTTATGCCCCATGTGTTCCAGTTCTCTAGTTATTTCTGTTGTATCCTCTGAGGCGTGAAGCCCACGTAAAACGACTCGGTAAGCTTTTTCGCTTTTTAACTGGTAAGTGTAATGCGAAACATTGTTAGCGATGAAATGTTCTCTAATCATTTTGTATGTTTGGATGTCTTTTGGCATGATTTTTATAATGTGTCCAGATCTGAGTGTAGTCATGGTATACAGATCATTGTCTAAGATTTTGTTAAGTACTTCTTTAAGGGATGTAATGTTGATGACGCCTGTGACAAATATAGGCTCGGGTTTAGGAACATAAACTCTTTCCTGTTTGTTGGTTTCGTGACCATGGATGGTGTCATCATTAAGTAACTCAAAACTGTTTTGAGTTGGTATAGCAAATTGAGAAATATTCTTCTGTTTTTTGTTTGTGTTGTTTATTGGACTAGTTTCTTTCCTTTTTTTCGGTTTATCTCTCTGCCACTCATTTTTGTTTGTATGTTCCTGGTCACTAGAGTCTATTTGGATTACCATTGTCTGTTCGATAGGTGCTGATTGGTCAACTTCAGGATTTTTATTTTCTGTAGGTATTGCACCGAGGGAGTTGCTTCTTGTTCGTCCAAACATGCTACGATCAAGTGTTTGTTGTATTAAATTGTGCGTTTTATTTGTGTTTGGGGTTTTTATATTTTGTAAGTTATCCATATGATTCCCACGAGTATGGACGAATAACAGGTCGCTCACAGGGTGACGCCATTCCTGTGAGAAGGCTATATACAATGATGTTCGCCAGGTACACCAAGGTTGGCGCTAGGGACCTGCCTCCCGCAAGCCATGCATCCTGTCGGCGCGTGTCCCACCTTAGGATTAGGGTAACTTTTTATGGAGGTTTTCTACCTCTTGGTCCGGGCAATTAAGCCAAGACCTCCGCTTCTATGATAGACTGACGGGTTGTGAAGGTCATTTCCTACCTTCAGCGGATTAGACTTGTTAGGTCTTCAGTTGTCGGGTTAATTAACCGCCACTTAAAAGCCACTATAGGTAATTATTTTTTGGATTTTGTATGTATATCCCTTACAATACCTACATTTACGTATTTTTTTAACAAAGCACTTGACAATTTTAGTTTTTAGTTTGAATACTCAAGTATAAGTTTATAGAAATGTATTCGAAGTGCAATAAAAAAAATCGAAAAAAAAACGAATATATTATATGAGACCCTAGATTCTAGAGGAGGTATTATCCACTCTGCGTTACTTACTGCGTCAACGTTTGGGCTAACATTCCCTACCTATTCTAATCTCTGCTCGTTAGGATGGATGCCTTCCAATAATAACTTAATCAATTTTTGCATATAACAAAGCTACCTATTTAACTTTTTATTTCTCGTTAACTTGGTTTGACTTTTGAGGTTGAGATTAACATAATCAGAGGGTCTAGACTAGTGGCATTGTAGAATGGAAAACGAAAACGAATAGATTGTCAAATGTATGGAATTGATATTAGGTTTCGCTAAACAATTGAGTGTCCGTGGAGATAAAAAGAGTGTCCGTGGAGTTTCTTGCCTGTTCTTCTCCATAGAGATCTACGTTTTGGAACAGGCAATTAGCGTCACTTTTCTGACTGACCGACCGACTCTTTGACAATTCATAAGTGCCTATAAATGGTCTAAGTGAATTTTGAATTTGACATCTCCATACATTTGACAATCGTTTTCGTTTCGCTATCTAACCACCAGGGGTACGGCCAGGGGTACGGTGGGTCTGCAGTGTATTTTACAATGCCACGGTCTAGGGGGGCAGATCTATGATTTAAATTAAGACTATGCGATAAAAAATGTAACTTAAGTAGTTTTTTTTCTGTAAAGAATACTAGCTTTTTATTGCTTTAATGCAGGGTAAAAACCTCTTTATTCAGAGAATATACATATGAACATTGACCACTGCACTGGGGCTCTGTTGGCTCTTGGAATATATGTTATTTTTTCAGACATTCTTTGTAGAAAGCTGGGGGGTCTTTTGGCGAGCTCTGACAGTCCAATTCTTCCACGAGTCCACCTCAACTCCTATCCTCCTAATGTGCATATCCTTTTTTTTTTTGTTGATTGGGAAATCATCCAATGACTGCTCCCGTCCTGGGTGCGGCGGGAGGGCGTGTCAGACTCTTACTGACTAAAACCCACTCATGTTCCTTCGATTGCCCTTTATGTTCCAGGGTCACGGTAACTATTATAAACATTCCGCAACCCCGGCAGGCATGGGCAAACCCTTACCATTCTCTATATCGTATCTTGAGTATATTTGGATCCTCCTACACCTTTGCAAACCTCTGCGGTTTCAGTCGGAATTTCGTACGTAAGCTAATGGCACGTCAAACTCTTATATCGCGATATAAGATCGTCAGTTATAGTTTACATAAACGGCGATAGATGTCGCCACAGCATCTTTGGTCGCCCACCACCCTTGAAAAGTCAACTTTAATTAATACCACTTTCGAATATTTCCTATAGAAATTATCCTACAAGCTTGAAGCTTACCCTGTAACATAATTGCGTATTGTTAACTTATCGGCAACTTCATCAGTACTCTCATTGTGTTGATTCAACAACAATATGTTTGTGGACTAAACAATGTACTGTAGGTGGTATGACTTGGAACCAATGGAAGTGGACGAACTAACTAGATAATAAAATCATAGAATAACAATTTCTAGGAAACTCTCGCTACTTAATTGTCTAAAGGTCAGTAGAACGGTCAACGAAGCTAATATTGTCCATCACGGGTTTAGTGATTAGCTGCAAAATTTCGACGTCGAAAAGTGATTCTGATTTGTTTTGTACTGTTTAAATATAAAAAAGTTCAGTTGATAGTTACTATTGTGCTTAATTACTAATACTTATAGCTGAAGAAAGGCTGAAGAATTTGTTTATTTCAGCTAGGAAAAGATGACACACTGAGTGACACTGACGAACGAACAAACGGCAGGTCAGAAAGATGATATGTAGAACAAAAGCGTAGACAGGTTCTCAATTTCACCTTTTAATGTCCAAATAATAATGTCCCAAGTGTCGTTTCTGTACATTTTTCTAATTCTTTGACAAAAGCTAGACGGAGGCACATTGTCACTTCTAGGAATAACGGGAAGGCTGTCACGATATGCACGTAAACTCGTGTACGTAGGTTATTCTGTTTCTGCATCAATTAATGGCGTTGAAATTTGCATAGATCGAAATAACAAAATTCTCATGTATGTAAATTGTTGGGTGCTTACTGCTTACGTCTCTATCGATGTGAGTTAATGAGTTTACAGGCTCTACAGACATATCATCTTTGTCTCTGCTTCGGCAACTCATAGAATCTACGAGGACCTCTAATCTTGCAGATGTATTGGCTCAAGTTACTTCTTAAAAAAATATCTTCATGTCTTTGTTACTTGAGATCGATTTGCGGTCTATCTAGTTTACACATTTGCAAACTTGGACTTACCAAGAACCTACCAAAGTAATCTTTTTAAAAAAACAGCAATATATCACATATTCCGCAGTCCGTAGTAATAAAATTTGAGCCTAATTTCACTACACCTATAAATCAAATTCACATAAAAGGCATCGCTCAAGTTTGGACATCGCCTACACAGCTCCACCTAAGAAACTGAACCGCGTAGACTTTCACGACTTGTGTTACCATCCAAGCGAATCTAGAAGACACATCTTTTTGCTTACTTTAGATGCTATAGGAAATAATTGAACAGCAAGTTGTGTTGTTTTGTTGTCATCAAAAACATTGCACTTCGTGCTAAAGAAGAATTATAAATAAAGAACACTGCCAGGATAAAAGTAGATATTGTACTGGATTGTTGGATGTGACGTTTTAGGACTACACAACATGTTCTAAGACTTAACAATTTTGTTTTTTTTTTTGCATAAAGCAAAAAACCCAAAATTGTTAAGCTTGTTTTAAAAAATCAATTAGTTACCAAAATACAGGACTAGATAATTGTACAAACATTACGGAGCAAATGCAAGTATGCAGTACCTACTTACTACTAGGAAATTATGATCTAAAACATGTACAACAAAAATCATGCGTCAGGTCTAGTGCCAATGCTAATCCTCCAGAATGGCGCCCACGCAAAAACAATACAAAAATGTCACCATCCGAAATAATTTGATATCTTTTATTATTTGCTTAACGAGTGCAATAAACT
This sequence comes from Athetis lepigone, assembly GCA_033675125.1. Classification (NCBI taxonomy): domain Eukaryota; kingdom Metazoa; phylum Arthropoda; class Insecta; order Lepidoptera; family Noctuidae; genus Athetis; species Athetis lepigone. Next base: position 14,516,872 of record CM066214.1, read on the forward strand.
ATTTGGCGGAAGTTAGTTTCCTAATAAGGTATTACGATTATTACAGACAGATTAAGCCTTGGCGTTTATAGTTCTTCATATACATAGATACAAAATCTGCTTTTGAGGTGTATGCAATGGACTTAAATACCAGGACATCATACCCGCTTAGGGTTAGTTTAGACTTCAGATAAGTAAGAACAAGGAATGTAAAACCATAATATAGTACTCTTACTATGGTCCTGTCTTATTAATATTTCTCTCATTATTTTTTTCAGTAGTATGGCTATGCTTATTAGGATGCATCTTGATTCTTAATACTCCTTATCTTTCACTGGTACTGGTGACTCACCCTTCTCAATATTAACTCAAAGCAACTCAAGATCTGGATCAAGATGGGAATCGAGATTCGTTCCAAATACATCTTACATCTTTCTCCCATCGGTCAAGCACATCATAAACTTTTACCACTCAGTCGTAAAAGTCGGGAACTCGTCTCCCACCGATACAGATGAATTGACAATTGTCCCGATAATAAAATCGAAAGTTGGACATCTGTTACGTTTTATAGATCGATTAGAAGACCCTGTTCGCTTTATGGCTGATTTTATAACCTCATACGAGTTGATAATGTACCAACATTTTGTAAAAGTAAAAGTAACTATAATAATATTATGCTTGGGTTATAATTTTGTAAATATTGTGATATTTTATTTTCAAACGCCTTCCCAAATCCTTTAAAAATACTGTAATTTTCTGTATAATAACAGTTTCTACAGTCTACATTAAGAAAAAATACCTAGGTACATAAATACGAACCAGACTATATTTTCTTAAATCTAAAAGTTTAGCGGTCGTAATTTTTTTGCGTAACGTCTTGAACTTTTTGCGATGTTAGTTTATTTTTCTCACACACATAAACTATGTGTTCCTGTTTAGCAGTGCAACGACTTGTACTCTCTCGTACTATCTTGCTAAGTAAGGTTTATTATCTCAGCTAGATTAATAACCGTTATTTTCTAATCATTTATTCCACTCTTCCTATCACTGTCGCAACTGTTTTTTTTTTAACTATATGCCATCTCTATCAGACCTTCATTGGATAACCCGCTGGGCTAATCTGAAGAAATAAGCTAAACGTATGATGATCACCACACGTTGATGAGTTGTGGATCACGTTCATCATGATCGTCAGTCCTATGTGCCGCTGGATTAGCTGGACATCAGCCTTGGACAAAGCATAGGAAGGAAGTGAGGCATCGAGGCGATGAGTGAGTCAAAAATCCACCAATAGAATCTTTTGAGCGGGGATTTTATGCAATTCTATTGGAGGATTTTTGACTTGCTCACCGCTTCGCTGCCTTGCTTGCTCCGTGTCCATGGACAGGTTGGCCCTTATCCTATCTTCGGCTATATCTACCAACTAGTTGCTACCAGCTACGTTGCTTCAACGGTGTCTTCACTACAGAACATGCTTACTCCAGTGACTATATCATCCTTATTACATACTCAACGCTTTTACAGTTATATCCATCACTTCTATTATAATGTTCAGCAGGTTTTCTAATATAGAAAACTAAAATTTCTATTCATCGGTTTTATATATAATAACAACAGAGTCCAGAATAGAACAATTGTTAAGCTTGCATTTGCTTTCTTTGAAGATTTTATTGCGAATTCGCAGGGCGGTTTACGAGTTTTGCGGCCCTAAGCCAACTATTCACGTAGTTTCATTACGATATGTAAACAAACCATGTAATATCTTATTCTTTCATGACTTTTCTACATGTTTTTTAAACACTGTGCATAGATAAAATACAATAACGCTTTTTCCTTCTATAAAAAAAGATTTTCTGATAGTTCGAGCAGAACACCTCAAAATTAAATTTTACTGAGTCCTCGACAATTTAAGGGGAAAAATAACACTCGTACGTTGAGGTTATTTTTCGTTAACACGGTACATAAGAATCAGTTTACCACAATCAATTTACCACAACCATTCGTGAGGATAAGGAGCTCGCCAAGTTTTTGTTCATCTAGTTATCATTGACATTTAAACGCTTTTTGTCTGACTTAAAACAATCACTACCGAAATGACTAGACTTTTTCTAGATTGCCTATAACACCATGTCAAATGAAACTTTAACTCCACGAGCCAAATGATGACTAAGTCGCAGTGTTTATCCGTCTTTGTGCAACATTACCAAATGGCCACGGGGCAATATTCTCATAGATTCGCGACCGTGTTTTATGTTCTCTGTAACGTTCGGCACGTTAACCTCTGGTCGTGGGTGCACGCGTAGGAACGCTAAAAATCTGGATAAGCAATCAATCAACGCCTTTAGATTAACAGATGTAGGGCTGATTCAACGGCTTCCGCTTTTTTCACTTGTTTTGTTTTCCTTTATCTTTTCTGGTCATTTTGTTTTGTAAAGTACTTATAAAGTTTTTGACGCTTTTGAAACATCATTGCGCTTTATACATTCCTAATTTCCTACCTGTCATTTAAAATCACAAGTTTTGTTTTGTTACATTTTTTTAAAGTTGATAACCCTAGTCCCTCACTTAAATCTGCCAATGAAAGATAAATTTTAGGTTAAAACTCGCGTAAACGCATGTCTGCGCTTATTTCTGTCGATACACAATTTACGCCGTGTTTAATGTATCTCTTTATAGTTGCGTGATTCAGCTATGTGAATATAATGCAGGTGTTAATATTAAATTGTTTACTGCCATGAGTAATGGTAATAGTTACTAAGACTAAATTTAAACTTTAACAGTGCTTTCCCGCAGTTTCCTTTTCTTTAATTTAGTTTTTTAGTTACTGCTCCGTTTCCGTGGGCTATGCTGAGTAGACTTCTTCGGTGTCATCAGCCCAAGAAAAGAGAGATGAATGTGGAGGGATGAAAAGGAAAAGGAATTTCAAATGTGAGATTTTATAAAAAAAATATAAGGAGTGAGTGAGTGGTAGCATGGCGATTGATAGGACAAGAAGAAAACGTGACGTGAACGGCAAAGGGCCGGATAAAAATGATGTATGTATCCAGAGTTTCAAATATTTAAGCGTTTATACAAACAAAACACGATAAGTACCGGTACTCGGCCATTTTTGAAACTACATATGAACATGAAGGCTAATTTAGATGTACATGTTTAAAATATTACTATGATTGCCAAAAAAGACAAACAACATCTAAAAGGCAAGTACCTACAAACATCACGCAAAATATAACTTTGTCCAAATACGTATTTCCATTCCACGACCATATTAATCCGAGTAACAATGAACTCATCAGCCCAAAAGCGACTTGCGTGCGACACCATGACGATGTTGATGACGCTTGCGATCGTCGCGAACTAATCCGATTACTTCACTTCATAATTCGAATTAAATTGAATGACAATCACTTTGAAGCAGATTAATGGATTTGAATGCGATTACATGACAACTTACAGCTTTGAAATCGACATCGCATAAGTTAATGATCTTTCAAAAGATTTGTAAAATGCAACAAGATAATAAATGTGACTGTAAAGATGACAAAATTATATCGATATTAAATTATTAAGTGTTCAGTTATTGGAAAAAGTTGGTAGCACTATAAATGGATTGGGCGTTGCAAATATCTAGCGAAACTTGACATGTAGTTTGAAACACAATGGCATGTAGGCGTCTGCACATATTATGAGTTTTAATAACATGTCTAGTGCGTTTTATAACTTAGCTTTCACCCGCGGCTTCGCCCGTGGATGACGAAACTTTCATCCCCTATATTACCCCTTAAGGGGTCGAATTTCCAGAAATCCTTCTTTTAGTAAATACGCGTATTCTTCACAAAGAAACATACCTTCAAAGTTTTTTGCCTATAGGACCAGTGGTTTCAGCTGTGCGACATATATATATCAAGAATCAGTCAGTCAAAGAAGTCAATTTTATCCAGACGACTTGCTTTTGGCAAATACTACCTTGTAACAAGAAAAAACAAGTAAAAATTAATAAAAGCTTGTAAGAAAATGGTTAAAATGCATCTGAAATAAATGAAATACTAGGATCTTAATATGGTAATAACAAATCCACCAGGGACGCATAACATAGAAGGAAGTACCCATACTCAGGAGGGCGAAGGTTTTTAATGAGAATAAGGAGGCCTTATAAAGATATCAAAGGGATTATTTCCATAGCATATCACCAAATTCTAATCTGTCGGCTTTCTTTAATAAAAAGCTCATAATAAAAGCTGTCTTCCTAACTCAGATGTATAGCCAAACAAAGATTATGGAGATTAATACGAGCTGAGTGCTTAGCGACTGCCATTAATAGCAATTGTAGTCTATTAAGCCGCGTGTCTTAGTGTGTGTGACTAATTAGTCAATCGATGTCAACGTTAATATAATCAAAGTGAACAATTAGCGAATTCTGAGGCCGTTGACAGTTCATTAATCTTTCAGTGAACTAGATGAGGATTAAATTAAAGCGTCATCGCTAATGTTGTTTTTATTATAATCAACATTTTATTTTATTAAATCTTTGTTTGTTTAACAAGGCGTAACTTAATATCTGTTCCTGTCAGGATTATTTAGAGTGGTTTTTAGTAACACTCAGTTTTTATTCTAAAACAAATGTTTTTCATTACAGCAACATTTACACAAATTTTCTGCGACACTAAAATTCCCATTTACACCATGTCGCGGCGTCGCCGTCGGGTAGCCCACCACAAAGGTCGGTCGGAAAATCGTCTCTTTTTAATAGAGAATGAAAATGAAACGCGCTGCCGTAAATAATACTGATTTAGTTAACGTACTTAACATAAATATAGTACTTAACTACCTAACAAGAACAACATCTGGAGATGACGAAGCTCCAAGTCTGAAATAAATACTACCAAATGATTTCTTGTATTTATTTAATGTCAATTCCTTAGTTCGTAATCAGGCCAAGCAGAAGTGTTTTCGAAGCTTGCTTGTGTACCCTAATGGGTTGAAAGCTTTCGATGGACAGTGTAAACACAGTTATTTGCTAGGTCAACGAGGAACACACTGCAAGCAAATACGCAAGACACTATGATTTGCATTTTGACGTCAAAAGCCTGGATTTTTAAGCAGTGTAGATTTTTGTTATGTTTTTGGACAGTTCTGCTTTCTACTGTACTCTCCGAATTCCAAGTACGTAACTTAGAATTTGGAAAATAGTACGATTTCACCGGCCTAAATGACTAGTAGCCAATTATACAACCTATCTTCCTAGAGACTCACATTAGTGACGCTGTCTAGCAATAAAAATCACTTATCTAATCGGTCCAACAAACAAATATTTACTATACATAATAAGTAAAGTCAGTTTATTGAGTGATACGCGATATACTCCATTTAGAGCCTATATACCAGTCTGACCAAAAGCTTGAATAATTTGACATAATCAGCGTTATCAACGCCATCTTACAACCCACAACAACGCAACAAAAAATGTCTAGCTTCAACTTTTAATCGATCGAACATCGCGATTATCTAACTGTTATTTTTAGCATATTGCTGTGCGAATGCTAATCGTCAGTTCGCAGACGCGCCGGCGTCAGCGCCGCGGGCGGGCGGGTGCGTCGGAAGCGGCGCGCGCACCGCATCCACATCGCACATCTTTACATAATTTAACTTCCACATAAATAACTTTTAAGAGCTTTTGTGCTGATGTTAATAGAAAATCGCTGACAGTTGCATTAATACTATGGGTGGTAAGTATTTTAAAGATTCAAAATACCAGTCAATTCATCTTTAACGTGTAAATGCACTACTCTTGATGTTCTACGGATAGAACACTGACGATGGACAAAAAGCGCTTTTACTAATTAATTGAAAAAAGCTCACAGCTGCATTAGTACTATACATTAAAAATATTTGATACATTAAAAATAACAGTCAATTCATCTTTAACGTACTCATTCAGGTGCTCCTCGCATAGAACACTGACGATCGACAAAAAGCGAAATAATAATACTAAAATCAAACTACTTCCATGTTATTTTCAGCCGCCCATTCCGACGATGAGAGTGGGTGAAGAACTTATAATCAATGGTTAGTTTTATCTAAGTACAGATGCATGCTTACAAACTGTTGCTTTGATTCTTGGAGGTCTAAAATATTTTATTAATGTAAGTAGTTAGTAAAATTTTGGTCCTTCAAGTCTAATCTTTCTACTACTGATCATAAATTAAAAAAATATGAATTCTATTCTGTGATTTCGTCTTCATTAGTTGATATTTACACCAAGGGCACATGAAAACGGGTGTAATAGATCCTTTTAAATTAGTCTAGATGCTTTTGCCTCACAAACTATCGCGTTAAATAAGTCATTTCCGCCGGCGCAGACGCGGCGTTTTCAAAAGCTCCTGATTGTAATACTTACTTACTACCCACATAACTAACGCTTTACCTCTTTATTAAAACATTCTAACATCACTAGACAAGGAAAAAGAACTCCCAGAAAGCTTACCGATTTTATCTTAATTATTAATGCAAACACAATAACTACGACATAAGCGTTGCATACAAACTTGTAACCACATTCACGACTCATTCATTCTCTTCAGCAGACAATGGACTGTCAAAGTATGTTCTTATCAATATTCGATAGGGGACAGGATTCGATGAAATTTATGAGCCTTTATTATTAGGTGTAGTGTCATAGTGATATCATGGGCGAAATTAAATGTATGCGCCTGTGGCGGCCTCTGCCGCACGTACATGTAAATGCGTTTAACTGTTACTTTATTGCGCGGGAGTCATGTTGCAAATGTCTAAGCTATGGGCCATGGCATCTGAATTGCATTTGTAATGAAATTATTGTTAGAGTGTTTTATTATTTTGATTGTTACATGTTATACAAAAAAAACAACACAACACACACACAAACAACACAAAGTATATTGGTGGTCTGTGGGTAAAAGGATCATAAAATAATATAAGCACATAAATAAACGAATACTGTCAAAAGTTACTTGTTCCATCGGTGTCAAGATAAAGTTAGAAAGTACACAAAGCCTTGTGTATGAGAGACGCTTTAACGACTTGAGCTTTCCGTAAACTTGTACAGAAAAATAAGGCCTTCCTAATCCTCGAAATTCTACAGAAATCCATTCTTTAACGATATACATAAAAAGAGTGCCTATAAAATATTCTCTTTACATTAATATTTATTCTTAGATCCTCTGTTACCTATTAAGTTTCAATGTTTTGACGTTTCATATTCATAGTAAGCACATCATCTCCCCAAACTAACGATATATCCTTTCATAGTGACACGAAGAAGTAAACTTTCTTCACCAGCATTACTCCATCAGTTGGCAGCTAATTGACAGCAACGGGTCGGACGGATGCCGTGACATTACGTACGGTGTCGGGTGCGGTCGACACTGACAATTTATTATACCCTGGTACTAGGAAGTGGTGTCGGATGTCGGGATGTTGGTGTTAATGCTGTTCAATCTAAGGAAGGATGCGGAAAATGGCCCTTTCACACACGTTAATTATGCTGATTGTTATAGGGGTGTCGTTAAAGAGCCTTCATAAAGCATATTCTTGTACCCATACCGGTACACTCATTAGACCGTTTGACATATTGACTAGCTGTAAATGTGCTCCCAAGACATCGCAATCAGAGACATCAATAAAAATAATCAACAGAAAACTTAAATCATTTGGACAGTTTCTAATTTTGTTCCTAAATGGCTCATATTTTGCCACGACCGACTGGCAATAAATTGTCAGCATTATATGAGGTATTGCCAGGTCATATGCAATGTTGGAATTATTTATGTTATTACATTTTGCCTCACCAATATTTTACCTGAAACATGCGAGGAAGCCACATATTACACACCTGAGCACTAAGCTATTCAAATACCTACAAGAAACTAATGAAAGAAAAGGTGACAGCTCACTACTGCGACCTATTGCGTCACTACTAGTTACCAACTGCCTACAGCCACTCAACAACTAACAGCCACTGTTTGTGGGCAGTCGTTTGTTTTAGCTACAATGTTTATCTACAGAACTGTGATGTTATATTCATTACTAGCTTTTGCCCGCGGCTTTTCCGTGTGAATTTGTAAATTTGCGTTCCATTTTTTACTCCAATAGGAATTTCCAAAAATCCTTTCTTACTGAATATTTACACTTTACAAAGAACACACCCTCCAAGTTACATGTCTCTAGAACCAGTGGCTTGGGCTGTGCGTTGATATATTAACAGTCAGTCAATCAATTAGTCAGTTTACCATTTTATGGTTTTGTTAAATGTTTCTGGGGAAACTTGACGTCATACTTTGACGACAAACATCAAGCTGTAACGCTAAGATTTTGAAACAAACATTAGGGCGACATAAATAAATGTTGCTAGGCAAGTGCTTCGGGTTTGCAATATTACTGTCGCCTAAGTAACCACCAAACTTAGTCGTCAATCAGAGACGAAGAATAGCTATGACAAAGTACGTGCTAAGTAAAGGAGAGAAAATATAGGAAGTCTAAAGTTGCCTAATATTTATAATTAAAATATTAAACTGACTGACAAACTGACTGACTGATCGTTGATATATCAATGCACAGCCCAAACCGCTTGCCTAGAGACATGGAACTTGATGGGTATGTTCTTTGTGAAGAGAAAGAGAGGATTTTTGGAAATCCTAACCTAACCTTAAACGGATAAAATAGGGGATGAAAGATGAAAGGAAATGTAGAACATTTCCGCGGCTGAATCTGCGGAGGAAAGCTAATGAAACATATAAGAAATATAAAAAAAAGTTTAAGGAGTTAACAGGTTTCATCCTATAGTGGTACAGTAGCGATTGAAATCTTCATCGAAATGTGCGTGGATGCTCGTACCTTTTAAGAGTCCTTTGCTCTGCAGAGAGGGTCGATTAAGCCAGGTATTTGTTCATTTCCAGCCATCGCAGTCGATATAATTAAAATAGTAAAAAGTTTTCCTCAAATAACATCGCAAATGATTCCACCATGACTTGTACAGCCGGACATAGGTCTTTGTTCTAACAAATCATGCGTATGGGACTGTTTATTGGCAAAGATTGAAGCTCTCCGCGGCTCCCTTTGACTGCGAGTGTTCACCTTAGGTACTGTTACATTTCTCGTAATTCATCGGTATTTGTTTAGTAGTTTCAAAGTATTCTGACCGAATTCTATTTAAAATATTGTTTGTGCTAAAATTGTTCAAAAATTAAAATGGAGGAAATAGATTTATTGTTTCTTAGAATCATAATAATAGGTTAGGTATAGGTTGATAATAGTAGTAATTTATAGAATATTTATTGCATTAAGAGCTCTGTAAAATAATGAGAAGTCAAGGAACTTACAGCAACACTTTGCCACACTTACGAGCGTAGGCAAGCATACTTAGCCGGACAAGTGTATGCACAGTTTGACCTCCTTCCAATATTTGGTTTGTCTGATTCGAAGACTGAGGACCTAAAAAGCAAAACAATGTAATAATTTAATATTCGCACCACATCATTGCACTTTGATAATTATTTTTCATAAGTAATCACTGCCGTATTACATATTCGTTAAGCCACCGGATGCCAAAGTCTTAAGAACTTAATTATATTATAGTTAGCAACACTTTGCTTGCTTTATGATTCATTATTGCTTGTGATTGTGCATTCGGGTCATACGATTGGCGCATTTGCATCGTAATATTCAAATTATCCAGAGTAGGCCTTGACAGCCTAAACTGACAGCTGTTAGGACCAAAGTGGTAAGGAAGTTGGTCCTTTTGAGATTGACCTTCGATTCGTTTTTGTTTGGAGATATGTATTTAGGTACGCTAGGTAGATGATACAAACGTAAGATAAGATGGTTACATAAATACGGAAAAGATTTATTTTTTTGCATTTCCAATCTATGATTCAATTCAACTGTCCGTATGGCTAGCTAGGTACGGACAGTAATTACGGTCCAAATAGGTTACGATTACAGAATATGAAAATTCTTATAGGGCAGCAATTTTCATAATTTTAAGAACCTTAGCCATTTAATTTCTGCAACTTTGCCAAAATATTTGATTGATTGTCGCTGACTAGTAGTTGGCCTTCTTATCGACGTTATGTTTTAGTGTAGACTTGTCCTTTATTTTCACAAATCTCCGTATAAGCGCTCCTGCACACGATGCCGCCACCGCGCCGTCGCCGCGCCGACGCCGCACAACTACACTGTACATACGAGTCGCGCGAAGACCGCCACCGCGCCGCCGCCGCGCCGCCACCGCGCGCGTTCCCAGTTATTTCATTATCCTGATTCATTCCATTGCCGGCCGCGTATGAACATGCGGCCGGTAATGGAATGAATCAAATAGATGCGCGGTGGCGAGACGAGGACCGCGCGCGGTGGCGGCGCGGCGGCGGCGCGGTGGCGGTCTTCGCGCGACTCGTATGTACAGTGTAGTTGTGCGGCGTCGGCGCGGCGACGGCGCGGTGGCGGCATCGTGTGCAGGAGCGCTGAAGCAAAACTTCAGTCAATCACACATCACATCAATGCAAAGTCAAACCCATCTACGCTCCTAGCAACCAAAGCTTTCTCAAAGCAAAACATTTTAATTGCACATAACACTTTTATTACCTAACCATCATGAGACTAATTAATAGTTTAAAAAGCAATGATACGTTATTCCGACTCAGATTACTTTGGTGTTAATTAAACCGATGTAACTGAGTTACTGTCCGTTTGTGAGGGTGCAGCCTTTGTTCGGCTATGGAGAGTAATTAACTCTTCGCTTTCATCGCGGTCCTAAGGACCAGGGTCCCGTGGGAGGATGGTGAGCCTCGCTTCAATTTGAACCAGTGAGTCATAAGCGGCGAACTGATTTTGTTATATGATACGCTTTGTGATATTTGCGGAAGTATATTCTTTTATTTTATTGAGGAACATGTGGGGTGATGGGTAAAAATATAAACATTCTAAATATGGCTGAGTACTACATCGGATAAAGCTGAAGCTTCGTTAAAAGACTTAAATTCGTATTGGAGTAATCTTATTAATCAGGCGATAATGTCGCAGGTTGAAGAAGAATTGTGGTGGAAGATTTTTGTATTTTGATTGTTTTTGATTCTCTTTTGCCTTGTTAACGTCAATATTGGCGATACATGTTGTAGACTTTAAGTAATACTTATAATAACAATATGTTCTTACTTCCTTCAACTAAGTACCTATTTATTACTTTCGTCTTTAAAATACAAACAAAATGGAAGTAAAAAAGGTCATTGACTACATGTAACTCTGGTCCTGGTCAAGGACCAATTTAGCTTGTCCACAAAAAAACTATACTGATTACCTAATTAGATTTCATACAACATAATAACATTTCCGAAGATGTTAAACTGTTCAACAATCGCTGACCTCTTCTAACTTGACCATAACATAATAGAGATATTATCGATACACCGGTACAGTTAGACCCATGAGTCCTCTATCGACGAATCCTATCGACGTTTCGGTGTTCAACAGACGACACCGGAGATGAACACGTCGATTAAACTTTTATTTACATACCATTACGACTTATTATTGGGCTTTTGGATCGCACTTAGATGTTTAAAATCGATAAATATATTATTTTCGTTTTTAGTTAAGGTCTTATCCTTTTTTTTGTTATGACTAATCCCAGGCAATGTTAATGTTATTTATTATTAAACTAACTTCTGCTCGCGACTGTGTTCACGTGATATCAGTAAAAAACTGTAATCTGTAGTTTGTTTCCAGAGATTATCTGAAATACCTTTTACAACCTTTACTTGTATGCACCACAAAAAATGGTTACACAGACACGTAAGAGTAAGAGCGTATTAGCACAGTTTAATATTTTATTGACCTTTATTTCTTTCACCCACAGCTTCGCCCGCGAGGGTAGGGTTTGTATTTCCTAAAATCCTTACTTAAGGTCATAGCTCATTACAGCCACCCGGCAGCCACTACGCACCGACTCGCCTTATAACCGAGGCGATCCGGTGACGCTACGGAGTTGATGTAGTGAGCGCATGCCCATACAAGTCCATATAAAGAATACTAGCCACAGGAGGCGAGTCGGTACGGAGTGGCTGCCGGGTGGCTGTAATGAGCTATGAGTGCTATGACCTTTAGTCTTCACACAAAAACATACCCTCCAGTCGTTTGGGCGGAGCGTTAACAAATTACCCAGTCAGTCAGTCAGTTTACTTACCTTAAATACTATACTGATATTACTTTTTTATTTATTAACCGATTTAAATAAAACAAACACTAAATTCACACATCACGACTTTCCATCTTCATAATTTTACTACATATACACTTACCTGTTGTCTCTCTCTGCCATTTTTATATTTTTTTCTAATTATTTGTGTACTTCGTTATTGGCGTAACGTTTTTTGTTAAATTTTAAGTTATTTATACTTACCAGCTGTGAAGTCACCTTGTAGAAATAAATAAATAATTTTCAAGTGGGGAAAACTTATGAAAACTATAAAGCATCCGTGAAATCGAAAAACCACATTGAAATCGGTTAAGCCTAGTATTGATTGATGATATGTAATAATTAACTGAGTTTTAACTTTTATTTTCTTTGATTGTTTCAGATCGCTGCTTCTGGCAGCAATCGTAATAAGTAATTGTATAACATGGACGGCATCAAGGCATCACTACGCACATAATGTAAGTACTTTCTTATGGTAATCTTTAGATATAATACAAGTCTGCTACTGCCAAAGAAAGCTAGACAAGCCATGTTCGTATTCGTTAATCCACAACGTAATGTCACCGATTAAACTGCAAGTTTATATACAACTTTAAATTAGAAAAAAAGACACAGAAAACCTACTTAATTAAAAATCAAATAATTATGAAGATAACATACGCTGTGTACTAGATAGAGTTCCTTCATAGAGTTTCTTGCTTCTTCTTCTCCACAGAGATTAACTTTTTAAAACAAGCAATTAGCTCCAACTTTCCTCCTGACAAACCGACCGAATCTTTGACCATTCGTAAGTATCTGTAATAGTCTAGTGATATAAATGCTTTAATTTCAATTTTGTGATATCATCATGCGGTGTATCTTATCTTTAAAACTCACTGAAAAACATTTCGCAGAATATATAACTAAGGCCTATGGGTTTTATACTAAGTACTCTTTGATTTTACTACACTGTACAAAACAACAAAGAGATCACTGTTCCATTCACACCACACAAATAACAGACATCCTGAAATTCATCTATCATATACAAAAGAAACAAACGTAGCAACAAATCCGCTCCAATTCCCAGGGCATCGACCGCCAAACCTTGACACTGGTCTTTCGCGACCGCGACCGCGAGGCGCGACCAAGCGACCATACTTTACGACCATAACGACCGCGACCAGCCGCCACAGCAATATTTCAATCATCACCACGCACTCGCGAATGAGGAGCAGACGTTCATGAGATCACCAATACATGATTGACGAGTTTCGTAAATAAATTCACGATCTTAGAATAGCGTTCGCAATGTTATTTGATTGTAAGTAAAGCAATTTTTGAAGTGGCTACTGATATAGATTTATTTGCGATCGTTTTAGATTTTTTTATTGGGGCTACCTACGAATTTAACGTATGATTCCATACGGTTTAGCGTTCTAGAAAACGGGGATCCGAGGAAATAGTGTCTATAAAGATTTGGGTACGCAAGGTATAGAAAAAAATACCACCAGCCTACTAAAATATCTGATAGTCCTTCTCATCACAAGGTAGAAAACCAAAATATTTAACCAACACAAAAATTAAATAGTTGTCTAAACCGACATGCAAATCCGCTTATTCGGATGATGAACATCTATACATTTAATAATACATATAATAAAGTCGTAGGAAAGTCAAAACTGTACATTGAATATTAAAAAAAAAAGAATACTTCGGGCGTAATCTACAATCGATACATTACCGACGCCAAAAATATAGTTTTTAGAGTTTTGTCTGTATGTATGTCCGGGATAAACTCAAAAAGTACTGCATGGATTTAGTTCAAATTTTGCAGGGATATTACTAAGAGGTCGGGTCAAAACATAGGCTACATATTATCACGCTATCACCTACGGGGGCGGAGCACGCAGACGACGTCGAGGGCAGCAGCTAGTAACAGTATAAAGATCCAGTTCAAATAAAAGCTCGTAAAATATTGAAAATACTAAAATACTCAGAGTACTTTACTACGAATGTGTTTGGTTTTGTTTAGAGTGACGCGTATGATGAGGATTCGTGGCAGTCACAGCATGAGATCATGGGAGCCGACCGTTTCATTACTCAGGGCAGCATGAGCAGGGCTGACAGAAAATAATTAGAGTAATTTTAAGCAAGATAAGCTGTATGAAGTCCCACGTAAGAATAACATTTACTGAAAAATGAATGGTTTTGTCTTTATAAGAAGATCCAATAAAATTATCTTTATTCTTCTTAATAGGCTAATCTCAGTCTGCCAAATGTGTTCCCACAGCAAATAAATTATAGTTACATACTCGTATCTAGGTATTGTTTTATGCTCATGGTAACTCTACTCAATAACAGACCCGGAAAATGTCTGGTTCAGTCTGCATTCTGATATTTATAGCACAGCCGTCAACATTAATATTTCATAGCTGCATCTTTATGAACAGCACGTCCATCGCAGACATTCATAGTTAAATTTTAAAGTACATACTTAAAATCTAAATAAGTACACTCAAGAAAACAACATAAAATTAAATGATCTAACTGACAACCCTAATCAAATCTAATAGAAAAACATGAGAATAGTCATAAATCTAATCAGGGTTGGCGCCTATTGATGGGTGCGCGGGCGCATCGCCCCACTCTTCCCCCTTTTGGCCCAGTAAGTACTATTTCTGGACGTATGACTTGATGATCAATGTACGAATTTATCATTTCTTAAACTGTCGTTTGTAATACTTTATTTTTGTTTGATGGGTACTGAATTATTACTGACGCTGGCGCCTGGTTATTATATTATTTGGATCAGTTCATTGTCTGAAACAGCTATTATGGATGATCAGTGTTAAATGATAAACAACTGACTGACCCCAAATGGAATGGAATGGCATGGATGGTGTACAATGTTTTAGAGAAATTGCGATAATTATGACATCTAGTACTAGGACCACATAATAGTCTATTAAGATTACTTAACTCAAAATTTTATTTTCTTTAAACACTCGCTTCACTTGTAATTAAGCCTGAATGGCGTACGTTTCCTGCTGTCGGTTGTCGCCGACAGGTGGCGTGTCGAGTGGGGGAAATGAAAATAAACTGTCACCTACAACCTTGTCTATACTTTATCAATGAGTACCTTCGCTTGACGTGGGCCGGACTTGGAGACCCCTGCATACATATATTTATAGTTTTATAGATAGAAAACATAAAAAAAAGAGTAAAGAGAGGCTCAGTAATGGACAGAATACCCGGCAAAAAAAGGAAAGAAATGGGAATAACAATTGGATGAATTAAAGAAAGAGAAATCACTTCGAGTACTTTTCTTCTTTGAAACTTTGAGTAAATCGTGTCTTTAAAAAGAATCTGTAAATTAGTTCAAAACATGAAGAAACGATCGAATAGAACGTAGGTACCTGGATTAAGTACAAATTATTTTTTATATATATTTTCATTTATCGAAGCGAATTTTAGATAGATAATTAACACCAATTCATTAAAAAATAAAAGCAGACGTTTCAGACATAGAATCTGACTATTATCACAGATTACTAAATAGTTATTATTATTGCTAAAGTCTCTAGCAATTGGAGTAATGTCTTTTTTTCATAATATTTTTATTTTCATTAATTTTGACATAATTAATTTAATTACTAAGAAATTAGCAGGAACTAAGTTTGAATACAATCTGCGGCTGCGTATTGCGGAAACCCAATTTAAAACTTTCAAAAGTGCACCTTTGCATCTGAACTCCGGCCCTCCTCCCAAAGTGCTCATCGCCCGCAGAGCACGTTGCAACACTCACGATGCGGCGGTAATGTCCTACAAGTTGTTTATCGTCATAACATTTTACATACACCCAGCGGTGACGCGCGTTTTATGCCTAAGAGCTTTTTCACACCGCGCGTTAGTTAATAAACGCCGCGGGTGGCGCGTGCATCCACCATATTGTATTAATTTTTATTTTTATGAACTGATTCAGATTTAAACGTGTTGTTTTCTTTTAGATCTGCTAACGCGTTTAAGTGGATTACCACAATATAAAAAAAAAATATACAATCTAAGCGCATGGAGAAACCAAGACTTTAAACTTATAAGTATAAAGTCTTACCTTCTTGACTATATGATGTACTTTTAAAATTTTATTTTTAGCTAATAATATGAACAGCCCGTAGCCTCGTAGCTTTCATCAGAGCTCATTACATACCGCTTTAAAATGTGAACAAACCTTAAGGCCAGTTGTATCAAAAACACGTACGTATCCAGACGGAGCGTTTGTTAGCCCCACGCACTAACAAGACAAGTATGACCACTCCAACATCTTAGGAGTGTTAGGACACGTTATTTATTTGATCAAGTCGAAGTTTCCTACTTCACATGTACGAATTCATTTTATTGTATGCGTCTGTTTCTTTGTTGAATCCTGTATAACTTGTTGGATACTGGTAGTTGGTAGTCATAGCGGTGTAATCTTTGTTATCTGTAATTTGTTACATTATTTAAACTGAATTTAAGTATTAGTCATCAAAAACATGTCATTTTTAAAGGGTTCCAGAAGAAATTACCGCACTCACACTAATCTGCGCACGTATTCTACCGGCTCGAAGGACCAAAAACGTGGATATAGATCTTTGTTTATTTGAAAAAATACACAAAAAAAATACACGATAAATAAAGATTATTTTAATTGTCGAAAACACCGCAAAGTGCCGAGCTACCGACTAGTTTGGCAAATGTGATTTTCAAATTACAAACTTAATTTTATCCAAACGATTCCCTCATTCCCAGGCCTAAACTCATTTTCGTCTTGTAAAATTTTAACTAAATAAATCTGAGTCTTACCTAATTGTTTTTCTTCGTCAGGTACACCAGCACCGCACCAGACACAGGCGGCAAGGTGCCGGGCTGTACCTCCCAGCGTCCTACGTTATCCCTGGTGGGGAAGGCAGCGGCCCGTGGGGGGAGTGGGGGGAGGTGTCCCCTTGCTCTAGGACTTGCGGGGGAGGCGTGGCCAGCCAAAAGAGGATATGTTTGCAGCCAGGGTAAGACATACCATCATCATCTCCCTAACCTTTTCTTAACCATGTTAGGGTCGGCTTCCAGCCTAACCGGATTCAGCTGGGTATCAGTGTTTTATGTGGAGCGACCGTCTATCAAATCTCTTGGTTAGACTGATCAGACTTTCAGCCAGGGTAAGACATATAAAATTATGGAATCTATTCTAGCCGTCATTCGACACATTAATGGGGTTTTTAAAAATACCTAAACTGCAAAATAATGTGACTCTTAGTTATTTTGGGAAAATTAGAATTAACTAGCTCAAAAACCAAAGCCTTTTTTCACCTTACGATCTGCTGTGCCGTTTTCCTAAACTCTTAATTTGTTTATCTACATGTGCAGACCAGAAGGCAGTCAGTGTACGGGAGGCGACACGAAGTACTTCTCGTGTCAGACACAGGACTGTCCTGACGGTTCCGGCGACTTCCGAGCTGAGCAGTGCGCTGAGTTCAACGACAAAGCCTTCAGAGGTTTCACATACAAGTAAGTTTTTGATCACCTAGGTACTCAAAAAATAAAGTATAAAGAAAAGTGCCATTCAAAAATCGTTTTTACTGTCTTATATCATCTTGAAAACCTCTGAACTAAAAACTTATAAAAACGTTACATTGAAATTTTTAATATGTAATGATGTTACTAATTACATAAAAACTCGAGCTAGAGTTCTTCAAATCGAGTTCCCTTGGAGAAGGAAATTTTAATTTATACGTACTAATTTCAATGCTCTAATTGTGAGTTTTTTGTCATTCTCAGCTGGGTGCCCTACACAAAGGCTCCGAACCCATGCGAGCTGAACTGCATGCCTCATGGGGAGCGGTTCTACTTCCGACACAAGCAAAAGGTGATAGACGGCACCAGGTGCGACGACGAGTCCTTCGATGTATGCGTCGATGGCAGATGTCAGGTAATACTAAATATGATATTAAATTCTCTGTTCTTTGATTGAAGCAAGTTTATAAGATGGTGTCTCTTCCCCTCCAGTTATGAGCATCAACAAAACCTAGATTAAAAAAATCATCATATCCTTAAAATTAGGCTCGAAGGACCACGAAATTTTTCACCTGCCCTGTTTAACTTATTCTCATTTCCACCAGCCTGTCGGTTGTGACATGATGCTGAATTCCACCGCGCGCGAGGACAAGTGCCGAGAGTGCCGCGGAAACGGCGCCAATTGCCACACCACTGATGGAATATTCGACTCACAGGATCTCACAAAAGGTATGCTTACTACTGGAGAAAGCGTCATTTAGTGTCGCAATTACCTCACACATACATATCAGACAGAAGAAGCGTTGCAATGGACGTATCATCGTCAATAAGTCCTCGTAAAATTGACGCATCGTCAGTTGTGTAAAAAATATTTAGGTAAATTAAAAGTTATTTGGTTCAATTTTCTATCGTTAATCGATCGATGATGCACAGAGCATCTTCACGTCCATCTATCATCCGAAAAAAGGTCTTCCCTTTTTTCACTCACTCTTTTTCAATCACTCTCTAATTAAGGTTAATATTTTTTTTATATTTTGTTCGCAGGGTACAACGACATTTTGCTGATTCCTGCAGGCTCTACCACAATTCTTATTGAAGAAATTGAACCTTCGAATAATTATTTGGGTAAGTTTACAGCCTATTTCTCTACTACTCCCGTAATCTACACCTTGGTGTCTCAAGGATTCTTGAGCACCAAGTAAGCAAATTAAACAATAACAATTTCTGAAGCATCTTCTAAAATATTTGAGTTTTTCAGCGTTAAGAGCTAAAAACGGGACTTATTACCTAAACGGCCACTACCACATCGACTTCCCGAGGACCATCATGATTGCTGGCGCCCTGTGGACCTACGAGCGCAGCCAGCAAGGGTTCGCTGCGCCTGACAGACTGCGGTGTCTAGGACCAACCAATGAACCTCTGTACCTTTCTGTAAGTAGATCATCTTGAAATTCATGTCTAAAGTTACCATATTAACTGCTTCGACAAGTCTTAAGCTTGTATTATTGATAACTAGCTTTTACCCGCGACTTCGTCCGCGTGGAATAACTTCCTTTCCCGGGGAATTTCCGGGATGAAAACTATCCTATGTCCTTTCTCGAGTCCCAGACTATATCTGTACCAAATTTCATTCAAATCGGTCTGGTTTAGGCGTGAAGAAGAGACAGACAGACAGACAGAGTTCCTTTCGCGTTTATAATATTATTACGGATTTGGAATTTAGAAAAATGTGAGACATGTTGATTCATGGAAGTTCTACTTGAACTTCCTTGAGGTCATTTTTATTGACAAACATGCAAAGCCTTTTCTACTTTGATTAATCAATACATTGTATAGACAAAGTCGCTCCCCGCTGTCTTTAGGTAATATGTATGCTAACTAAAGTCTTTAAAACTACGCAACAGATTTTGATGAGTTTTTTGTATTCGATAAAGTGGACGAGATGAAGTGTCTCATTTATATGGTTGCCTAGGTTGACTGGGAGAAAATGCCTGCGGCATTAAGTCCGCCTGTGTACCTTTGTGCATAAAGTATAAATAAAATAAATTATAAATAAATAAATATATGTTCAATACATGCATAATATAGGGTTTTTCAAAGTTTTAAAACACCCATGCCAAGCAGGGGTGAGTCGCTAGTTACTTCATAAAACACGTGTTCTTTCAGCTTCTCCTTCAAGACGAGAACGTGGGGATCAGGTACGAGTACAGCGTGCCCAACAACTCGGCGCCGCCGACCGACAAGCGATACAACTGGGTGCACGAGGAGTTCACGCCGTGCAGCGCCACCTGTGGCGGAGGTGAGATAACTTTGAACTTACTTTCATGAGCCTTGGATAGGAAGGTGGGCGACTCGCTTCGGCGAGAGTGATTGCTTTGGTTTTGTTGTCGGTAGATGACTTTTTTGGAACAACTACATATTTTCACATTCTTCTTTGACCTACTTTAACTGGCTGAACTGATTTTTAAACAAACGTATAAATACTTACATAGTATTATATTCTGACATAGTTTACAATTTTAAGAATTCTGTTCCAAAACTAATAATGAAAACGTTTTCTGAATTCTGGAATAAATAATGACATAAAAGTATGAAATCAAAACTAAACTCCAAAATAACTTCTTTCCTAGGTTTCCAAACTCGTAACGTGACATGTAGATCAAGAGAGCAACTGGACATAGTCAAAGATAACTTGTGCGACGAGGGTCTGAAGCCGCCCACCAACCAGTCGTGCAGCCCGGACCCCTGCCCGCCGCAGTGGGCCGAAGGACCCTGGGGAGAGTGTTCACAACGATGCGGCGAAGGAGGGGTTAAGTCTAGGGAAGTCACCTGCCAGAAGATAATTGCTAATGGGTAAGTTTAATAGGAAAATCGTTAATTTGCTTGTACTTGATAGTAAAAGACATTATGTTTGATTTGCCAGACATGACTGGCGATGTCACAAAGTATCATTTAATTATTACATAGTATAAAACATGGTGTGTACCTATGTATGCTTCGATCTTAAAAACTCGGCAACGGATTATGATGCGTTTTGTTAATAGATTAAAGTGATTCAAGTGGGAGGTTTATGTATAATACATTCTCAAAAATTTCTATCACCCGTGCAAAGCTGGGGCTAGTCGCTGTAGGAGGTGCTTCAGAGGCATAATCTAAGAAAAATTACGTTGGCAGGTCAGACATATCTTGGTGGTTTGATCTAGTAACAAAATAATCGTACAATAATTAAATAATTGCGTTGTGTGTGCAGTGAAACATCGATAGTGCCGGACAAGGAGTGTTTTGACCTGCTGGGGCCGAAGCCTGAGATGTTCCAGAAGTGTAACGAGGACGCACCCTGCCCCACGTGGTTCGTCGGACACTGGAAACCGGTAAGTAGAAGCTAGAATGTCAAATTTCCAATATCTGTAGTGTACAATGCCTTTGACTGACTTTTGGGGATTCGAATCTTCCAGAAACCGAACGGAGTTTCCCACCCGGGACAATTTTTTATGTGATGAACTCGATTGTTTGTTCTGTGACTGGGTGTAATTTGTTCATAATAAATTATAAATAATAGAATTAAGTATAAATAAGTACATATATTTATGTATACTACATATCCGGTTACCATAGCACCAGATTTACCAAGTTTGGAATCAGTCCTAACCTAAACTTCTTTTTTATCCACCAGTGTGACAAGCTCTGTGACGAAGGCAAGCAAACTAGGAGTGTGATCTGCTATCAGAAGATCGATGGCCGCATCACAGTGCTGGACGATAGCAACTGTACGGAGACCAAGCCTGAGGTGGACCAGCCATGTCTGCTGCAGCCCTGCGACGGAGTCGACTGGGTCGCGTCGGATTGGTCTGGAGTAAGTAAACGAATATTTATCGATTTATAGATTCTGCCGGCATGTGGAATGAGGATTCAGCAGTCGTTGTGCCGATAGTCATGACAGCCAATGGCATAATAGCACGGAGCCTCGATCAACACCTGAAGAGCGTTCCGCTAGGCAGCATTGCTTTTAAAGTGTCTGATTCAGAAGGCGGTGCTCTTGGGAACTTAATTTGCGGTAACAGAACACAGTTGAGCACATTATGTTTCGACATACTACAGCATAATACATAACTAAGAAGTGATTGATGTGCATTTCTAGTATCTTTTAGCCTCAACAGGAATCTTGGTATAATAATTCAATTAATTCTCATTCACGTACGTAGTTACGTCTTGGTTGCACGTAGTTGCCAGCTCCACAGCACACTCAGACTCACCGGAGCATCTTATGATCCGACACACTGAAGCACATAGTTGATTCTGAGAGGTACCAGGAATGCATCACACCTTATGCAAGCACCCGTCGAGTCTGTATTCTTAAGCAGACTATGTACCATTATACTGGCTGCTGACTTCTACATTCCTGGTGTCTCGGCTACAACAGCAATCTTGGCACAGTCTCAACAATTCTATATTATTCCAGTGCGACACATGCACGTCAAAGTTCAAGACGAGGACAGTGGTGTGCTCGACGAAGCATCGCCAGGTGCTGAACGAAAGCTTCTGTGCCTACCACACCAGGCCCTCAGACCGAGAGGAGTGCAATATTGAGGAACTGCCGCCCTGCGAGGTGCAGTGGTACGCTACTCAGTGGAGCAAGGTATGTAATACCCTAACCACTTTAATTTTTTGGACGTTTTTTTTAATATTGACCATTCACCGGGAGTTTTTCTAGTATCTCCAAAACCACGTACAAACAATGAGACTTGGAATGTCGTAAATAGCTATACACAGTATTTGCGATAAAACGACTTCAATACCCAGCCAGGATTTTTCTTAGTGGCCATGGCTTCTTAAGGCAGTACAAGCGGCCTCAGTGACATGCCTTTTATACAATCTGAAATCCCAATTTGCACTAATTAGATCTTAATGTGAAGCTGTATGATCTTAATGTGATGTATACAAATATAAAAAAGTAACAAAAATATAATAATATAAACTTATTCTATTGAAGAAGTGTCTCAGAGACTTATAAGGATTTGTCATAAAAAACGGACAAATTTCGACACCTACGCACGCCACCGAGTGGTTTAAACTTAGCGCTCTTCGTCAACAGTGCTCAGCAAGCTGCGGCGAAGGAGTTAAGACCAGGAAGGTGTTCTGCGGCTCGTATAACGTCAATAAGGAGGGGGAGGGCTTCGTCGACGTGGTGAAGGACGTCGAGTGCGCCAAGCTGCCCAAGTACAACGACACCAAACCGTGCACTGTGCCCCAATCAGAGTGCCCCTCACAGTGGTTTGCTGGGCCTTGGTCTGCCGTAAGTTTGGAAGCCCTTAAGACCAGAATTATACTTAAGTCCCTTTTTTTTAGAAAATACACCATTAAATAATAATTCGATGAGAATACAGTACTATTCTTGAAAATGTTCGATTTTAAGCCTAAAAACCAGATTTTGTTAACAAAACAATTCAAGTTAATTTTACTGAGATTGGAGCTGTCAACTCTTAGCTACTCACCTCATGCTCGCTTCAACCAAATTCACTAAGAAGATTTTCGAAAAGACCGATGTGGAAACTCAAATTCCATTTACACAACATAACACGAACATGCGTGTTTCAAAGACAAGACTTGTGTCCTTCTAGAATGTGGTTTCTTAGTCCAACGTTGATTACAGTGCACTGAAAAGTGTGGCGGAGGCGAGCAGACCAGAAAAGTGATGTGCTTCAGAGGAGACAAGGAAGCCGGCGACTGTGATGGAACCACCGTACTGGACCCCACGCAGCTCTGCAACGAGGGACCTTGTGACCCAGGTAATAGAGCTTACAATTCTTACGCTTCGGCGGTATCCTGTTGGACTTGGAGGGTGAAGTTCCGTACTTCGATCTCTTAACGCATCAATCAAAAACTCTTCCGTACTGCATGACGACATGCAATGTTGTGTCGCCGTAGACGGTGAACAGACAGATTTTTTCCCCGTTATCTGTGGAGTGAAGCAAGGATGTTTGCTTTATACTTTGCAGTGGTTGTTAGAGAAGTTTTACACTGATTTTTAGGCCGTAAGTTCGGCCTAAAAATCAGTGTCAATAAGACAGAAGTCATGTCTGTAGATACTCACGGTCGTGAGTCACTGACCTTAAAGCTTGGCGAGGATGTGCTTAAGCAGGTGGATAAATTTCGCTACTTGGGGAGCACTGTAACATCCAAGTGTGACCTTGATGCTAAGATCAACAGCAGGATCGGTGCTGCAGCTGCAGCATTCGGCAAGCTGTGTTCCAAGGTCTTTAGCTCACATGACCTTAAGGTGGCCACCAAGGTCTCTGTTATTATGGCAATTGTGCTGCCAAACCTCTTATATTCTTCCGAGACGTGGTGTATGTATCGTCGCCACATACGTGCTCTTGATCGATTTCATTTAAAATGCCTCCGTACCATCATGAATATAGATGCTGGCGGGAAAAAATCCGAAACATTCCCGTCGAATACTTCGGAAGTATTCCGAAATATTCTGAAACTTTGGGAATATTTCAACTGCCAAAAAAAAACTCCGGTGAAATTGTATTAATCCATTAAAAGCCACTGTACTCGATTGAGTACAGCGTAATGAAGTAAAATAATAAGGTGTATCACCTAAAATTTACAAGATCTGTCATTTACACTTCGGAATAATGCTGTACTCAATCGAGTACAGCAGTTACCTCTAATGGGTTCATAGGGAATATAGCCTACTAGCTGTCCCCCGCGGTTTTATCCGCGTTTAATTTCCTTTGGTTACTTCTTAGCCCCCCGTAAACCGTTTATGCAGCGCACGCAACAAAAGTCCTCAAATGTGAATAATTTTCCCCGTTTTTGCAACATTTCTCACTGACGCTTCGCTCCTATTGGTCGCAGCCGCAGCGTAATGTTATATAGCCTAATACCTTCCTCTGTAAATGGACTTTAAAAAACAAAGAATTTCTCTAATCGGACCAGTAGTTCCTGAGATCAGCGCGTTTAAACAAACAAACTCCTCCGCATTATAATATTAGTAGTAGATTTCCAATAGTGAAAGAATTTCTGAAAGCGAGATAATAGTTTTTGAGTTTATTTATTAGGTTTTCCTTTATTTAGTAATACCTATCTATGTGACTCGCGTATACTTAGCGATGCGAACAGCAGAGCTATATACAAACTAACCAAAAACATAGGTAACCCTTTTTCAAAAAACAAATCAAATATGCTCGGCCTGGTTTTTTATTCCACAACTAACATTTTGATAAATAGCATTCGACTTCGATATAACCTACATAAAAACAAAAAAATAAAAATCCTGCTGTAAAAGGGATTTTTATTTTTTTATAAAAATATTAACAAATATTAATCGATCAGATTTATAATAAAATAAACATTTATATTTTACTAACTTATGCGCCACTGAAAAATAATTACAATGTTTCAAATTTAAGAAGTGCAATTTGACGTTTCATAATTTTCATGACGACACAACTTTGTACATGCGTAACTCAAAAATTGACATTTATTTCTTCCGTAAAACCACGTAATTTTAAAGTTATTTTTATTTTATCACAAACTGCACAATTTTTAATCACTAAATTTACATTAAAAATTTTCAAACAAAGCAATATAACCATTGTTGACAATAAATAATATTTTTTCTCGACGTCGTGTCAAAGTCACGTAGTAAGGTACGATACCGTAGTGTTGTGACACTTCAAATTCACTTGTATACCAATAATCGTCAAAAATTACCCAATAATCGAACTTACTAATAACAATCGTTTTCAATGAAAGCGACATTTATTATTTAAATGTATTTTTGATGATTTCTAAATGTCAACGAGAAAGCATATTTTAAAATTAAACATATAGTTATTAAAATTTTAATAAGTTTTTGTAAGTAAAATCGCTTGTGCTCAAGTCTTGACAAAAAAATATTTTTTCTTTTAATTTGGCAACACTGGCAAGTGAGAATTTGAGAATTTCTTTCATCTAAAATTCAGAAATTGACAGTCATAAAATAAATAAATCTGTAACTTAAATCGATTATAAATTATAAAGAAATGAAATCAATATCTCGTATAAATCGGATATTGTAGTAATCGATTTTTTTAACCCAATCCCTATTCTTCAGTAGGTTACAAGTGTCAAATTGCACTTCTTATATTTGAAACACCTTAATTCACCCACCACACAAAATAAACACGTTTATTCTTATTGAATAATTCGGGCGAAACATTCCGCGGAAACTTTCGATTGCGGGGTATGAATCTTTCTGAAAACTTCTCCGGGGGGGGAGCATCTCCCCTCTTACCGCACCCCGCACCGCCATCGCCTTCGTGCACACAGTCAGGCGGCGGCGATCGACGGTCGATGCAAAATATTTAAAAATAAATAATTGCAATTAAAATGTAGACGCGGTATGATTTCATTCAGACATTATCTTGTACGTCATATAAGAAGATATTCAATTTATTCGAGAGACATAATAAACATATCATCGAATACAAATTCTAAATTTAAATTCATTTTGAATAATTCTGATTTAAAGAAACTTTCCCAGAAGTATTCCGGAATTATTTCGAATTTTTCAGAAGTTTTGCAACTATAATCATGAAGATCAGGTGGTCCGACAGAGTACGTAATACCGAAGTCCTACGGCGAGCCAATGTTAGTGGCATTGAGCCCTACATAATGCGCCGGCAACTTCGGTGGTGCGGTCGGATGAAAGAGTGGCGAAGCGCATCTTTTATTCTGAGCTGGAGGAGGGCAAGCGTAAGCAGGGCGGACAACTCCTCCGGTACAAAGATGTCCAAAAGCGACATATGAAGAGATGCAACATAGAGCCTTCACAGTGGGAGTATTTGGCAGCACAGCGGACACAATGGCGCAGAGTGGTTAACAACCATGTACGCGATTTCGAGGATCAACGTAAAGTTGACCTTGACGCCAAACGCGATCGGGTAAAGGCCCATCCACCTGCTGCTATCCTGTACCATTTTCAAGACGGCAAACTCACCTGCCCACAATGTGCTCGGTCTTTCTTAGCAAAGCAAACATTAGCCATCTTCGGGCGCATGAGCGCCAAAATAATGAATAGGAGTTGAAGCGGTCGCCATGGCCGAAATCGGTCGGATAAGAGACAGAAACTTTCTGATAGACCTCTTCACAAAAGTCTGGCAGTTACCCAGAAAGTTAAGCCAAAACGTAGGTAGGTCTATGAAGAAGAAGCAACCAAGGGTACTCTTTTCAATTGAGATTTACACTAACCGGATTTCATCATTCGGGTATGTGAATAGGGAAGCAACATTGTGGCTTATCTTATTAGTTACCACCTTCGCCCACGGTTTGGTCTTCGTTGGAATTTCCAAATATTCATTTTTATTTTAGCTAACTACTCTTCATAAAGAACATACCCTCTAGACACCCTCTATATACACAATAGATGACTATCATGTATCTTGCTTCGTTGTTTAATTTTTCCATTTATTTCAATGCTTAGATCATCTGTTGCCGGTGACCCGAACATCCACAGTCGTCATGGGTGAAGAGGACGATTGTGAGGAAGATTATCCTGAAGCAGGCCTGGATGTAGACCTACTCGGCAGTACGGTAAATATTTTTTCAATTTGGAGTCCAGCTTATCGGTTCTGTAAAATAATTCCTCAGCAAAGACTAGTAATCACGATACGTTTTTCCCAAATCCCAATGTCTATGTTTTTTAATGTATGTTATTTTATTCCAGCCCGACATTGCACTGAGTGATAGCCCTGGTAAGTGTTCTTTTCACTTTGTTTGTAATTTCTAACACTCAGCAGTTATGTCATTGCTGTGGCTAATTCCCAAAATCTTCCTAAGGGTAAGTATAAAAAAATCCCCAAATCCCGGGATTCTAGAAGTTTTTATTTAAGGCCAATTTTTAATGGAGGATGTTGGGTCAATTTTTTTAGGATTCCCATTTCCCACCTTAGGGGGGATTTTGTTTGGTAGATTTTGGAAAAAGCTTTGGCTGCTTTGTTGCTGTCGTGGGTTCTACGCCCATACAAAAATACCGGTCCATGACTGGACTCGCAACAAATACTTGTTCTATTAGTTCCGAGTCCGGTTGTGTGTTTAAATAAGTTAATATGTTTATTAACGCATTAACAAAAAAAATTTAATTAAGAAGTTTATTTAAAGGCTTAAAAATATATTTCTTATAGTTTTCAATATTTTTTTTCAAAAATTTCATATTTACACATTTTCGTTTACAGGTTATGCTGAGCATGAATCTACCCTGGAGTATGGATCTGGCTTTGGTAAGTTTATTGTCTGTTTTTTTTTATAGGTATATGTTACCGGCCAAACCCGATTTCAGGTCAAACTTGTTTTGCCTAGGCTAAACTTGTTCTTCCTCGTCTCGACTCAGGGCACCCCGATTCGGACAGGTTAGGTTAGAAGGCTAAAGCGGGAGCGAAGCGGAGCGGAGCTCCCGCCTTAGCCTTCGTGGTTATTTTTTTTTAAACCACCCGGAAATAGGAGCCAGCGAGGCTCCGTCGACCTATCTTAGACTAGTTTAGCCTAAGCAAAACTTGTTTGTCCTGAAAGCGGGTTTGGCCGGTAACATATACATATAAGAACTTATTAATTTGAATCTAGTTTGAAGCTAGTTTTCTCCTGCGGCCCAAGTGATTGTCGAAACCTCCATCCCTTGCTCTACCTCTTTAGGGTTGGAATTTCCAACAATAACATACCCTCCAAGTTCCATGAATCTAGGACCAACCACCTATGCGGTGTGCGTTGATATATCAACAGTCAGTCAGTCAGTCAGTCACGGAAAAAAGATCATAATGAATACCGCTTTTATTATATTCGGGATTTGCTATAATTACAATCGTCTTTTCTAGGCTTGTGGTATCAAATTATTACTCGTATGAAATAAGACGGAAAATATTTACTTATTCGCTTTCAACAGATGACTTGACTACATTGAAAGGTTCAGGGTTTAGCTCTCACTGCACAATGGAAACCACTAAAACTTAACTTTTACTAAAAAGGATTACTTTTTACTTTCATTTAGGATCGTCGCTATCAACAGACGACTTGACTACATTGGAAGGTTCAGGGTTCAATTTTCTCTGTACAATGGACACCATTGAAACTTTTAATGAAAACATTTACTTATTGCTTTTATTTAGGATCGTCGCTATCAACAGACGACTTGACTACATTGGAAGGCTCAGGCTTCAGCTCTCTCAGCACAATGGACACCACTGATTCCGACTACACGACCGATGATGAAACTGGTTCTGGAGAAACAACCTTAACTAATGGACCGAAGCCAAAGGAGACGGACACAACAAGAACTACACTTAGTCTTCCAAGTAAGCAATCTTAGTAGTAATTTTACGAGTAGCATTCACAACATTGGTTTCGGATGTTTCTTCTCAAAGAAGTTTAAAAAAATATGTTTTTAGAATCTAATAATGTGTACTTTATAATAATACGAACTATATAAATCAATATTTAACAATATTTGTTTTAGACTCTGGTACAACTGAATCGACTGTAGATGGAAGTACACCTACAAGCATAACCGAAGGAACAGATGAAACATCATCAAGTGGCTCTACTGATTCTTCGGAATCGGTCGGGACGGGAGAAACAGACAACACATCTAGTTCTGACACATCAGATACTGGTTCAACTAGTTCCACGGACGTTACAGAATCTACCGTGGAAAACACTGGAAGCACCGATAGCAGTGAGTCTACTATCGTCAAAGAGACAGGATCCACAAGTGAAAGTGTGTCACCTAGTTCGGAAGAAACTAGTTCTTCAGATACCGGCAGTACGGAGAGCAGCCTTTCTACTGACGATAAGGGAACTGGATCTACAGATGTTTCTGATACTGATACAACAGATTCTACAGTATCTGGTGACACTGAATCAACCGAATCAACCGTTACTGATAAAACAAGTTCCACTGAGTCCACCGTTGCAGGGGAAACCAGTCCGACTGAGTCGACCGTTACAGGAGAGTCGAGTCCTAGTGAATCGACGATTACAGGGGAAACTAGTTCCAGTGAATCGACTGTTACCGCAGAAACAAGTTCTACTGAATCGACCATTGCAGAGGAAACCAGTTCTACTGAATCAACGATTGCAGAGGAAAAAGGCTCTACTGAATCGACAGTTATAGAGGAAACCAGTTCTACTGAATTGACAGTTGCAGAGGAAACCAGTTCCACTGAATCGACAGTTACAGAGGCAACAAGCTCTACTGAATCAACGATTATAGAAGAAACAAGTTCTACTGAGTCGACAGTTACCGAAGATACAAGTTCTAGTGAATCGACAATTAACGGGGAAACTAGTTCTACTACAAGCGAAACCTCTTCAGAAACAAGTTCAACGGATTCTAAAGTTACAAAAAGCACAGGTAAATAATATCATAGACTAAAAATATGTGCATGCACATAGCATATAAAAACACCTAACATTGTCGAATTTATTTATAGACTAACAAATTGTCACGAGAAGCGAATTTGTTTTAAATCATTTAAGGACCAACTATTCCTTTACAAGCATAGAAGAGTAACCGTTGTAATTGTTGGTTGGCCAATAAAGATAAATAAATAAATAACCGTTTATATTTTTGCAGAAACAACTACTTCAACACCTTCATGGTCAACTGGTATGTATTCATTGATTTTAAAATTTTATTTAAAATATGAATTAATGTAGGCCTAAATTTATTTGAGTTCGATGTTATTATTTGTTTTAACCGACTTTTTTTTACCATCAGAAAGCTCTGAAGAATCAAAAACTGATATGTCAACAGACTCTTCAGAAACTACTAATCCGTCTACAGATACTACTGTTGAAACCGAATCCACTGTTGAAACTAGTACGTCTTCAGGAGTTGATTCAACATCATCAAGCGAATCAGCGGAATCGAGCACTTCTTCGGGATCCACTGAACCAACAATCAGCTCCGAAGCAACTTTATCCAGTGAAAGTAGTAGTTCAAGCTCAGAATCTTCTACAGTCAGTGAAAGTAGCAGTTCAAGTCCTGAATCTACGACAGCCAGTGAAAGTAGTAGTTCAAGCCCTGAATCTACAACAGCCAGTGAAAGTAGCAGTTCAAGCTCCGAATCCTCAGCAGCCACCGAAAGTAGCAGTTCAGGCTCTG
Source organism: Athetis lepigone (assembly GCA_033675125.1). Lineage (NCBI taxonomy): Eukaryota > Metazoa > Arthropoda > Insecta > Lepidoptera > Noctuidae > Athetis > Athetis lepigone. Next base: position 14,547,750 of record CM066214.1, read on the forward strand.
AATCTACAGGTGCTGAGACGAGTACATCTGCAGGAAGCGAGTCCACGACTGAATCCCTTGAATCTAGCAGTTTGTCTTCTATATCTACTGGAGCTGAAACCAGCACTTCTTCAGAATCTGAGTCTACCACGGAGACAACGGATACAAGCAGTAGTATTAGCTCTGAATCAACTACAGGAGTCAGTGAATTATCTACAGAGGAATCTACGTCAGTCTCTGGAGGTGAGCAATTTCGTGTTTTTTAGTATGTACTATTTCGTTTTACATATCGTAAGCTTTTTGCCAATTACATTAAAGTAAAAAGATGTAGATAGGTTACATAAAGATATTCTATTTTCAAAAACGGCACACTAACGCACACATTCAATGAGATGTCAGAGTAAAAGGATATGATTCAAGTATTGCGAGTGACAAAGAGACGAATATAATTTGTAATAATAAAATTTGGTCAAATACCTATATATTAAAGTGCCACATGCTGACTGCCTATTACTTATCTACACCTTTTTACGTATAATATAACGCTTTTAGCTGGGTATGTTAAAAGTATATCAAAATAGTCACTCTATTTACTGCCCATTTTTGTTTCACAGAAATTACAACTAAATCGGACGAAACTACAAGGACCACTCTGGAGTTTACTGACTCAGAAACATCTACCATCTCATCTTTCAGCACTACCGAAGGCTCCACGATTGAAAGCACTACCGGTAACTTCAGTAAATACGTAGATAAGAAAATAGATTCCAATAAGTCAAAATCTTAACATAATTTTTATTAAACTGTTTTGTTTCAGCAACAGAAAGTACAATTAAGGACTTTTCTACCACTGAATGGTCAACCTCTGCATCATGTAAGTAACATGCTAATATATTATTGGATGTTTTAATTGTCTTCATCATCATTGGTAGATCATAAGAACGAGCACCTCCACTTAGTTGAGATATATTTTAGTGATATAAAGCGCTGTCGTCTCATGTTTTGTGGTACAGAAAAGTGGCTAACTCATAGAACGTAAACATTGGCGCCGCCAATGTCATTCGAGTTTTTTAGGTAGTCTGAAGTTAAGCTATGCTTCTACAAAACAAGCCTATTTAATTGCCTACCATGAACGATTTGTATAATTCAAGGTTTATTTCTGTTTTCTGTGTTCTTGACCTTCTTTATTCGATTTTACAGTACCATGGGCTAGTACGACGAAGGGCAAAGTCTGCAAGCCGCGAAAACCAAAATGTAGCAAGACTGCATACGGCTGCTGTCCTGACAAGAAGACCACCGCTACGGGACCGTTCGATGAAGGTATCTCATAAATATAGACACCTTTATTTAACTTTAACATTCTCCCTCTAGTTTTATAAACTGACTGATCACCTGAATTTGGATTACTTTCGTGACATAGTTTAATAACATTTTCACATCTCAGGTTGTCCAAAACCACAAACCTGCGAGGAGTCCACATACGGCTGCTGCCCAGACGGTCTGTCTCCAGCAGGGGGCGAGGACAACGAGGGATGTCCCGTGGAGCCCTGCGCAGATACCCTGTTCGGCTGCTGCCTCTCTGACAACAAGACGGCAGCTCAAGGCAACGATCAAGATGGGTGTCCGCCACCTTGCGTCTCATCCCAGTATGTACAGCTATAAATGTATATCTTGTTCCGTGATGTCCCTTTTCCTTTCTTCATACAAATTTTCATCTCCTACTTTCGCGTTGAAAAAAACAGAGGCAACGTGGGACTTTGTTTTTTGTAGTGACTGAATTACATCAATTTTTCTTTATAGATATGGCTGCTGCGCTGATAATGAAACCGAAGCGATGGGACCTCATAAAGAAGGGTGCCTTGAATACGGTGAGATTATATCTTAAACTTAAAACTATATTTCTTTTGTTCGTTTTGAAAAGACTAGACTGCAGTGATGCTTTAACTAAGAAATCTAAAATCATTATTTTCTCATCATTATCTAATTCACTTTCATGTAGAAACTACGAGCACAGAAGCTGCTACCGAAACGACAACAGAAACAACCGAATCCAGCTCAACAAGTGATGGTGACACAAGTGAAGGCACAACAAGTACAGCCAGCGAGGAAACCACTGACGTTGTCAGCTCCACCACGTTTGATCCTTGCAGTGGGTTTGAGTTTGGATGTTGCAGTGACAATGAAACCGAAGCGGCCGGGCCTAATGGAGAAGGATGTTCATGCAATGCTACTGAGTTTGGTTGCTGTCCTGATGGTGTCTCGCCAGGTAAACAATCCTCAATTTTTTATTAATTATTAGTTACCCGCCCTTGCCTCGCTCGGGTGTAAGATATATTTTCAACTTTCTAATTATATGCGCATATAACATTCCTCTTGAATCACTAATTATTTATTGATTAAAACCACATCCGTGGTTAAAAAGTTCTGAGTGTACTTACATTCAGAATGGAAAACCGAAAGCGTTTTCATTTCATACTATGTATAAAGATATTACTACCCACCACTACAGATTACAAATACTCAATATATTAGTTTACCGGCTGCTGATCTGCGTTACCCCTGGTCCAGATCTATAAACGGCTTCTTCTTCTAATCTCCGTATGCCTCATTCCAGCGCTAGGCCCTGAAAATGAAGGTTGTGAAGGCGATTGCCATTCATCTCCACACGGTTGCTGCCAAGACGGCAAGACTCCTGCCCACGGACCTGAGTTCGAAGGCTGCTGCTTACTATCCGCCTTTGGATGCTGCCCAGACAACCGCAAACCAGCTGAAGGACCACATCTTGAAGGTATATCTGTGGTTGCTTGCTATTAGAGACCCACTTTTGGCTAAGCTGTCATCTGTCGTCCAATCGTCCGGATTGCCACATCTCAAATAACTGCATTTATCCTTAGGCTGTGGATGTCAATACGCGCTTCATGGCTGCTGCCCCGATAACATTACCATCGCGCAGGGACCAGATAACCAGGGCTGCGGCTGTCAATACACTCAATTTGGATGTTGCCCTGACAGGTAAAATAGCTCTCTATTATATTATTATGGTCCACGTTCCTAGAAACTAACTGATGGCTGTCGTTAGACAAATGTATAATAATTAATGCAACTTTTTGATTCTACATTTCTTCATACTCATGTTATGTTTGTTTTTAATTGAGTGTTTATTCATTTTTTTGTATATGTAACAACTGTTAGTGGTACTAAATACTCTATTTTACGCAAAAAGAATGCTTCAATCAAACATTGAAATACAAATTACTAATAGAATCATTTATGTTCCCCAGACATACTGCGGCATCAGGTCCAGACAACGAGGGTTGCGCGTGCAATACATTCCAGTTCGGTTGCTGCGCCGACGGCGTCACCAACGCGCAGGGTCCTGACCAGCAGGGCTGCCACTGCCGCGACTCCAAGTTCGGCTGCTGCGGAGACGGCGAGACTGCTGCTGCTGGCCCTGATGCTGCAGGCTGTGACTGCTCTTCTAGCCAGCACGGATGCTGCCCTGATGGACGCACTGAAGCCGCTGGACCTAAGTTCCTTGGATGTACCGATGCGCCTGAGAATAAACAAGGTGAGCTAACTACTAATACATGATAACAAAATAATTTTGAAATCGGAAGCGTTACTAATCTTCATTCCTATTTCAGCTGCTTGTAGTCTGTCGACGGATCCTGGAACATGCCATAACTTCACGGCGATGTGGTACTACGACATAGCGTACGGTGGCTGCTCCCGCTTTTGGTACGGAGGTTGTGAGGGCAATGGCAACAGGTTCGCTACCAAGGAAGAGTGTGAGGACATCTGCGTACAACCCGCACCTAAAGGTATGTAACTCTAATATTTTACATATTCATTACCTATTGAAGTTTTTGAGTTTTGTAATGTACTTTTTTTGTTTCTTCCCAGACGCGTGCAAGCTGCCGAGCGTGAAGGGAGCGTGTGACGCTGACTACCAACACTGGTACTACAACAGCACGCGCGAGCAGTGCATTCCCTTCAGATACGGAGGCTGTCTCGGTAACGCCAACAACTTCGAGACCCGAGAGCTGTGCCAGAAGCAGTGCGAGCCTAGCTCCGTTGCAGGTCAGTCTAAGAACGAAAAGAAACCTTCTCCCTAACAAGACATTTGGCACTGAGGCTGCAGATGATGTTGCAGTTTTAGAGTAGACTTCAAACGACCCGAAGAAGAGACGTTGTCGGAAGCTATGTTTAGTCGCTTAATGTGTAACTAAAATACATTTTCCAGGCCAATGTGAGCTACCAATCGATCAAGGATCCTGCGCAGGCAACTTTAGCCGCTGGGGCTTCAACTCTGAGGCCCATCGCTGTGAACAGTTCATCTGGGGAGGCTGCGAAGGCAACTCGAATAGGTTCAGCAGTGAGGCAGCCTGCCAGATGCGATGCACTGGCACACAACCACGTAAGTAGTGAAACCAGATTCATGGAGGTATATTAGAATGTTGGCATTATGTGACTGCATTTTCTTGGGTGTGTTTGATATGATAATTTAATTAACACTCATTACTTCTATCTCCAAAGTACAAGTATCTGGCAAAGGCGTGTGACTGGGTATCAACTGTGAGAGTGCTCGAAAAAGTTAATTAATTAGAGACAAGAGCAATGTGTCTTTTATTTATTTTTCAATTATTTGGCAAACTGAAAACAACACACATCAAAAGAAACTTTACAAGCGATCAACTATTTTTGGAATACCCAATGGCTGCATACTGAGGCCAAAAAAAGCACGATGAATGAAATAACAAATCAATTATTACAACAAATGTTGTTGCTTATATTAGTTTCAATAGTTGCTTTGGAATTTCTTGCATGGTATGGGGTAATACTAATTTTGGTATATACTAAGGTTTTAAACTTAGGTTTGGTAGTGATTGAAAATAATACTATTATGGCTTGGTTTGGTTTTCTTTTCCTTTCACAATCGCTATTCTGTAAATATCAAATAACAAAGTTGTCGCTGACGACATAAAAGCGAACTATTAATGTTTATGTTGAATCAGAGTTTTACCATTTAAATGTTCTGAAGGGTATTTACAGAATAATGCTGTTTCTATCTATCTCCTAACATTTTCTCCTTTCTTTCTTTCTTCCTACTAACCAATGGGTTGCGCAAACAGCACAGTGCACACAGCCACAAGAAGCAGGCAATTGTACGGGGAAAGAGGCTCTCTGGTCATTCAGTCAGTCAGAGAACCGGTGCTTGCCCTTCTACTACAGCGGCTGCGGAGGCAACGACAACCGGTTCAGATCCAGGGAATCTTGCGAACAGACGTGCCCCAGTGCTTACGGTACGTAGATGCAAAAAATATGATCAGTGGTCAAAAAAACTAGATTCTGCAGCTAGTCGTACCAAGCATTAATGCAAAAATAACAGGTTTGACAATATACTTAGTAAGTTTGGGGTCTTTCTTCATGAAGGTGGTATAAGCTGAACGAAAAAATATTAGACACAAACAACAACTTGAAGATCAGCTCAAAGATTGATCGTAGATTTAGCATGCCAGTATGTATATTTATTGTAAATATCGTTTTGGTAGATATAACACGTATCTAAGATACGTGTTATATCTCGATGTTATATATAGAAGGAATCATTCAATGCAATAGTGAAGATACGGTATCTTCACTATTGCATTGAATGATTCCTTCTTGTTGTGTCTCATGTGTGTTAATGCATTATGGGTGCATGGGTACTGATTTGTTTCTTCTTGCATGATAACTCTCTTAGTCATTTCTTCTTAAAACAAAATATAGACACTATTGTCTTCTATAAACAAGATAATTGTTATGAGTTTAAGATCGCCAGCAGGAGTGGAGTCTTATTGTTATTATGTTTCAGTTCCCGACAAGTGTACGTTACCCGCCGAGACCGGTCAGTGCTCCAACTACAGAGAGAAATGGTTCTATGACACTACCTTTAAGAGGTAAGGCGAATTTATCTCTTTTACTATTACTGTATGCTTTGTATGCATTAATGAATATGTTGGTTTCCACCAAAACAGAGAAAAATGGACAGTTTTAAACAATAGCTTCGAAGCTGAGCCGCATGATATTTATTTACCTACAACTATGGCAATTGTGTCTTGAAAAACACGGTTGGGTAAAAGTCTAACGACTAATTTAATAAACATTTTTTTAAAACTTTACTATACGTATGTATGTACGCGTAATCTTCCGCGAAATCGTTGATACAAGAAACTATTCTACGAGGTTAGTAGGAACCAGCATCATAAACGCTTTGCAATTTGTGTTATGTTTGTTTGGTTACCAGTTTACCACTAAAAATAGCGCATGGCAACTGCCTATAAGACAGCTTAATCTCAAACATTTCTTCAACCCAATTCCTCAGATGTCGTCTATTCTACTACGGCGGCTGTGGCGGTAACGAGAACAACTTCGCCACAGAAGCCGAGTGTGAGAGCAGCTGCTCAGAAACTAGGACCACCACCACTACCACCACCACCAGTACTGCTGCTACCCCCACTACGACGCGACATACGGAACCAGAGCCGCAGCCGCAACCTCAGCCAGAACCTGGACCATCAGTACCAGAAAGATCAGGTAAAACTATCAATTTTATGGTGAACCAGAATCATAGGAAATTGGATGCTATTACTTTAAGACTAAGGGCAAACTTGAAGAAAACATGCTAACACAGACGTAAAATAGTAATCGATGAAAACAATTTCGTTCCCAAAGGAAAAAAAAATTAGCAGGATCGAAGGCCCAAGAAAAAAATATGTCGTGTGAAATATTATAGGAATCTTTGGTTCATTATCTACAAATTAAAATTCCCTCTCCAGAATTCTGTTTCAACGCCATCGACGCCGGCCCGTGCACGAACACGGAGACTCGGTACGCGTACGACAGCTCGCTCGGACGCTGCGTCACCTTCCAGTACGGAGGCTGCGGCGGCAACCAGAACAACTTCCCAGATGAGGCTTACTGCACCTACTACTGTCAGCCGATACAAGGTACCATGTTCTGTTTGAAAGAGACTCAATTATAGCCAGAGTCAAGAGTGTTTGTATATAGGGTGAATGGCAATTAGTGTGAGAGTTAATTAACATATGATTGTGCTCATGATACCAATTTTTATTATGGGAGCAAAGCCGAAATCGCGAAAATTATATCAGCTGTTCAGTACATTAGGCAAACATATACGTACTAAACAGCTCATTTTTTCGCTGTTATCCTAGATATTTTAATAGATGCATCATCTTTTATTGATCATTCTATTCGTTAATTTTTGTTTGTTTGTGCTTCGATAAAATGTTTTCTAGTAACGAAACCTTTTTTCTGTCAGAAGAGGTCTCTACCCAATTAATATTATTATTATATTGTAAGGACCATGTTCTCACGCTCGTTGTTCTGTGCCAGATGTCTGCCAGCTGCCGATGCTGCAGGGTCCTTGCGAAGAGTCTCTGATGCGCTGGTTCTACGATCCCACTTCTGACTCTTGCAGCCAGTTTACATACGGAGGCTGCGGAGGCAATGATAATAGGTATAGCAATATTCAAGCTTGACTAGTAATTTTGCTTTATATTAGTTAGTAAACAAATTCGAAAATAAATAATATTTATATCCGGCTCGAAGGACCAATTTTGTATTTTACTTGCTAATACGCCAGTGACAGCTTTTTGTAATCATTTCATGACTTTCGTTATCAAATTGGTTTCAATAATGTCTGATTTTATAGATTCGAGACCATTGAAGCTTGCGAGAATAGATGTAGGGCAGGACCCGCGCCAGTTGAGCCCACGACCCCAACAACCACAGTAATCGTGGTAAGTTGATTAAAGACCTTGAAAAGGTAATTTCGTTAAACTATAATAATTGGGCTTAGTTATGAGTTCTTTTTTTTTCAAGGACGAGCCTTCAGAATGCAAGGTGTCCGAGTCGCTTGAAAACTGTCGCTCTGGTGGCGTGGTGTGGTACTTCGACTCTAGACGCCACGAGTGCGTGTCCCACTCCAACCAGGAATCTGGCGCCGTCTGCAGGCACACTGGAACCTTCCTGTCGCAAGAGGCCTGCGAGAGATCCTGTGGAGCATTCCGAGGAGTCGGTACGTTACAACATATTTCATTTATTTTCTTTTAAGGTAATGTACGTGAACCCAGACATCTGAAGTCGCCATTACGCACTGAGCAAAGGAAAAGAACAACAATAAATAATAGATTGATATACGATATGCCAATTTTGAACATGGTAAAATAATCTCTTCCAGTCAAACAGGAGACACTTAGTGTTAATTCCTATGATTAATTCATAAATAAATTAATAATAAGTACTTCAAAACACAAAATTAATAGCTAAATGTATCTTGTACCAGATGTGTGCAAGCAGCGTAGGGACCCAGGTCCTTGCCAGGAGTACGCGCCGAAGTATTACTTCGACCAGTCCACCGGCCAATGCCACGAGTTCGTCTACGGAGGCTGTCTTGGAGGCGCCAACCGCTTCTCCACCATAGAAGAGTGCACGCAAGTCTGCCAAGCTGCTATAGGTACATAAGACAATTTTACTTTTAGTATGATTATAAAGGTTGATCCTACATTTATGGGAACAAAACATCGTACATACATTACATCGTGTAGTTTTGGAATTCACACGCACAGTTATTTTTAGAGGTTTATTGATGAACATACTAAAATTGCCCGAAGGAGGAGGACAATGCGGGAGAAGAGGAAGGTTCGTTATATTAGTCTATATCTCAAAAACTTTTTTGACTAACTGAGATACACAGCCTACCTAAATGTCCTTCATTTGGTATTATTGCTAAGACATTGGGCTCCTTACATTTTTAGATAAGCTAAACGATTACTGACAAGTACTTGCACGGTCTGGACAGCTCCAATAATATCTGTGTGCTTTTCTTATCAAGAAAGCACTTCAGTTCTTTATGGTTCTCGCATTATTTGACCAGTACAATTGTATGGACTTTAAAAGAGACATGGAACTTTAAGCTTGTTTCGGATGTTTCTTTTAAGAGAAGTGGCCGGAAAAAATCGGCCCCGTCTTTTGCTTAAAATAAGAAAATTAAATTATTGTTGACGTGTAAAAGTGTAGTTTTGAGCCATTTTACTAAATAAATCATTTTACTATCTTTATATTATCTTACAGCAGACCCGTGCACTCTACCTCCGGAACAAGGCAACTGCTACGAGTACATCCAGCAATGGTACTACGACTCGTCTCGCGACGAGTGCAACCAGTTCGTATACACCGGCTGCAGTGGCAACGGAAACAGGTTACTATATTTTCTTTATTTATTTGTTGTTAACTATATCATATTTTAGTATTTAGCTCTGATGTGTTTTACAAATTACACCATAGGTCATTTTCTTTTTATTGTATTCCAAAAACCAATAAGAGTTCGATATTTACCCTCAAATAACTATAAACATGACATTCATATATTGGTTATCCAGATTTGAGTCCCAGCGCGATTGTGAGGCTCGCTGCAGGCGTCCTACTCCAGTCACCACTCCTGGAACTCCTGCACAGGTAAACATTGTGGGTTACTTATTAACTTAATGCTACATGTATACGTAGGGTGGGCAAGTACTCTGCAAAGGAATCCGATGCCCAAGTGAGAATAGCAGGCAACAAAGTCTTGAAAAGACCAAGCACGATCAGCAGTTGACATCTTTCTGATAATAATTAATTGAATTGTGAATTTTGAGCTTCATGTACGAAAGGACCGGTTCTAATCAATTTTCTCTCTTATTAAAAAACTCGCACAGCAATCTTCCGAGTCAGAATGCAGGACTCCAAGTTCGTTAGCACCATGTGGCAACAACGTGACAGTTTTCTACTACGACTCCGAGAGGAGGCAGTGCCTCGCCAGCGGCATCGGGGGCTGCGGACACCCCAACAGCTACAGCACTGAGGAAGAGTGCGAGAGGAGGTGCGGCGCCTTCCGCGGACTAGGTGAGGGCTTCTCACTGATGTTTATAATGATCTTAAAAATAAATAAGGTAGTTAAAATCACACTTTTAGAGACATTGCAAGTAAAACCTAGTTTATCTACCACGACATCAATAACTTCATTATAAACATCTCGCCATTCTCTCCTAGATGTCTGTGGCGCCCGTCTGGACCCCGGTTCATGCCGCGCGGCCTTCCCCAAGATCTACTGGGACGCGGCCTCGGGCACTTGTCAAGAGTTCACGTACGGCGGCTGTGACGGCGGACCTAACCGCTTCTCGACCGTCGAAGAATGTATGGGAGTCTGCGGGAACACCGGACCTGGTGCGTACCGACACTATGCTACATTTCTCTCTATGGTTTTGGGATCACTTAGCACACTTTTTTCTTTTAATCTCTTCGTTTCAAATACTCACTTAATATTAAACTTAATGTAAGCGAAGCATGAGTTTCAATTAACGATGGCCAACAAGCTTCCTCGCTAGTATGGTAGTGGAGGCTAGCTAGTGACTAGTGAGTGTGTAACGGGTGTGCGGGCGGGGCAGCGCGCGAGTGCCTGCAGGAGGTGCAGACGGGGCACAGCTGCGAGGCGGCGCCCGCGCCGCGCTGGCACTACAGCGTGGAGCACGTGGACTGCGTCGTGTTCGCGTACCTCGGCTGCGGCGGCAACCGCAACAACTTCCGCTCCTACGAGCACTGCGCCGCGCTCTGCCGCGTGTCGAGAACGAGAGGCGACGGTACTTGAATCCGCTTCACTCCGTGCGCGGCCCACTCATGTCTCGATCAGTCCCGCTGCTTATGCAGACAGACTTGCCCCCGGCTTATGGAAGGCTGTTCAAGTTTCATCACCTAACTAGAAAACAGATAACAGCAGTGGTTGGTTCGCAAAAATGACAGCAGCCAATCAAGTGACTTGATAACTTATAATTGAGATTCCTGGAGACAGGAAGGACTCCGCGCGCGGACCATACGCTCCCGGCGCCATCGCCGTCAATGTCAAAGCTGCTCGTTTTTTAAGTGTCATGGTGTCAAACGCTTTCGCTTTATTTGCACTGCTTGCACATGCTTGCCTCTCTGTCCTGCATCAGCACATTACACATGACTCTTATATTTATTGAAGGTATGTCCTGTGTTTTAAGCTATCGTGTTGTTCTGAAGTTGTATGATAAATATGTGTCTTGTAAAAAAGTTAGTTTTTAACCGTCACTGTGAAGCATTTTTTTCGTAACTGAATGCACTTTACTTTTTGACGTGACAACGTCTTAAATTAGGTTGCGGCTGGGAGTCACTTATGAAAAAGTGTAACGCTCGGTAACGTTACGATGAGTCACCGAACGAGAGAGAGGCCCGCCGAATGCCTTGCGTCTCTCTCCCACTCAACTATGATCGGTAAAAGACGTTGTCACGTAAAATCTTCGCCCGTAAAACCGACTTTACAGGCAACCATTTTTATGAATTACCTTTTAGCGAGGTTAATAATGAAGCAAACAATAAAGCAATATTAAAAGGTCTTGATCGACTTAAAGAAAACAATGTGCTAATAATTTAAATTTATATTTTATAGATCCAAACCTAGTACTGCCACAAGACTGCACTGCGTACCAACAAGAGTGCGAGGCGCTTGTCTGTCCGTATGGCACCGACAGGTTCGCGCAGGACGGATGCACCAGGTTTGTGAGCCTATTTTATAGATAAAACTTGTCCGGACTGATTTTATTTCCGAATACAGTACATTGGAGAACGGACAAAAATGAGAGCTGACTTAGGAACCAATAACTAAATGAGGTAGATTATTAGGAAGATTTATCTTGTACTTCGACTATTTCTGCGGCTGAACTCATCAACTCAACAAAATAATATATAAAAATAAACAATGACATTTTTGGAAGGTGATTTGGATTTGAAATACATGAAAATAAACTTTCTAATAAATTAAATATCTGACGTTGGTATTGGTTCCTAGGTCAGAAAGTCCTTTATACTTACTTTGCAATATAACACAATTTTCTCCCATTCAGATGCCAATGCAAAGAAGACCCTTGCATCAGAGCTAGATGCCCTGTGAACCAGCAATGCGTGGCCGTCGCAATCAGAGACAGTGCCACTCAGGAAGCTGTGTACACCGCTAGATGTGTTGCCGGTAATTATTTTAATCTTATTTTGCTATAATTTAAATAGCTGGTCAACCTATACAAAATTAATTTGTGTTAAAAACATTTTGAACTGAATATTTCACACTCAAACTTTTGTTTCCATTTTTTTTATGGATGAGAAATCATAAAATGACTTCTCTCGCCCTGGGAGGGGCGGGAGGAAGTGTCAGACTTTTACTGATTAAAACCCACCCATGTTCCTTCGATTGCCCTTTATGTTCGAGGCCGCGGTAAATATTAGAACTATTCCGCAACCCACTTCTGTTTCCATCAGACCATTAAAAGGCACTGGAACGTCGCGGTATCAGGACACATGCTCGAAAGACATTTCCGGAAATGGACGTTTGCGCCCATAGACGTTTCCACGAATGGACACTTGCGCGAATAGACAATTGCTCCCAAACACTTCCGCGACTAGACACTTGCCGCGACACCCATGACGCATATTGTGAGAAAGGTCACGACCGCCATCTTGAATTCTTAAATCGACCTCAGTTTTGACCTTAGCACCCCAAAAAACCACGATCACGATACCCATGACGCATATTGTGAGAAAGGTACTGCCATCTTAGATTATCAAATCGACCTTATTGTTCGTACCAGATCCAAACGAGTGACGATGGACATCGTCACTAGTTACAGAATCACTTACGACTTAGGGATGATTCTCATTAGAGCGGGCCGTCCCAGGGCCAGGGCGTGGACGGGCCGGGGCCCGTCCATGCTACGCAATTTATATTACACCGTATGTATGGAACGGGGCGGGACCGTGCAACAAACGTGGTATTGAAGTGTGTCTAGCGGGCCCGGACGGGACACGGATAATGCACTGAGTAATATAAATTGATTCATACAAAATATATGTAACAGATTAAAACCGTGCCCCGTCCGGGCCCGGGCCCGGGCACGACCCGTGCACGGCCCGCTCTAATGAGAATCATTTCTTAACCCTTCTAACAGAGACAAACGAAGTGTACGACTGCGACGAGTACGTGGCGAACTGCTCGCGGCTGCGCTGCGAGTTCGGCGTGCAGCGCACGCGCGCGCCCGACGGCTGCGAGCGCTGCGCGTGCGTGCAGGTCGAGATCGACTGCGCGCCGCTCGCCGACGAGTGCAACCAGCTCAGGTGCAACTACGGCGTCGAGAGGGCTGTCGGCAATGACGGCTGCGAGAGGTAATACTTCTACATTTCGAGTATACTAGGTGTCTACATTTCGAGTATACTAGGTGTCTACATTTCGAGTATACTAGGTGTCTACATTTCGAGTATACTAGGTGTCTTTTTCGAGATTTCAGAGTTGGTTCCACAATAAAAGTGGTTTGTTTTTATGAGTAGAATCTACTCCTAGCGGGTTATGCAAGACCAAAAATACACCTAGTATTTAACTTTGTTACCCCCCTTCCAACGTCACTAAATTTTAAGACGCTCTAAAATCTGTTGTTGTCTTTGTCACTCTAAATTAATAAAGTAAGGACAGCAACAGGTTTGTGCGTCTTAAAGTTAGTGACGTTTTAGTATTCTTGGGTTAGCCTTATATTTAGCACAATGACCGATACGATACGTTTTTGAACATTTAAATTCAAGAGCACAGGAAAAAAATCAAATCGAATTAATTTCATTCCATCTGATTTAGTTGTAGGTATCGTTTTACAACAACCATCAGTCATAAATAGGGTGACTGGGAACAACCTGAAATCGCAAAAAAAAATCAACTGTTCGGTACATTTATGTTTGCTTAATGTACTGAACAGCTGATATTTTTTTCGCGGTTTCGTCTTTGCTCCCATAATAAAAATTGTTTGTTATCATGAGCCCACGTGTTTAAGTATCGTACACTAATTATCAGTCACCCTATAGAGGACCTCTTTTTTTAGTTTTCTTCTCTTTGAACAGCACTTTTGTAATGCATGAATCATAATTTAAATTTATTTGTGTAGATGCAAATGTAAAAACAATCCATGTGAGAGCAAGTCTGCGTGCGGAGAAGGCGAGCGCTGCGTTGTGCAGCCGTACAGGAACGGCGTCGAAATTGAGCCTAAGTTCATAGCAGAGTGCAGACCTAGTAAGTTTATTTTTTGTTTCATAAACTGTAAACTAGCTTAGTTTCTCGATTCAAGGGTTTAAATATCAAAGAGAGTTTAGTCGTTGTTCTTACCTGGTGGTACCTATCTGGGTGCTTACCACTTTGGCAAAATTTCAATAAGATAATAAACACAAAACACAATATGATGACTGGGTATTTAACAACTCCAACCAATTGACATACTGTGATTACTGTGAATAAGCTGCCAAACGCAATTCCCTAATTATTTGCAATCTATTTATAAGCTATTTATTTGCCAACCTACTGTATCTATTTTGTGTGTATATTGTATGTACACACAAAATAGCGTTGCGTTGCTATGCACTATGCGTTTCAACGAATCCTTTCATCACCAGTTGTGAAGGCCGGTGCTTGTCCACTGGACACGACGACTACGAACGAGGTGTCCTGTCGCCACGAGTGCGGTGACGACGCCGACTGCCGAGGAGTCGGCAAGTGCTGCCGACGCGGCTGCAGTGACCTGTGCCTGGTACCAGTCGAGCAGACCAGCCCCAACCCACTGCTTACCACTACTATTGCACCAGGTAACAACGTTAGGAAGTATCCACTGTCATAAGCTAGGTCACTGTAATTAGCTTGACGGGTCTGTTGGTCTAGTGGTCAGTGACCCTGACTGCTAAGCCGGAGGTCGTGGGTTCAATGTTTACCTAGGTCAACCTTCGCGTGATGAGCATGATTATTTGTTCTGTGTCTGGGTGTAACGTATCTGTAATATGTATGTTTATCAGTTGTCTGGTTACCATAGTACAAGCTCTGGTTAGTTTGGTATCAGATGACCGTGTGTGAGTTGTCCAAGGATATTTTAGGTATATGGTTGCACAACGACCGCACGTCTTAAAGAACCATTGTTGAAAAAAATTTGGTCCTTTTATCCTATATGAATTTGAAAGTGAGAAAAACTGACAATGTTATATTTAAATAAGCAAATGGAACATTGTAACTGAACATGGTTTGTTGTCAGATGTGCCAGCAGCGCCTCTGGCGTTGCCGCAGCCCGAGCCGGAGGTGTCGGCTTCTGAAGGCGGCGCGGCCACTCTGCGCTGTCTGTTCCATGGCAACCCACCGCCCAAGATCACGTGGAGGTTCGGAGAACTAACCGTACGTATCACAATACTGCAGTATACATTTCAACAAAATCTACATGCCCAGTAACAGTAAAAATGGCAGAGATAGTCATGGCCTCTCTCACACATTAAATAAAGGAATTATGAGTGAACCAGACGAGGTCTTGTATGACTAAAATGGTTCAAAATAGTTCATGCTTCAGACAGTCTAGTAAGATCATAAAGGATGTTGGGCGTGGACAAAAAAGGTGCAGATGACATCTTACGGTCAACCGAACAAACATTTTTGACAGCACAATTCGGGTCCTTTACCAACTCGACTTGACTCGAGGTGGTAAAACTGAAAATTAGTATACCTCATCATTGACATTGAAATTTGACACACTCTGTTTTATTTTGCAAAAAAAAAGTGCAGTATGACGTATGACTATGAAGTTGGCGAAAACATTAGTTATCTTAAGTTTCACTATGTGGACACGCACAAAAATTTTAGCGTGTCCTGATGGCGAAATAATAAGACATACTATAATAATCAGTTTCACCAACTGGACACGCGTGTCGCCAGTCTCTCGTGTCCAGTTGTTAAAGAACTCCAATTCAGGATCCTAAAGGCAGAATATCCCAACAGATTGACGGCAACGACGGCCGCTACAGGCTGATGTCTGACGGCGCGCTGCAGATCGTCTCGCTGTACCGCAACGACACCGGCGTCTACATCTGCGTGGCCGACAATGGTCTCGGAGTGGCCACGCAGGAGATACACCTGGTCGTCAATGGTAAGTGGGGGTGAATACAGCTTGGGATATGGGCTGGCAGAGGACGCTAGTTGCTGTGGACTTTTGTTACAGGAAAATTACACTTTCTTGTGGGTTTTGCTCTTGGGT
The DNA here is from genome assembly GCA_033675125.1 of Athetis lepigone. Classification (NCBI taxonomy): domain Eukaryota; kingdom Metazoa; phylum Arthropoda; class Insecta; order Lepidoptera; family Noctuidae; genus Athetis; species Athetis lepigone. Next base: position 14,563,877 of record CM066214.1, read on the forward strand.
TATTTTGGCCAAGTCAAATTTAAAGTGGGCATAGGCCACGCCAGCTACGGTTATATGTTTAGCGCCGAGTTATAGAATTTTGTAATTCATTTTCGTGTTAGTAACTAACTTGAGTTGAGGCGAGTCAAATACGGGGTGCGTTATTGGCTAATTTATTTTAATTTGACGTTAGTTTTTCTCAAATGGCGTTAAATAAGCACCCTCAAAAGAGCTTAAAAGAGCCTTAAGAGCGTCTCTCTTTAAGGCTGGGATCTAAATTCCACAGCAACTTGCGACATCCTTAGCTTTGGGTTTTGCATTTGAAAATTTCAAGTTGTTTGAGATTTTCTAGTAGTTAGTGGTTTTGGTTTGATTAGTTTAGATAATTATTTTAACACTTTGTCTGTCTTGTCTGTGATTGACTAACTTTTCTTTTTCCTTACTAAATGGTTGGTACACTTGGAAAATCAGCAGTACAAGAATGTGTTGAGTGTTCGTTCATCTTCGGCTTAAGTCGAGACGCGTATAAATATAGCCTTTCCCATCATTCCATTCGTTTTCCAATCTATCGAAGGATTTGACCGTAAAAAGGTATCGACTAATATCTGTATTAGAAATATCGGTATTATGTGCACGTAGTCAGTCCACGATTTTTTAGCTCGGGGGGTCGCTAGTTAAAAATAAACAATTAGGTAGTAATCAGTTTTATCTGTCAGTATTAAATGAATAGTCTCGGCGCTTTTCTGGTGGACGCCACTGTAGGTTCTGGCTTTCAGGGTTGCAGTGGTTGGGAATAGTGTGACGGACTTTCTTGATTGATACCAAATTTCAATAGAAACATTGATTGGTTTGTAAGATAACTAGTATGTCTAGCGGCCCTGGCTGCTTATCTCTAGCTAAACTGATAACGCTAATAACCTTAAGCAATTATTTCAATTAAATGAAAAACATAAACATAAACGGAATGGTAAAAAGTCGGTAAATTATCGAAAAGCTAATTTCAAAACTTATAAACAGTTACCGTGACCCCGGAACATAAAGGGCAATCGAAGGAACATGAGTGGGTTTTAGTCAGTAAAAGTCTGACGCGCCCTCCCGCCGCACCCAGGACGGAAGCAGTCATTTAATGATTTATTCCCACTCCCCAAAAAAAATGTGACTCCCACAACTGACACGAATTCAATGACATCTCTTATGTAGAAATCCGTAGGCTGTAGAGCGTGCCATAGGATGAGACATACATACATAATACATACATACATACGCTTGAAAAACATAACCAGGAGGGTTCGGCAGTTGGGTAGAAATAAATATATGTACTTAGCTCTCGTCAGCCGAACAATACAGATTATATTTAGTTGCCTACGTCTAGTTCTAAATAATAACAAGGTAAATCAAATCAATCAGGATACTCGATATACATATAACAAACTAGCTGCCTCCCGCGGTTTCACCCGCGTTAAAAATGTTAAGGGTGAACAACCCTTACCACTTAGGGGTATAAAAAAATAGATAGTAGCCGATTCTCAGACCCACTGAATATACACACAATTTGGTCAAAATCGGTAAAGCCGTTTCGGAGTAGTAACTAACATTGTGACACGAGAATTTCACGTATAAGATATATTTACTTACACCAGTAGGTATTGTTTAATTGTAAATAAGTATAAGTAAATGTTTTTTTTTTTGGTGAGTGGGAAATCATCAAATGACTGCTCCCGTCCTGGGTGCGGCGGGAGGGCGTGTCAGACTTTTACTGACTAAAAAAAAAACGGTAACTATTATAAACATTCCGCGACCCATGAGTAAATGATACTGTCTCCACGAAGGAAGTACCTACTTATGTGAGTGTTTCTATCGTGAGTTAATTCCGTTCGTTGACACACATCTCGAATATATTTATTAACAATGCTTGGGACCACGTAGTGACGTAGTTATACCTACAAACAAGGCTTGATACAGTGGTATTACGTATAAATGCAGCTATTATATCCATATATTAAAAAAAAATCGCCTGATATTTCCAAAGATTAGAATATTTAAGTTTAGCAGACGAAAATTCATATTATTATACATTTCGGAAATATACAAAGGGCTAGTATTCATGAATATGAATCGTACTTTGTTATTTCGCGAAAATTAAAATATTAAATTAAACAGCATAACGAACATCCGTTAAAAGCATTAATTATAATAGAAATGCAGACTTAAAAGATCACGTGGTAATAATATTAATTGGTTTTAAGATATCAATAGACAACATATGATCTAACTGCGTTGAATTTTACGTGAATAAATCGGAATCTATATTGTAATTGACCTGTCTGTAATTACGTTAAAATTACAAGATATTGCGAAAAAAAAAAATTTATGAATAGCTAAAATCTACACAAAAAGCTTCTTTTTAAATTACCGCCTTCAAAAACTAAAAACAAGTAGTCCAAATCTAGTTCAGTTACAGGTTGACGCTAAAATAAACATAAGTAATAGCGTCGTCGATTTACTATTGAAGACAATATATAAGACAAAATGTTCATGAAAAAAAAGGCTACTGTGTACTACTATGTAAAAAATCTAGGGACCTAATGGCAACTATTTTGCATCACCCTTAGGTAATATGCATCACGTAAATCAAATCATACATCTCATTCACAGCGTAATCGGCGTACATAAGGTGTACATACATAAAAAAAAACAATCGAACAAATAAATATTAATTGATTAATTGATCGAATTGAGAACCTCCTCCCTTTTGAAGTGTTAATAACTACGCAAAACGTGTCATATTACTTGCAAAACTGGCGGAGGTAGTGGAAAATTACCTTAATTAAAAAAATGTAAAACCAATACATAATAAAATACCGATGTTGGTAAATTGGTAATGATATATTTAACTCACAGAAATAAAATAATAAATAAAATTGCTTGTGCGATTTGCTTGAAATGAGAGAGACCCCTTTAAACCTTCGAACACACGTGATTTGAGACACAATAGAAAGAAAATAGCAGCCCGACAGCCGGCTGTCGGTTGGTCGTTGAAAGGTTGCTAGTAGCTAGAGCAAAAAGTTTTGTTTATTAATCACGTTTTAGTATCGTAATATTAGCTAGCGTGTCCGATCGTTATTCTTGACCCGCCATTATCTCTGCGCTACTGTTTATAAGACCTCTCCCATTCGTAAACAAATTAATATGATGACCTTCCGTTTAGATAACTTACATGTTTAGACTAATAAATAAGAACGTTTAAGAATAACTAGCCACCACACACGGCTTTATTTGTACTTCCCACGCAGATACCGGGTTTTTTCCAACTTACACGACACTTAGTTTGTTAGCGTTTTAAAACACAATTAACCCGCCGGTACTCGCGTCTTGTATTAACTCATGAAGGGTCGCGCGCGGGTCAAAAAGACCCAGATTTTGAATGTATTGTTTTTATTGACTTAATTAGCTTTCGGGATTATTTTTTAATTATTTAGAAAGAGGATAATAAGACAAACCTAAAAATAATTAATTTTTATTATTTAGTGAATTAAAAGTAGTATAAAACACAAAATTCAAAAGATCACTGCTAAATCTTACTTTTTACGATATAGGAACTAAAAAATAACTTTAACCTTCTTTGTTTAATCTGGAAACATATAAAATCTCTTCTATTATTAACAAAAATACCATTTTTCTAAATAGCGGCATAATATTAAACTTAACACGTTGCATATTTATATAATCAGTCTCCAAATTACACGTAAAGATCTACTATAAAATAGTAAGTTTTTTTTTACCTATATCAGTCTTATTTTAGTTTTGGCTTAATTTTTTATCACAATTAGTACATACAAATGTAGCATGATCTGTACAAATATAAGTATCACAAAAGTTTGCAGCAAACTGGAACGTAAATTTTCAGACTCTTAAACTTTATTCTTCTCTTGAAGTTCATCTTCACCACTCTAACGAATCTAAATTGTAATTGTCAATATCCAAATGATCTTTAATTTTTGACAAGTTTTCGCCTTCAATGTCTTTCTCTTCTAATATATTAGATATTCTTTGGATATTCAGACGATTTGACGATATTTATACAAATAAATAAAATCAAAATAATATTTTTACTATAAAAAATACACTAACACATAACGTCGCACAAGGGTCGAAACGACCCATACTCACTTGAAACGTCCGTATTGTCTTAATGCCACACGGGAACTGGCTGAAACGGAGTGTGCAGGTAGCCAGTTAAGCTATTTGAAGGTACTTAGTGCGACGACACGAATAAACTAATACAAAAACAGTTATGGCACAATAACAAGAGTACTGGGTCTTTTCGACCCAGGCGCGACTGTCCGCGGGTTAACAAACATTTTACTACGAACTTTTCGTACACTATACATTTCGCAAATAACTTATGTAGAACATTGTAAAAAGAAATGAAATTATTCTGAAATAAAGTTAATGACATAATAATTTTAGCAAACCACTGTTTGTAAAATTGCATTAGCTCGATGGTGCTCCACTTCTGAGTCGGGTTGCGCTGATTAGGGGCGTTTACCATGTTAATTAAAGGAATACTTAACAAATAATTCAATAAATAAATTCTAATGTCAATGTATACTTTTTACATATTTTTTGTCACATAGGTAGTTACCCTGTGGTATAAATTAACTAAGCATTAGCCAATTATAAATTACTAGATGTTCCTTGCGGTTTCACCCACGTTACAATAGGTTTTTGGTTACTGCTTCGCTCCCGTGGGACATAGCGTGATATTTTATATAGCCTATGTTACTCGTTGACAAGCTTTCGAATGGTGAAAGAATTTTTAAAACGGTCCAGTAGTTTTTGAGCCTATTCATTACAATCATACAAACAAAGTTTTCCTCTTTATAATATTAGTATAGAGTATAGATAAAATCGTAAATTGACTGACTGACTGTTGATATATATTAACGCACAGCCCAAACTGCTGATGCTGGTCCTAGAGACATCAAACTTGGTGTGTAATACACCTTTTTTTTGGAAATTCCAGCACTAATTCCAGCCTTCGTAAAATAGTGGATGGAAGTATCGACATCCACGTCGCGCGCGTTGAAGTCGGTCCTTACATTTCCTATTTTAGCCGCGAGCGAAATTAAGCTAGTGATTTATTAAATAATGTTATCCAAACGTATTTTTTTTTTTATTGTATGAAATAAAATAAAAAACATAATGAATAACAATAGCTAAGTGATTTTTTATGAAATGACAAATAATGTTGTGCCAATCGATGTTTTCCAAATGAAAATTTACGAATTGTTTTTTGGTCAAATGATAGGGTATCCTTACTTTAACTTAATATACTTTGGCAAATTAAAAAAAATGCATACATAGGTTAGGCTGTATAATGAAACTAAGTATACGTACCTATTACTGTAAAGTTTTAGTCATTTGCGTGAAAGGGTAACAATAACAAACAACTAACCATCTAATCCGTTCATAACAAAATTTGAACAAATGCGTAAAAAGCGTTCTAATTATAAGTTCAGGAAAATAACTTAACTTGCTTATCTCCGTTGGCCAGCGTGCACACTGGCTGCAATCTTTCGCAGTCAACAGTCTTTTATCAAAGCATTACAGCAATCAGTAGGAGCCTGTCCGTTAACCGCGCCGGTTGTCTCGTGCAGTGGAAGTTTGTTACTCTGCATCTGTCGTTTGTCGCACTCGATATGTCGCGCGTCTGTCTCCTCTCGCTCGCCGCGCTGCTAGCGTGCGCACGCGCTTACGAAGGTGAACGACACACTACACATCTGCTGCTGGTTGTCACAACTGATACACTGGTTTTGAGTGTTTCTGAAGTTTGACGATGTTACATAAATTATTCGTTATGTGTAAAAATGTTTATATCCAATCCATGTCTTTAGTATTTTTTTAATGTTGACAATGTAACTGTCAATAACCAAAACTTCAGAAGCACACATAGCCACATCTAACTTCATTTGTTATGTCCTCCCATATCAATAATTTTACGCTTAGTAGCCAAAATTAACATAGAGTTTATGAATGTAACTTCACTCACAAATTACAAAGGAGGTTATGAAAAGACGATACATTCACAAACTCTAACATTGGTCCGCTAACAACCGGGGGCTGGTAGATCCTGTGACGATGCCTGTCGGAATCGCTGGAGATGAGAACGCCGTGGTGACTGGGGAGCTGGGCCGGCCGCTGCAAGTGCGCTGTCTGGCGTACGGGTACCCGCCACCTTCCGTGTTCTGGTACCGCGGCTACGAGGGAGCCATGGTGCCGTACAACGATGCCGTGTACGAAGCCAGAGGAAACGTCCTCCTCATCAGAAGCTTGGCTATCGAAACTCTTGGACAGTACACATGTCAAGCGTACAACGGAGAAGGCAAAGCGGCGTCGTGGGTGGTCTACGTGAGAGCGTATATGCCTGAGGGCTTCTTCCTTGAACACGAGTTCTTGGTGCCGCGGGGCACTGTGGCGCCCAGACCCAGACCTCAACCACCCACTACCGCGGAAACAACCACCACCACCACTACGACTACCACTGAAGCGCCCAGACCTTTGTTCACTGGTAAGATTAGGAGTCAACTAAAGTATATGAACTTCCATATTTGATTGTTTGTCTTACAATCGCATAGAAAACCTAATTTAATTTCATTGTAATTGTTCTCCTAATTGTGACCAAGTAATACTAATTATCCTCAAAACGGAAATGTTCACAAAATAATACGATAAAATGTATGTGCCAACTACAACAAATTGCAGGCTCTTACATTTTATCGAATCGAAATTTGCGAACATAAATATAGTCTCGTGATCTTGCCTGGAGTACAATGACCTAGTTTTGTTTGGTTCCTCTTGCTGGTAATAAAAAAAGGATGTAGGTAGGTAGGTATGTGTATATTTGTTCCAGACCAGAGATAAATCTGAGTTCATTAATCTCTTGTTAAATATTAAATTGTGAGACCAACAATCAATTACTTGTACTAATGGTATGGACTGGCTTATCTCCGCATGAAGCATGTTTATGTATTCAGCTTGCATGTGTTCTTCTAGCGAGGTCGGAATGTTTTTGTTACTTCCCTAAGTAAACAACATATTTTTAAACTTATTGGGAGCAGCTTATGATGTGTTCTACAGTGTTGACGTATTAGTGGTTTGTATCTATGCAGTAGACGAGGCGGTTAATCGACCGCTTTTCCGTTTTTTTTTTTGCACCCATATTGTCCTAGAGTCAACGCAAACAGAAAAACAATTCGTTACCTTCAGCAAAAATAATTTATTGATTAAACAAATGACATATTAAATTTATCGTGTGCTAGATATACCTACTTCCGCGCGCAATTTGTTATCTCATCACAATTATCTAATTTTAGACTTCTATTGTTTTAAGTGTTTATTGTCAATTAAAACTTTTGCTCTGTTTGCGCAGTTCGTAAATGGTTCTTTTTCTACGAAACATTGACTGATTTCCTTATCTTGTCAACATTCAACACTGATATCTGTTAACTAGAATTTTAAAGTTATACAGTGACGGAAGCTTATGTAAGTATTAATTATCTATTCTATGTATAAACATAAAGCACCATTATGAACGTATGAATGAATCACATTCTCGTATATATTCGTATGACGGTTATAGTACCTAATAAGGGTTGTCTATTGTTTGCCCGAAGATTTTATGCCATAATCATCATTTTCCCGAATTTCATTTACCCGAATTTCATTTGCCCGAATGTTTCATTTGCCCTAAAAGACATATGACATACTTTTAATTGCCCGAATTTTAGATACCATAAGATACGAATGCCATAAGTATTGTTTCCCATATTTTTATGTGCCATAATAATTATTAGACATAATATTTAAATGGCATAATATTTAAATGGCATAACAAGTATTAGACAAATATTTAAGCCCCGTAATGGTTTTTTTTTCTGTGCATGGTTGATGGTGTGCTAGGTCGACGGAGCCCCGCTTCGCGGGGCTCCTACTTCTGTGTGGTTTATAAAATAACCACGAAGGGGATGGCGGGGTCTATTCGCTCGCTTCGCTCGCTCACACGACCCCGCCATCCCCTTCTAACCTAACCTGTCCGAGTCGGGGTGCCCTAAAGTCCCAATTGCATCCAATTTCTCTTGATATAAACAACCGTTATACACCCGATGTCGATGGCAAATTATGTTATGGCATATCATAATTATGGCATGTGATAATTAGGACATGTGATAATTATGGCTTACAATGATTATGGCAAATGATGTTATGGTAAGTGACTTTATGGGAAACAATGATTCTGGCACGTGACTAATATGGCAAATGAGAGTAGGGCAAATGAGTATTATGTCGTATGAAATTATGGCTGTTGACTATTATGGCAAATGAAATTAGGGCAAATAAAATTCGGGTAAACGGCGGTATACCCCTAATAAGCTGTAAATATAAAGAAGGCTTGATGCTAATTGTTCAATGTTTTTAAAACGTCTAAACTGAAAAAAAAAGAAAAAGCTGGTAAGTACAATGAAAAAACAATTATGATAGGTACATACTATAAATAATTATATCAGTAGATCTTTTTCTAAATTTCAGCCTTTCAGGGTTGTTCAGGAAAGTTTTAATTTGGCAAATTATTGCTATCGACTGGTTTCATAAGCAGTGCAAACCTACGTTCCCCCAAACTAAGGGACTGCGAACATTTATTCAGCTGTATTTAGCGTATTTCCATAAAATATTACGATTTTGTATGATGCATTGACGTTGAGCTTTCCGCATTTGTTCAGCTTTTGTCGGAAATCGTGGTTTTCTATGGAAATAAGTTAAATAAATGCGCGTAATCTCTTAAGCTTCACAGCTATTCTCATTCTTTCGACGCACGACGCTGAACGTGGCTTATAGAAGTAGAACTGTATAATAAATGTGACGAAATCCGTTCAGCAAAACGCGAAAAGTGTTCGTAGTACTTAAGTAATATTTTGCACGCGCAGTGCCGGTCAGCACGCACATTGTCTCGCCGTACGCGACGCTGAACATCGGCGGCGAGCTGCACCTGACGTGCGAGGTGGACGGCTTCCCCGAGCCCGAGGTGCACTGGACCAGGAACGGAGGCTTAATACAGGCGGACGGCGACAGGATCACTATCACTGGTAAGAAGACAACTATAATTATTCTTGTCCTCCTAACATTCATTCATGAAATTATCGGGACTGAAAAATTTTATTGTACGTCAATATAGTACGTCTAGTGACTTCGTTCTCGCCTATATTATATACTAGCTTTTGCCCGCGGCTTCGGTCGCGTTAGAAACAGACAAAAAGTAGCCTATGTTACTCTCCATCCCTTCAACTATCTCCACTCAAAAATTCACGTCAATTCATCGCTCCGTTTTGCCGTGAAAGAAAGACAAACAGACAGACAGACAGACACACTTTCCCATTTATAATATTAGTATGGATATAGGAAAGGTGGCTGATGAAGATCGTCAACCAGAAGCGGATTATCTAAGGCATACTAATCATAATATGTGCTTATGGGAGCCAGGTTACAATGGGGCGCGAGCATGAAGTAGTCTTTGGGCGCGAGCAAACTCTTTTTCAGAATTCGAACTAAATTAAGTTTAGTAGGTACTGAGGCGAGTTTAGCACTGAGGCGCCGAAGGGTGCTTGCCAAGGATGCTTTCGACACCTAATCCATCTCTGTTCTAATCCATGTGTAATGTTGACCATCAGGCAGCACGATCGTGTCCCGGCTGACGGTGGCGCGCGTCACGGTGGCGGACAGCGGGCTGTACGCGTGCCACGCCAGCAACCCCTACAGCGCACAGACTGACTCTACGCAGATCAACGTGCAACGTAAGTTTTCAAGCATCATCATCTAGTCCTTTTCCAACTGTGTTGGAGTCGGCTTCCAGTCTAACCGGATCCAGCTAAATATAATACATTCTTTACAATTCAATAGGGATGACGACAGCATTGAAAAAACGGCATTCTGTTTAGTCCGTCTGATAGATCGGCCGAAAATACGGGACACGTATTTTTTGCTTGATCAAATTAATTAAAAAATACAAAGATAAAGAGCAACTTTCCGGAGTGCGGGCGTTTGACGTCACCGTCATGCAAAAATTGTATCTTATTGTGACGTCACGCGCAACTTTAACGCACTGTACCGTCGTCATTCTTCGTTTACGAGAAAAATGAAAAAATACGTGTCCTAAATTTTTTGATAATCCATCTGACGGAATAATTACTTTTTTGTCGTCTCGCCTATTAGATTTATTCTCACTAGTTCGATTCATTAGTTCGATCGTCGAACTAGTGAGAATTTTTTTTCTCACTAGTTCGATCGTCGAACTAGTGAGAATTTTTTTTCTCATTTGTTCTACCGTCGAACTTTGTTCGATTCATTAGTTTGGTCGTCGAACTAGTGAGAATTTTTTTTCTCATTAGTTCGATCGTCGAATTGACGTATAAACCTGTTATAACTTTATGCAGCGTTTATTAGTAAAGCGCTTAGTGTTTATTATATGGCGTCCACATAACTACCGAGGGTGGTAAGTCGTTTTCAAAAATGAGGTCAATTTGAGAATCCAAGATGGCGGCCGTGACCTTTCTCACAATATGCATCATGGGTGTCGTTTCCATGGTTTTTTGGGGTGCTAAGGTCAAAAATGAGGTCAATTTGAGAATCTAAGATGGCGGCCATGACCATTCTCATAATATGCATCATGGGTGTCGTTTCCATGGTTTTTTGGGGTGCTAAGGTCAAAAATGAAGTCAATTTGAGAATCCAAGATGGCGGCCGTGACCTTTCTCACAATATGCATCATGGGTGTCGTTTCCATGGTTTTTTGGGGTGCTAAGGTCAAAAATGAGGCCAATTAGAGAATTCAAGATGGCGGTCGAAATTTTTCTCACAATATGCATCATGGGTGTCGTTTCCATGGTTTTTTGGGGTGCTAAGGTCAAAAATGAGGTCAATTTGAGAATCCAAGATGGCGGCCGTGACCATTCTCATAATATGCATCATGGGTGTCGTTTCCATGGTTTTTTAGGGTGCTAAGGTCAAAAATGAGGTCAGTTTGAGAATTCAAGATGGCGGTCGTAATCTTTCTCACAATATGCATCATGGATGTCGTTTCCATGGTTTTTTGGGGTGCTAAGGTAAAAAATGAGGTCAATTTGAGAATCCAAGATGGCGGCCGTGACCTTTCTCACAATATGCATCATGGGTGTCGTTTCCCTGGTTTTTTGGGGTGCTAAGGTCAAAAATGAGGTCAGTTTGAGAATCCAAGATGGCGGCCGTGACCTTTCTCACAATATGCATCATGGGTGTCGTTTCCATGGTTTTTTGGGGTGCTAAGGTCAAAAATGAGGCCAATTTGAGAATTCAAGATGGCGGTCGTAATCTTTCTCACAATATGCATCATGGGTGTCGTTTTCATGGTTTTTTGGGGTGGTAAAGTCAAAAATGAGGTCAATTTGAGAATCCAAGATGGCGGCCGTGACCTTTCTCACAATATGCATCATGGGTGTCGTTTCCATGGTTTTTTGGGGTGCTTAGGTCAAAAATGAGGCCAATTTGAGAATCCAAGATGGCGGCCGTGACCTTTCTCACAATATGCATCATGGGTGTCGTGACCATGGTTTTTTGGGGTGCTAAGGTCAAAAATGAGGCCAATTTGAGAATTCAAGATGGCGGTCGTAATCTTTCTCACAATATGCATTATAGGTGTCGTTTTCATGGTTTTTTGGGGTGGTAAAGTCAAAAATGAGGTCAATTTGAGAATCCAAGATGGCGGCCGTGACCTTTCTCACAATATGCATCATGGGTGTCGTTTCCCTGGTTTTTTGGGGTGCTAAGGTCAAAAATGAGGTCAATTTGAGAATCAAAGATGGCGGCCGTGACCTTTCTCACAATATGCATCATGGGTGTCGTTTCCATGGTTTTTTGGGGTGCTAAGGTAAAAAATGAGGTCAATTTGAGAATCCAAGATATCGGCCGTGACCTTTCTCACAATATGCATCATGGGTGTCGTTTCCCTGGTTTTTTGGGGTGCTAAGGTCAAAAATGAGGTCAATTTGAGAATCCAAGATGGCGGCCGTGACCTTTCTCACAATATGCATCATGGGTGTCGTTTCCCTGGTTTTTTGGGGTGCTAAGGTAAAAAATGAGGTCAATTTGAGAATCCAAGATGGCGGCCGTGACCTTTCTCACAATATGCATCATGGGTGTCGTTTCCATGGTTTTTTGGGGTGCTTAGGTCAAAAATGAGGCCAATTTGAGAATCCAAGATGCTTCTGAGGGCGTCCCAGAAGGTCATGGCCATTCGCATGGTGCGGGGATACCGCACGGTCTCCTGTGAGACGGCATGCCTCCTTGCCGGCGTCCCGCCGTGGGATCTGGAGGCAACAGTCCTTGCACACACGTACCAGTGGCGCGTGGAAGTGCAACGCCGCACGGTGGGCTGAAAATCGGCTTTCATAGACTTAGGGATTTCAATTTGCAAGTGCTTGTTTTTATGCCGGATATCGCTTCTATTAGTCATTACTATGTACAAAAATGACACCCGAGTTAATTCTACCCAAAAACGAAGGAAATATATTTTTTTTACGAAAAATTTGTATGAAGCTAGTATGAAAAATCGAACTATCTCCTAAACGGCATGTTTAACCGTAATATCCTTGGAGATGGTCATAGTGCTAATTATTTATGATTTTTTGGTTGGCGATAGGACGAAAAATTTAATGCCGTTTTTTTTTAAAAAATCGTCAAAATATTTTTATTTATTTTTACATGTAAAACGATCTCTTTTAGTGTCTAAGTTAAAAAGTTCGATATGTTATTAACCCAAATATTAAGAACACACGAAACAAGAAAAATAAAATAAAAAAATTGCTGTTTTTGACACATTTATATTAATTTAAATAAAAAAAGATTTATATTGAAGTAACATTATGAAGTTATATTTTATACAAAATAAGTTAATTTAAGGAATTAATACTAAGCATTCGTAAAATAAAGTAAAATAAATAAAAAAAATAAAACATATCATTAAATATTACAAAAAAAACCAAACACACTCAAATACAAATTTACAAATATGTACATATATATCTTTTTTACAAATTTTCCTTATCACTCTCGTTGTCAGACTCCAATTCTGTGTCAGCATCCAGATTGGATATATCCAAAAATTCGAACTCAGTTTCCTGAAATTGAATTAAGTCGAGAGTTTCAGCAAAAAAGCTCTGCTTTTTCTTGGCATCTAACTTAGGCCTTTGTGCACTTAGCAAAGGGTCCGAAGAAACAACAAGCATATTTAAAATGTCTTGATTGGAATCCTGCCTGCTTCTTTTCCGCGAATGATGTTCTCGAAACCTCCTAAAATCTTTGTTTCGAGACTCTGAGGCTTCTTCCGAGAGAGTCCCAATCGGCACAATATTATTTTTCTCGATTATGTCAGCCCCATGGATTAGTAACTTATGAACGGTTGACGACATGTAGAACCAGTCGTATAGTAATACGTACTTTTCTGCTGTTTTGCGAGCATAATCTCTAAATTTTATTATATCGATCTGCTCTCCAGATGTAATTGCTTGTAAAATTACAGCAAATCTTTTGATGAGGTCTTCATCCAAACCGGTTATAGCTGCGGTTTTATTAGAAAACTCAAAGAATTTTCTTGCAGTATTCCCGTCATTGGTGGTTCCCGAGCCTTGTTTTACTATATCAATCAACAGATTGAGCTCATCTTTGAATTTATTTTGAATTATTTTCTTTCTTGTCTGTAGCATTTCTTTGTGCTCATCACTTCTCGCTGCCCACCGTTTGAAGTCCAGTTTGTATGCAATGTGTAACAGACATTCCATACAATTTATACGGGCGTGTAGGGATGACAAGCCAAACTCATACAGGTCCGAACACACAATTTTTGATGTTACAGCATCTAAGCGGTTCATTTCTGTAGGCTTTGCTAAGCACAGGTAGCACGATGCATTTGATCTAGCTTCAGAAAGGTAAGTACAGACTTTAGCGTCGATCATCGTCATCATTAGTTGATGAGTCACCCTATTATTATTATTGCACTCTGTGGGGATAAGGGCCTCAATTTCTTCATCCATTTGTTTTTTCAGCCCAAGGACAACTGCTTCACTCTCCTTTACAAAAGTAAACTGAACTGGACGACAATACAAAACTGAGCATGGTTTTGGGTTCGTCCATAAAATGTTGTCTCCATCTGTCAGTTTTAGTGGCACCAAGGAGGTCATGAAAATGCTTGAATCATCTTCCTCACCCTCAATTTTCTGCTTGTATCGGCTTTGGTTAGAAGCACCGTCAAATCCCATCCCCACTTGGATATCAGCTTCAACTGCTTGTTATGCTCTTCGTTAGAAAGGCTTTGAAGGATTCTTGTAACCGTGATATCAAGTAAAGCTTGAAGTGTAATCCTAGCCGATGAATCAGTAACTGTCACTGATTGCTTCGGAGGGTAGCAATCAAGCTTAGTTTGTTGCACTTTATAGTAAGATGGATAAATATCTTTAGCACCTTCTCGAATGGCAGCCTCACGCAACGTAATATATTGCCACTTTGAGAGTTTTAGCGAAAGAAGCAATCCAAGCGCCTTTTCTGGCGTAAATATGATTGTTTTCGCTGGTTTCTTAAGCGTTTCATTTAATTTAGCGGCTGCTTCAGGATTTTTCATCATGTATTCGATGACAGAGGCGATATCTCCATGCCCTTCTTCTTTTAAACGTGCTGCAGCTGCATATGCCAATTCACTGGAACCTTCGCCTGTGTGTTCATCAGATCTTCTCTTTTTTTGTTTACTTCCCAGGTCTTCGAATGGTTTACGGGATCTTTTCGTCATTGTTCCAATGGACGTTGATGTCGACGGTTCTGGAGAGACTGAGGGCGCTCTTGGTATCTCATCAACACTTGGTTCTTGATTAACTAAAGTTTGCACAAAACTCGGCCAATCAATATTTGCTCCCAACCAATTCTCGTACTTTCTCCTGAAATTATCAAGGAATCGGTTGGATTTCCCCCACCTTTGTAAAGCGGCTCGCGTAAATCTCCGATAAAATTCTTTGAGAACAACATAATCTTCGTCAGACAGGCAATCGCCTATGCGGGATACAACTGCACTAAACAATACTTCATGATCAAATGAAGTACTCTCACTTCGTAGAAGAACAAACAAGTCTAAATTGGTGATTAAACTTTCCATTTTAAGATTTTATAGTCGCAGATTTAGTGTTAGCAGTTACACAGTTGTGAACAAATTAAATTATAAAACAAAACTTTAGCCCTTTTATTGCAAAACGACAATAATTAGGTAACTACCCTCATTAGTTATCTCCTCATTAGCTAATGAAAATCTATAATTGTCACTAACTATTCTTAGAACTCATAGCACTGCTAATTAACAAATTAGCTTACTTATCAGGAAATGTTAAATATAATCCATTGTCGTGAGATATTGAAAATCATTAAATCACCTATTAAGACTCATTAGAAGACCTAATCAGTGTAGTTACTTAATCACTTCTTTTTGGACTCATTAGAAGACAATTGGTAATTTTGTTGTATGAAAAGTTTTAAAACTCATTTTGTGCTGATAAATATCTAGCTCAAACATAGTTGGCTACGTGTGGGTGTACTATAAACCTCTGCCAACTCCTTCGGAAATATAGGAGTGATGCTATTTTATGTTATGTGTAGTTAAAAGTCCGTGTTCTTCAACATAAACACCAAAAGGAATCGTTTCATACGTAAAAACAAATAAAAATATTTTGACGATTTTTAAAAAAAAACGGCATTAAATTTTTCGTCCAATTGCCAACCAAAAAATCATAAATAATTAGCACTATGACCATCTCCAAGGATATTACGGTTAAACATGCCGTTTAGGAGATAATTCGATTTTTCATACTAGCTTCATACAAATTTTTCGTAAAAAAAATATATTTCCTTCGTTTTTGGGTAGAATTAACTCGGGTGTCATTTTTGTACATAGTAATGACTAATAGAAGCGATATCCGGCATAAAAACAAGCACTTGCAAATTGAAATCCCTAAGTCTATGAAAGCCGATTTTCAGCCCACCGTGCGCCGGGGTGAAGTCCCGCTGCCGTGGGTTATCGCGGCACGGCTCACGGAGCTCCGGAGAGATCTCATGGCGGAGTGGAGTGGCTGGAGAGGCGTCATGGCACTCTCACGTTTCGCTTGACACAGGTCCTCACCGGACATGGTCAGTTCG
Source organism: Athetis lepigone (assembly GCA_033675125.1). Taxonomy (NCBI): domain Eukaryota; kingdom Metazoa; phylum Arthropoda; class Insecta; order Lepidoptera; family Noctuidae; genus Athetis; species Athetis lepigone. The sequence goes on from CM066214.1 coordinate 14,580,113, forward strand.
GGAGGTTCCTGTGTCGGATTCGGGCGGAAGCGACGCCTGGGTGTCACCACTGCAGCAACGGTCACCTGGAGGACACGGTCGAGCACACGGTGGAGGTGTGCCGCGCATGGGCGGACCATAGACGTGTCCTCGTAGAGGCGATCGGCAGCGGTGACCTCTCGCGCCCAGCGCTGGTTCAGGCCATGCTGCGGGGCGAGACGGAATGGGATGCCGTCGCCTCCTTCTGCGAAGCAGTTATGCTAGTGAAGCGGCGGCGCGCGAGAGGCAACGACGCCCCGGACAAAGACCCAGGCGAAGGCGTCAAAAGTCGCAAGACGACTACCGGCCACCGTAGGCGCGGTTCTGCGGATGCGGCTAGGACCAGGACCGCGTCGACGGCGCGTTAGTGTTCCACGCGCGCCTCAAAGAGAAGGAGTCAGCACAGGAAGGGGCCCAACAGGGCCAACGCCTGCCGGGGTTGCGGAATGTTTTTAATAGTCACCGTGACCCTGGAACATAAAGGGCAATCGAAGGAACATGAGTGGGTTTTAGTCAGTAAGGGTCTGACACGCCCTCCCGCCACACCCAGGACGGGAGCAGTCATTGGATGCTTTCCCACTCAACAAAAAAAAAAAAAAGAGGGCAATTCTCAGTGTCTACTTTCCGCCCTTTCCAATATCCCACTAACCTCCTATACAAAGAATGTGAAGTATTAACAGTCATAATGGGTATCGTATTAAAACAGCACGCGGATCTAACATATAGCACGGAATTTACTAACAAAAGACGTAAAGATTTAGTCTGTCCTCAAAATCATACCAAACATGCTTTCATTTCAAAATTTTATCTGTTTCTTGGTCCTCTCCTCTACAATAGATTTAACGCGAAAGCAATCATTTATAACCTGAGTACAGTTAACTGTAAGAGAATTCTTAAGGAAACTCTTCAAAAAATGTCCTACGATGATACAGAGAATTTACTGATGGTGCTGAAGTGACTTTATTTTTATTTTGTGTTTATTCAATAGGGATGACGACTAGGGGTCGCAAACCGGGATACCGAATTTCGAAAATACCGGAATACCGGACCAAATTTAGGTCTAATTAATACCGGTATTCATTTCACAAAAACCGGGATATTCGGTATTTTCGGTTTTAGTTAAATAAATATAAACAAATACAAACAAATAGAAAAAGATGGAAAAATCAGCAGAACAGCAAAATCAGCACATCACTAGAAACTGCACCTGACTTTGACACTTTAATCAAAATAGAAATGGCTCTTTACGAAAACGGTGGGTCTAGAGGAAAATATTTGAGTATGGCCTTCAACAATTTTATAAGTATTCCACCAACTAGTGTAGAGTCAGAGAGAGCTTTCTCTTCATCGGGTTACTTGTGTAATCATTTGCGATCAAGATTGAGTGATAAAAGTTTAGATACTTATTCATATTCATATTCTTTATTGCACACAAAAAAACATAACATAATAAACTTATAGCAAACAAAAGACTTATGTACAATGGCGAGCTTAACCCAAAATTGAGTTTTCTACCAGCAAACCAAAAATTTTGTAGTGAGATTTGCAACGGAGGATATGCTTATGTGCAAAAAAAAAATACCTATTACTCTTATTAAATAAATAATTGTAAAATATTAAATAATAATTACATATAAAATAAAAATACATAAATAATAAACACAATACATATAATACATAAATAAATACATATATATTAATCAACAGACAGGAAATGTTCCCTAATTCCTTTCTTGAACATTTCAAAGGAAGAGCTATCTCGCAATGAATGCGGAAGAGCATTCCAAAGACGCACAGCACAAACAGTAAATGATCCATCATACCGACTCGAAGAGTGGGAAGGGAAACGTAAGAGAAGAGATGAAGAAGAACGACAAGGTTTACCTCTAGGTACAAGAAATTCAAAGCGATCGCGAAGATACGAAGGAGACTTAGTATTGTGAAGAATAGAAAAGAGAGAGGAAAGAATGTGACAATCTCGACGCTGCCGAATAGGGAGCCACTTCAACTGCCTTCGGAATTCCGACACGTGATCATATTTTCGAAGGCCAAAGATGAAGCGGATACACAAATTCTGCAGTCGTTCGAGCTTATTAAGAAGTTCCTCAGTCGCATCAAGAAAACAAACATCAGCATAGTCTATAAGTGGTAGAAGAAGAGTCTGAGCAAGGGTAATTTTAGTTTGAAATGGCAGGAACTTCTGAAGACGTTTAAGGGATTTATACGAACAGAACACTCTCCTGCTTACTTCAGCAATGTGAACCTGCCAAGAAAGGTTGCAGTCCAAGAAAACGCCAAGGTCTTTAACATTCTTGGAGTAGGCTATAACGGTACCTTCGTACGAAACCAACGGGAGGGACTGATGACTCAATAGATTGGTAAAGTGTCTGCCACCAATAATGATTGCTTGTGATTTAGACGGGTTAACTAACAATCCAAAACTTTTAGCCCACTGACTGATATTCATAAGATCATTATTGATGGCATCAACGGCGCCAACAAGATCTTCAAATTTAAAATGGCGATAAAGCTGTAGGTCGTCTGCGTAAAGATGAAAATGTGAAGTTAATACTTAGTGATAGCGTCTATAAAAAGAGAGAAAAGGAGAGGAGAAAGAACGCCACCTTGAGGAACACCCGCAGTAAGCTCGCACCAATCAGAGCAGGCCTCATTTAAGTGTACCGACTGCGAGCGCCCACGAAGATAAGAATTAAACCAAGTGATCACAGGAGGAGATATGTTTAGAGAAGTAAGGATACCTAACAGTATGTCAAAATCAACTGAATTAAAAGCACTGCTAAAGTCCAATAGAACCAGCACTGTAAGGAGTCTGTTTTCCATGGCCAATCGAATGTCATCAGTTATTTTAAGTAAAGCCGACACAGTGCTGTGGCCAGGACGAAATCCAGACTGAAAAGGACTAAGCAGGCTATTAGAGGAAAGGTAATGTGAAAGTTGATTATTAACAACACTCTCAAGGACTTTGGACAGGATTGGAAGTATTGAAATTGGACGAAATTGAGACACTGAGGAGGGATTAGATACTTTGGGAAGAGGTAAGACATGGGCCTTCTTCCAAGCAGATGGAAAAGAACCAGTGTATAAGGAATAATTAACTATGTGAGAAACTATAGGAATCAGGACATCAAGGATAGGAAGAAACATTTTAAGATGCAAACCATCATCACCCACTGCTTTTGTAGAAATAGATGTGATAGCCCGCTTAATATCTCCTTCTGTGACTGGGTGAAAAGAGAACGAAGTACATATCGGCAAAGGAAGACTAGAGAGAGCATTGAGAGTAGAAGATTTAATGGTATCATCCAGTGTCACTGGAGATACTTTACTGTTTCTACGATCTCATTACAAGGCTCAACTTTAATACATTATTATTTACAAATTTAATAATATTTTGATTACCTCTTTAGTTTTTATAACTCAATTTGATTTGGACTAAATTTAATTTAAGCATTTTTGTTATTTTTTTAATTATAATATTATTAAGCCATACTAAGAGTTAATTTTATGTTTTATGAGAATTTATTATTTTTATGTTTTATGAGAATTTACACACATCAAAAGTGTCTAGGGATCAACATATATTTTTGCAATAACTTTTCTCCTGATTGATATTAATTAAAATTTTCTTTAAGGATTCATCAAATAAAGTGTTTTCGTTTGTCACAGTAACGATAAACCAAGTCACCTTTGCATTAATAAAGAAATTTGCCATTTTCCTAATAAAGGGATTTTTGACATTTGAACCACTAACACAAAAGTTCGAAAAAAAGACTGAAATAACAGTTTTCTCTAAAATTTTATTGGGTAACTTAAACAATTAATAATCCGTGTTTCTACCGCGAACACTAACAACACAAGAACATCGGTTTGGCATACTCAAAATGAGTTCATCCAAATCACGCTGTGGAATGGCCGCCCATGTTCGTTGCAACAACAAAAAAAGGTCTTCTTGCGACTGGATACCCTCCATATTCGACAGAGCTCTTCTCTGTAGCATATCCCATGCATGCTCAATCGGGTTCAAGTCTGGCGACTGAGCAGGCCAGGGCAGGACATTGATGTTAGCTGCGGCGAGAGTCTGTCTTACAACTTTTGCGGTGTGCGGTCGTGCATTATCATGCATTAACTGAAATAAGGGACCGATTTGCACTTGTAGAGGAACGATGACGTCTGATACAATCGTCTCAGCATAAATTTGAGCGTTGAGGTTGCCTCTGATCCAAATCAACTCAGTTCTTCCGCCGATCCAAATACCCGCCCATACCATGATGGTTCCACCACTATAAGGATGGACTTCCTGGCAGGATTTTAATCGCTGTTTGCGTCCAGGGGTTCTCCAGTGTCGTATACGTCTTGTATCCGGTCTCATACCAAAACGAGACTCATCAGAAAAGCACACGAAACGCCATTGTTCTTCTGCCCAATTTCTGTGTTCAAGAGCCCATTGATATCGAATCCTACGATTGTGCATTGCTATAGGTGGTACCCGTAGCGGTCTTCAGGAATTAAGGTTCACTTCATGCAAGCGGTTTCTGACTGTTTGGTCGCTAATTAAGTTCCCTGAAGAGTGATGAAGCCTCACGGCTAACATCATGGCGGTTATTGTTGGAGCTCTTCGAGTTAAGATTTGAATGTATCGGTCTTGTCTCCGTGTGGTGCAGCGATACCGTCCTCCATGGCGCTCAGCCACGGTACCAGTGCTTCGGTAACGTGTCCAAAACACGGTCGAGCACACGGTGGAGGTGTGACGCGCATGGGCGGACCATCGACGTGTCCTCGTAGAGGCGATCGGCGGCGGTGACCTCTCGCGCCCGGCGCTGGTTCAGGCCATGCTTCGGGGCGAGACGGAATGGGATGCCGTGGCCTCCTTCTGCGAAGCAGTTATGCTAGTGAAGGAAGCGGCGGCGCGCGAGAGGCAACGACGAGCCTCTCGCCCCGGACTAAGACCCAGGCGAAGACGTCGAGAGTCGCAAGACGACTACCGGCCACCGTAGGCGCGGTTCTGCGGATGGCGAGCGATGGGTAGCTCGCCGCCCGGCTAGGACCAGGACCGCGTAGACGGCGCGTTAGTGTTCCACGCGCGCCTCAAAGAGAAGGAGTCAGCACAGGAAGGGGCCCAACAGGGCCAACGCCTGCCGGGGTTGCGGAATGTTTATAGTGGTTACCGTGACCCTGGAACATAAAGGGCAATCGAATGAACATGAGTGGGTTTTAGTCAGTAAGAGTCTGACACGCCCTCCCGTCGCACCCAGGACGGGAGCAGTCATTGGATGATTTCCCACTCACCAAAAAAAAAAAAAAAAAACGTGTCCAAAGTCGACTGATAACACTCTGACTTGTATTCAGAGCTAAAGCCACAGTACGTTGCCGGGAACCAGCTTCTATCATTCCCACGGCTCTGAGCATTTCTTCCCTGCTTAAATGACGTCGCCGCTCCATAATAACGTTGGTTTTAATCAGTAGTAGGGAAACAGTAGCACTAATAATGTCTTCAATGCGTTGTATGTTTTTATAGGGAAAATATTGACAGCTGATTTTCATCTTTTACTCGAATTTGATTCACAGTTCCTGATTCAAATTATGAAATGCACCAAAAAGGATCCATATAAATTTATAAAATCATAAATTTATTACAAAGCCACATCTCAATCTCAAGAAATCCGCATAAAAATGCTTGATCCCTAGACACTTTTGATGTGTGTATTAGAAGTGTATTTTTTTGGTTCGTTTTGATTATGTTGAGACTGTTGTGAGATGTTTAAGTTTGATAAACATTTTATTTTTAGAACTGATTCCTAGTAATTCCTACTAGGAATCAGTTACCTACTTCCTAGTCAAACACTACATTTAATTAAAGTATTTGAACTAGTTAACCAAAGTTATTTTAATAAAGGAATAAACGGGCATTTAAGTATTAGTAAATTATTGCTAAGAACTAACTGATTGATTACCAACATATCAAATAATAAAACTTGTGTCAATGAAAATTTTGTTTTATTTAGAAGATAAATTCATGTAGGTTAGGTATCTACTTACTATTCCTCCGCAAACTAACTTTATTATACTAAATTTGCTAACTTTAGCTTAATCCCGGAAATATCGAAAATACCGGATTATCGGTATTGGTCTGGAGCCAATATCGAAAATACCGGTTTTGCTAAATGATTCGGTATTGCGACCCCTAATGACGACAACATAAAAAAATGGCATTCTGTTTAGTCCGTCTTGTAGATCGGCCAAAAATACGGGACACGTATTTTTTGCTTCATCAATATAATAATAAAATACAAAGATAAAGAGCAACAAAGTTTTGGAGGGGGGGCTTTTGACGTCACCGTAATGCAAAAATTGTATCTGACCGTGACGTCACGCACAACTCTCAACGCTTCACTGTATTTCGTCACTGTATCGTCGTCATTTTTCGTTTACGAGAAAAAAGAAAAAATACGTGCCCAAAATTTTTAATAATCTCAATGACGGACTAATTAGTTTATTTTCGTCGTCTCGCCTATTCTTGACCTAGTTTAAGTATCTTATTGTTATTATTAAGGACTGCACAATTTATAAAACTTTAACCTAGTTTAAGTATTTTTGTTAGTTAGGAATTTAGAAGTTAAGATTTCAATTTGATTGATTTCAGATTTTTTACACATTTGTATTATACTATAGAATTCTTTTGATTATTTGTTAATTTTAAATTATTTTAATATCTTCTTGCCTGAAACACAGGATTTCCTAGTTCAGGCACATAAGACTTAGAATTAAGATGTATATTTTAGACAGTATGTTATTTATCCTGTAAAGAATTTTGAATAAAAATTATTATTATTATTTTATGAGCCATCTTGGATTCTCAAATTGGCCTCATTTTTGACCTTAGCACCCCAAAAAACCATGGAAACGACACCCATGATGCATATTGTGGGAAAGGTCACGGCCGCCATCTTGGATTCTCTAATTGACCTCATTTTTTACCTTAGCACCCCAAAAAACCATGGAAACGACACCCATGATGCATATTATGAGAATGGTCATGGCCGCCATCTTGGATTCTCAAATTGGCCTCATTTTTGACCTTAGCACCCCAAAAAACCATGGAAACGACACCCATGATGCATATTGTGGGAAAGGTCACGGCCGCCATCTTGGATTCTCTAATTGACCTCATTTTTTACCTTAGCACCCCAAAAAACCATGGAAACGACACCCATGATGCATATTATGAGAATGGTCGTGGCCGCCATCTTGGATTCTCAAATTGACCTCATTTTTGACCTTAGCACCCCAAAAAACCATGGAAACGACACCCATGATGCATATTGTGAGAAAGATTACGACCGCCATCTTGAATTCTCAAATTGGCCTCATTTTTGACCTTAGCACCCCAAAAAACCATGGAAACGACACCCATGATGCATATTGTGAGAAAGGTCACGGCCGCCATCTTGGATTCTCAAATTGACTACATTTTTGACCTTAGCACCCCAAAAAACCATGGAAACGACACCCATGATGCATATTGTGAGAAAGGTCACGGCCGCCATCTTGGATTCTCAAATTGGCCTCATTTTTGACCTTAGCACCCCAAAAAACCATGGAAACGACACCCATGATGCATATTGTGGGAAAGGTCACGGCCGCCATCTTGGATTCTCTAATTGACCTCATTTTTTACCTTAGCACCCCAAAAAACCATGGAAACGACACCCATGATGCATATTATGAGAATGGTCGTGGCCGCCATCTTGGATTCTCAAATTGACCTCATTTTTGACCTTAGCACCCCAAAAAACCATGGAAACGACACCCATGATGCATATAGTGAGAAAGGTCCCCAACTAACAATTTAACGTCGTTCAAAAGTTTAGTAAACGTTATCTTAATTCCATTGATTGTAATACCTAAGTCGCACTAACGTTATAATAACGTTTACTAAACGCGAAAATGGCCCCAGTTATACGACCAACATTATCGTTTAATGGACATACAAAAGTCGCAAGATGACTTCGTTACGTCATTCAAAAGTCGTATGAACGTGATGGAATTACCACTTTAGTCGCGCAGAAGTCGCATCATAACTTTACAACGGCTCGTTTGTTGTATTATCGTTATACAGGTGTTTTTGAATGACTAAAACGTTTTATTTGAGTCAAGGAACAACTCCTGTACGACTTTCCTATTTTTCTTGTTAGTGGCATACGTGTTTGGATTTGATTCGAGATTTGACTGCAAAAGAAATAATTACAAGGAAATAAAAGGTTTATTTAACTTATATTATATATCTCGCTAATAACTGTATCTGTCTCTTATGCCGTTTAGTTCGAGTGGGTATTAAAGTTTTATGATAATATACCTATGTGTATTTATTTGAAATTTTCATGCCCCCTCTCAATTTTGTGTTTAAATGATTATATGTTTATTAATAAAAATATATTTATTTCTAAAAATGTAGGACATGTTGCTTTTGTCACACACTTATCTCTTTACGACGTTGTAAAGACATAAAGTCGTATTAAGGTTATTTCAAGACCATGCAATACGCCATGACAGCAGCTAGCTATTAGGGTTCCTCATAAATTTAAAACCCTTTACATATTGTTCACAGTAAAAGTACAGTGCAGATTTCAAATATTTAAACATTTTTTTTTACTCTCCTTTTGAAAATTCCACTACGTGTGTAAGTCTTCTCCACGAATTTTTACCTTCCATTTTTCGTAGTAAATTTAATCAAACGTTCTGTAAATATGGCAGCCTAGACGTTTTAAAGTCAAAACTTGACTTAAATGCGACTACAAGTTTGATTAAAGTCAGGGCATAACAATAAACAGACATCATCACATATATAGGTTATATTTAAGTATCGAATAAACCACTAAGTCATTTAAGAGTCTCCAATTGACCGCTGTAAAACAGGATAGTGATCGTTATATAAACGTCACTGTGAAAACGTCTATACAACTGCTACATTACATAGATGTCATATAAAGGTTTTTCAAAGACCTAATTTGGTTAGTTCAAAACGGTTAATGGACTATAACGTTAGTACGACTATAGCGTTGTCGTACAAACGTTCTAGCTAAGACTGTAATACAACGTTGTATAGTTTAGTCTTACCAACGTTGCTAAGACCAGCTTATTATGACATATTTGTCGCACGACTAAAAAGTTAAATTAAAGACGTCTAAAGGACCTCGTAGTCATCTCACTATCATTATAAGACTGCTATCCAACTTTATGTCGTATAAGTCAAGACTTATATGACGTTTTTGTTTGTTGGGTCACGGCCGCCATCGTGAATTCTCAAATTGACCTCATTTTTAGGGTTCCGTACCTCAAAAGGTAAAAACGGAACCCTTATAGGATCACTTTGTTGTCCGTCTGTCCGTCCGTCCGTCCGTCTGTCAAGACCCTTTTTCTCAAAAACGCGTCGAGATATCAAGCTCAAATTAATATCACATACTCAGGTCTGCTATCTCTTAAAGCAGTGAAAAAATCAAGTTTCTAAATCAACGCAATAAAAAGATACGGCGGTTTATATTGCATATTTAGACATTTTCAAGGGAATCAAAACTCAAAACCTACAATCGTGAAATTTGGCAAGAAGCAAGGTCATATAGCACAAGTAAAGGGAAAACTCCGAAAACCGTAAATTTGTAGTTATTTCACTAAAAAAAAATTAACGGAACCCTCGTTGCGCGAGTCCAACTCGCACTTGACCGGTTTTTTGACCTTAGCACCCCAAAAAACCAGGGAAACGACACCCATGATGCATATTGTGAGAAAGGTCACGGCCGCCATCTTGGATTCTCAAATTGACCTCATTTTTTACCTTAGCACCCCAAAAAACCATGGAAACGACACCCATGATGCATATTGTGAGAAAGGTCACGGCCGCCATCTTGGATTCTCAAATTGACCTCATTTTTGACTTTACCACCCCAAAAAACCATGAAAACGACACCTATAATGCATATTGTGAGAAAGATTACGACCGCCATCTTGAATTCTCAAATTGGCCTCATTTTTGACCTTAGCACCCCAAAAAACCATGGAAACGACACCCATGATGCATATTGTGAGAAAGGTCACGGCCGCCATCTTGGATTCTCAAATTGACCTCATTTTTGACCTTAGCACCCCAAAAAACCATGGAAACGACACCCATGATGCATATTGTCAGAAAGGTCACGGCCGCCATCTTGGATTCTCAAATTGGCCTCATTTTTGACCTTAGCACCCCAAAAAACCATGGAAACGACACCCATGATGCATATTGTGGGAAAGGTCACGGCCGCCATCTTGGATTCTCTAATTGACCTCATTTTTGAAAACGACTTACCACCCTCGGTAGTTATGTGGACGCCATATAATAAACACTAAGCGCCTTACTAATAAACGCTGCATAAAGTTATAACAGGTTTATACGTCAATTCGACGATCGAACTAATGAGAAAAAAAATTCTCACTAGTTCGACGACCAAACTAATGAATCGAACAAAGTTCGACGGTAGAACAAATGAGAAAAAAAATTCTTACTAGTTCGACGATCGAACTAGTGAGAAAAAAAATTCTCACTAGTTCGACGATCGAACTAATGAATCGAACTAGTGAGAATAAATCGCCTATTACTGGGTAACGCTATACTGCTTGATTGGGCTGATTGTCAGTTTCTCTGGCTTCTGACCACCCAAAACGACCGTCAGTCGCATAATAGAGGCTTGTTTGCATATTGGCACCTACTTACTGGTCTTGTTTTGTTTACAGAGCTCGTGGTTCCTGCTAAGTGCACAGACAATCCCTTCTTCGCCAACTGCGACCTGATCGTGCGCAGCAAGTTCTGCAGGCACAAGTATTACTCCAAGTAAGTACCTATCGCTAAGTGGGGTTAATCGATCAATTAGGTCAGTTGATAACTCGATAGCATATTAGATTATTAATACTGCATAATTGTTCTTATCGAGTATTCGGTTTGTTTTAACCAATCAATAGTTATTGTTGGAATGTCTCATAATATATCATTAGGTATATTGTAGACTAACGAATTCCAACAGCGATCAGGTGTTACAAACCTTTGTTAATCTCGGCGTTTTAATTTTCATTCTACGTCAAGATAGGTACATATTTGGACGGTCGTACGGGACCGAAAATTACTGAAGCTCCTCAAATCCTGAGCTCCTTGTTAATTAGTTCCACAAATATATGTATAATAAGCTCACGGTCTTACACACACACACACACACACACGCTCACGCAATGCATGACATGGATATATTTAGTTTACCTTCGTAGTTAATTTTAGGGTTCCGTACCTAAGGTAAAAACGGAACCCTTATGATCACTTTGTTGTGGCCGTCTGTCAAAACCGTTTTTCTCAGAAATGGTTTTATCGACCGATAAATTGAGTTTTAATCTTCTAGGTATGCTGGATCTGTTATCTATAGCTGCCTTTCTGTCATACCCTCAGCTAACGACATGATTATCCGCAGGTTCTGCTGTAAGTCGTGCGTGGAGGCCGGCCAGCTCGACCCACAGGAGGCGGAGCTGCAGGCAGACCAGCCCTTGAAGAAGAAGTAGACATCAGCTTCACCAAGATCTTAGATAGCATAGTAGTCAGGCGCGACCGATAAGTAGTAAACTTTTAATTCCTCCTTCGAATACTACTTAAAAAGTATTTATGTATAGTTGCAATATTGTTTTTAGTTATTTTATTAGACTTACGCGTAGGAATACTCTAAAGTAATTGGAAATGTTTGTTATAGTTAGAGACAAGTTGTTACCTCCTTCAAGCGTGGCGTCGGTCGCAAGCCCTGCCAGTGATAACGTTATCGTCGCATGTGCCATAGCTGGAATAGATATTTCTTGAACGTGTACGCGGCGGCGGTCTCCTGCGCGCATGTTCGTAACACGCAATCATACCAATAGATTATAATGTAGATAGTTAATATTACTTGAAATTATCATTTTATGTAAATAAATATTTTAAAATGTCACAAACTCCATCTGTGATGGAATATTTTTGAGTAATTTTACAATTCTACATAGTTAGTCAGAGGAATATTAAAGTAAATAAATTATTTATGCAATAAGTTGTCTAATAAAGTGAATGTTTAGCTCGTAGGGTAACGCTAGGATGGCTAGTTGACAAGTCATAATATTTTTTGTAAGTGAATTCTTTTATAATAATTGTGACGATGTAAATAGATGGACAATAAAAAACGTATTATCAAAAGGTTGTGTTTAATTATCGCTTGTCAGAATTAAATACATAGCTGAATATTATAGACAGTGTGATGCCGAGGCTTGTTGGATGCCAGCAATGGAACAATCAAAGCTTACAACTTCACTAAATGATGAAAATTAAATACATTTACTGTTTTTATAATATTCGGGTAACCGTGACGCCAACAAAAATAAATAAAAAAAAACATTGCGATAACATAAATTTTTATTTACATTCCGAAATTCACAATCAAATATAACAATAAACGTCCTACGTCCAACTGACCTGTCAATGAAAGTACAGTGAGAAACACACAAGTCTACTGGTGATTTATCTATATACACACATACATTCACAAGTTCACCGCCGGCGAGTGCCGCGCTACATACGTTATTGTCAGCGCGGTACCACTCCACGACTCGACTGAGGTGGCTAGGCCTGTACACAATTTACTACCGAATGAGTTATACAATTTATTTACTCGTATCGTTCAGCCGCCTCCGACTACTCTTATAGAGCAATACAGCAATATATATCATAATATATTCTTAGAATACAAAAATTAAAACAATAAGTTATATACATCAAATTATAATTCCATGTACATGTGTCGGCGCACGTAGGTGACGCTCCCCGAGGCTGGCGGCCGTCTGTCTGTCTTACCGGGCACCGAGTGGGCCCACTTTAGTATCACAATGTGTGTTAAACTAAACAGAGGTCCCTTTAAATCCTAAGCGCCTACTAAAACAAAGTATAAAACGGAAATGTTCTAGTACAAAATAAAAAGAAAAATTCACAATAAAGTGGTTATAAAGGTAGGACGAGGGGAGGTCGGGTGCGGGAGCTCAGTCGAGGACCTGCGAGACGATCTTCTCCATGTCGTGGTCGATCTCGTCGTTGGTGGGCGGCGGCGGCGCGGGCGCGGCGGGCTCGGGCGCGGCCGGCAGCGTGAAGGGCTCGTCCAGCTCCTCCAGCCCCGCCGGCACGCCCAGCTTGCCCAGCTCCTCCTGCAGCTTCACGTAGTGCCGCTGCGGGGGGGACACACGTCAACTTCGCGTCATACACTCACTTCGACGACACCACTGAACGGTTTACGGAGCAACATTTGCACAATGACCAACATTAAGGCCCGTATTAATAGACGTCACTCAATTCTGAGACGCTCTCAAGTTTATTGCTGTCCTTATTTTTTCCCTTTAGAATGACAAGGACAGCAAGAGACTTGAGAGAGCCTCGGAGTTGAGTGACGTCTATTAATACGGGCCTTAGAAATATTCAACATATCACAACTTATACCAATGTTACAGAAAATCATTCAGTCATTTTATTCGCAATCACCTAAAAGACTGAATTCTGATTAGCGTCGTTGCTAAATGGACGCAAATAAATTTATCTATAAAAGGTTGTAAAAGTTATAATTTATGTTGCTAAACGTATTGCAAACTGTTGCTCCACAGATGACCTCAGTCACTATAAAGTCGAAGTGTGCGACAGGACATATTCTGACTAGTGTGAGATAGATTTTTTTTTGGATGGGAAATCATCAAATTACTTCTCCCGCCCTAGGCGGAGCGGGAGCGAGTATTACACTTTTACTGACTAAAACTGTTCTTTTGGTTGCCCTTTATGTTCCGGGGCCGCGGGAACTATTAGAACTAATTCGCAACAGTGTGAGACAGATGAGAACGTACCTTGAGCGCCATGAGGTTAAGCTGTATGCTTCGCTGCGTGCGCTCATCGCCGCTCTGGCTCTCCAGCTCCGTGATCCAGTTCGCCACTGTCTGCATTATTTCGTTCCGTTTTATCCAAAAGTGTGTCTGGATCACCTGGTAAAAAAAAACATAATATACATCCGAAATAATGCCTATCTATATATTTATTTATTTCATAATAGCGCAAAGCGATTAGTGAGCGTAGCGGAAATCTGTCTCATCAAGATTACAAGCATACCTCTTTGAAGCAAGGCTCAGGGTTCCTGAGATGGTCGAGCATGGCCCAGCGCACACAAGCCTGGTAGATGTTGGAGTTGTACTCGAGCGACGCGCTGGAGCCTACGTGCGTGCCGCGGCTGCGCTCGTAGCCCGGCTCGTTGAAGTACGGCTCGGGGACCAGGATCAGAGACTGGATCGATACCAGTACCTGCAATAAACCAGTAGATACATTTTAGGAGAGGTGGTGTGTTTGTCCTACCGGCATTGATGGATAAATGACAATCTACAAACACTTTTAAATAATGTATATTTACCATCAAAGAGTAAACACAAAGTTGCTATCGACGCACAACTTTGAGGGTCTACGTCGCACATTCGTATATAACACTATTTAATTATTTGACACCTACGTGACGGCTCTTTAGTTACGACTGAACTGTTATGTTAACTAAGGGCTGATTTTTCAATCGTCAGTCAACTTCTATCTGATGAATAAATATGACGGTTTGACTTATTTTCTATACAAAAACTGTCAAAACGTCAAACATATCCTTCAGATAAAAGTTATTTGGCTATTGAAAAATCGGCCCTAAATGTATTTAATATAAAGTATATTTTGCTGCATGAGCATTATTGGCTCGTACATGTTCCCTGACATGATTAGCATCACATTCTTATATTATACATTTATTTATATATTTTTACATGCTTATATTTTTTTATGTTTTTTTGGATATTACACCTCTGTACTGCCGCCTGGTTGGCATTAATTAGAGAACCGTCACTGTTTTAGCAGACTGACCTGTAGGAAGCTAGAAGTGTGCGCGTTCCACTTCTCCTCGGGGCGGCCGTGCCAGGTGTTGAGCACGGAGAGGCACACCTTGCCGTCGTTGTACAGGTTGGGGTTGAAGCGCACGGAGTGGCGGCCCGTGGTCTCCAGGTTGATGAGCATGGGCACCGCGGGGTACTCCGCCGGGAAGTACACGTCCAGCACGAAGCAGCCGTTCGCGTACGGCGTGTCCGATGGGCCCGTTATTAAAACCTGACATACATATTTTCAATATTAGAAAAGGTTCACGAAGAAATACTGTAAGTATTTTATGGTGAATTTTCGCTTCTTAGTTATTGTGGCAACTGCGTCTCCTACAGACAAAATTCGAGCTCTGTTAAATAATATTTTCTTTCACAAAAGTAATTGATGGCCCAGATATACCTACTTGGTAAATTACATATTAGAATTCACAGTCAAATTTTTTGGGTACTTTCATTTTATTCATGCATGACGGTCAGGCCTTAACCATCATGTCGAGTGTTAGACTACCTTCATGACGTCGAGGCGGTCGGCGTCGGTGCGCACGAACACGGAGGAGGAGTAGGACAGCGGCAGCGAGGTGGCCAGCGTGGCCGCCTCCTGCGCCAGGCGCTTCATGCGCGCGGGTGAGTGTTAGACTACCTTCATGACGTCGAGGCGGTCGGCGTCGGTGCGCACGAACACGGAGGAGGAGTAGGACAGCGGCAGCGAGGTGGCCAGCGTGGCCGCCTCCTGCGCCAGGCGCTTCATGCGCGCGGGTGAGTGTTAGACTACCTTCATGACGTCGAGGCGGTCGGCGTCGGTGCGCACGAACACGGAGGAGGAGTAGGACAGCGGCAGCGAGGTGGCCAGCGTGGCCGCCTCCTGCGCCAGGCGCTTCATGCGCGCGGGGTGGGCGCGCTCACCGGCCGCGCGCACGGCGCCCTCGAAGTGGTACGGCACCAGGAAGCGGAAGCCGCTCTCCGCGCACTCCGCGATCATCTCGAACGTCTCTGTAACGGGCAAATTTGGGTTAACACTCGCTTCTAGAACATCCAGAAGAGAAACACGAGCTACGTCAGCAGACGCTGCACTAGTCAGCTCGCTACTCACCGAACTGCATGGTACGCATGAGCTCGATGTAGCGCGCCTCACGCGACACGCCGCTGAGCGTCTGCGGCGCGCCGCTCGTGCGCCCCGCCTCCGCCTCGTTCTCTGACCGACACATTAGCGCTGATGTCGCCTACAACAACACACGATTTATTAACACGTATACATCCGTTCAGTTTCTTAAGTACTAATTATAACTTTAATTGATGGGTTATTAAACAAAGGACATCAATAATTTCGTACCCAAAGATGAAAGCCGAAAAGAAATAATACTAGATTGAAAGATTATGTTATCTTGCAGATTTGCAATACTGGCTGTATCCCGCGAATCACAAACACAACCGTCCACAACGCGGCGCCTCAGTTGCCTCACGCAACTGAGACGCCTTTGAGGCAGGCCAAAAAAAAAAACCAACAAAACCTGGATCGACCGCGGCAACACCTGAGCTAGTTCACATTGCACGCATGTTTGGATCGCGCTCTTGCCGCGCGAAATCGTAAAGCAGTGGATCGTCTGGTGTGGACCCGGCTAGTGGTACGTCTAAACAAACTCTAATAACACAACAGCAGGTGGCTACGTTGTTTGTCAACTTTTAAAGCGTTATGTGATGCTCAAAAACATTGTTATAAATGATAGATTTTTGGCATATTCAAACACATATAACATCCTGGGGGTTAATTGTAGACAATTCTTGAGCTAGCAAAAAATCTTAAAGAAATTATTTCTCATAGGAATCTACTAGATTCCTATGAGAAATAATTTCTTTTTTTTTTTCAAAATTTCTTTCTGGCTTTAATTTCTCTATACTAATATTATAAAGAGGTAAAATTTGTAAGTTTGTATGTTTGTAAGTTTGTATGTTTGGGGTAATCTCTGGAACTAATGAACCAATTCCAAAAATTTTTTCACTGGCAGATAGCTATATTATTTCTGAGTGCTATAGGCTATAAATTATTTTTATAACATCTATATTAACCGAGCTATAGCAACTTTTGTCTAGCAAGTCGGAAAAAATTACCTCATAAAACAGAATAATTTGCGTGCGCTGCCTAAACAGTTGCTTAAAATTAAAAACAATGTATGGCAACTTGGTTTGTCTTAATTATTTCTACAAAAAAGTCCGCGATACCATATCTCTATCTTTTATATTTTATCTTTTATAGTTCAATTATTGCATTAAATTAATGATTTTTCGGCATAATTACGTTTGGTTGATTATTTGAGCAACAAAATATTAATTCTTATGACAATAAATTATTTCAGTATCACAAGGACATCATACAGATAAGATTTGCCATTTACAGTATGTCAATTGGTCATATAGTTCCGGAGATAATATAAAATTACTAAAACGCAAAATGCCCCTAGCGTAATTTTCATTGTGCGGAAGTCATTTATAATTTCAAAAATACCTTTGAAGATATTCACAGTTTTAAAATTACTCCGCAGCAAGCAATATAAATGATAGTATGTAATAGAAACTGCTTTTTAGCGAAAAAAGGCCGCCTATTGTATTCTTGCATATTTGTTTGCATTGTCCTTTACTGTTTTTGTCCTATTGGTGTACAATAAAGAATATTGGCCGATGGCTTTGCAAGATATTCGTAGCTTATACATCAGAATAACACATCTGGGTCGTCATAAAAGCGCGTGTAAGAGGTTACGGGTTCGAATCCGGGCAAGTACCAATGTGACTTTTTCAAATCATATGTACTTGGACATCACTGACATCCCGTGCCTCGGAAAGCATGTTAAGCCCCGGTTGTCATTCGTAGAACTTTGACGTTACGGGTATTCAGAAGCCAGAAAGTCTGACCAGTCGAACCAAAGGGTATCGTCGCCCAGTTACTGGGTTGTGGAGGTCTGATAGGCAGACGCTTAACGTAAAACACTGGTACCCCACTGGTATTCGGCTGTAAGCCGACCCCAACATAGTTGGGATAAGGCTAGGGAGATGATGATCCTCCTCAACGCACACGGACATTTCGGGAGGTTCCTATGTCGGATTCGGGCGGAAGAGACGCCTGCGTGACACGGTGTAGCATACGGTGGAGGTAGGCCCCGCTTGGGCGTACCACCACCGTGTCGTTGCAGAGGCGATCGGCGCTGGTTCAGGCCATGCTTCAGGGCGAGACTGAATAGGAAGCCGTCGCCTCCTGCGAAGCAGACACGCTGGAGACGAAAGCGGTGGGGCGCGTGAGCCAGCGTCAAGCTTCACGCCCCGGACAGAGACCCAGGCTTTGTTGTCGAGAGTCACAAGATGATGGCCACTGGAGGCGTGGGCCTGCGGGAGGCGAGCGGTAGGTAGCTCGCCGCCCGACTAGGACCAGACCCGTGTCGACGGCGTGTCGATGCTTTTAATAGTTACCGCGGCCCCGGAATATATAAGGGTAACCGAAGGGACATTATTGGATTTTAGTCAGTAAAAGTCTGACCCTCCTTCCCTCTTCAGGGGCGGGAGAAGTAATTTGATGATTTTCATATGTTTTGGATGCCTTTTCCATGGTCAATGTAGCTCTTTCCGCTTATACAACCCCAATAATCTCTTTGTGTACGCTCAAGATAGTTCCACAGTAAATCCGTACTAATATTATAAATGCGAAAGTAACTCTGCCAGTCAGTCTGTCTGTCTGTCTGTCTGTCTCTTCTTCACGCCTAAACTACTAAACCAATTTTGAATAAAATTTGGTAAAGACATAGTCTGGGACCCGAGAAAGGACATAGGATAGTTTTCATCCCGGAAATCCCCCGGAAACGGGAACTATTATTCCACGCGGACGAAGTCGCGGGCAAAAACTAGTAATTAATAACGCGCAATAGTAAACTTACGATAACTAACACAATATACTTACTTGTATGTCGGCTATTAGCGCCGCGAGTCCCTCGTCCTCTTCGGACAATTCTGAATTACTTGAAGTACTAAATCTTTGGCTATATGTCATTTTACCGAATATATTCTTCTTACTCATCCTGTAATGAAGAAAACAATGTTTAAATATACATAAATATATTTGTGAGGTTTATTTTTAGTCAGTGCAAATCGCAACAATAGGCGAGACGACGAAAAAAAGTAATTAGTCCGTCAGTCAGATTATCCAAAAAATTTGGACACGTTTATTTTCTTTTTTCTGGTAAACGTAAAATGACGACGATGCAGTGTGTTGAAGTTTCGCGTGACGTCACGATCTTATACAATTTTACAAGATGGTGACGTCAAAAGCGACAAAGAAAGAAAAGAGCAACAAAGTTTCGGAGTGGGGACTCCGAAACTTTGTTGCTCTTTATCTTTGTATTATTTAATTTTATTAATTTGATCAAGCAAAAAAATGCGTGTCCCGTATTTTTGGCCGATCTAGGTATAAGACGGACTAAACAGAATGCCATTTTTTATGTTGTTGTCATCATTTAGTATGAAAAAAAATTGGGATTTCGATATTGTTCCCATGGAAAAAGTTGTTTTAATTGAGCACCAAAATCAGCCTTCAGTACAGTATATATGTACCTGAGCTTGGTGGCGTACGAGTTGGTGGTGCGGCTCATCATGGCCAGTAGGCGCGGCAGGGGCCGCAGCGCCGCAGTGAGGCGGCAGTACAGTATATATGTACCTGAGCTTGGTGGCGTACGAGTTGGTGGTGCGGCTCATCATGGCCAGTAGGCGCGGCAGGGGCCGCAGCGCCGCAGTGAGGCGGCAGTACAGTATATATGTACCTGAGCTTGGTGGCGTACGAGTTGGTGGTGCGGCTCATCATGGCCAGTAGGCGCGGCAGGGCCGGGAGCGCCCCACTGAGCCGGCAGTACAGTATATATGTACCTGAGCTTGGTGGCGTACGAGTTGGTGGTGCGGCTCATCATGGCCAGTAGGCGCGGCAGGGGCCGCAGCGCCGCAGTGAGGCGGCAGTACAGTATATATGTACCTGAGCTTGGTGGCGTACGAGTTGGTGGTGCGGCTCATCATGGCCAGTAGGCGCGGCAGGGGCCGCAGCGCCGCAGTGAGGCGGCAGTACAGTATATATGTACCTGAGCTTGGTGGCGTACGAGTTGGTGGTGCGGCTCATCATGGCCAGTAGGCGCGGCAGGGGCCGCAGCGCCGCAGTGAGGCGGCAGTACAGTATATATGTACCTGAGCTTGGTGGCGTACGAGTTGGTGGTGCGGCTCATCATGGCCAGTAGGCGCGGCAGGGGCCGCAGCGCCGCAGTGAGGCGCCGCGAGCGAAGCGCGTGCAGGGCGCGCGCACACCGCAGCACGTGTACGTACAGGGGGATGTGCCGCGACATGTCCAGCACTGCGCAACAAATCAATATACATTCACAATTTTTATTATTGGCAACAAGATATATTTGTTTTGTTCTCGATGACGTTCCTAAGTGCCTAAATGGTTTAATGGTGGCACCAAAATAGCATCAAGTATGTAATGAGGCACATACCCGAGTCGTTCCGGAGGTAGGAGCAGATGGCGGGCACGAGCGAGCTGTTGGCGACGAGGTCGATGAACTCGGCGGGCAGGTCGTGCGCGTCGTCCGCGTCCGCATCGCGCTCGGGCTCCTCCGCCGCGCCCTCCTCCGGCGGCCACTTCTCGCCCGGGTTCATGTACGACGCTAGCACCTGGGGGGTACGAACTGTTATAAGCCCCGCAAGTTGATATTGCGATGGAACCTTGTCATAATAACAGCTGCGTGACGTCATCCGTCGCAAAAAGAACAAATAGCAAAAAAAAAGTGAGCCGTCACGGGAAGCATGGCAGATGTGAAACATCGACATCCACACATCGAAACCATGGAAACGATACCTATGACCGAAATTTTAAAAAATGTTAGCCGCCATCTTGGATTCTGAAATGGACCTCATTTTCGGCATCAGTGTCCCCGAAAACCACGGAAACAATACCCATGACCGAAAGTTTGAAAAATGTTAGCCGCCATCTTGGATTCTGAAATGGACCTCATTTTCGGCATTAGTGTCCCCGAAAACCGTTCATTCGTTCATTCAAACTAAGCAACAACTTTTTTCGTTTGCTCCGCATAAATAATTATAAAATTCAAGTCTAAAGTGCAATTTTTTAATTTAAATTGAGTGTTAGATAATAATAAACACCACACAAATACAGTGTATAAGTTTCAAGCTTGTATAAACTGAGGATATTCAAGAAAAAGTGATAAAACAAAACTTTAAACTAGCCGTTAGAAATTTATTTGTGCAGTTGACATTTCAAAATCTGTGTTGATCTAAACGCGTAAGTGACGCTTGTTCCACGGCGCTTACGACCTTTCGGTCGCGACATTTCCAGTGAGCCGTTCCACAACACCGCTAAGCGTTTTAAGTTTACTAGCGCTTTACTCTGTTTAATACCGCTGGACACCGCATGCTTTGTGTGAATTGCTGAAAGCGCTTTATTACTATTATACTCACAACATTCATTTACTTCGTGGTACCTACTGACAAAAATGTCAACAAAGAATTGCTCTGGTTGTTTGAAAGATTTTGGTACTAAGGAATGTTTGCAATGCTTTATTTGCCACCAATGGTATGACTTGCTGTGTGCTAATGTTCATGATAAGGTGTTTAAGAGTATGAGCATAAAACAAAAATCTATCTGGAAGTGTCCCAGGTGTCTCAGTAAACAACCTAAGTCCGACAATAAGAACACACCAATCAGACCAACTGGGACCAAGCCCGTGAGCCCCACTACGGAGCTGTCACCCCGCCCGCTATCACCAACGGATAATAATGTTACTGTTCGCTCCAAATCTAAACAATCACGAAGCCACGACACCATGTCGCCGTTGGTTCAAGAAAATGATGACACCTCAGTTGAGTTTTCGAAAAGTACGTTGAGGGAAATTATAAAGCAAGAAATACAGAGTGCACTCAGGGATGTAGTTTCAGATCAGTTCCGACAGATCAACGAGTTGATCTCAGGTTTCAAAGAATCACTTTCTTTCTACAACGATAAGTATGAAGAGATGAAGGCTACGCTGGAAGATAAATCTGAAAGGATACAGGAAAAAGGCAATCGTGATTTACGAGATGTTATTCAACAAATGAGTCAGCGCTTAAACCTCTTAGAACAACACTCTAGGTCCGCTAACGTCGAGGTCCAGTGCATACCCGAGAACAAGGCAGAAAACTTAGTCAACACAGTGTTGCAACTAGGTAAAGTCATCAGTTGTGATATTAAAGATCCTGACATACTACACTGTACTAGGATAGCAAAGAAAGACGCTGAGAGCACTAGACCCCGTTCCATTCTCGTCAAGTTCAGTAGTCCTCGTCTGCGAGACAGTTTCCTAGCCGCTTCAATAAAATATAATAGAAACAACAACCAGGCAGGATAAACTGAATACGAGTCACTTGGGTATAGCAGCGGAGAAACCTCGCCCCATATATGTAGCTGAACACCTATCCAGCCAAAACAAGTCAATCCACGCAGCGGCTCGGGTCCGCGGAAAGGAACTTGGGTTCAGGTTTGTCTGGGTTCGCGAAGGCAGGGTCTTCATGAAAAAAGACGAGACCTCGCAAAGAATAGTTATCAGTAGCCTAGATAAGTTAAAATCTTTAGTGTAGTTTTATGTAGTTAGTGTTAATTGACAAGTTCCTATTGTTTGTAAGTAGTCAAATTCAATTGTCCACACCACGCCTACACGTGTACTACCAAAATGTACGAAGCTTAAAAACCAAAACTATTAACTTTCATCACAACATTTCTATACATAATTATGACATTATAGTATTAACGGAGACTTGGTTAAACAGCGGTGTCTATGATTCCGAGTTGTTTGACGACAGATATATAGTTTACAGGCGCGATCGCGAGTCAAGTAAATAGAAAACTCGAAAAGAGGGAGGTGGGGTTTTAATTGTCGTCTCAAAAACTATCACATCATGTCGACTATCCCAGTTTGAAAGTGAGATTGAAGATTTATGGATAAGCGTTAATATTGGCTCAAAAAATAAATGTAATAGTAAATTATACATCAGCGGCGTTTACCTACCGCCCCCTATTCACAGTAGTACGTTGGAGTTGTACACCAAAAACATTCATAAGGTATTTAGCAATAATGAACAAATCTTGATTTTGGGTGACTTTAATCTTTCTGACATAAAATGGCTCACAATTAATGACCTTGTACACTTATACCCAGAACCCAATAACACGGATATATACGCGACTATATCTGAATGTTTGACCTTGAACGGTCTAAATCAGTATAATTGCGTATTAAACAATAAATTGAAATTATTGGATTTAATACTATGCAACACCTCAATCACAGGTGTAGCCCGTAGCACGTTTAGTTTAACTAAAGAAGATCCCTTACACCCCCCGCTAGAGTTCTATCTAGCAGTTCAGGCGGAACTATTTTTAGAAGTTAAAAATGTGAAAAAACCAAACTTTCTTCGCGCAGATTATGAAAAAGTTTTGCATCACTTGTTTGCTATTGAGTGGGAAAGTGAGTTCGCTGACTGTAATACTGTTAACGATATGGTAGACACTTTCTATAGCTGACTAAGACAGACTATTACAGACTATATCCCAATGAAAAAAACAGGTACTAATAAATATCCACCTTGGTACTCGAGGGATCTTATAATACGTCTTAGAGAGAAGTACAAATACCACATTCGTTTTAAAAAGTACAAAAATCCATTAGACTTAGAGTATTTTGAGAGCTTAAGAGATGAATGCAAAGCTCTGGGTTCATCATGTTACAAAACATATATTTCTAATATGGAAAACAATATTACAAAAAACCCTAAAGCGTTTTGGTCCTTCATTAAAAACAAAAGAAAAGGCAGCAGTACATACCCTGCACAAATGTCTCATAACAATAAAGTTGCATCAGGCGGACAGGATATAATTATGTAATATGTTTGGAGACCATTTTGCAAGTACCTTTACACCCCCTTCCGATAGTAATCCAAGTCTCACGAACACCACCATTTCCGTCTCTTCCGTGGCACTGTGTAATATACAATTGCACGGTAATGATATATACCGTGAATTAATGGGTTTAGATGAAACTAAGGGCGCGGGAAGTGACGGCATTCCTCCTATATTTGTAAAACGCTGCGCTAAGGCATTAGTATCGCCTCTACAAACAATCTTCAATAGATCCTTGCGTGACAGTACCTTTCCGGACACCTGGAAAGAAGCTCTCGTAATACCCATATTTAAGTCAGGGAAAAAGCATATAGTGTCTAATTATAGACCCATCTCATTACTGGCTACATTCGGTAAAGTGTTCGAAAAACTTGTTAGCAGACATCTCATGTGGTACCTTAAACAACACATTACTGAATATCAGCATGGTTTCGTCAAGTCTAGATCTACTCATACTTACCTATTGTGTTTTACATCAGCTCTGTCTAAATATCTTGACAATCGTATCCCAGTGGATGCTATTTACAACGACTTTAGTAAAGCATTCGATAAAGTAGATCACTGGCTTCTCATATGTAAATTGGCTCAACTTGGTGTGGGCGGGACCATTATAGGGTGGTTTGAAAATCGAGAGTCAAAAGTGGTGGTTAATGGTCATTTTTCTGACAGTTACAAAGCAACTTCAGGAATTCCGCAAGGATCACATTTGGGGCCCATTCTTTTTAATGTTTTCATCAACGATATTACAGATTGCTTCAAATACTCTCGTTTCTATCTGTTTGCTTTCGACCTAAAAATAATGAAGCCTATTCACTGTAATCTTGACTCTATAATGCTCCAAGAGGACATCAATAGACTTGTAAACTGGTGTACACTAAACAAAATGCACTTAAATATCAGTAAGGGCCCTCGCCCACGGCGACTTTTTGTAGCGATGCAGTCGCGCGTTTAGCAAACGCGCGACTGCATCACTTCTAACGCGTGTTAGTCGCATTTGCAACGCGCTACTGCATCGCGATTGTATCGATACAAACGCGCGACCGCGTCGCGCTACTAACGCGCTACTGCATCGCGATTAGTCGTTCTTCAGCTGATATACATTGTCTCATCATTGTATTTCTGCGTGTCAACTCTGGTTTTACAATGGAAAGCAATTCACAAAACGTCGAATATGACATTCTATAACAACTTTTGAATTAAGATGCATGATGTCCACAAAGTAATCTCTGGGTATTAAATGGATGCATCCAATATTGACGCTGCTTCCGTTGCCTACGCTTCGGCTGCTTACGTAAAAGCAGCACCAAAGACAACGTGACTAATGTTGCCTCAACGGAATCCATCTTGCAACTGTACTGATCCAAGGTATTTTTGTATCGTAACTGCATCGCGACCGAATCGCGTTTGCATCGCGGCCGAATCGCGTTTGCATCGCGACTGAATCTGGTCCCGTGGGCGCGGGCACACAGCTAGCGACTGCTTCGCGTCTGTATCGATGCTACGCGCGAGAGCATCGCGACTGCATCGCTACAAAAAGTCGCCCGTGGGCGAGGGCCCTAAGTGTCACTACATCCAGTTCACTCGTAACAAAATAGCGTTAGACAATAAATACTACATAGACGGGGCTGAAGTAATGAAATTGACCACTATTCGCGACCTTGGAGTTCAACTCGACCAAGCATTGAAGTTTGATGTGCACATTTTAAACATTGTTTCTAAATCCTTTAAAGCACTAGGATTCGTATTGCGAAACAGTAGAGAATTTAAGAAACCACCCACAAAAATAAAGCTCTTTAATACTTTAGTCCGTCCACTGCTAGAATATAGTTCAGTAGTATGGAATCCACATTACGATGTCTATATCAAGCGGCTGGAGAGTGTCCAGAAGCGGTTCCTTTACCATATATGCTACGGAGATCACTTGGCTAAAAAAATAACAAGCTACTCTGATAGGTTGAAATATTATCATATGGATACACTAACCAGTCGTAGGAATAAAATGGACCTCATTATGCTTCACAAAATATTTAATGGGACTATAGATTGCAGTGAACTTTTGAGCTCATTAGTAATTAAATTTCCAACTCGGACTCCCAGGCGTAATACATACGAGTTATTCGACATTTCTGGCTCAAAAACCAACCTGGGTCACTTCGCCGCTGTGCCAAGGCTTTGTAGGCAATACAACAAGTTAGCCAAGACAACCAACTTTGACATTTGTGAACCTCTTGCAAAGTATAAAAAGTGTCTCAACGAATTAAATAGTTGTTAGATTTTGATGTTTATTTTAATCTCATTTAAGTTTTGATGTAATGTTTATTTTGTTTTTATATTGTGATTTTAATATTTTTATTTGTTTTTCATGTACGTACTTAGTTTGTTTCATATATGTTACCAAATATGTTTTATTTTTAATTTTATTATTATTATTTTAAATTGTTTGCTTAGTTCTAATTTCTTTTATGCAGGCTGTGGTCTCCTGTAATTGAAGGAGTACACCTTCGAGATAATATTGTCGTCCATTTTTTTTTCATGATTTGTGTACATCTTTTGTTGGAGATCCAAAATAAATAAATAAATAAATAAAAAAACCACGGAAACAATACCCATGACCGAAATTTTGAAAAATGTTAGCCGCCATCTTAAATTCTGAAATGGACCTCATTTTCGGCATCAGTGTCCCCGAAAACCACGGAAACGATACCCACGACCGAAATTTTGAAAATTGTTAGCCGCCATCTTGGATTCTGAAATGGACCTCATTTTCGGCATCAGTGTCCCCGAAAACCACGGAAACGATACCCATGACCGAAATTTTGAAAAATGTTAGCCGCCATCTTGGATTCTGAAATGGACCTCATTTTCGGCATCAGTGCCCCCGAAAACCACAAAACGTGAGGCCGAGGCGAAGTAATATGATTGAAAAGAAACAAAACAAAAGCGTGGTGAGCGTCGCCACGGCATGCATCGCCACGCCAGAAATTTGTTTAACGTGCGGCAATAGATGTTTCACATCAAAAATGTATTAAAAGGTAAATAAGATAGGGTTATGGGTTTATTTATTTATTAAAACTTTATGCACAAATAAACACTGTACAAAGGCGAACTTAAGGCCTTAGGCATTTTCTTCGACATTAAAATAAATTCTCAGTAGTGTCCGAAGCACTTTTTAAGGCACAGTAAATATTTTTTTTTGTTTTTTTTTTGCGAACGGTATTATGACGGTGCGACTACGTCACCAAGATGGCCGCCAATCGCAATATCAACTTGCGGGGCTTATACTTATTTACTACTCAAGTGGAAGCAGCTCCAGTTTTAAGCTACGTTTACACGCTTGCCGAGGCAGCAAACTTCCACAAGTTCCAAGTCTTTGTAAAGACTTGGATGTCATTTACACGCTTGCGAGTGCGTTAGTGTGATCCGTACCCCTACCATGAGTTGTTATCGAAAACTTACTCGCTACCGTAGGCGTAAAAATGATGTGACAGTCAATAATCCGACTAAATAGTAAGGTTGGCTGTTAGTGAACTACTTTAGGGATTTAGTGGTTTTTTAATTATGATTTCCAATATGTCACTATCAATTCTATCTGTGACCGCTAGGGGCGCTTTGCAACATTTCATACAATATATTTACGGAGACGCTAGCGAATTTATTGATGTAAACTCAAAGTAGAGCTACTGGAAAGGCAAACATGTTGAACGTGGACGTTGAAGTTGTGTCGGCTGTTACAGCTACTGTAGCTAATTCTACACATATTTTATTTTAAAAACAAAAGACGCGAAAAGTTCAGTGTTGAAGATGTATAATCTTCAGAAGCTTGTTAACCAGTCGGTCAGGTATTTATACCCTCTAAACGTAATTAACTAGTTAATAACCACTTTACAAAAGGCTATTTTGAACAGGAGACATATTATGACATCTTAAAGGCAGAGTAGTTCCGCTGGGGGTACGAGATGGCGCTAAAAGTCTTGTATAGCTGTCTCTTTCGCTCAGCGGAACAACTCTAGCTTTGAACCTTCGAACACACGTGATTCGAGACACAAAAGCACCCGACATCCGGCTGTCGCTTGGCTGTTGAAGGGTTAAGATGTCATTATAGGCCCTCAGACAGTAGAACTGACCTGCAGCAGCACGGTGACATGTTCCTCCTCGGTCCTCTGCCGCACGAGCGCCTGCTCCACGTTCCAGGACTGCTGCGTGGAGCCGGTGCCGAAGCCCGTGCCCTTCGC
This sequence comes from Athetis lepigone, assembly GCA_033675125.1. Lineage (NCBI taxonomy): Eukaryota > Metazoa > Arthropoda > Insecta > Lepidoptera > Noctuidae > Athetis > Athetis lepigone. The sequence continues at coordinate 14,608,316 of CM066214.1, forward strand.
CCAGTACAGCTGGCTCTTCTCCTCAGACTTGCCCGTCGAGCCGTTCGAGCCTTGACTGTTCTGGATACCGTGACGAAAGGAACATGTTGTTATTTGTTGGAGGATGTATGTGGTAGGATGGTGTGATTTCACACCTCATACAAAGAGATAAAATAAAACAGGTTTTCTAGTTTAAGCTGTTTGGATACCGCTAGATGGCAATACATAGGCGTCAGGTCCAACTGCAGCACGATTGGTGAATTTTAGACATATCTGTCAATGTCATGCCGTTTTACCTACAAATATGTCAAAAAGTGCGAGTCATCTCGTGTTCTTGGTTATAAGAACACGTGTATGATCTCCAAACCTTAATTTTATAACCGTACAATTGTCATTTAAACTGAAATATTATTTTCAAACTGGACATTGGCACAAATCACCGAAAATTCGGTGGATTGCCATAATAGATACAAAAGTTGAAGTTGTTGAAGTCAAAAAGTGCTGCCAAAAAACCCTCATTCAATGTATTCTACAATGGCACTTATGCATAGCGCAGCAGACTCACATCGTTGGAGTTGGGTCGGTGGTGCGTGAAGACGGCGAGGCAGGCCAGCAGCAGCCGCACGGCTCCGCGCTGCAGCAGCGCGCGGCGCAGCGCCCGGCCCGGCTCGCTGGCGGCGGGCGCGCGCTCCAGCAGGCGCGCCACCACGCTGAACGGCAGCGTGCCCAGCGACCCCGCGCGACCCTCGCCCACTGCGATGCTGCCTGCGCACCAAACACACGTGTCGTTTCATCCCATCTCAAATACATACACAATACGGTATTTTACACCATCATCTAATAACGTACTTTTTATGAGCTGTGAAAATGCGTTTCTCCTATACATTTTGTATGGCAATGTCACTATGATGTCATTAAGTGACAACTCAGTTGGCTATTTGTTCATTACCTTCATAGCAATTAAAAATCTAATTTTACAGAAAATTTAAAATGAACCATAACGCAGATTTATAGAGTTTAAACTAAGAGATGGTTCAAAGCAGTTGTGTTTTACATTTATTGGGTAATGATGTATAATACCCAATTGGAAGCAGATACATTCAAGTCATAGTGTGATATTATGTCTTCTGATGTATAAGTTAAGTTTCATCAAAAGCAGTACTTTCGTGTGAAAGAATAACGAGCACACTTTCACATCTATATATATAAAACAAAGTCGGGTTTGTTACAACACTTATAACTCGAGATCGGCTAGACCAATTTTCATGGTTTTTCGTTCGTTGGATTTGTCCCCGCCCCGAATAGCAGAATACATCTTAAAAATAATGAAAAATCGACGAGAACAAAAAAGATGAATCATTTTCCCCTATAGTTAATTCTAAATTCAATTAAAGATTGAAAACTTAAGAGAACAATAGTACTAGGAGCGCAGTAATGTGAAGTGATAATGTGAGAAAAATTAAAATACTGAGATACTTAGTACTTAAATCAATCAAAAGTACTAGGCGCGCAGTTGTGTGAAGTGGTTAATAGAAAATTTGAGCGCAATTTTAAGAAAATATATGTTTATGAACTTAAATAATATCCATCCATACTAATATTATAAATGGGAAAGTGTGTCTGTCTGTCTGTCTGTTTGTCTTTCTTTCACGGCAAAACGGAGCGACGAATTGACGTGATTTTTTAAGTGGAGATAGTTGGGGATGAAGGGATGGAGAGTAACATAGGCTACTTTTTGTCTCTTTTTAACGCGAGCGAAGCCGCGGGCAAAAGCTAGTTTATAATATTAGTAGGATGTGTTGCAGCTTTAAAACTGAAGTACGTTGTAAGCAGGCTTACGTCGGCGTAGCCCGGCAGCTTCAGCTGAAGTAAACTGTAAGTATCCTTACGTCCATCCTCGTCGTGCGTGACGCCGAGCAGCAGCCGCAGCAGATGGCAGGCTCGCGCGCCCTCGTCCAGCAGCGCGTCGGCGTAGCCCGGCAGCTTCAGCTGAAGTAAACTGTAAGTATCCTTACGTCCATCCTCGTCGTGCGTGACGCCGAGCAGCAGCCGCAGCAGATGGCAGGCTCGCGCGCCCTCGTCCAGCAGCGCGTCGGCGTAGCCCGGCAGCTTCAGCTGAAGTAAACTGTAAGTATCCTTACGTCCATCCTCGTCGTGCGTGACGCCGAGCAGCAGCCGCAGCAGATGGCAGGCTCGCGCGCCCTCGTCCAGCAGCGCGTCGGCGTAGCCCGGCAGCTTCAGCTGAAGTAAACTGTAAGTATCCTTACGTCCATCCTCGTCGTGCGTGACGCCGAGCAGCAGCCGCAGCAGATGGCAGGCTCGCGCGCCCTCGTCCAGCAGCGCGTCGGCGTAGCCCGGCAGCTTCAGCTGAAGTAAACTGTAAGTATCCTTACGTCCATCCTCGTCGTGCGTGACGCCGAGCAGCAGCCGCAGCAGATGGCAGGCTCGCGCGCCCTCGTCCAGCAGCGCGTCGGCGTAGCCCGGCAGCTTCAGCTGAAGTAAACTGTAAGTATCCTTACGTCCATCCTCGTCGTGCGTGACGCCGAGCAGCAGCCGCAGCAGATGGCAGGCTCGCGCGCCCTCGTCCAGCAGCGCGTCGGCGTAGCCCGGCAGCTTCAGCTGAAGTAAACTGTAAGTATCCTTACGTCCATCCTCGTCGTGCGTGACGCCGAGCAGCAGCCGCAGCAGATGGCAGGCTCGCGCGCCCTCGTCCAGCAGCGCGTCGGCGTAGCCCGGCAGCTTCAGCTGAAGTAAACTGTAAGTATCCTTACGTCCATCCTCGTCGTGCGTGACGCCGAGCAGCAGCCGCAGCAGATGGCAGGCTCGCGCGCCCTCGTCCAGCAGCGCGTCGGCGTAGCCCGGCAGCTTCAGCAGCAGCCCCAGCGCCAGCAGTGCGTGCGCCGGCACGCCCGTGCAGCCGCTCTCCTCCATGCCCGTGCTCGTCGACGTCACGCCCAGCTCCACCACCTCCTGAGGACATTGATACTGTTAGAGCGCTATCCCACTAGCGTTTTACAAGCGTTGGCTTTTCTCTAACGTCAGATATCGTCATACATTATAGAAGCGACTACAACGTCGCGGTAACGTCGCGTCTCTAATGTATGACGATACCAGACATAGGAAAAACGCCAACGCTCGCAAAACGCCAGTGGGATAATGCAAACCTTGGTACGATTGTGATAGCGGCGTTGGATAGGTTCATCTTGGAGTAATCAACAAAATAGATTATGTTATTGGGGTTGACAGAAGCATGGTCAGGCCAGTTAAGTGAACCACAATCATACCACAAATTAAACAACAAAATGACAGTGATCATAATTGTCAACTTCGCGTGGCGGTAATACGACACCTGGCATTAATGACTGCTATCACATTGTCAGTTAGCCATAGGAGTTGTTTAATTTTTAAGTAACTAATGGATAATTTCTCTTTTTTGTTCATGTTAGTATAGGGGTAACTATTTTTACGTTCTACTGACTGCCTATCAGTCCTGCACAACCCAGTCACTGGGCGACTCGATGCCTCTTGAATAGACTGGTCAGACTCTCTGCCTTCTGACTACCCGCAACGACTGTCAAAGTTCTACGAATGGCAACCGGGACTAATGGTTTTATGTGCTTTCCGAGGCACGTGCTATCAGTGATGTCGAAGATAACCTTTTAAAAGTGAATGTGGATTGAAAAAGTCACATTGGTACTTGCTTTGATTCGAACCCACTGGGCGATCACGAGGTTTGTTTTATTAGTAAGGGTTTGTTTTACATTCTTCTAACGAGGTTATCTATTAAAATAACTGGCAGATATTTTCATACAAAGTCTGTTCTATTTCTTAATATAAATTTATTTATTTATTTATTTAAACTTTATGCACATATGTACAATGGCGGACTTAATGCCTTAGGCATTCTCTACCAGTCTACCCAGGGTGGTGCAGAGATTACATGGTAGGTGCACTAATAAAAAGAAAAAAAAAAGAAATAGAATAGAAGAATGCAACTTATAATAGAAAAAAAAAGAATAGACATAATTACCTACTTATTTATTAAAGTATATACTACTTAAATAAATATAAATACATACATACATACATACATATAAAACAAAGAATGTAGTGACTGGTCAATAGACTCTGCTTATATATTTTGAAAATGAATCCTCAATTTCCGCTTGAATCCATAACGGCTAGTGGCCGTCCTGATATCGAGAGGAAGCGCATTCCAGAGAAGAATGGATTGAATCCGAAAGGAAGAATGAACTAAATCTGAAGTAAGAGAAGGGCAAAGTAAAAGAAGATTATTGGAAGAGCGCAGGTTTCTAGAGTGCGAAGAACATAAAAATTGGAACTGAGAGATGAGATAGGAAGGCGGAGTGGGACAATGTAGCAAAGAAAAGAGCGTAGTCAGAGCACGCGAATTTCGCCTCTGGCGAATGGGCAACCAATTTAGCTCAGACCTGTAGTCAGAGACATGGTCATATTTTCTCAGATTGAAAATAAACCTAATGCAGTTATAAATCTGGAATATAACATGCATTGTGAGGTCGTGAAACAGTCCCGAAGTAAATAAATAAATGAAAAAAGGTTAGTAATACATTCCCCATCGGTACACACCTCATAGGGGTCATCGAGCTTGACCCAGTCGAGGTCGTGGTGGTGGTGCACGAGCGCGGGCGGCTCGGGCGGCGCGGCGTGCGGGCGCGGCAGCCGCGCCGCCACCAGCGCCAGCCCGCCCACCGCGCCGAACCAGCGCAGCACCGCCGAGCCCGCCGCCACCGCGCCGCCGGGTGGGGGACTACTTGATGAGCTCGCTGTGCTGTTGTTGGCGGTGCCGCCCTCCCAAGTCGGACCTGACCATGCTTCTGTAATGGATGATATTAACCCATTTATACACATAGCGCCTTACTAATAAACGCTGCATAAAGTTATGACAGGTTTATACGTCAAAAAATGTATAGTTACACAGGCTTTATTCATTGCATAACTTTACACAGCAATTATTAGTAAGGGTAATAATGATTACCAACAAACAACTTTTTCAAAAAAAGTAGTCTCTTATAGTGCCACGTAATAACGCCAAAGCGTCTATCTCATGTTCCACGCTGTCGCTTACACGCTCGGCGCAAGCGGAACATAACACTATTTCATGCAACCGGCGTCCATCGATTTATAGGATGTTATCACGTAGAAATAAACGCCTTCAAATACAAACTTAAAAATTTGGAAATTAGAGGCTTTTATTCAGAATTATTTTGTTTTTAGTTTTTGAAGGGGTTTTTTACTTTATAGGGATAATTGTCTGAATGTGTAGACCAAATCTAGTTCAGTTATAGGTTGACGGTAAACTAAACATCATCACGTCGTTGCGCGCCATACCAATATTCAAGACAAAAATGTTCATAAAACAAAAAGTAATGGGCCAAATTATGTACTACTTTTTGCCCGCGGCTTCGCTCGCGTTAGAAAGAGACAAAAAGTAGCCTATGTTACTCTCTATCCCTTCAACTATCTCCACTCAAAAAATCACGTGTGAAAGAAAGACAAACAGACAGACACACTTTCCCATTTATAATACTAGTATGGATTTTTACAGGACTAAATGGCAACTATTTTGCATAAAGCTTAAAAGTTAGATAATACCATACATAGCGTCTCTGTCGCCTGTTCAGCGCTGTCGTTGCTTGACTCAGATGGAACATCACACTATTACATACAACCGGCGTTAAACAAAGGTAACGAGGTATCGAGACATACCTCCGTTAGTGTTGAGGTGCAGAGTGAGCGACAGATGCGGGCCGTACACGTGCGGCACGGCGGCCGTCAGCTGTGCCAGCGTCGTGCTCGGCGGGATGAAGCCCTCCAGCCCCGGCACTTGCACGCGGATCGTCGTCTCTATCAGATCTGTAGTAACAAACGTGTTAGCTAATAGAACTTTGTTCTAATAGAACTCGTACATGTTGCACATAAATGCCTATTGGTTTTCTTTATAAATATTGCTCCATACAAGGAATTTCTCACGCAGAAACCACTATTCAAAACAAATATCTGTAGTGTAACTACATTCAAATGACCGCCGGTTTTGTTATTACTAGTGGCGTTCATTTTTAAGATTTGAACGTTTATTGACACTGGACGTGTGTTCTTTCAAGGCAAAACTACTGTGTCAATTTGTGATAGCCCATAGTCTTAGAAAGGAAAGATTTTATCCCAAAAATCCCACGGAAACAACGCGGATAAAACCGCGGGGGACAACTAGTAAGTTATAATAAACTCACCATCAGTGACAGACAGCACCGACGCATCATTACTGGTCTTGGTCTGCCTCTTCTTATTGTTCTGCTGCTTGAGCGAGGTGTTCTTGACGTCCTTGACGCGCTTGTCCTTGGAGGCGCTGGCGGCGGCCAGGCTGAGCTCCCAGGCCTCCGCCACCGTCGTGATGGCCGTGTCGGACGCGCTGCGCAGCACGGACGAGCCGCCCGATGTCGGCGACGTGTTCATGCACACTTTTGTCGTCTCTTCCATTATTGGTACTGTTGGAGAGATTGCTGTTTAGAGGAGGAACAGGCTTTGCCAATAGAGTGGACATTTGTCATCTACCATTAAACGTCAAACACTGGCGAGTGGCGTCGATGGGAAAGGAACAGCAGGTTAGTTTTTAATTAGTGAAAGTCGCTGCCATCCGGGGTATTATGCCTTTAAAGCCGAAAACAGCTTCAACACGAATTAGGCAAATATATTTATATGCTCACTGTAGAATTCCTAGAGTCGGGAGCAGGACAGGTCCCTTCTCGGAGGCGGGAGACATTCAAGAGGGTATTTTGAGTGCAGTGTATACTCACGTGGAGGCCGGTGCTCGGCCAGCAGGCTGCGCACGGTGCTGCAGAGCGGCAGCGGCAGGACGGCGTGGCCGAGGTAGTGCAGTGTATACTCACGTGGAGGCCGGTGCTCGGCCAGCAGGCTGCGCACGGTGCTGCAGAGCGGCAGCGGCAGGACGGCGTGGCCGAGGTAGTGCAGTGTATACTCACGTGGAGGCCGGTGCTCGGCCAGCAGGCTGCGCACGGTGCTGCAGAGCGGCAGCGGCAGGACGGCGTGGCCGAGGTAGTGCAGTGTATACTCACGTGGAGGCCGGTGCTCGGCCAGCAGGCTGCGCACGGTGCTGCAGAGCGGCAGCGGCAGGACGGCGTGGCCGAGGTAGTGCAGTGTATACTCACGTGGAGGCCGGTGCTCGGCCAGCAGGCTGCGCACGGTGCTGCAGAGCGGCAGCGGCAGGACGGCGTGGCCGAGGTAGTGCAGTGTATACTCACGTGGAGGCCGGTGCTCGGCCAGCAGGCTGCGCACGGTGCTGCAGAGCGGCAGCGGCAGGACGGCGTGGCCGAGGTAGTGCAGTGTATACTCACGTGGAGGCCGGTGCTCGGCCAGCAGGCTGCGCACGGTGCTGCAGAGCGGCAGCGGCAGGACGGCGTGGCCGAGGTAGTGCAGTGTATACTCACGTGGAGGCCGGTGCTCGGCCAGCAGGCTGCGCACGGTGCTGCAGAGCGGCAGCGGCAGGACGGCGTGTCCGAGGAAGGCGGGGTGCGCGCAGCCGGCGCCGGCGCCGCCGCCCTCGGCCCAGCGCAGCGACACCCACACGCGCTCCGGCGACAGCACCAGCCGCAGGATCAGCGCGCGCGTGAAGCCCGAGATGCCGTCTGAGACCCACAACATGAAGTTTACATTATATGACACGTCATTAAGCTGGTCAGTTGATTTAGAGATTATGAATCCTAACTGCTACGCTACGTACGAAAGAAAAAGGTCCTTTCACACAAAACTTTATTTGATGCCAATCGATCTCGTTTCTAACACTGATCATAAAGTTCTACGAAGTCAGCCAAGGTTGAAGTACTAAAAATGTGCAAAATGTACTTTTCCTTTACAATTTGTGTATAAAAATTTATTCCTAATACCAATCAAAAACTTTATTAGACACAAATCATTATCAAATCGTTCAAAAAGGTACGAAATTGCATTTTTTTTTTTTCAAATAACACATCCAGTACTATCAACGTATAACAACGTGCCTTTCTGCTAGAGCCTGTGATTAGTGAAAAACCGTTGATAACGCACTTTAGAGCCTGTGATAAGTGTCAAACTCACCGTTACACTGCAGCGACTCGAGTATGCTGTGCAGAGTAGACGCGAACAGTTTCTGGTTGGCCGGGTGGCACACCGTCAGCTCCGCGAACAGACGGATCGTACTCTCCTCTAGCTGAGCGTATTGAGCATCTTCTTGCCATGTACTGCTAGATTATAACGTTATGAATATTAGTGTCTTTACTAGTTGGAGTAAAAATGATACTGTTGGTTTTACGGCCAAATAGAGTAAGTAAAATATGACAAATATCAAGGATCTAAGCACATTTGAATAATATCATAATCATCGTCATCATCACCACCGTTAATGTCATAATCATAATCATCGTCATTGTCATAATAATACTCATCGTCGTCATAATTGGAATGACGACAACATAAAAAAATGGCATTCCCGGCTCGCCAATTTCCATCAACATTCTAATAAGCAATGTATTCGCAAGTACCTGTAATGCGGCCTAGGATGGCACAGCAGCGTGAGCAGCGGTTTCCAGAAGGTGTTCCCAGGTCCGCCGAGCCAGTCCTTGAGCTGCTTGGACCAGCACACGGCGCGCGCCCACTCCACGAGCTGCCAGACGCTCTTCATCGAGGGCAGGTCGCTCTTGGCCTGGGTACTTTCCTTGTCAGGGTCTATCATCTGTACGTCTTCTAGAGATCCGCGCTGTTCTTTTATTGATTCTAGTTTCGCTTCGCTGAAGTCTGAAAGTGAATTCGTGAAGGTGAATTTTATCAAACTTTCAAAACGTGCGATACAGCGCTTGTGGCCAAACTTAAATATAAAATTGATGTTCGACATGGCGGCGGCCGCGATGCTCTGCAGCTGCAGCCGTGTGTGCAGTGTTGTGATGTACAACTCACCAGCTATCGCCTTGACGACGGCAGCGGGCAGGCGCGAGTGCAGCAGCGCGCGCGTGGCACAGGGCGACATGGCGGCGGCCGCGATGCTCTGCAGCTGCAGCCGTGTGTGCAGTGTTGTGATGTACAACTCACCAGCTATCGCCTTGACGACGGCAGCGGGCAGGCGCGAGTGCAGCAGCGCGCGCGTGGCACAGGGCGACATGGCGGCGGCCGCGATGCTCTGCAGCTGCAGCCGTGTGTGCAGTGTTGTGATGTACAACTCACCAGCTATCGCCTTGACGACGGCAGCGGGCAGGCGCGAGTGCAGCAGCGCGCGCGTGGCACAGGGCGACATGGCGGCGGCCGCGATGCTCTGCAGCTGCAGCCGTGTGTGCAGTGTTGTGATGTACAACTCACCAGCTATCGCCTTGACGACGGCAGCGGGCAGGCGCGAGTGCAGCAGCGCGCGCGTGGCACAGGGCGACATGGCGGCGGCCGCGATGCTCTGCAGCTGCAGCCGTGTGTGCAGTGTTGTGATGTACAACTCACCAGCTATCGCCTTGACGACGGCAGCGGGCAGGCGCGAGTGCAGCAGCGCGCGCGTGGCACAGGGCGACATGGCGGCGGCCGCGATGCTCTGCAGCTGCAGCCGTGTGTGCAGTGTTGTGATGTACAACTCACCAGCTATCGCCTTGACGACGGCAGCGGGCAGGCGCGAGTGCAGCAGCGCGCGCGTGGCACAGGGCGACATGGCGGCGGCCGCGATGCTCTGCAGCTGCAGCCGTGTGTGCAGTGTTGTGATGTACAACTCACCAGCTATCGCCTTGACGACGGCAGCGGGCAGGCGCGAGTGCAGCAGCGCGCGCGTGGCACAGGGCGACATGGCGGCGGCCGCGATGCTCTGCAGCTGCAGCCGTGTGTGCAGTGTTGTGATGTACAACTCACCAGCTATCGCCTTGACGACGGCAGCGGGCAGGCGCGAGTGCAGCAGCGCGCGCGTGGCACAGGGCGACATGGCGGCGGCCGCGATGCTCTGCAGCTGCAGCCGTGTGTGCAGTGTTGTGATGTACAACTCACCAGCTATCGCCTTGACGACGGCAGCGGGCAGGCGCGAGTGCAGCAGCGCGCGCGTGGCACAGGGCGACATGGCGGCGGCCGCGATGCTCTGCAGCTGCAGCCGTGTGTGCAGTGTTGTGATGTACAACTCACCAGCTATCGCCTTGACGACGGCAGCGGGCAGGCGCGAGTGCAGCAGCGCGCGCGTGGCACAGGGCGACATGGCGGCGGCCGCGATGCTCTGCAGCTGCAGCCGTGTGTGCAGTGTTGTGATGTACAACTCACCAGCTATCGCCTTGACGACGGCAGCGGGCAGGCGCGAGTGCAGCAGCGCGCGCGTGGCACAGGGCGACATGGCGGCGGCCGCGATGCTCTGCAGCTGCAGCCGTGTGTGCAGTGTTGTGATGTACAACTCACCAGCTATCGCCTTGACGACGGCAGCGGGCAGGCGCGAGTGCAGCAGCGCGCGCGTGGCACAGGGCGACATGGCGGCGGCCGCGATGCTCTGCAGCTGCAGCCGTGTGTGCAGTGTTGTGATGTACAACTCACCAGCTATCGCCTTGACGACGGCAGCGGGCAGGCGCGAGTGCAGCAGCGCGCGCGTGGCACAGGGCGACATGGCGGCGGCCGCGATGCTCTGCAGCTGCAGCCGTGTGTGCAGTGTTGTGATGTACAACTCACCAGCTATCGCCTTGACGACGGCAGCGGGCAGGCGCGAGTGCAGCAGCGCGCGCGTGGCACAGGGCGACATGGCGGCGGCCGCGATGCTCTGCAGCTGCAGCCGTGTGTGCAGTGTTGTGATGTACAACTCACCAGCTATCGCCTTGACGACGGCAGCGGGCAGGCGCGAGTGCAGCAGCGCGCGCGTGGCACAGGGCGACATGGCGGCGGCCGCGATGCTCTGCAGCTGCCAGCCGCGCGCCTCCCAAGAAGCAGTCGGAGCAGTGCTGGCGGCCGGCGCAGGGCTGCTGCCGGCTGGTGACTGCACCTTCGTGTCGTCCGTCAGGCCCTCCATGCTGGGGGAGAGAAAGTATTGTAAGAACAGAGGGGCAATTGTAGTCGGAACCAACCATATCTACGCAACTCCTACACTACGCAATTCCAATTTACCTTTCGTCTTGATCCATAGGTATGTCCATATGTTCCAGTAACATTCTAAACAGCTCCGGTCTGATGTAGCACATCGAACACAAAACTGAAACAAACAAATATAATTTCAAGAACGTTTAAAAAGGACAAGAAGAATTGCTTTACACAATTTTTAATGCCTTCACAAACAGAAAGGCGACTGTTCACGCGAGGAAGTGAACATGCCGACGCAGCGGGGCAGTGACCGCAGCAGACCCAAATTGATGTCAACAATATTTAGTTGTAATTAAAATTATTTGACTACATCAGCTTTCACACAAATGCATTCGTAACAGACACACTCATACATGTAAATAGATTAATATAAATACTATGTAAATTTGTAATAAAGGCCTCTTTTACGCTACGAGCGACGCTGTTTCATTACGACAAGACCACCGAGTTCTGCAGACACACTCCTCTCACTGTTACTGCGCCTATAAATAGTTGCCGATAGCTCTAGCTTCATCTAGCTTTAGTTATTGGTTGATCCGTGAGGCTGCGGATCAGCAGTGAGAAAATCTAATCCTTTACACCCTTCATCCTTCCCATTGTCCGTCTGTTGCCTTAGGTCGCATGGTAACAGGCTTCCCGCACTATTTATATGTGTATATATGTAGCTATATGGTTAGGGCTAGGTTGTTAGGCGCGGCTAGGGTTGTTGGTAGGCTACAGTCAACCCCCTTACTGTACATTCAGGTAGCTGAACGTACATTTGGTCCTTCGAGCAAAGGAAAAAATCGCGGCCCTCTCTATCCTAGGGTTTACTGGACATAGAACTGACAGACACGCACAATTTAATTAGAACGTCCGAATATCAAACACAAACTGTTTCCTAAACGTAAGAATTAAAAGGGTTAACAAGCGTTTTCGAGGTGTTCCAAAATTTATCTCCGAAGGTCTATTGTCAGACCTTAACAAAATTTATAAGGAAATCTGAGAATACTCACTGGCATCGAGCGACTTCTTGAGCAGACTGGATTCAGGCACGTCCTTGACCCAGGTGTACACCAGCTCGAACAGGTCGTCCGTGATCAGCTCCTCTAGGTTCTCTAGAATGTTCTTTTCCTTCAGCGTCCATAATACCTGTGGAAACAAATGATGAAAGCCTTATTTATATTGTCTTTTTTTTTGTTTATTGCTTCTGCACTGTTGCTATCGGTAAAGGTGAAATGTAGCTGAAGCACACAATGTTATGTGAATTGTTAAATGCCTAGTCGTAGCTAAAGTTTGTAGTAAGTCAGGACTTATACAAAATAATGCGAGGAAATTATTATATTGGGAGGAAAAACTGAACATTAATTGTGAAATATCAAGACTATTGACCTTACTAATAATCACTGTGTAAAGTTATGCAATGAAAAAGCCTGTGTAACCCTACATTTTTTGACGTATAAACATGTCATAACTTTATGCAGCGTTTATTAGTAAGGTGCTATATGTATAATTTAAAAATAAGTCGCTCAATGGTTTGTTACACGTAAATCTCGAGAGCAGCTTAACCGATCTCGCTAATTCTTTTATAGAATTTTTCATGAATTACGAGGATGGTTTTAACACAGAGATTTTAAAAAATGTATGAAAAACAAAACTTCCATTAACGATTCTTTACTCAAAACCCAATTTGAACTTGAATACCATCCCATAAAGTTCAAGTGTTAATGGAGAGGTTTCGGAAACAATTGAGTGCCGTTAGTATTTAGCTGACCCGGCGTCCCGCAAGTATTAAAAAAAATAGGCGGTACGAAGTTCGGCGGGTCAGCTAGTCATTAATATTTATTGCGCAGTCGAGGTGTGTGTTACCGAGGCGAGCGTGTGCGTGAGCGCGGCGGAGGGCGGCTCCTTCTGGCGCAGCCACAGCTCGGCGGCGGCCGCCAGCCACTGCACGTAGGCGCCCACCGCGCCGTCCGCGCACCAGCGGCACAGCTGCCGCACCAGCGAGCACACCGCCCACATGCTGCCGTTCACGCGGCCGTTCGGGGATACTTGGAACGCTGGGTGGACAAAATACGTTATCAATTAGTATAAAACCAAGTCGATCTCCACTGTCTGTACTTACTAATGCTTAAATTTAGTATTCAAGAGGACGGTTTGTAATACATGCAAAATATAGTACATGAAGCCGGGATTTTCACAATTTTATAACATTAGTGCGAAGTTGGGCTGGGTCGCTTGTTATATACAAAAAATCATGCGAATTAGGTCACGGACAAAAGCTAAAAAAATTAAATTATGTCTGAATATCGTAACAAAATTAGTAGGTATATATAGTAAGTGAAGCGGGTTGTTTGAAAGAGATACCGCGGCCACAGACACAAAGGGCTATGAACGAATATGGGTAGTTTTTAGCCAGTAGAAGTCTGACTTCTTCCTCTTCGTCCAGATCGGGAGGAGTCATTTAATTTTTCCACCGACAAAAAAAGGTAAGTAGGTATCGTAAGTGCGTGTGCTCACCGTGTGCGTGCGCGTGCGCGTCCATGTTGAGCAGCGCGGTGATGAGCGGCGCGCGCAGCGCGGGCGCGTGTCTGGCGGCGGCCAGCAGCGCGGCGTGCGCGTGGCTCGCGGGCGCGCCGCCGGCCGCCACGCAGGCGCACAGCGCGCCCACCGCGCCGCCGCCGCGCGCGCGCGCCAGGCGCCCGCCCGCCGCGCCGCCCGCGCGCGTGCACGCCGCCACCACGCACGCCCAGTTGTTGCTGCTACGGACATACGTTTAAGTGTAAGTTTTCATTATAAAGCCTGACTACGTGTAATTGTTTGCAACTAACAGGTTACACCAACTTCTCGTCACGATCGACGCATAAAAAGTCGCTGTACATTTCAAAAAATTGTTGACAAACTAAAAAAACGTGTAATTCGTAAAACTAGTTTATTAACGTATGTCTCTACTGGTTATTAAACTAGCAAGTTATATAAATTACTAAAACGAACAATAGAATTAACAAATTTTGTTAACAATTTAATAAAAAATATGACAAAAAAACATTGTGACGCAATCATTGTAGTTGGCTATTAACAAAAAAAAAAAACAGCCGATCTATACGCGAACGGACAAAAACCATTTCAACAATATATTTTATAAGAAGGTCTATATCCAAGTGTTTCAGAGGATTATGCCGAGGTACTCACGTGATGGGCGTGGCGGTGGCGTGGCTGTTGAAGGCAGGCGCGGCGAGCAGACGCAGCTGCAGCAAGCCCATGTTGGAGGAGTCGCGCGGCTTGTAGAGGCGGATCTGCACCGTGGTGCACACCACGGGCCGCGCCACCACCAGGCGGATGAACGTCATGCCGGCCGTGTTCTGCGGCGGGCCCAGCGGCGCCAGCGTACCGCCGCAGCCCGCCTCCACCGCCACCGCGCCAGGACATGCTGCGGACAATACATACTGTCACTACAGGGAACACAACACGGCTCAGGCTTAGGGATTACGCACATTTACTCAACTCTATTCAGCTTTTGTCCATAGAAAACAACGATTTTGTATGAAGACACGTACGCGTCCGTTCAGCTTTTGTATAAAATCGTCACATCAACTGCAGCACATGCTACACGCATCGAACATTGAGCTCGCCATAATTGTTTGCTACAAACATATTGTATACGCCCGCAACGAATGTATCCTTCTTATGCGGTGTCTTAGTTAGGTAATTTGACGCTATCAAACTTTTAATTCGTTGAAACAAACAATATTGTAAGTTTTGCAACTGTTTGTTGCCTTAGCGGAGAGGATAAAAACGGTTGTGCTGTTTCGCGATCGAGTCAAATCACCCAAGTAGGACAGCACGTTAGCGCATACCCGCAAACTGACATACGGGGGCGATAAATGTATCGAGTTACAAATGTGGCGTCACATTTGTTGAGACACAAAATGACTGATGCCTTCCGCCTGCTGTAGGCGTAGTTGAATAGATGCTTATTCGTCATTATACGCTTGGTGTACGTCTACATTTTACACCATCATCAATTGACGTATTTTTTAATAAGCTGTCAAAACGTGATTCTCTCAGATTTTGTATGGCAATGTCACTTTATGACGTCACTAAGTTAGCAACTGACTAGCCATTGATTTCACAGCAACTAAAAATCTAAATTTACGGTAAACTGAAAGCAAGGTTTTATAGAAATTGTGCCCTACATTTATTGGTTAATAATGTAAAAATAATACCCCATTGTATCGTGTCGCCCAGTAACTGAGTTGTGGAGGTATGATAGGCAGTCGCTTCACATAAAACACTGTATCCAGCTGAATTCAGTTGGGCTGGAAGCCGACCCTAAAATTGTTGGGAAAAGGCTAGGGAGGTAATGTTGATAAATGTAAAATATGGGGTATTTTAATATAATAATTGTAAGCTTATGAAACACCCGTTTTAAATATTCCCCTTAGTTCTATTCTCAAGTTAAAAAGAAGTAATGTACTGACTGGCGAGACTGGTGAGATGCGGCTGCAGCTGCACCTCGTGGAGCTGCACGGCGTAGGGCAGCGTGAGCGTGAGCGCGAGGCTGGCGTCGTCTGCGCTGAAGAAGTGGTAGGACCAGGCGGCCGCGCCTTATCCTTAGTGAAGTTATTATAAAGAAGTAATGTACTGACTGGCGAGGCTGGTGAGATGCGGCTGCAGCTGCACCTCGTGGAGCTGCACGGCGTAGGGCAGCGTGAGCGTGAGCGCGAGGCTGGCGTCGTCTGCGCTGAAGAAGTGGTAGGACCAGGCGGCCGCGCCTTATCCTTAGTGAAGTTATTATAAAGAAGTAATGTACTGACTGGCGAGGCTGGTGAGATGCGGCTGCAGCTGCACCTCGTGGAGCTGCACGGCGTAGGGCAGCGTGAGCGTGAGCGCGAGGCTGGCGTCGTCTGCGCTGAAGAAGTGGTAGGACCAGGCGGCCGCGCCTTATCCTTAGTGAAGTTATTATAAAGAAGTAATGTACTGACTGGCGAGGCTGGTGAGATGCGGCTGCAGCTGCACCTCGTGGAGCTGCACGGCGTAGGGCAGCGTGAGCGTGAGCGCGAGGCTGGCGTCGTCTGCGCTGAAGAAGTGGTAGGACCAGGCGGCCGCGCCTTATCCTTAGTGAAGTTATTATAAAGAAGTAATGTACTGACTGGCGAGGCTGGTGAGATGCGGCTGCAGCTGCACCTCGTGGAGCTGCACGGCGTAGGGCAGCGTGAGCGTGAGCGCGAGGCTGGCGTCGTCTGCGCTGAAGAAGTGGTAGGACCAGGCGGCCGCGCGTACACGTCGCGCCGCACACGCGCCGCGCACCGACATGCCGCCGCCGCCATCCAGCAGCACGTCTGCGGCTTGGGCTGTCGGGTTGCCGCACGACACTGTGCCTGGGATGAACGGCAAACAAATCCTTATCTTGATATACAGATTTCGAATTTGACAATGCAGCGAATTTTACTCAAAAATAAATTAAATTCTAAGACCAGATATTGCAGGCAATGATATCATAGATAAGGTGTAGATAGATTACTTGTGCGAAATTCTCTCTACAAAAACGGCACACTAACGCACACATATTCAAGTATATAATTTTTGGCAATTATATTTTGGTCAAATAACTACATTTTAAAGTGCCATATTATTCTGACGGCCTATAATCTATCTTTCACCTTTTTACTTATGATATCATTGACTGCAGGCATGAGATTATAACAATTTACAAACATTTAGGCGATTATAACACACAGTAATCAGGGACAGGGGGCAAGAAAAATATATTCTAAAATACAGTTATCATGGTAGGATTAGAAACAACAAGTTTGTATACATAGTGGAAACTTTCAGTGCGGCAGTAAAAAGAAGTACCCCAGAGCAGCTACACAAAATGTCTTCGGAGACTATCCATTATTAACCTTTCAACGACAAAGCAACAGTCAACTATCGCGTTGCTATGTCTTTCTATTGTGTCTCGAATCACGTGTGGTCGAAGGTTTTAAAGACGAAGGAGAGTTTCCTATACTGCCCTGCTAAATGTCCAACCCATAACCTAGAGAGGTATCGAAACAACTTTATAACGAGTTTTTTAAACTCGCGAACTACAAACAACTCAAACTCACAAAGCGGCGCAATGTTGACCAGTCCGTTGGCGGTCTCGATGACCGGCGCCTGGTTCTTCTTGTTGCCGGACGCTGGAGTGGACATGTTCATCATCTGAGGGGGCAGCTTCAGGTAGTTCATGAGGGAAGACACCAGCCCTTGTCCGCTGCTTGGACCCGCCTGACAACAAACATGATACAATTATTAACTAATTTGGCTTTAGTAATCTCGACGCAATCTCTGTTAGTGGGTATACACTTATTCCTAACGGTCAGCGGTCGAAAGTTCGGCAAATCGTTTAACCAAGGTATGATGGCAGCTGCATGCAACATATTGGTTAGATCACCTGGATTTAGATGCTAGCATAGTTGCGAAAAGGCTGATAAAAGTAGCTTATCATTACATTGCTTTATTTGTTGAAGGTATATTAAGGTAGGACAATATCCTGCAACGCCCCCAACTGCTGCCTCGAATGAGTCAACAATCGGATCCGATCGGCTTGCATTATTTTCACATCCCACCGTTTAGGTTTAGCGTGATACAGAATCATATTGCTTATTAACGATACAGCATTGGTGGAGGCCTAGAGTAGGTACTTGAGCACATACCTGATGGCAAGCGGTCAGTTTCTCGAGCGCCAGTTCCAGGCCGCCGGCGTCGATGAAGGCGGCGAGCGCTTCCGGGTAGTCGAGCACTCGGATGATGAGCTGCTGCATCGCTTGCGACAGGTTCACTACCTCTTCCTTCCCTGTAGAAGGATAACACATCAGCGCCTCAAGCAGTTTCAGTTTACAGATCAATATTAAAATTAATTTAATATTTTTTTTTATTAAAATTAATAATAAAGCACTGAATGGTACAGCCGGCAACAAGTCGATTAACTCTGTAGTTATCATATAAAAGATTCACCCGTCTTTTTATAGGACATATCGATAATGTCATCTCATCTGTAAGGCCTTCCAAAGCGGAGAGCAGATGTCTCGTATTTATTAATAGGATATTTTTTGTGCTGAAGCTAAGCTGTTAAAATGACGCAAGCTGATTGGTTGGACGACACGTCTTCTCTCCTCTTCACATTGGTGAAGTCCGGGCCTTATACTGATTTACGTTACTATGACCAATAGCAAAGCAAAATCGTTTTAGCAAGAGTTATCTCGAGCGAGCTGAGGATTCTGGAAAGTGTCTGCTGAAATGAGCAATTCATATAAAACCTTATTCGTTACTCACTAAGGAACTCCATAAGGCTAGTGACCATTAGCGCAGGGTTGGAGGCCACAGTAGCCATGTGGGCCACCAGCCAGAACACCTCCTCCTTCAGAGATGACGGCTCGGAAGATATTCCTGGAAAGAACGTAAATGTAACTCAAAGCAGAAATGATGATCACAGTGTAACTAATTAGAAATTGTAAGGTATTTACCTGAATTCAATGCTACAGTGTTCATTCCATCGCAGATTGAAAGCGTCCTGTAGAACTTTTGCATGATTTGTGGGTGTTGGAGCACTGTTAACAAAAACAATATAATTAACAAACAAGTTAAGCATCGTAAAACATTAAAATTATATTGCCATTGACAAAAAATGGCTGTGTGAAGAACTTCCATTCAATTTCGGAAGGCATCTTCATACTAATTTTATAAATAGGAAAATGTGTCTGTTAGTCCGTCTTTTACCGCAAAACGGAGCGATGTCTTGACTTGATTTTTTAAGTGGAGTTAGTTAAAGAAATGGAGCCACTTTTTGTCTCTTTGAAAACGTTTCCTAGTTTCCTGTGGCATGTACACTTAGGTCTTTCGACCTTTAAAACGGATTATTTGCGGTATTCATCAATAGATGATAGTATGATATAAGAGTAATGTGTGCATATTAAAGTATAGAAAAGCAAAGATTTTCAAAGATTAATCTCATCAGTAATCATTCATCATTAGTAATCTCATCATCCTATCCTTATGTTGGGGTCGGCTTCCAGCCTAACCGGATTCAGCTGAATACCAGTGTTTTACGTGAAGAGACTGCCTATCAGACCTCCACAACCCAGTAACTGGGCGACACGATACCTCATGGTTAGACTGGTCAGACTTTCTGGCTTACCCGTAACGACTCTCCAAGTTCTACGAATGACAACTGCGACCAACGGCTTTACGTGCTTTCCGAGACTCGGGATGTCAGTGATGCAAGATAAACTTTAAAAAGTACATATGAATATGAATACAAAAATAAATAACGTGATTACCAGTATCAGCGAAGCAGGGAGTGCGTGCGGCCTGCTGTTTCCTCTCGTCCTCCACGTTGGTAGCCTCAGCGGTGCTGCTGTGCTGCGCCTTGCTCTCGTCTGTCTGGGACTGCTCGCCGCTCGTCGACACTGACGGGCTCGATGACGACTGCGGAGACATTTCATTGATAAGACATGCAAATTGTGAATATTTTTCAATGTATTTGAGTGAATAGATACAATCCGCACTAATATTATAAATGCGAAAGTAACTCTGTCTGTCTGTTACGCTTTCCCGCTTTAACTACTGAACCGATTTGAATGAAATTTGGTACAGATATAGTCTGGAACCCGAGAAAGGACCTAGGATAGTTTTCATCCCGGAAATCCCCTGGGAACGGGAACTATTATTCCACGCGGACGAAGTCGCGGGCAAAAGCTAGTAAGAATATAAAGGGAATTGAAAATCACACAGATCACGCATTAACTAGCTTTAGTGCGGCTGCGTCTGCTGCTTTTTATAGAAACTTTAACCCCAATTACTATTATGATATTTTTTTTAATTCAACCCAAATGTTTGAATAAAAAAAATTATCACAACAATCTTCAGCAGTTTCGTCTATGCGTACCACGCGGCAGCCTTTCTCTTTATGTATAAAGATTGCTCTAACTACGTAAATTACATTAGTCTTTAAATTATAAATACTCACAACTCACATAAAGGTGCTTGTTGTTATACATATATATTATAAAAAGCCGCATTTCTAATCGGAATATTGGTTTGAATCGAAACATTTTGCCAGAGATGTGACACTTACCATTTTTGTTACTAAATAACGAGTTACTAAAAAAACACTAATCTATTGTATCAAAACTAAATAAACACAACCGCCCACTGTTATTATGTCTTGTTTACTTAGAAATGCCACATTACATCATATGAGTCATTACATTGTATGTTGCTATTATTCATTCATATACAGGGTGTCCCACGGCTATGCCACATGGAGGGAAAGTACCCTGAATATTGTAGATAGAGCATTTTACTGAAAGAAGACATTATATGAATTTTAAAAACATTTTAAACTGCATTCATAGATTTTTAAATAATTAAATGGTTAGGCCGGGAATCGAACTTGTTCCACGAGAAAAAATTATCATCCTGTAGTTTTATCATACCGATCGAAAGGTTTCATTATAAAGATAATTTTTTGCTAAATAACATAGTGTCACAAATAAAAGGAAGACCGTGAATTTTAACATTTGATGTAAAATTTTGTTCTGAAAAGTTAAAAGCTTACATTGCCGTAAGGACATACAATTGACAATCATAACTACTTATTACTAATTAATCTACCCATTTGAGTTATACGCATCATTTAAATAAATAAATATCCACCACAACAAGCCCAAAAAATCGTCAGGGAACGAAATAATCAAAAGTTATCACTTGTGTTCAAGAAAAAGGGACTCATTTTGAGCATTTGAAAAATTGACTAATTTTGTATTTAAAATGTTAAAATTCATGGTCTTTCTTTTATTTTTGACACTATGTTATTTAGCAAAAAATAATCCTTGCGATGAAGCCTTTCGATGGGTAGGATAAAACTACAGACTGATTAATTTTTTCGAGTAACAGGTTCGATTCCCGGTTCAACTATGTAATTATTTAAATATCTATGAATGCAGTTTAAAATGTTTTCAAAATTCATATAATGTTTTCTTTCAGTAAAATGTTCTATCTACAATATTTAAGGTACTTTCCCTCAATGTGGCATAGCCGTGGGACACCCTGTATAAAGTGTAGGGAATCCCGGATTAAAGATGATTACATTTCTTATTACAAGATTTCTGTATGTTTACCTCTTTCAAAGGCGTAGTGTTTGTTAAATAGCGGTAAATATGATGAAAGATAAAAGAACTTTCTAGAAGGTTCTTAAGAAACGAAAAACTAACAAATTTGAGCAAGAAATAAAAATAAAATACCGACTATTTTACATTTTAAAGCGGAGATATAGTATAGATTTCTCAACTTTAAAAATGTCGGTCACATTGTGGACACATTACCGAGATACGGCGGTAAATAAATCATATGTTTATTAATGTGACAATTAGGTTCATTTTGTATTGTGTGGCATGTTAAGAGGGATGAGACGCATGTAGTTAAGACAGTTATGAGTATGAATGTAGAAGGTTGGAAGAGGAGATGAAGACCGAAGAAAAAATGGATGGAATGTATGAAGAATGATATGAAGGAGAAAGGGGTAAGTGATAGCATGACGGGTGACAGGTTAGTATGGAAGAAAAAGACATGTTGCGCCGACCCCAAGTAAAATGGGATAAGGGCAGGAAGAAGAAGAAGGAGGTTCATTTTGTATTATGTAAGTGGCGCGAACTTAAAAAATGCAAAATAATTTATTGTCACAATTTATTATTAGACATGGTATCCATACTAATATAATAAATGGGCTGTCTGTATGTTTGTCTTTCTTTTACGGCAAAACGGAGCGACAAATTGACGTGATTTTTTTAAGGGGAGCTAGTTGAAGGGATGGAGAGTAACATAGGCTACTTTTTGTCTCTTTCTAACGCGAGCGAAGCCGCGGGCAAAAGCTAGTTTTCCATAATATTATATTGTTTTGTTCTAGCTGTAAGTCTTCCATACTTTTTAAATAAATAAAATGCTGAAGTAACGCGAATATTCGTGGAATTGCGATAATGTGGCCTGGCCACGGCATCAAAACGGTGTGTTCATCTCGGGCTCGTTGAAGGTGCAGCATGGATCAACACTCACGTTCATGGGCAGCTGCTGCGGCGGCAGCGGCACGGCGAGCAGCTTGCGGCAGTAGCTGAGCAGCTGCTGCAGCACGGCGCGGCGCAGCGGAGCACGCCGGCCCGCGCCGCCGCCGCCGCCCGCCAGCACGTCCGCCAGCAGCCCCGACAGCCGCGCCTCGCCGCCCGCCGCGCGACCGCCCAGCGACTCGCGCACCCACCACACCGACTGGTGCGCTGCGGGGAACACTCTTTGTAACACATCGTCGCTTTCACTTCATGAAACAGCTCTCTCTCTAACTCTCCTTCTCTTTTTAACTCAAAAAAATATCGTGCATGTTTTACATATAACACTCAAAATTTTTTGAAGCATCTAATTTTTGTACGTTTCATAGCAAATGTTTTCTAATACATTAGCTAATAGGAACCATCGTGTTTTGATAGAATCCGACAGCATAATATACACTGCTTTATAAAACAAATTATGATTGTTTTTTTTTTTCTGTACTGAACTGATAAATAACATCGTAAATATTCCAGTATAACCCAAGTAAACTTAACGTTTTAAAGTTCCATTTCGATCTCCTGTAACCCGACACGCTAGGTGTGTGTACTGACCGACAGTGAGGAACAGCGGCGTGGCGTGGTGCACGTGCCGCGCGCCGAGCACCTGCAGCATGGGCAGCGCGAGGCGCAGCAGCGTGGCCTGCAGGTCGTAGGTAACCCGACACGCTAGGTGTGTGTACTGACCGACAGTGAGGAACAGCGGCGTGGCGTGGTGCACGTGCCGCGCGCCGAGCACCTGCAGCATGGGCAGCGCGAGGCGCAGCAGCGTGGCCTGCAGGTCGTAGGTAACCCGACACGCTAGGTGTGTGTACTGACCGACAGTGAGGAACAGCGGCGTGGCGTGGTGCACGTGCCGCGCGCCGAGCACCTGCAGCATGGGCAGCGCGAGGCGCAGCAGCGTGGCCTGCAGGTCGTAGGTAACCCGACACGCTAGGTGTGTGTACTGACCGACAGTGAGGAACAGCGGCGTGGCGTGGTGCACGTGCCGCGCGCCGAGCACCTGCAGCATGGGCAGCGCGAGGCGCAGCAGCGTGGCCTGCAGGTCGTAGGTAACCCGACACGCTAGGTGTGTGTACTGACCGACAGTGAGGAACAGCGGCGTGGCGTGGTGCACGTGCCGCGCGCCGAGCACCTGCAGCATGGGCAGCGCGAGGCGCAGCAGCGTGGCCTGCAGGTCGTAGGTAACCCGACACGCTAGGTGTGTGTACTGACCGACAGTGAGGAACAGCGGCGTGGCGTGGTGCACGTGCCGCGCGCCGAGCACCTGCAGCATGGGCAGCGCGAGGCGCAGCAGCGTGGCCTGCAGGTCGTAGGTAACCCGACACGCTAGGTGTGTGTACTGACCGACAGTGAGGAACAGCGGCGTGGCGTGGTGCACGTGCCGCGCGCCGAGCACCTGCAGCATGGGCAGCGCGAGGCGCAGCAGCGTGGCCTGCAGGTCGTAGGTAACCCGACACGCTAGGTGTGTGTACTGACCGACAGTGAGGAACAGCGGCGTGGCGTGGTGCACGTGCCGCGCGCCGAGCACCTGCAGCATGGGCAGCGCGAGGCGCAGCAGCGTGGCCTGCAGGTCGTAGGTAACCCGACACGCTAGGTGTGTGTACTGACCGACAGTGAGGAACAGCGGCGTGGCGTGGTGCACGTGCCGCGCGCCGAGCACCTGCAGCATGGGCAGCGCGAGGCGCAGCAGCGTGGCCTGCAGGTCGTAGGTAACCCGACACGCTAGGTGTGTGTACTGACCGACAGTGAGGAACAGCGGCGTGGCGTGGTGCACGTGCCGCGCGCCGAGCACCTGCAGCATGGGCAGCGCGAGGCGCAGCAGCGTGGCCTGCAGGTCGTAGGTAACCCGACACGCTAGGTGTGTGTACTGACCGACAGTGAGGAACAGCGGCGTGGCGTGGTGCACGTGCCGCGCGCCGAGCACCTGCAGCATGGGCAGCGCGAGGCGCAGCAGCGTGGCCTGCAGGTCGTAGGTAACCCGACACGCTAGGTGTGTGTACTGACCGACAGTGAGGAACAGCGGCGTGGCGTGGTGCACGTGCCGCGCGCCGAGCACCTGCAGCATGGGCAGCGCGAGGCGCAGCAGCGTGGCCTGCAGGTCGTAGGTAACCCGACACGCTAGGTGTGTGTACTGACCGACAGTGAGGAACAGCGGCGTGGCGTGGTGCACGTGCCGCGCGCCGAGCACCTGCAGCATGGGCAGCGCGAGGCGCAGCAGCGTGGCCTGCAGGTCGTAGGTAACCCGACACGCTAGGTGTGTGTACTGACCGACAGTGAGGAACAGCGGCGTGGCGTGGTGCACGTGCCGCGCGCCGAGCACCTGCAGCATGGGCAGCGCGAGGCGCAGCAGCGTGGCCTGCAGGTCGTAGGTAACCCGACACGCTAGGTGTGTGTACTGACCGACAGTGAGGAACAGCGGCGTGGCGTGGTGCACGTGCCGCGCGCCGAGCACCTGCAGCATGGGCAGCGCGAGGCGCAGCAGCGTGGCCTGCAGGTCGTAGGCGTGGCCGGGCTCGGCGTCGCGCCGCCACACGCCGCACACCGCGCGCAGCGCCGCCAGCGCGCCCGCCGCGCCGCGCGCGCACACCACGCGCGACACCACCGAGTGCAGCGCCGACGCCGCGCCCGCGCCCGCGCCGATCTGCGCGCCGCCCTAGGAGACACAACACATTCTCTAATTACGATAGAGCTTCTACAACAAGTGTTACATATTACAGGGTGGACATTTAAAACGGAGTAGTTAGGTTAGGTTAGCCGTTAAGCCACACTAAAATGGTTTTAGGAAACTGTCTATACTTTTTTGCGATTCCTATTCCCATTAGCGTCTAAATGGAAATCGGAATAATTTCCACCTTGAATACTACACTAGTTTTCACGCAAAACATTAAATATACTACGAAAAATATCCCGAACTGATCCTATAACAATTTTAGTAAGAGCCGAGACATTCGGCGATAGACAATGATAAACAGTAAGTGATCATGATTAACAATAAACAACACCAAAAGCCGTTTGTCCACTACCGCCTTCACCGTGCGTCCGTCATATGGGGTGACGGACGTGCGGTGGACACGCGAATATAGTAAAAAATATGTACCTATCGCTACCTGAGAACCGTCATCTCGTTCTCAGTGACGTGTCGGTCACGGCGATGGTGAACAAAAGGCAAAAAGCATCGATTTTCGAGTTACTTTTCTCTTTAAATGCATTTTCTTTTTGTAATAAACGTTGTATTGTAACAAACACTCCAAATAACTTGGGTAAACAGTAAAAATTAAAGATCCCATTAGTATACTCACCAAATAAGGTTCGGAAGAGGCGACGGCGCCGTCCGTGTTGACGTTCATAGTGATAAACTTGACGAGAGCCGGCACGAAGTGTTCGCACTCCAGGATCACGCGACCCATGGTCTGCGTACTGCTGCCTTCCGTCTGCAAACATTTATTTATTTAACTAAATTCATTTTTGACTTGTAAATGACCTCCCAAAGTGCCTTTTTTGGTCTAATGGAAATAAATGATTTGACTTTGCCCTCAATATTATATATAACAAAAACAGGACAAGTGTGTTGAAACTACCCTCAACAAATTACGGGAAATTACTGATAAAAAGATGAATTTTAAAAGTTGATAGTACCTGTAGCGGTAAACTCGCAATCCACGCCAAAGCCTGCATTGAAAGCACCCAGCATCTCAGTGATATGTTTTCTAATCTATAACAAAACATAAAATAAAAACATTTTACAAAATATATACATCTCATTTCATACAAAAGTCAGCCCGAAATAATCTCGTTCATAGTGCCCTAAGGGCCCTTTTATATTTACACGTGTATGCATCGGCATGCGGGTCTGACACGCATGCGTGCCGCCCGCAACCTATCGTATTACATGATTTTGTGACATGGGGTGCCGAGTGAAAAAATATTTTGTGCGTGAGGCTCGCAATAAACATGGCGACTTACCCACAACTACCTTGCTACTATGCGGCAGGGTATTGCGGTAGTATTTTCTTTGCAAAGACCTCTACTATTATGAAAATTCTAATTATAAACTCACGTGCACAGCGAGTGCAGCAGCGCGTTGACGGTGTCGGAAGCGAGGCGTATGCGCGGCGTGTCGGCCGGCACGGCTAGCGTGGCCAGCGACCACGCGCCGCCGCTGCCCCACGCCGAGCCGTTCAGCGTCAGCCACAGCGAGATCACGTTCTCCATGAATGTGCAGTCCATCTTGTGGAAGAGACAATTACATTATTAATATGTGGATATGTAACTATGTACAAACGTAAAAAAGATTAGTAACCAGGGCCTTCAGATACAATATACTGCTTTAAAAAAAAAGTAAATTAAAAAACAAGTAATTCTTTAATTACTCTAAAAAATCAGTTTTAGCCCGGGATTCAAAAGTATATTAATTGATTGGCGTTGAATTACCTGATAATGGAACTCCAAAGCCAAGTGCCTGAACACGTCATACAAGGTATGCGTCAGCGGCGGGTGCGGCCTGTGCGGAGGGGGCGGCGCCCGAGGCGGCGGGGGCGGGGCTGGGGGCGGGGCGCGTACGGCCGCGGCCAGTGCGCCCGCGGTGCCGAGCAGAGCGCGCCGCGCGTGCGCTTCACCCGCGCCGCCGCAGCCTCCGCCTCCTGCCTCTACGCGCGCGTCCCAGCATACTGACACGTTGCTACAAGAACACAAAATGAATATAATTTATTTATGTGCGAAATAGAAACTGAATTATCTTTCTCCCCTAATCGCAATCTATATTTCCGCCGTAGTATTTCTTTTAATTCCATAAATCACATCTCAATATCCTGTGTCAACCTCATACAGCAATGAATGCTGTCCTCTACAACATTTACATTATTTACAGCGGCATTTGAGAAAAACGTTTCCTACGAGAATACATAACAACAGTATCCAATTATGATTATAATCATGATTAAAGCGCAGATTCTTTTTTCTGTTTAACTGGTCAAGTACTTCACTAGAACATTAATGTATTACCTGGAACTATTATCAACCACGAGTTTGGTCCTGGTCTCCTTCTTGATGGCGTCGATGAAGTATTGATCGAGTTTCTCCTCAGAAGACTCTGAGTCGTCCGACTCCGCCACTTGCGTCAGCTGCTCTTCCGCGTCAGCGTCTAAGGGAAATAGAGAAAAATCATATTTAATCGCAATAGCATAGAGATTGTACCCAGTAATGCCAGAACGAACCAACACAACAACATATTAAAAAATACTCCCTTTTTTTTGTTGCGAATAAATAAACCGAAACTGATTGAGTAAGTAGTAAATCTATTTTTTATAGTCTCCAAGTAACTAGGGGCGTTATTCAAATTTATTAAACAACTATTACTATTTTCTATTGTACATATATAACATATACTAGATAATTAACGACCCAACTGGTTTCGACAATATTTTTAATATTTCTGATGGCCCAGGATACTTGTCTATTGTACAAAAGATGTTTCGGTATATTGCTAGACGTTTAAAAACTGAATTTAAACACATTGTTGATTGGTTCATTTTAGCACAATTGGGTCCAGTGTATTTAAAGCAAACTCATAAAAGCTATAACTTAAAAACAGTGACGTATATGTTGTGCTAACATGGCGTGTGAATATATTCCCTTATTAAAATTATATTTATTTTATAAAGCTGCTATGATGGTGATCTTTTGATGGGTTTATTAAATGTAAGCGTGCTTCTCTAAATGCTTTTGATGATCCTTTTAAGTCCTCATTCAAGCCGTTACAATGTCAATGTCTAAAATATTTGAACAAAAGCAGACTAGAACAATAATAATTGTAGTAAAATATCAATATCTTTCATAACTTTTTGGCCTTTTGTCAGACCTATATTGCATATCTTAAATTCCTTATTTAAAAAGCCCATTCAGAGCCAGCAACTAGCCCGTCCGCGATTTAAAAAAAGCAAAAAAAAAACATTAAACGCAATACCTTCTATAATAAATAGACACGCAAAAGCGCATTCGATATTCAAATATATTCTAAATCGTTATATGATCGATTAGAAAGGCTGGTGCTATGCAAATGTGTAGCGGTTAGGTGTGGTCTGTTAGCCTATCACACACACTACATATCAGTGCAAACCGAACTAAGCCCGGCCATAGACCTGAGATGTATAGACTTGTTATTTTATGTATAATGTCCTTACTTGCTAAATTGACACCTGCTGTGGAAAATAGTTTGGGCTTGAAGTTTGTAGTCTTCCCCAGACCAAAACTATCCGCTAACAAATCTGCAATAACAATAACACAGCAAGTCAATTCTGCTAGCTCTTTTAGAAAACGACATTCTGATTGGTTCCGAAACAAATGTTTTTAGAGACTATATTACGAAAAGAAGAAAATAATTTTGTTTTCTTTAGTACCTACATGTTAAATTTGGTATGAGAATTAACTGAAGTTTGTGAGTTTGGTCCTTTCTATGCAGTCTAAACTAATGTGTAGCGATCAGTGGGTTACATCATCCGGGATTGCAGTGAGATGACGATAATAAAAAGCTTTTTGTTTGTTCCGTGGTTAGAGAAATTTCCGACGTTCTAGCTTTTAGTTAGCTCGGCATCAGCGGAAACGAGGTATTTATGCTTTTACTGCAGATAACACAATGTCTGACAATTAATTTTCATAAAATATAATTTGTTTATATTACCTAAATTAAGGGAATGTCGAATGCTGAAGTCACAATATCGATTGTCATTCAGACTGTGTACTCTTATGCCCTTACAAACAATCACTGTGTAAAGTTAAGCAATGAAAAAAGCATGTGTAACCATAACCATACATTTTTTGACGTATAAACCAGTCATAACTTTATGCAGCGATTATTAGTATGGCGCTTATTCTAAAGTTAATTTCGAGAGACATTGATTAGATTGAGAGACACTGCCTTAGTTAAACCCCCATTACAAAAGTTTTTTTTTTATTTAGAATCTTTGGTAAAATAAATATGTATAAAAAGAAATGAATGATAATAATAATATATTCGCAAAACAATTTTCTTACAGCATTTGCAGATGTCGCCTAAATTCATAAAACAAAAGTTTATTTCGTAATTTGCTAACTATTTGCCATCTCTATGTAACCATCGTAGCCTGCCATTACACAATACACTTCCAATGTCAGTGTAGGTGGAATTCAAGCCTTAGGCCCGAGTCACACCGGAATGGCAGCGGCCGGCAGCGGCGCGACGAGCACCTTCAGTGTGAAATAATTTTAAACTTTAACTTTGTGTTTACTTATTAATATTGTATTTTCTCTATAAGTGATTAATGTAATCTTTTGAGAAAATAAATGTCTTAAACCGTAACTACATACTTCAAAGACCAGTATCGCTTGAAATACTTAAAAAGGTCACGAGGCCGCGAGCGGCCGCGCGCCTTTCGCTTCAAGCGATGCCTAGCGGCCGCTGGCGGCCTCGCGGCGCCGCGGGCGGCCGCTGCCATTCCGGTGTGCGTTGTCCCTTAAGCCGTTGGTCTACCAGCGCCGTTACCGTCACATCACGAACGAGACTATTTCGGGCAGAGTTTAATATGAGGAGACGTAACGTGTGGTGGACGCGCGGCTATAGTTAATGTATATGTTACCGGCCAAACCCGATTTCAGGACATACTAGTTTTGCCTAGGCTAAACTAGTTCTTCCTCACCTCACGTTAGGTTAGAGGGCTAAGGCGGGAACGAAGCGGAGCGGAGCTCCCGCCTTAGCCTTCGTGGTATTTTATTTTAAACCACCTAGAAATAGGAGCCCCGCACGGCGGAGCACCGTCGACCATTCTTAGATCTATCTTAGTTAGTGAAGAACTAGTTTAGCCTAGGCAAAACTAGTTTGTGCTGAAATCGGGTTTGGCCAGTAACATATATATCGCCACTACGGCGCCGTCATGTCGTTTGGCGACGTGACGCTGACGGCGGTGGTAGGCAAACGACCATAGAACTATACTTATGAAATATGGACGCAAAATATCGAATGTGCCGATGAAAATGTCATTTGTGTATATAAAAAGAATTAAATCAAGTGTGATTTGCAAATCATGTTTAGTCGTAAGGTGCCCGTTGTCATGAGATAGTGCTTGTGTGCAATATGAACAGACTACGTTTTATTTAATTACCTACATTACCTTCAACTGCTGCAAAATATTTAGGAATACGCTAGGATAATGTTTTTTTTTAAATTCTATACTATAGAGAAAGGCTTTTTATCGCACAGCCGAAACTAGTGAAGCTAGAAAGATGACTTGCAATTTTTCCCCCTGCCGCACGAAGGAGCGATTCACAAACTTACAAAACTCGGGTGGATGAGAGTTGTCAAAGACCGTGATGAATCGTGCTCTTTGAGAGAGGTCTATATTCAGAAATGGACATCAAGATTGTTATAAGTACTATATATAGCCTTGAACACCCGATAAACCTTTTAATTTATTTTAGTCGCCAAATCAATACGGATGAAGTAGGCAAAAGTGACGTCACAATACCTTATCAAGTTGCAAAATAGAGGAGTCGCTTTTTGACAGCTTAAACGCAATCACCAAAGCTGCCAACCCTTAGACCCTTATTAGATATATAACGGCGAGTTAGTTCCTATACCTGATCTTCATTTTGGCTGCCGGGTTGCGTGCATGTTATAAAAACTATGCCTTATTCGGTGGACGTATTTTGGGGTGTACACAAAGAAACAAACCTGCGACAGTGGGTCCCTTGAACTTGCGCGCCTTGCTGCCGGGCGTGGCGCCGGGGATGGAGTGCACCCTGATGACGCGAGAGGAACCCGCACCGCTCCATGACTCCTCGTTGGGGGGACTGGAGGGGGAGTCTCCGCTCTCGTACTCCACTAGGTCCTGGTGGAGGAATGAATTGGGTCATTGGGGAGTTATAAATGGTTTCATCTGCTTTTTTTTCAATGTTGTGGGTCTTCGGAAGTGGCTTGTGTAAATTGAACGCACGATATAAAACTCACTCGACTGATTGACTGTTGATATATCAACGCACAGCCCAAACTGCTAGTTAGAAGCATGATATTTGGAGGGTCTGTTCTTTGTAAAGAGTAGGTAGCCACTAAGAAAGTATTTATGGAAATTCCAAACCTAAAGGGGCAGAATAGGGGCTGTAATAGTGAAAGCTAGTGTGATATAAATTGTTAACGTACCTGTAATAGCGTTGTAAGCGCATGTCTTGGCCAGGGTGGTAAAGTGACAGCGAGCCGCGCCAGGCCCAGGATACACGAGGGGTCCAGCAGGCTAGCGCCTCCAGACAACGCGCATAAACGGCCCACTACCTGAAAAATTGGAAAATAATACACATTGAACATGTGACTAAAGTCCTACTTAGCGATATAAGAGATATTTACAAAAATCTTAACTAGAACCGTCGGGCAGTAATCCACCAGACACAACACCCAAAAATCAATCTTTTTTAATGAAAAAGGGAGAATTTTCCAACTAGACGGGTGACGGGTGTTTAAAGTCCCTCATTATCCATTGATAATGAAAGACTTTACACTCTGTTCCTTATTCCATCTAAATCTTACTTCACTGCGAGGTAAACAAATCTATACAAAAGGATAATTAGTAATAAACAAATATAATACCTTGGCCGCCAGCATGAGCGCATCAGCATGTGAGCAGGTATCAGCGGCCAGCATGTGTGCGACCAGTGCGTGCGCCAGTCGCGCCGCGAGCGCCGCCGGCAGCGGACGTGGGCGCGTCGCCTCTGCGCCGCCCGCTCCCGACGCCTCGCCTCGCGACGCGCCGCGCTTGCCTACCATCGCCATTCGCGCTTTGAGGTTTAATCGTGCGCGCTGTGGAAACAGAAAAATGATTATATATATCATCGATAGGAAATCAGATTTCGTAATTAACTTCAGTCAACCGATATACACTAAGGACACCTGGTTATGAAACTGGCTGACGCCTCCAACAAAATGTGTAGCGGGTGTCTCGCTTAGTGGCACAATCTGTACCGCAGTTGCGTCACCTAATGAACTGTACACATTTTGTTGGTGATGCGACAATCTGGTGCCCTAATGAGATTTGGCCCTAACATTATGATGTAAATTCTAATGGCTATTGAGTTTTAGTACCCGGACTCGTTTTACATTGCTTATATAGGCGTCAATACGAAACCGGTATTTACAAAAGGACGTTTTATATATTACGAATTGAGTAAGCAAGCCCCGTCTAAAATAACACTCAATTGTTTATCAAATGTTTATCAGTTGTCTGGTTTCCATAGTACAAGCTCTGCTTAGTTTGGGATCAGATGACCGTGTGTGAGTTGTCCCAGGTAAAAAAAAAAAAATTCTCAGTTCTACTAGCTAATACATACGTCATCAATCAGAGCTAACCTGTTGGTCCTCGAGCGCGACCTGTATCCCGCGGCGCGCGGCCTCCAGCTCCTGCATCTGGTGCAGCAGCTTCTTGTGCAGCTTGCGGCGGTGCAGCTTGGAGCAGCAGTCGGTGTTGCGCGGCGAGCCCGCCGCCTCCCCGCCCGCCGCCGCGCCCCCCGCGCGCCCGCCCGTCACCCAGTCCCATCTGGAAATGGACAAATGTTTAGACCATGCTCTCTTTTAAAGCTTCTCCTACACATAGTGCCGTAGGCTGAGCAACGGTCGGCTTTGCCACACAAGCGCAAACATTCAATCTTTATTAGCACAAATAACCGGCGAAAGCCGGCGGGCATGTGTCGCTCGGCAAAAACCGGCTGCTTTCGTCGTTGGCAATTCGGCATGTGGCACTCACAACTTATTTCTAAAAAACGTTCCTAGCACTAAAATTGGATCTCAATGGAGCCTTGTCAAGATCGCAATCGATTTTGCACTGCAATGCGCATGTGCGCTCTTCCCTCAATTACATAGTAAATTCGCTATTTAATATATAATCTGACATTACACACTAGAAATCTTCGAATTCAGGACTGCTATTGCTATATTGCTACCTGTACCTACAGCTCCAGTAACATGTAACATGTAGCGTGAGTGTCGTGTACCTGGCGTGCCGGCTGGAGTGCGCGGCGACGGTGTCGAGCACGGCGGCGAGCGCGGTGAGCAGCGCGGCGGTGACGGCAGTAGTAGTAGCACAGCTCCAGTAACATGTAACATGTAGCGTGAGTGTCGTGTACCTGGCGTGCCGGCTGGAGTGCGCGGCGACGGTGTCGAGCACGGCGGCGAGCGCGGTGAGCAGCGCGGCGGTGACGGCAGTAGTAGTAGCACAGCTCCAGTAACATGTAACATGTAGCGTGAGTGTCGTGTACCTGGCGTGCCGGCTGGAGTGCGCGGCGACGGTGTCGAGCACGGCGGCGAGCGCGGTGAGCAGCGCGGCGGTGACGGCAGTAGTAGTAGCACAGCTCCAGTAACATGTAACATGTAGCGTGAGTGTCGTGTACCTGGCGTGCCGGCTGGAGTGCGCGGCGACGGTGTCGAGCACGGCGGCGAGCGCGGTGAGCAGCGCGGCGGTGACGGCGGGCTGAGGGCGCGGTGCTCGCACTAGTTCTAATGCTCGCGTCGCTAATGCTGGACACACTCCTCCCTCCGCAGTCGTGTGAGAGAACAGGCTCTTGCGCGACATGTAGATGATCAGCACCAGGCATCTGTATGGTCAACGGTTCATTAATAATGTGTCAAAAATAATGTCTAATATTAAAGTAGGTGTATGAACAAACTCTGCAAGACACTGTCGTGTGATCTACTAGAAGGCGGAATAACTAAGCATGGAAGGAGGCAAATGAAATTAGTTTTCGACGTTATTTAGTTCCACTCGTTCACTCCTGGAATATCTGGCTCGAAGGACCACAAGTAAATAGTTACTTTAATTTCAGTTGAGTCATTATGAGTTGACGAGGGCCACAGTCTACACAATAATTTAGTTTCAATTTTCGATTGGATGCTTACCGTAGTTATAGTGTTATTACTCAACTAAATTATTAATAAATCGAGTAGTTAAAAGTATGTCGCGGAGTTAGCATACACAAAGAAGTACAGTAGGATACAAAAGGAACAGGTACTGACTTGTCGAGCGAGGTGGGCGGCGCGTCGTAGACGGCGAAGGCGTGCGTGAGCGTGTCGGCGAGCAGCGCGCCCCACCAGGGCTGCGCGCCGCACGCGCGCGCCAGCAGCGTGCCCAGCGCGCCCGCGCCGCGCCCGCCCCACTCCCACACCAGCGGCAGCACCGTGCTGCACCACGGGCGACCCACCGCCGCGTATTGCTGAGGGGAAATTAAAAGTAAACCATTATTTAACTGACTAGCGATAAGACGGAATTGTTTGGAGGAAAAGGAAGAGGCCTTTGCTCAGCAGTGAAACATATATTGGTGCCGATTCTCTTATGCACAAACTAACGTAAACTTAAGTTAAGTGCATCTTTATCTTTCCGTTTAATTAAGAAAAGGACAGAAGATAAAATATTAGTTAAGTCCTGTCAAATTTAGACACTCCATA
The DNA here is from genome assembly GCA_033675125.1 of Athetis lepigone. Classification (NCBI taxonomy): domain Eukaryota; kingdom Metazoa; phylum Arthropoda; class Insecta; order Lepidoptera; family Noctuidae; genus Athetis; species Athetis lepigone. The sequence goes on from CM066214.1 coordinate 14,642,966, forward strand.
TAAATAATTTAGACGCAATTTAAAAACATGGCGTCTAAATATACGTCATTTTTTATCAGGCACTGTCTAATTTGACAGGATTAATCTAAAATGTATCTTCTGTCCTTTTCTTTAAGAAATGGAAAGAGAAAGATGCACTTAACTTAAATTTACGTTAGTTAGTGCATAAGAGAATCGGCACCATTAGGCTACAAAAAAAGGACTATAGAGCAAAAAACAGTTTTAACTTCTTGTATGCCGTCATAAATAGACCAATTAAAAAGTTATTTGGATTAAAAACTTAAACCTCCTTATTACAAAACAAGGTTTTTCTCTAAACCAGGTTTAAACCATTGAGCTAGGTTTTGTGTTTCGAATCTTGATCGTATCAAAATAAGATTCAAATTACAAAACCTGGCTCAATGGTTTAAACCTGGTTTAAGGAAAAACCTTGTTTTGTAATAAGGCGGTAAGGGTTAAAAGTGAGCGTTTTTTTTAACCGAGCTTAGTATGAGATCCTAAAGTAGAAAACTAAGAACAGTGCCGCATTCATAGTCCCTGAGTTTAAATAGTAGATTGTATTACAAGGGCGCAAAGTAATATTTTTACGGCGAGGGCGTTTTTTGAATCCAGAGCGAAGTGAGGGATTCTAGAGTAGAATCTTAAATAGAATCCCGAACGTAGCGAGGGATTCAAAGTACGTCGCCCGAGCCAAAAATATATTTTGCGCCCGAGTTATACACTCTACTTTTCATCACCCCCTATGAGAAAATAAAAGGCGCCTCAAACTTTATTGTAAAATTATTATTGTAGCTGCTATTATTATTAAGCTATTTGCTGCAAAACAATCCGTGAAAATTTTAACGAGAACTCGGACTATAGTTTGTGACTATAATGGTATTGGCCGTCGTACCAGCCATTCATTATTTGCGTTCGATTCAAAGAGTTTTTAGGCGCACTTATGACAGAGCGTAAAACATGCAGAGACGCTCCAAATTCAAAAAGTGCGATTAAAAGTTACTTTTAGGCGCACTTTTTGAATTTGGAGCGTCATTTTTGCCCGCTGAAAGTTTCTTATAGAAAACACCCACTTTGGGCGTACTTAAAGGGGAACAAAGTCGTCTTTTTCGAATAGGTGGGATGAAAAAATATTTCTTTTGAAGTGAACACTGCAATTTTTGCCAAACCTATGAGAAAATGAGTAAGTGTACTAACTGAATAAAATCATCCTCTATGTTTAAGAATAATAGGTACGTTTATCATTTTATTTATTCACTATCAAGAGAAAGATGCACTTCAATAATTTAGATCTTAAAAAAAGCAAACTCACCACATCACCAACTTGGAAATAGAAATACAGCAGCATATCAACGATGGTCTCGCTTATCACTCTCAGTTTATCCGTGGAAGCTGCTTCTAGAAGCGCTTCGGAGGACACCAGTCCCTTATCAATCATCTCAGGTAGATTCCTCTGTCCTTCCGAGTTGTTCTGTAGCTTCCTCAACATGGAGGTACAAGTATGGAGTTGTTGTTGTAACTCTATGCACTCCTGGTAGGCGGTGATGACCTTGGTGTCAGTGTCATTGCTGCTGTTGAGGTATGACATCATGTGGGCAGCGTTGCCGTTGTACAGTTCGAGGTACGGGTTGAGTAGATCCATTAGTTTGCCGGTCGCTAATCTGTAATATAGATAGGTAATGGTGGAGTTTACTTTGACGCGGCAACTGTAGTAAGGGTAGGTTCGGTGGTAAGTTTACAGACAGCTTTTTCCAATAAAAACTTGAATCTCAAAATCAATTTGTGTGTCCGAAGTGTAATTAAATAACTAGTATAATATTTTCTACAATCCTAAACTGGTATATGGTGGTATATGAAATGCACAAGCTGGTTGACAATACAACTCTAAAAAAGACACCGTACAACTCTACAAATGTTTTGTGGCACATTTGGCGGTCGCGGCGGACATATTAGGAGCAAGTCTACCTAAGAATGCGCGAGTTTGCGCTGAACTGCGCACTGTTGTTATTATTTATTCTAGATATTATTTCTATGAAGACAAAGTCTATAATACACACATCAAAAGTGTCTAGGGATATTTCAATTAAACCTAAACAACTAAAATTATATTAACTTTTTGTTAAGACCTACACATTAAAATAAACCTTGTTTAATAGCCTATCTAATCTGATAATAAACATTTAGATAAAGTTAAATTTAAAAAAAAACTTAGAAGAAGAGGAAAAACTCAGACAAAATTTCAATCTTAACTTTATTTTTGAAACATCAAAACCTAAACAAAAAAACTATTTTTTACAAAAATTGTTTAAACATAAAATTAATAATCCACTTAAGACTCTCCTGACACATCTGCAGCGGTTCTGCATACTCAAAACAAGGTGTCAATATCCTGTTGTAGAATACTGTCCCAAGTCCTTTTAAGATGCAAGAAAAGCTGGTTTTCATCCTCAATATCAAGCAGTGAAAGATATTTGGGCCTCATTTTAGATTCTAAACTAACTTGGAAACCCCATATTGATCATATAAAGTCCAAACTATCACCTCTGGTGGGAGCATTGCGTCGAATATCTACGTGCATACCCAAAAAAGCCCGCGCAATGATATATAATTCTCTTGTTAGACCGCACATAGAATATCTCATCGAAATATGGGGAACGGCAGCAAAATCGGTAGTCCAGGATATACAAACACTACAAAATAAAGCAATAAAAACACTATACAGCTACTCTTACTTTACACCAACTACTAAAATCTACAATGACACCAAAATACTTAAAATTAACCAACTTTATACAATTAAAACATGCATCCTTATACATAAAATCATAACGCAAGGCACACATTCGCAACTACACTTTAAAAAGAAAACTTACACATATAATGCTAGACGACGGGACAAAATTGAATTAAGAGCACCTAGAACCAACTATGGCAGAAAAAATATACTATATGAGGGAGCAAAACTATATAATGAGATACCTGATGAAATATTTAACAGCAACACCTGGCACAAATATAAAAAAGCCCTAGAAGAATATGTAAAAACGAAATACTAGAAAATCGAAAGGCACTAGTAATGTATTAGAAATCCTAATATTTCTGTTGTGATATATACCGCATGTGATCACAGAGACTGTATGTACTTTTTTTATATAAATTCTATACATTTCTCAATATGTAAGTGAAGCGTTATGTTCTTTTTTTTGAGAAATAAATGTCTTTAAACCGAATATCTTCAGGGAAATTCCTAAGAGCTCTTCTCAGAAGCATATCCCAGGCATGCTCAATAGGATTTAAGTCAGGGGATTGTGCAGGCCAGTCTAAAGCTTGGATATCATGCTGTTGTAACCAACTTGTGACGATACGCGCCGTATGTGGACGGGCATTGTCGTGCATTAGCTGGAAATTTTGTCCCATTTGTTGTCTGTGGGGCAAGATTACAGGCTCTAACACCTCATCTTGGTATTTTAGAGCAGTCATATTGCCTTGTATCCAAACGAGGTCCGTTCTACCGCCGAGACGAATTCCTGCCCAAACCATAATCGTGCCACCTTGATATGCATGAACTTGTTGTAGGTGCTGCAGTCGATTCCAACGTCCAGGTTCTCTCCAAACACGTACTCTTCGCGAATCAGGATGAAATCCAAACCTGGATTCATCAGTGAAAAGCACAAGTGACTATTGAGAATGGTTCCAGTTTTCGTGTGGAATAGCCCATTGTAATATTTGTAATCTTCTTCATCGATTGCCTCTCCTTAGCGCTGGTACCCTTAGTGGCCTACGAGTGCGTAGGTTGACTTCATGCAGTCGTCTTCTCAAAGTTTGACTGCTTACCAGCAAACCATACTCTCTCTGTAGCCTTTGAATCAATTGCATTGCCGTGACATTTGGTTGACTTCATGCAGCATTTACTATGAATTGGTCCTGTACATGTGTTTTAATGCGTTGAGGTCCTCGGTGCCGTTCCACCACTTCCCCTGTGACACGATAACGTGACCAAAGCCTGGATATAACGCTCTGACTGGTCCTCATGGCTTCAGAAACTGCAATTTGGGACAGTATTCCCCAACAGGATATTTACACCCTTGTTTTGAGTATACAGAACCGCTGCAGATGTGTCAGGAGAGTCTTAGGTGGATCCACGGATTATTAATTTTAAGTTTGCAACAATTTTTATAAAACAATAGTTGTTTTGTTTAGGTTTTGATGTTTCAAAAATAAAGTTTAGATTGAAATTTTGTCCGAGTTTTTCCTCTTCTTCTAAGTTTTTTTTTTAATTTAACTTCTTCGATCAAGTATACAACTAGATACACAGTTCCATACAAAATGGAACAAAATAGTGTCCGAACTGCAATACGTACTTAGACATTTGTGATATACTTCAAGTATTTACGATAAGGTCCTAAGAATCAAAAAATTTAATCAAATTTAAACCTTATCTACGTACAATGAGGTTGAAAATAAAACCTGTTTAGTTTGTTACATATCACCTATGGTTTTAAAAGCAATAAATTTTTATGACACTCGCTGCTACGTCGAACAAGGGAGGAGTGGAGTTGCCTTTGTTAATTTTATTTTTATTTTTATGAAATATGATAAAACAGAAAATAAATGTTCCTTTCCCAATTATGTTTTTTTTTTGCTTATTTGAAACTTAGTATAATTTGTTGATCAGGGCCTATTGAGGTTTAAGACAGGAAATCTATATATATAAAAATGAAACCCGTTTTTCGTTGTCATGACTTGGCATGAAAACGGCTTGACCGATTTGGCTGATTGTTTTTTTTAAATGTTCGTTGTAGTTCAAGGATGGTTTATACGGCGAAAAAAAAACGAATAATTGTCGGGAAAGCCCTAAAAACCGCCCTTTTCTTTTTCCCATACAAACGTTTTCTAACTAAAACGTAGAGTCAATTTGAGCTTTAACACCATACCATAAAGTTCAAGTGTTAGTCGAGAGGTTTCGGGAAGCCAAAACAATTGAGTGACGTTAGTATCGTATCGTCGTCAAACACGAATTATCTTACGTAAAATGTCACTTGAAATGTAAAGGAACGTCTCTTTGATGTGGTAGTAGGTAGGTGGTAGGTAAGTGGTAGGTAAGTGGTAGGTAGGTGGTAGGTAGGTGGTAGGTAGGTGGTATGTAGGTGGTAGGTACGTGGTAGGTAGGTGGTAGGTAGGTGGTAGGTAGGTGGTAGGTACGTGGTAGGTACGTGGTAGGTACGTGGTAGGTACGTGGTAGGTACGTGGTAGGTAGGTGGTAGGTAGGTGGTAGGTAGGTGGTAGGTAGGTGGTAGGTAGGTGGTAGGTAGGTGGTAGGTAGGTGGTAGGTAGGTGGTATGTAGGTGGTAGGTAAGTGGTAGGTAAGTGGTAGGTAAGTGGTAGGTAGGTGGTAGGTAGGTGGTAGGTAGGTGGTAGGTAGGTGGTAGGTAGGTGGTAGGTAGGTGGTAGGTAGGTGGTAGGTAGGTGGTAGGTAGGTGGTAGGTAGGTGGTAGGTAGGTGGTAGGTAGGTGGTAGGTAGGTGGTAGGTACGTGGTAGGTACGTGGTAGGTACGTGGTAGGTACGTGGTAGGTACGTGGTAGGTACGTGGTAGGTAGGTGGTAGGTACGTGGTAGGTACGTGGTAGGTACGTGGTAGGTACGTGGTAGGTAGGTGGTAGGTACGTGGTAGGTAGGTGGTAGGTAGGTGGTAGGTAGGTGGTAGGTAGGTGGTAGGTAGGTGGTAGGTACGTGGTAGGTAGGTGGTAGGTAGGTGGTAGGTAGGTGGTAGGTAGGTGGTAGGTAGGTGGTAGGTAGGTGGTAGGTAGGTGGTAGGTAGGTGGTAGGTACGTGGTAGGTACGTGGTAGGTACGTGGTAGGTACGTGGTAGGTACGTGGTAGGTACGTGGTAGGTAGGTGGTAGGTAGGTGGTAGGTAGGTGGTAGGTAGGTGGTAGGTACGTGGTAGGTACGTGGTAGGTAGGTGGTAGGTAGGTGGTAGGTACGTGGTAGGTACGTGGTAGGTACGTGGTAGGTACGTGGTAGGTACGTGGTAGGTACGTGGTAGGTACGTGGTAGGTACGTGGTAGGTAGGTGGTAGGTAGGTGGTAGGTAGGTGGTAGGTAGGTGGTAGGTACGTGGTAGGTAGGTGGTAGGTAGGTGGTAGGTAGGTGGTAGGTAGGTGGTAGGTAGGTGGTAGGTAGGTGGTATGTAGGTGGTAGGTAAGTGGTAGGTAAGTGGTAGGTAAGTGGTAGGTAGGTGGTAGGTAGGTGGTAGGTAGGTGGTAGGTAGGTGGTAGGTAGGTGGTAGGTAGGTGGTAGGTAGGTGGTAGGTAGGTGGTAGGTACGTGGTAGGTACGTGGTAGGTACGTGGTAGGTACGTGGTAGGTACGTGGTAGGTACGTGGTAGGTACGTGGTAGGTACGTGGTAGGTAGGTGGTAGGTACGTGGTAGGTACGTGGTAGGTACGTGGTAGGTAGGTGGTAGGTAGGTGGTAGGTAGGTGGTAGGTAGGTGGTAGGTAGGTGGTAGGTAGGTGGTAGGTACGTGGTAGGTAGGTGGTAGGTAGGTGGTAGGTAGGTGGTAGGTAGGTGGTAGGTAGGTGGTATGTAGGTGGTAGGTAGGTGGTAGGTAGGTGGTAGGTAGGTGGTAGGTAGGTGGTAGGTACGTGGTAGGTAGGTGGTAGGTACGTGGTAGGTAGGTGGTAGGTACGTGGTAGGTAGGTGGTAGGTACGTGGTAGGTAGGTGGTAGGTAGGTAGTAGGTGGGTAGTAGGTAGGTAGTATGTCAATTCGAATTCAATATTCATAGTTGACAGGACAACGTCTGTCGGGTCAGCTAGTTTGCAATAAAACTAAAGAAATATTCACAGCAAATCATTTTTTTTTTTTCACACGAAAAAATAGAAGTGTTGACAACGCAATTGTACAAAAAAATTGGCACGTTCTTATAAAAATTACAAAAAAATCACATATCATATAAAGTATACTTCTAAATGTTATATTATTATGTTATGTTATTAATTTCCTTGAAACAAATACATACATATCACATACGTACATATATACATTGCAGGTTAAATAAAAGCTTGTAAAAATAAATAAATTAATAAAAAACAACAGCATCTCTATCATTTCAGAACAGAGTCATCGTATAACCCAAACAAATGATGTTGAAAAACAATGGTATGGGTTTGTAAGTTCGGCTAGTGTCTATTCAATTTCAAGGGTTATACTCTCGCCGAATGTCGTTAATATGAACTAAAAAAATGTTTTATTATCTTTTCTTGGTCATATACTAATGGAATTTCATGCATATTGTAATAATAACAAAAGTACTTACCTAAAAAATGACACTCCATATTCCTTTAACGTTCTGGACGTGTGATTTTTACATTTTTTCACTGAGCACTGCGGCATGTTTACGCTCGGAACGGACAAATGCTACTGAATGAATAGGCTACCCACAACGGCAAGTGGGCGGTCATTTGGTTAGGACGCTTTTCTGTTGTGGATTGTGTATCTAGTTTATACTTGAGCGAAGTTTAACTTTATCTAAAAGTTTATTATCAGATTAGATAGGCTATTAAACAAGGTTTATTTTAATGTGTAGGTGTCTTAACAAAAAGTTAATAGAATGTTAGTTGTTTAGGTTTAATTGAAATATTCCTAGACACTTTTGATGTGTGTAGTTTGACAGTAAAAAATCTGCGCTGCGCTCCCGCCTTATGTGCGCCGGCCTCTAACGGTTTTTTTTTGCGAAATCTTTTTTTAACCACACTTCTTTGGTAGTCATTCGGGTTTTTTTAAAGTTGTTTCGGTAGTTACCTGAACCGGCACGTGAGGTCCTGGTGCAGCGCGCTGAGCGCGTTGATGGAGGGCTGCACGTGCGCGATGTCCGCCAGCTCGCCGTAGAACCAGCCCAGCGGGATCTTGCACTTCATCGCCGACATGCCGTACCGACCGATTGTTGTTATCTGGGGAAACATTTTTTTTTTATTATTTCCATTTATTTGGGGAGCAAAAAACTCAGTCTAGTTTTTTTTGTAATGGTGATTTCGATAAAACTTTTATACTTTGAATATATCTTTTTGTTTCATAATAACGTTTCAACTACCAAGCAACAGCCAGCTGTCGCGCTGCTATTGTCTTTCTATTGAGTTTTGAATCGCGTGTGTTCGAAGGTTTTAGCTAAGCGCAAGTTGAATTCGCACACAAAGGTTCTTATATATTTTATATACAGAAGTAAAGAAGTATGTTTGGTGTTTTTAGACACAGAAGATTCGAGCATAAATGTCATTGGCCAGACAGCGACACAATTAAACCTGAAAGGTTGCGTTTTACGATAATATTAATACCTTCATATATCGGCAGACGGGCGGCGGCTGTATATCAGTGAGCACTAGATGCTTGGTCGCGATATCGGTCGCGAAGGCGAGCTTCACGCAGTCGGTCTCTTCGCCGGTCATCCACAGGTCGATGCAGAGCGTCACCAGGTCAGAGCATGATGGTATTATCTGTGACAAACAAATTATTATCTTCTGTCCATTGTTCTAGATTACATGGAGATGTATGGCAACTAAATTATTGGAGTTTCTAAGTTCATTACCTGTCTTTACCATCAGACCCTAGTCAACAAAAAAAAAATAGGACTCATCAAAACCAACTAATTGAGCCTTACCTTCAGGGAGTTTCTAGTAACTATTGAACTCCGTTGGTATTAATCATCAGACTAAATTGAAACTTTCAAAAAAATGTAAATCCAAAGTGTCATAAATATTCTTATGACAATTCATACGTGTCTGGAGACGGTCTTTTAAGTGAAAAAGTCTTGAGAGGATTTAAAGTATTAAATCTTTAGATTTAGGTTTATTAGAAGTTCTAGAAAAGGTTGGTGCAAATTTTGAGACTAAGTTAACCTACAAACAATTATAAAAGGTCGAGTATAAATAAATAACCAAACGGTACTCACAACATCAGTCAGTCGGATGGGGTGTCCGAAGTCGAGCACGATGTACCGTCGCGCGCCGGAGTGCATGCGCTCCACAACTAGTGTGTGTTGCGGCGGCCGCGTCACTAGGGACGCCCACGGAATGCCGCATTGTTCTTGGTCCTATTCAGAAAAAAGAAAAGTGAAATAAGTGAAACTATGTATCTATCTCTCTTACCAGCGGACCCGGCAAACATTTGACAACATGACATGACACCATTGAAGTATACACAGAAACTTTCAGCCAAATCGGTTCGAGCATTTAAAAGGAGTAAGATGAGCATCACAAACGAAAGAATTATAATCCCTATTAATATTATAAATGCGAAAGTAACTCTGTCTGTCTGTCTATTACGCTTTCACGTCTAAACCACTAAACTGATTTTAATGAAATTTGGTACAGAGATACAGTTGACCTTGAGAAAGAACATAGGATAAGAGTTCTCTTGAAAACGCGATATAACCGACATCCATCATATGTAAGATGTTCCACATTTATTTATCCACGCGGGCAAAGCCGCGGGCAAAAGCTAGTCTATGATAAATGGGACTGAAGCAGTAAACAGACGCAAAACGAGTAAAAACACGTCAGGCCTCATTCCAAAACTAAAAAAAACAAGTCGATAAGATTACCTCGTTACAAAGAGCATTTCTCATTGTTTGAAAATGTTACCTTGAAAAGTTTTTCCTCAGAGAACTCCATCTTGTCCTGAGGGTCACACTCCATGAGGGAGCTCTCAACGTCCTCTAAGGAGTCAGGGTCTTGCGAGGACTGCTTCATCTGGCCCTCCTTCACGACCGACCATAACTGCTGGATAATGCAAAGAGAACAAATTATTATCAACTAACATATAGTTTTTTGTAAGTAATCTTGATTCTGCATTCAGCTGGCCATTGTACAGTCAGCATCAAAAGTCGATAACCACATTTAAATTTTCAAAATCGCTGTACACCGTATAATACCTAAATCGCTCAACATGACAAGCACCAGAAATTAATGATCATCATAAAAGAGCATAAGTAGGTGACCATCACTTATTTCAAAAGTCGCTAAACAAAGTTATGGTAAAAAGAAGCATGACATTCTTCGTCTCTAAAGTCACTAAACAAATTTTTGACAAAAATAGCATACCATCGTTTATCTCAAAAGTCCCTGAACAGCATCAATTGTTTTTTGGGTTTAATATGTGTGTGTACTCGTATTTTTGTGAAGTGACATTAAAATAACATTCCTTTCCGAAGTTTGACAACAAAAACATCTGGGGGCACGGTAGTACCTCCGCCAAGACGATAAATTATTCTTATTAGTAAAACCGCTTATAATCTACCCCGGGTACTTGTCGCAGATATTTATCAGTTTTTTATTATATTAATTTTTTTACAACAGTGTAGACTGTCAACAAAGTTATAGTTCAGTAGAAATATTCTTTTTATATTTAAGGATAAATAGTTTTTTAAATACCCCCAACTATGTTTTAAAAACAATTTATTTAAAAGAGAAACTGCGTTGCCTTTGGTTTTTACAAATAAGTTTATAATACAATCGAAATAAAAAAATGATTAATTAGGGCAATGGTATAAATTCAAGTAATAATAGAACCTACGTAATTTTTGATAGTGAGACTTATAGTTTTACAAATAATGCTTTATTCAATCGTAATATGGAAAGTTTAGATGACTTCTACTATTCTCATTGGCTCTAAGAAATAAAAATAATATATTTTGGAAAGTTAAATTCGAAATTTACATCCATTAAATATTTTTACATGATTTAGTTTTGATAGGAGAATATTGGATTTGTAACTCTGAAGATAGCAACATGCACTTTTTTAGTTTGCAGTTCAGTATCCGAAACAAAGTAATGTTCAGTAACTTTTGGTAGTTATGCTGTAAAGTTATTTTTGGACGTTGCCATGATTACACTAGATACCAAAACAACCATTATAATATTGTTCAGTGACTTTTGCAAAACTGATTGTTGTGTTATTTTCGGATGTTATAACGATCAGAAATTTTTGACAAAATGGTGTTTAGTTAATTTTGAACTTTAATGATGTTCAAACAATACTGGCGCCTATCTTGTTGAGCAATTTATGGATGATATAGTGTTCAGTGGTTTTGAAAATCTGAATGTGGTCAGCGACTTTTGATGCTGACTGTACATGAGTTTCTTTATGCAAATTGTGTGTTTTCTAATAAAAAATATGTTGTATGCAATAAAGAACAGGAATAAGTTTAGCTAACCGACAATTGTGCTGACTTATGATGGCAGCAGCTGGTCCTTTTACCTACACTGACGTCAGACCAGATTTCCATCAAAGCGAAGTGGAATGATTTCTCGTAATTAACGCTGTAACGCTGCTCGTATTAATAAGCGCTGAGCTGTCAAAATGTTAACCAAGGGGGAGGGGGAGGAGTTATAAACCAGGCGAGAGGGGGAGGAGTTAGGGGGGATGGGAAGGAGTTATGAACCAGGTGGGGGACCCATGAGGCCTGGACTCTATCTACCAAAGTGAAGAGGAGCTGAGACGTGTCCTGCAAATAATCAGCTTGCTCAGTTACCTGGCTGGGGTCGTGCACGCCGGCGCCGGGCAGCGAGCTGACGACGGCGGCGTGGTGGCGCGCGCCGCTGGACTCCAGCTTGGTGCCGTCCGACGCCACGTGGCACGTCACGTGCAGCGGCATCGCCTCGCTCAGCCCCGCGCCGAACACGCCCACGCCGTTGTTCTGAGCCCACCATGCGGTTGATGTCGTTGTACTTTTCGGGTCTGTTGAGGAAAGAAATGTTTTAAATGAACTGATAAATTTAATTAAGTAGTGGTGCTGGCTCTTTTTCGTTTAAGCATTGATGCGCAAAGAGAAAACTTTCACCCCTTTACAAAGTTATTCCGCATACGAAAAAAGGTAAGAAGGCAATATCTTTCTTCCAATACAGACTACAGTAAACTAAATTCAATAAAAAATTAATCACGGTTAAATTGTAACTATTGACCAAAACAAGGAGCAAAACAAAATCAGGATCATTATTCCCCTCACCCATCTCGAGCGGCAGGTTGAGCAGCTCCTTGAGCTGGTAGTCGGGCTTGGGCACGGGCGGCGAGCTGGTGTCGCCGGCCAGCACGCTGGCGTACGTCACCGGCGTCGACGTGCCGCGCCCCAGCTCCGGGATTTCCGTCGCGAAGATTGTGCGCTCCAGGGGAAGACCGTACAGGCCGAATCTGGAACAACGAAGGGTGGTAAAGTAAGTGTGGAGTGTATGCTCAACAATTTTGAGCAGGATTTGTGAAAAACCTCAGTAATTATAAAAAAATCAAATGACAGTAAACAAAATGATGTGATTTACTGATGATGATTTATGAACTAATACATATGATTTTTTCGTTCTAGTCCCACTGCTGGCCGTGCACTAAAGTACAACATACCTGGCTCTGAGCAGACTGTGGTAGACGTCAGGCCGGTCGCGCAGACAGCGCGCGGCGCGCTCCAGCAGCGCCATGCACCGCTCGACGAGCGCGGGCGCGGTGCACTGAAGTACAACATACCTGGCTCTGAGCAGACTGTGGTAGACGTCAGGCCGGTCGCGCAGACAGCGCGCGGCGCGCTCCAGCAGCGCCATGCACCGCTCGACGAGCGCGGGCGCGGTGCACTGAAGTACAACATACCTGGCTCTGAGCAGACTGTGGTAGACGTCAGGCCGGTCGCGCAGACAGCGCGCGGCGCGCTCCAGCAGCGCCATGCACCGCTCGACGAGCGCGGGCGCGGTGCACTGAAGTACAACATACCTGGCTCTGAGCAGACTGTGGTAGACGTCAGGCCGGTCGCGCAGACAGCGCGCGGCGCGCTCCAGCAGCGCCATGCACCGCTCGACGAGCGCGGGCGCGGTGCACTGAAGTACAACATACCTGGCTCTGAGCAGACTGTGGTAGACGTCAGGCCGGTCGCGCAGACAGCGCGCGGCGCGCTCCAGCAGCGCCATGCACCGCTCGACGAGCGCGGGCGCGGTGCACTGAAGTACAACATACCTGGCTCTGAGCAGACTGTGGTAGACGTCAGGCCGGTCGCGCAGACAGCGCGCGGCGCGCTCCAGCAGCGCCATGCACCGCTCGACGAGCGCGGGCGCGGTGCACTGAAGTACAACATACCTGGCTCTGAGCAGACTGTGGTAGACGTCAGGCCGGTCGCGCAGACAGCGCGCGGCGCGCTCCAGCAGCGCCATGCACCGCTCGACGAGCGCGGGCGCGGTGCACTGAAGTACAACATACCTGGCTCTGAGCAGACTGTGGTAGACGTCAGGCCGGTCGCGCAGACAGCGCGCGGCGCGCTCCAGCAGCGCCATGCACCGCTCGACGAGCGCGGGCGCGGTGCACTGAAGTACAACATACCTGGCTCTGAGCAGACTGTGGTAGACGTCAGGCCGGTCGCGCAGACAGCGCGCGGCGCGCTCCAGCAGCGCCATGCACCGCTCGACGAGCGCGGGCGCGGTGCACTGAAGTACAACATACCTGGCTCTGAGCAGACTGTGGTAGACGTCAGGCCGGTCGCGCAGACAGCGCGCGGCGCGCTCCAGCAGCGCCATGCACCGCTCGACGAGCGCGGGCGCGGTGCACTGAAGTACAACATACCTGGCTCTGAGCAGACTGTGGTAGACGTCAGGCCGGTCGCGCAGACAGCGCGCGGCGCGCTCCAGCAGCGCCATGCACCGCTCGACGAGCGCGGGCGCGGTGCACTGAAGTACAACATACCTGGCTCTGAGCAGACTGTGGTAGACGTCAGGCCGGTCGCGCAGACAGCGCGCGGCGCGCTCCAGCAGCGCCATGCACCGCTCGACGAGCGCGGGCGCGGTGCACTGAAGTACAACATACCTGGCTCTGAGCAGACTGTGGTAGACGTCAGGCCGGTCGCGCAGACAGCGCGCGGCGCGCTCCAGCAGCGCCATGCACCGCTCGACGAGCGCGGGCGCGGTGCACTGAAGTACAACATACCTGGCTCTGAGCAGACTGTGGTAGACGTCAGGCCGGTCGCGCAGACAGCGCGCGGCGCGCTCCAGCAGCGCCATGCACCGCTCGACGAGCGCGGGCGCGGTGCACTGAAGTACAACATACCTGGCTCTGAGCAGACTGTGGTAGACGTCAGGCCGGTCGCGCAGACAGCGCGCGGCGCGCTCCAGCAGCGCCATGCACCGCTCGACGAGCGCGGGCGCGGTGCACTGAAGTACAACATACCTGGCTCTGAGCAGACTGTGGTAGACGTCAGGCCGGTCGCGCAGACAGCGCGCGGCGCGCTCCAGCAGCGCCATGCACCGCTCGACGAGCGCGGGCGCGGTGCACTGAAGTACAACATACCTGGCTCTGAGCAGACTGTGGTAGACGTCAGGCCGGTCGCGCAGACAGCGCGCGGCGCGCTCCAGCAGCGCCATGCACCGCTCGACGAGCGCGGGCGCGGTGCACTGAAGTACAACATACCTGGCTCTGAGCAGACTGTGGTAGACGTCAGGCCGGTCGCGCAGACAGCGCGCGGCGCGCTCCAGCAGCGCCATGCACCGCTCGACGAGCGCGGGCGCGGTGCACTGAAGTACAACATACCTGGCTCTGAGCAGACTGTGGTAGACGTCAGGCCGGTCGCGCAGACAGCGCGCGGCGCGCTCCAGCAGCGCCATGCACCGCTCGACGAGCGCGGGCGCGGTGCACTGAAGTACAACATACCTGGCTCTGAGCAGACTGTGGTAGACGTCAGGCCGGTCGCGCAGACAGCGCGCGGCGCGCTCCAGCAGCGCCATGCACCGCTCGACGAGCGCGGGCGCGGTGCACTGAAGTACAACATACCTGGCTCTGAGCAGACTGTGGTAGACGTCAGGCCGGTCGCGCAGACAGCGCGCGGCGCGCTCCAGCAGCGCCATGCACCGCTCGACGAGCGCGGGCGCGGTGCACTGAAGTACAACATACCTGGCTCTGAGCAGACTGTGGTAGACGTCAGGCCGGTCGCGCAGACAGCGCGCGGCGCGCTCCAGCAGCGCCATGCACCGCTCGACGAGCGCGGGCGCGGTGGCGCGCGCGGTGCACTGCTGCGCGAGCGCCGCCAGCCAGCGCACGGCGCCCGCAGACACGCTCGCGCCCACGTACGGGATGCACGCGCACACGCTCGACGATAGCGTGCTCTCGAATGTTGACTTCCACGGTTTTGGCAGCTGTTTTTCGCCCCTGGTGGTAGATAACAGAGATTACGAATGGGGTATTTTGTATTTTATATTATCTTCTTCTCCTTCCTGCCCTTATCCCATTTTACTTGGGGTCGGCACAACATGTATTTTTCGCTTACGCCTTTTTCCATTATATCATTCATTTTTTCTTCGGTCTTTCTCTCCCGTACCAACCCTCTACATTCATACTCATAACTGTCCTAACTATGTGCGTCTCACCCCTTCTCTTCACATGCCTATACCACAACAAACGATTTCCTTTTAACTTATCTGCGACTGGTGCTACTTTCAAGCTTCCTCTAATATACTAATTTGTCACTTTATCCATTCTAGTCACTCCATCTCAACATTCTCATCTCTGCTACATGCAGTCTTTTTTTATCCATCTTTATCAAGGCTCAACATTCCGATCCATACAGGACGACAGGTCTAATCACGGACTTGTATATTTTCCCCTTTAGCTTGAGAGGCATCCATGGCATCCGTCACATGTTATTCCAGTGACTTGTCGCCATTTCATCCATCCAGAGTTCCAGTACGTCTCGGTCTATATCGCCATCGTTCTCCACAAGTGACCCGAGGTACCGAAAGTTGGAGCAAATTGGTATGGGCGTTACTGCGAGATTAGTAGGCACAGAACTAGAGACCGCCAAAATCGTCTTTTTTTTCCTATCTTTAGCCAGCCGCTAGAGGTCTTTTTGGCTTGCTGGACTGTCTAACGAGTCGTACAATCTTGTTTGGGCGGTTGCCCGCGCTATAGCTACGGTATTTTTCTTCACACTACCATACCCACTCTTCTTTTCCGCTTTCCAACTAGCACATTCCTCATCCACACTCTGCCATTCTTTAAATTTTCCCTTCTTTTCCTTCAGAACATTCTGCACTTCTGGAGACCTCCACCATGTATCCCTATCTATTGTACCTTTCCCTTTCGTCTCCCCCAAAATATCTTTCGCTGCACACCGAATACACTCCGACATCTCATTCCAACATTCATTCATCACACTTGCATCATTCATGTCCCCCATCTCTATCATTTTATCCACCACTCTCTCTCTGAATTTCTTTGTTAATTTTTCGGGGTGGACGCTCTTTGATTTTTGCCCACTGTACTCTCATAACTAGTTCCATAATTAGAAGTCTCCCACTACCAATTCCTCGTGGTCAGGAACAGGCAACACAACTGAATCAAAATCTTCCCACAACTTCTCTTTCAAGCTTTCATCACATTGCACCTGCGGCGCATATACACTAACTACATTCAACATCACACAGCACTTTATAACATATTTCTCACAACTATCAGTCTATCTCACTAATCCTTTTTACCTCCTCACACTTTCTTTTAAGTTACTATCTACCACTATTCACACGCCGTTTCTTTTTCCATCACTTCCACAATAGAAGAACATGTATTGTTCACCATTATCTCTAGCTTTTGTCCCTTTCCACAGTTTCAACTTAGTTTCCTGCAAACAGCTAACTGTCTGGCTCTTCCAGTTTACATCATTAACCAATAAATGTAAGGCACAATTTCTATAAAACCTCTCTTAATTTTAGTCCTGTAACTCTAGTGTAGTTTCCAGTTAAATCTGATGTTTAATTGTTTCGAAATCAATGAATAGTTAGCAAATTGAGTTGTAAACTTAGTGATACCATGCCATAACCATACAAAATCTATGGGAGGATCCTGTCTTGACTGCTCATAAAATACCGTAATAACATTTTACTAGTAAGTTGAACAAACGCTAAAAAAAAAAACCGGCCAAGAGCGTGTCGGGCCACGCCTAATGTAGGGTTCCGTAGTTTCCCCTCCGTCACAATAAGTGTTCCCACTTATATGGCTATGACTTATAAGGCTTTTGTTACGTTGACATACTAAGTACGCAGAAATTATTTTGTACAACCTTTTTGTCTTTTTTTGTACAAAAACTGTTGTTTCTATCAAGTTCAAAATTATTTTCCTAGAAAGTCCTTATAAAGTTTTACTTTCCAGATTTTTTTCATATTTTTTAAACCTACGGGTCAAAAGTTAAAGGGGGGGGGGACGCTTTGATTTTTCCTTTTGGAGCGATTATTTCCGAAATTATTGACGTTATCAAAAAATGATATTAGTAAACCCCTATTCATTTTTTAATACCTATCTAACAATATATCACACGTCAGGGTTAAAATTAAAAAAAAAATCTCTTCCTTCTTTACATATAGGGGGGCTACCCTAATAAATATTTTTTTCCAATTTTTATTTTACTACTTTGTCGGCATGATTGATATACATATTGGTACCAAGTTTCAGCTTTCCTTTGCTAACGGTCACAGAGATTAAGCGAGGACGGACGGACAGACAGACAGACATGGCGAAACTATAAGGGTTCCTAGTAAACTACGGAACCCTAAAAAAGATAAATCTGTATATATTTTCAAAATCATAGTACAGACCGCAAGGCCTAAGCTTAACTTTGCATTTATGTGAGTGGCCTAAAGAAATAAAGATGTTAGACGGATTTACGCACGTATAAACCGATTAAGACAAGCCAAATGACTACATTTACACTATCTATGTGCACACTCAGACGCTCAGCTCAGCTTAAACCTCAATCTAAATTAAACAATACCATCAGGTAACATAGCAACACGACAAATAGAAGTATACTCACTCGCTAGTAATCAGTAGAATCTTGACACACTTCTTCGCCATACTCCTGTTGGCGCACAGTATACAATTCTTGATCAAAGCATCAGTGTGCTTCTCTATAATCTTCACGCACTCCAGCTGCTGCGTCTCCACTGACTTGTCCTTCCCTTTCTCCGTCTTCGCCAGCCGCATGCGCTGGAGCCGTATCGACACCACCCAGATCAACAGATCCATGGCTATGTTCCTCATCTCCATGTCAACATTGTTTATCGCAATCTCACATAATGTGTTCAAAAAGCTGTTCGACTCTAACATCGCTATCCTCTGCTGCCTTTCCATTGCGACGTCAGTATGAGGACTAGAGCGAACCGTTAATGAAATTTGATGTAGCCAATCGCAGCCGATAAAACCGGACTTCTTTGAGCTGCTCTCTCCACCGGTCTTGTTTGTGCTTTTGCTCATGTCTTTGGCTGGATCAAAGAGTGTCTTTATATGGATGAGGAAGGTTCGTCCTCGAGCTCTGTATAACCGAGGGCTCGTCAGTATTAAAGTCCCTGATTGTTGCGTCATGTCGAGCCCTGACGACAGTAACAAAGGCCCCGCCAAGATTTCTGCGTTATGTGCCTGCAAGTACTCCTCGCTGTTGACGGGGTTCTCTAAATTTGACATGTCAGCGTCTATGACCGGAAAATGTATCGGGGAGTCCGATCTGTGTCCAAATGATGCGTCTTTCTTATAACCAATGCCGTGTAAGTTCTGTTTTAGCAGAGTAACGAGTATAATTGGTAGATTGGCTGAGCAAGCCGAGTGTAGGGTGAAGCCAAACTCTATGTGAGCTAAGGAAACGCTGTAGGGTAGCGTAAGCTCTAACACATGCTCATCCCACGTCGAAGAAGTGTTCTGTAACCTCCATGTCCTGTTATTCTGGTGGTCAGATCTTGACCGCTGAGCCGGCGACAGCTCGCACCAGAAGCCAGGTACAACCGCGCTATAAGGCACTGTTGTATTAGTACCGTAATAACCAGTTAAATATATCAAAGTTTCTAAGTCTGACAAATCTAGTTCAGTCTTATTAGCGATGATTATTGGCGCAGGTGAAGGGCCGGTCACCTCGTCCCGCGGTGCTCGCTGTAGCATATCGAAGTCTATATTAGCGAACTCGTCTTCGTCGACATCACCAGCGTTATCTTTCTCGCCGTTGTTTAACGCGTAAAAGTATATCATTCCGTGTTTAGTGGAGACACTTAGTCTTTCAACTGAAGCACAGAATACTACTGAAGTAAATTGTCCTTTTGGAACACGTTTTTCTGATAATGTCTTGAAGTCGGGCAATGAGTACAGCCTTAGACTTCCGTCGACGCCGACAGCCGCGAAGGAATATTGATCGTGTTTGTCGGCCGGTAACAAACACAAGTCTACCGGACTTTCATTGAACGGTAACTCCTTGAAGGAAACCGGGTGGTCCTCTAACGTGTATATAGACGTTTTATTGTTAATTTTGTAAAGGAGAAAGAACGCTTTGGAGTCGGATTTAGGTTTATCACTAGGCTCAGCGACTTCGTCGACTTCCATTTTGGTGTCGCCATCATTGTCAGTCTCTTCCTCGACCTTGACCTTCTCGGGCTCGATGCTCGAGATGACGACGAGTAGATGTTCCTTATCTTCCGTTGGTAACAGATGTGTGACCTTGGCATCGTCTTTGAAGTTCAGTTTTGGCGGGAGAGTCAGGCATTGGACGGCAATGCCTTGTGATACGGCTTCTTCTTGTGGAGGATCGCTGTCAAAGCCGTCATTATTACTGTTAGTAATAGCTGTCTGTGTTCCAACCTTGCTTCCTCCCCCGAAGGTTGTAACCTTAACTTTCTCCGTTCCATCTCCACCGTCATACCATTTCAAGTCTGAAATCTCTAAAGGTCCGTTCATGTTGAGATAGTGAGTTATAGGGTCTGCTTGTTGCAGCACCGCGTCAGTTTGGTCTGCTAGCTTAGTGCCAACAGAGTCGAGGTTGCCGCTCTTCCAACTCTTCAGCTGTGAGATCTTGCCTACAAAGTCTAGCATCGTCGCTTGACCAGCCTCTTGTAACTCAGGCAATAAGGCTGTGGGAGGCGGAGGGGGCATCACTTTGAAATGTTTCGGTAGTATTATCTTTTTCGGTTCCCATATCTTGCAGTCCTCTTTGCTGGACGACGCGTTTAAGTTGATAACGTTACTGATCTGTTCGTCTAGTAAGCTATTTGTGCATTGCGGAAGCTCTGTGTCCTCGTCAGAGTACTGGAAGTATATTTCGTCGAATATGCTCGCGTCGTCCGGCCTGGCGACGGTGCAAACTTTCTTGCTACCTCCTGGCTTGGAGTTCCCGCTACTGTTTGACGTGTGTACTACTGTTGTGATTGAGCCAGCGAGTGAGCTGTGTATGTCATAAGTAAGTAGGAACAGCATTTTGTTTGTGGTTAAGTTGTTCTTTGCTTCGTTTTGGTCGTTCATTGCTTGAACACTTTCCTTGTCTGCGCCGGAGTCGAACAGCGCTTTGCTGGAGTCCTCCTTGATAGGTTGGTCAGTCTGTGTGCTGTTGGTCCTGGTGATGACGACGGCGCACATGAGGGACGGCTTCGTCTTGTTAGTATTTGTTTCTTTCTCTGTACTCTCTGTGTTCTGTGTCTGTGGGTACGCCTCCTGCTGTGACGTCATTCCGACGAACGCCATCGCCGTCAGCTCGACGCCGTATGTGGCTGTGGAATAAAAATATAATTAAAGAATATAAGGATAAAATGGAAAACACTGTACTTTATCGACTAGCTAAAACAAAATAAATAGGTTATAAATAAAAAATATAAATCCGACCGATTAGAAAACAGTTCAAGGAGATCGATTAGAAAAACAATTCAAGATTTGAAACAACACAGGTACTCACAACTATCCTTCTCCAAGCTGGCAGACCACACTTTATTACTGTCTGTGGCCAGCATGCCGCTGAATATCGAGTCATACGGCGACAGGTGAATGAACTTCACGAGTTTGAGGCCGCAGTCGAACCGCCAGATGTTGACCTTGCCCTCAGGAGTGCCCGTCGCGATCAGGTCCCCCGTGTTGCCCTTCGACACTACCGTCACGTTGGTGCAAGGAACCGCACATGCTGTCGCATTGGTCACCTGTAGACAATAAAGGCTCTTACACTATGACACATACAGTTATCTAAGCATTAGCGCCTATGTTCACAGTTAAATTCCGACCTGTCATCGTTATGTATCCATTTTAAAAACGCGTCGTCATCAAAGCATCGGTATTTAAACATCTAATCTTGTTTGTTAAAAAAATAATAACAAATACTAAAAATATACCTACAAAGTTTTTAATAATTTGTATGAATTACGTAGATGTGACGTGTTATCAGTGAGATAAAGAAACAAAGTGCCGACTCATGCCCCGATCCGCGCCTCCAAATCGAGACTGATAAAGTATCCCTGTCTTGAGTTCGAAGTCATAGACCTAACAGTTAACGTACAGAGTTCATTGTAAACGTACTATTTTGTGACGTGTGCAAATTCAACACAAGTGAAAACAGGTTTGAAAAGGTTGAACAGGAAAGGCCTCTATGAATAGAAAAATCTGAAAGTTAAAAGATTTTGGTAGAAGTGAATTTTATTGATTCCTTTTTTTAATAGCATTTGTCTAATATTTAAAAATTTGTAATAAATTGTATACAACTTTGAGAAGATTTCTGAGTGATTTGACTGTGCTTAGGTGTTGTGGCGTGATAAAATGGATTATTTTAGAATGATTGGGGTTTGTAAGTAATTGACTAGTCACTGTAAATTTGTTTCTTTACACAATAAATATTTACGTCACTCATTTTCCAACTCTACAAATAACCATTTCTTTATTTTAAAAACACACAAACAGCTAAATAAAAATGAACCGAGTTTTCAATTTAAATAGCTGTTTATTTTAAACTTTTCAATAATGGCCTGCTCTCTAAACCAGGCATCTGTCACTCCATTTAACATGATCAACCTCATTACTGAAAAAAGTAGAAATACCTCTAGGATTAATTATTATGACTATCTAAGAACCATCGCTGATAAATTAAAAATCTCCTGCAGAATACTACATGTGAATCGGTCAAGCCGTTCTGGAGATAAATGGGAACATTCGTTTGCTTACACACAACCTCTCACCCTAGGCCCGCACCCGACAATAAAAAGGCTCTGAATGCATGCGTGCTTCTCCGGTCAGTCGTGGTTAAATAAAAGTAACAAAAAAATGAATTTCACATAAATTGATTCTTGGAATAGTTAAAACGATTACTATTCAATTAATAATGTTTTCAGTTTTGAATGAAGTTGTCTCTAAAAATGAGCGGTTAATTTAGGTGCTGATTCTCTTGTTCACATACTTAACAAAATTTAAGGTAAATGCATCTTTCTCTTTCCGTTTCTTAAAGAAAAGGACAGAAGATAGATTTTATCCTGTCAAATTTGACAGCGCCTGAAGTAAATCGACGTATTTTTAGTCGCCATGTTTTTAATCGCGTTTAAATTATCTATGGAGTGTCTTTGTTTGACAGGACCAAACTAATATTTTATCTTCTGTCCTTTACTTAATGAAATGGAAAGAAAAAGATACACTGAACTTAAATTTTGTCTAGTTTGTGAACAAGGGAATCGGCACCGTTATCATAACATTTATATTAAAATTTATTTATGAAACGCGAAAGTTTAAAAGTTAGTATTTATACTCCGCTGATAAAACTCAAAGCTGTGTACCCAAAATATTGAAGGCAGCAAAATCTTATTCTATAAACATATAAAACATTATCATATACCCAAACAATGAATAATCGAGATCATTACTAGATCAACAGTTCAATCTTAACAAACATGACAATAGCAATCATAAGAAGAATTTCATCATTCTGCAATAAAGAGATATATTACACGCATATCTATGATTCACGGACATGATAATTATCTCGTGATGAATCAGCGCGGCATGCGCTTGGCTACCGAAGACGTCACATGACGCGTAAGAGCGGTTCTTTACGTTCTTTCGTGCATATTATTTGGTGCACAGAACAACTTTCTACGCTCAATTGCATTTAATACCACTAGCAGTGTAGCCCTAAAAATTGGTTTATTATGAAATTGTTTTTATTTAATAAATTGACTAATTTGCACTTAATAATTTTTTAGTGTTCCTTAGTGCGAGGTATATGAAAGAATGAAAGTCGATTTTCTGATGTGTAAATTCATCGTTTATTTGGTCTAAGTATATAGGGTTTTAGCCTATTGCACATCGTGATGTATTCAAACAAAATATAAAATATCTGAACCAATCAGAACAAACACTGGAGAGTATTCGATGTCAATGTTCTTACGCGATTTCATATAAATACGTGCAGCGCCGCAGGTGTCGTCTTCAGTCACTAACTGGACTCCGTACCGATCGCGGGCGGCTGTGCTGGCGCACGGTGGCGGACCACAGTACGTGGCCGCCGGCCGGCGCGGTCGGATGTTTGTAAGATGAATGTAGGCCGCTACATTACTCCCCGCCAGCAAATCGTACCGGGGGCTTCGATGACCTGCCCGATCTTGTTATGTGAGCATATGTAGGTATTGACGCTTTCGTTGCTGCTTCTGTCTCTGTGTTCAATTGAAATGCAGGCTTCAATCTATCGACGGTTATATTGCCACATTTGTTGCGCAGTTGAATAGTATAATATTTATCGGTGCGCTTGATGACTTGGTAGGGACCGTTGTATGTTGGCGTTAATGGTTTACTTGATGAGTCATTGCGGACGTAAACATGAGAGCTGTTATGTAATTCGTCATGTATGAATGTTGCTTTGTTTTGGTTTGCTTTTCGTTGCGCCTGTGCTTTCTTCAATGCTTCATTCAGCTTATTCATCACGCTTGAAGTTGTATTCTTATATCTTGTGCATTCTTCATAAAACTCCCCGGGCAATCGTAGTGTTTGACCGTATAGTAATTCGGCTGTACTTGCGCCGACGTCTTCTTTGATTGTGGCCCGTAGTCCGAGTAGTACTGTAGCTAATTCTTCCGACCATGTTGACGAATTGAGTCGTGCAGTGAGTGCTGCCTTCAGCGTTCGGTGCCAACGTTCTATCATCCCATTACATTGTGGGTGGTAAGCAGTGCTTCGAGTGCGATGTATGCCCATTCGATGTGTTAGGTTTTTGAACAACTCTGATTCGAACTGTCTGCCTTGGTCGGTGGTAATTGTCACTGGACAACCAAACCTGGCAATCCAACATTCATATAATGTATTCGCGACCTTTTCCGCGGTTATATCTTCCAAAGGGCAGGCTTCTGGCCATTTGGTAGCCCGATCTATCATTGTTAATAAATACCGGTATCCGTTGGAGATAGGTAACGGCCCGACAATGTCGATATGAACGTGTTCTAGCCTATTTACTTGTTGAAAACTGGCCACTGGAGACTTCGTATGTTGCTGTACTTTCGCTCGCTGGCAGGACTCGCAGGCTCGAGTCCAATTGCTTACGTCGCGGTTCATTGAAGGCCAGAAGTAACGAGCAGTAACGAGCTTTCTTGTAGCCCTTATTCCAGGGTGGCTAAGGTTGTGAATGGCTTGGCATGCCGTACTTCGGTATTCTGGCGGCAGGTAAGGGCGAACAGTACTTGAGGACGTGTCGCAAATTATTTTCGTGGTTGAATTAGGCATGGTAATATTTTTCAAATTATATTTTCCGCTATTTTTCAACGCTTTCAACTCTGTATCTTCGGATTGTTTCTTTGCCAACTCGTCGTAGTCAATGGGTGTTGGGCAGGTTATGGTTTCTATACGAGAGAGTGCGTCTGCGACTGGATTGTCCGTGCCGGCGATGTATTGAATATCGGACGTGTACTGTCCTATATATTCGAGGTATCTTGTTCGTCGTGGAGTTTCGTTGTTTCCGGTGGTTGTCAGCGCATGAATCAATGGCTTGTGATCTGTATAAATGACTAGTTGGCGGCCTTCAAATATGCGTCGAAAATGTCGTATCGCCATGTATATGGACAGCAGTTCTCGGTCATAGGTGCTATATTTTTGTTGCGCCTCGCTGAATTTCTTAGAAAAAAATCCTAGCGGTCTCCAGGTCCCGCCTATTTTCTGCTGAATGACTGCGCCAGCACAGGTGTTTGACGCGTCTGTCATAATGGCGAACGGGTCTTTTTGCGATGGGTAAGAGATGAGCACTGCGTTTTCAATGTCTTGTTTACACTTGTCGAAAGCCAACTTAGCCGCTTCGCTCCACTGGATTTTTGTATTATCGTTCTTCTTAGCGTTATGGAAATATCTGCTCAATTCTTTTTGGTGTTCGGCGGCGTGCGGAATGTTCGCACGGTAGAAATTTAACATTCCAACAAAACGACGAAGATCTTGAACAGTCGCTGGTAATGGGTACGCCTTGATGGTCTTTATTTTCTCTTCTGTTGGATGAATGCCCTCTGAGCTTATTGAATATCCCAGAAAATCGAGCTTTGTTTGACCAAAGGCACACTTAGCGACGTTTATTTGCAACCCGTTATTTTTCAATCGCTGGAACACTTCTTCAAGGTTTTTCCTATGTTCTTCTTCTGTTTCGGACGCCACTAGAATGTCGTCGACGAAAGGAAACACTGGCAATCCTCGTAGCACGTTGTCGATGTGCCGCTGGAATGTTTGGCCGGCATTCCTCAATCCAAAACACATTCTCGTGAACTCAAACAACCCGAACGGGGTAATAACGGCTGTTTTCTTTATGTCTTCCTCTCTGTTCCTTATTTGATAGTATGCCTTTTGTAAATCGATTTTAGAGAAAATCTTCTTGCCTAGCATATTGTAGGTGAAGTCGTGTAGGCGTGGAATTGGATAGCGGTCTGGTATTGTTACCGCGTTGAGTCTGCGGTAATCGCCGCATAATCTGTATTTCCCGTCCTTTTTCAATACCATGTGCAATGGACTCGCCCACGGGCTATTCGATGGACGGCAAATACCTTGGTCCATCATTAATTGAATTTCTTCCTTGGCAGCGTTATATTTATGTGGCGACAGAGGGCGGGCTTTTGCATACAGTGGCGGGCCAGTAGTTTCAATGTAATGTTCAACTTCGCTGTTGTATAACTTATACGAACTCGGTCTTGTGATATCAGGGTACTTGGCTAATAGGTCGTGGTATGGAAGATTGTCATCGATTGTGCGTATGCTTCCCTCGGTTGTAGATGACAGGAACCCAGGTGTTGATATATTCGTTTTTTGGTCCACTAGTCTTCGTCCGTGCAGGTCCACCATAAGTGCGTAGTGATGTAGAAAGTCAGCGCCTAAGATCGGCCTACTGACTGTTGCAATGACAAATCGCCACTTAAATGGACGTCGTAGTCCAATATTCAAAATAATAGTTCGCTCGCCGAATGAAGGTATTTGCGTTCCGTTCGCGGCGTAAAGGTAGTTATTCGGGTTCCGGTTCTTTCTCTCGTTTGCACTTGCGGGTAGCACAGAAACGTTTGCGCCGGTGTCGACGAGGTACTTTTGGCCGCTGTTTACGTCTCTTATGAATAGGCGGTATGTAGATAAATGATCGACTTCAGCCACCGCCACAGCTGGGGTCTTCGTTAGTTTTCCGGCTGAGTGTTTTTCTTGTAGTTGCACGGACTCCTGCATCGATAAGCTTCTCTGCCGAATTTTTGATGAAAATAGCACAGGCCAGTTCTATAATCTCGGGATTTGGAACGAGATCGGCTCCTAAAACGTTGCGATCGTCGACGATAACTGTTTTCCCGCTCCATTTTTAGTGCAGCTACCTCCTTGGTCAGAGTTTCGATCATGCTGATGATGTTTTGATCAGACGTAGTTTGCGGTTGTGATGTAGAAGGCTGACTGCGGCAGGTACACACGGAGTTTACTTCCTTCATCTGTTCGTGCATCTTGTCTGCCATAGCGGCGAGAGTATCCAAATTAGAATCGCCACTTACGACTAGTACTGAGCGAGTCGCGGCCGGCAGGTGTCCTAACCATAGCATGCGCAGCGTAGTGTCAGGCATCGTATCTCGTGCCAAGTCTCGCATTCGGCGCAGTAGTTGGGATGGCCGTTGGTCGCCGAGCTCCATTTCATTGAGCAACTGCTGCAACTGTTTTTCTGCTGATTCTTCAAATACGGATACCAGCCTTTGCTTGACTTGTTCGTATCTTCCTGTGTTCGGAGCAGCCATGATAATATCGCTTATCTGCTCCACCTCTAGCTTCGTGAGATTCGCTACGACCAGTCCAAATTTTCCTTCGTCACCAAGCTTTTGTCCGGCGATCATAACTTCGAACTGGGCAAACCAAAGACGAGGCCTATCGCGCCAGAATTGCGGAATGCGCGACTTAACGCTGATCGCTTCGATCGCTTCTTCGCTTAACATTTTAATCACGTCGGGGTCACCACTTTAGTGTTCCTTAGTGCGAGGTATATGAAAGAATGAAAGTCGATTTTCTGATGTGTAAATTCATCGTTTATTTGGTCTAAGTATATAGGGTTTTAGCCTATTGCACATCGTGATGTATTCAAACAAAATATAAAATATCTGAACCAATCAGAACAAACACTGGAGAGTATTCGATGTCAATGTTCTTACGCGATTTCATATAAATACGTGCAGCGCCGCAGGTGTCGTCTTCAGTCACTAACTGGACTCCGTACCGATCGCGGGCGGCTGTGCTGGCGCACGGTGGCGGACCACAGTACGTGGCCGCCGGCCGGCGCGGTCGGATGTTTGTAAGATGAATGTAGGCCGCTACAATTTAATTATGTGCAACTGTCGTTGACAGACTCGCTGAGCACAATATTAATATTTTCCCTAGTTATTTAACTGACCGCTAAGTAGCTTTTACAACACATCGATACAAAAAACAAGTAATGAGACCATCGAAGATTTTATCGTGTATTAATTAGACAAAAAATAGACAGGAAATAGATATTATTAATGTGTTAAAGGTGTACTTTTTACGGTACACAATATGCAACATAACAGATGAGCCTAGAACTGAACTAAGACCTGGCTATGTTAATGTCACAATTCAAAAAACCGGCCAAGAGCGTGTCGGGCCACGCTCAATGTAGGGTTCCGTATTTTCTCATCCGTCACAATTAGTGTTCCCACTTATAAGTTTAAAAAAAGGCTATTTGTTACGTTGACATACTAAGTACGCAGAAATGATTTTGTACAACCTTTTTGTCTTTTTTGTACAAAAACTGTTCTTTCTATCAAGTTCAAAATAATTTTCCTAGAAAGTACTTATAAAGTTCTACTTTCCAGATATCACACGTCAGGGTTGAGTTTAAAAAAAAAACACTTCCCTCTTTACATATAGGGGGGCTACCCTAATAAAACATTTTTTTCCAATTTTTATTTTACCACTTTGTCGGCGTGGTTGATATACATATTGGTACCAAATTTCAGCTTTCTAGTGCTAACGGTCACAGAGATTAAGCGAGGACGGACGGACAGACAGACAGACATGGCGAAACTATAAGGGTTCCTAGTTGACTACGGAACCCTAAAAAAGAACAAACAAAACTGTGGTTACCTTTAGGTTGAC
The DNA here is from genome assembly GCA_033675125.1 of Athetis lepigone. NCBI lineage: Eukaryota > Metazoa > Arthropoda > Insecta > Lepidoptera > Noctuidae > Athetis > Athetis lepigone. The sequence continues at coordinate 14,671,335 of CM066214.1, forward strand.
TTTATTTTTAGCATTTTGCCCACACTTACAACCAAAATACGAGTTGCTTATACTTATTGTCTGACCAGCCTTTGTATTGGCTTCAGTCTTATTGGGTACAGCTAAATAGCTGTTAGATAACGTACACAATCCAGTTACTGGATACAAGATAACCCTTTTACTCGGGGTTTGGGACTTGGGGGACTTTACGAAACTGTCAAAGATTTACGAATTACAGTTGAGATCAAAGGCAATTGTTTAGAGTAATGGTTAATTTACACTGAGTTGTCTAAAATTTCAACTTCGAAATGCCGAAATTCGAATTGTCTACTGTCAGACTTATAATAATAATAAACCTTTATTATCAGGCAAATGTTGCTTAAAATAATAAACTAATAGATAATAAAAGAAACTATAAAACTATTGCACACTGAACGGTTTTTTTTAACGTAGATTTTATTACTAGAGTAACTAGTATTTTTTCTACATTGTGGGTGCGCTTACAAATATATAAATCCACAAACAAATATTTGTACCATGAGGGAGACGAATCCGTGATACGCAACGCAGCAGCCAAGCGCTCAACCACTACGCCAATAGTGCTGTTAATTTGATATAAACTTAAAATAATGACTTTCTGTCTCTTGACAGTGACTAACCGGATAAATGAAAGGCATACGATTCACTGAAATAAATAAGGAAGTATCTAAGAGGTCATTGTAAAAAGTAAGTAGAATGTCTTTACCGAAAATCTGCGTGGAAAGAGGAAATCTGAGTCCATAATGCAAAACAGGAAAGTTTAAAGTTCGAATCTGAAAGGTTTCTATTTATAGAAATAAGGTTTGCTGGAAGGTAACTCAACTTTGGATTAAGCTCGCCAATGTACATATTACATGTACATATTACATACTCATGTTTTTTGCTATTTTGTATGTGAATCTTCTCCATAGAGATCTACGTTTTGGAATAGGCAATTAGCTTCACTTTTCTGACTAACCGACCGACTCTTTCACAATTCATAAGTGCCAGTAATGTTCTAAATGAAGTAAATGCCTTGAATTTTGTATTTTGTATTTTTTTTTGTCAAATAAAAAACTTTATCTTTCGTACACACGTGATTTAAGACAATAGAATTACAATAGCAGCCCGACAGCCGGCAGTCGCTTGGTTGTCGAAATTTAATATTCCAACTTACCGAGATTGGCACGTTGTGGGTATACTCGCCCCTGACGAAAGGGCAATTAGGCGAGTGCCGCTCGTGCTCTACCCAGGGCTCGTCGGACTTCTCCCAACAGACGAGGCACACGAGGCAGGTGAAGCACATGGCGCGGTCGTCGCCGCTCGGAGACGGCTGGTGGTAGAACCCCGCCTGGGCCATCCGGGCGGGGAGCGCCCATCTGTGGACGAAGTTAATACGTATAGTGCGTAATGAACTATAGTCGGTTTTTTTTTAACAAACGAGTACCAAAAAAATTTTTTGCATTCCTATTAGTCCACATAACCAGCATAAGTGTTATCATTGGTGTTGAAAGCGTTGGTTCCGCCTCGACTGATTTTCCATCTTGCTCTATCCAATACCGGAAATGTGAAAGAGATATACTCAGTACTCGTATGTAAAAAAATAGACTATGGTGCCGATTCTCTTGTTCACAAACTTACGTAAATTTAAGTTAATTGCATCTTTCTCTTTCCATTTAATTAAGAAAAGGACGGAAGATAAATTATTAGTTAAGTCCTGTCAAATTTAGACACTCCATAGATAACTTAGACGCGTTTTAAAAACATGGCGTCTAAATATACGTCAATTTTCTTCCGGCGCTGTCTAATTTGACAGGATTGAACTAAATTGTATCTTCTGTCCTTTTCTTTAAGAAATGAAAAGAGAAAGATGCATTTAACTTAAAATTAATCTAGTTTGTGACCAAGGGAATCGGCACCTATTTAATGTTTTAATGTCGGAGTTTCGGATTTGTTTCTTAGAGGTAGTCAGTTAGGAAATTCCGACGCCATGCGCCTGCTAGTTTTGACTAAATAAACAATTTAATTTCTTTCGTTTCTAACAAGCTGAGAAGACAGGCACCACAGGCACAAATTGCAATTGTATTTGTCACCATCAACAAACGAGAAAATTCACATGTTGATATTAATAGACGGTAAAATTGGATTTTCAGTTGCAAGGTTACATTTCATTGCTGTGCCACAAAAACAATCGTTTCGACAGGTCATTAATTTATTGTCAATGTAATTATAAAAACTATGGCTTGTAGTGTGTACATTTACTGGAGACACGTACAAGCAAAAGTGCATTATGTTGCGACGTCTCGCGTCGTGCGTAACGATATTCTAGCTTTACAGGCTCATGCACACCGTTAATAGCCCATGCTTACCTCTTGTTACCTAACACTTTTATCTAGAAGGTAAAAATTAGAACAAATCCGTCAGTTTGTTCATTAAGAAAAAACACCAGAAAGTCACTTACGACACTACTCCAATAACTCAACACATCCATCCATACTAATATTATAAATGGGAAAGTGTGTCTGTCTGTCTGTCTGTATGTTTGTCTTTCTTTCACGGCAAAACGGAGCGACGAATTGACGTGATTTTTTAAGTGCAGATAGTTGAAGGGATGGAGAGTTACATAGGCTACTTTTTGTCTCTTTCTAACGCGAGCGAAGCCGCGGGCATAAAGCTAGTAATATTATATTTTTATACTAATATTATATTCTGATCTCATAGGTAGGCGGGGCTTTCAGCTTGTATGAAGACCATGACTGCTTACAATTAACTGATTAAACCTGTAGGCTTACGTAAATTTTTCAAATCGGACAAAGAAACAAGTATAAATAGTACTTGCATCATTTCGGGAATGTTTCATAATTGTTTCTCGTTAGCCTTTGAATACATAGCGCCTGACAACAAGGTAAACTGTTTTTATATTTTTTCCCCTTTGGAATTGTAATTTTAGAAAGGGAAAATCAATGCAAGTTCTATTATGTAAATATATGGCTTTCCTTCTATGACGGGATCGTTAAAATGAAACTTTCCCGCTCTCCTGCTTATATGTACGTTTAAACCAGTGAGAAATTTAATATAAACTTTCCTATTGATTATAACCTTTAAAGGCTTATCTCAAATATAATGTGCATACATTTATAAGCCGATAATTTCAAAAATAAACACCTGTGCGACGCTGGGGCGTTGTTAGTTATTTATATAATATTATGATAAGGGGTAAAAACGATCAACCATGTCATCGAGAAAAACACCGACGCCTACAAACGCCTGCAACAACAGAGGAACAGGCAGTTGCGATGCCCTTTAAGATGAAGGCTTATTATGAGCTAAACCTACCATTTAAGAGCACAAGTCACAAATGCAATTTTAATTTTACTCCATTATCTAACAAATAATAATGGCCAATGGGGTAAAGTTTAGAAGGAGGGGCCCGAGATTTGGAAGAAGGCCAAAGAAAAGATGGGTGATATGCGTAAAGAATTATATAAAAGGAGTTAGCGACCTCATGCCTCATGACGATTGATAAGGAATATTGAATGAGAACACTTATGCTGACGCCAAAAAAGATGATGATAATAAAAGTTCTATAGTTTTTTTTTTTTCATGATCTGAGGCTAAAGTTTCTATGTTTGGTTTTCCCCAACTTTTGTGAATTGTGTCGAGGGCAGAAATTGAAATTAAAAAGCCTTGAAATTAATGATAATAATCAGAGTTAGAAAAAAGGCTATATGTTTGGTAACATGTACCAAACACACACGTAGGTAAACCTCGGAATTATTTGTAAGAAGTTGTGGCTGCGCAAGTACACACACACAAACAATTAAATTCCTGTTCTAAAGTTTGTCAGTGAAGGTAAATGTCGTTAGAAAACTCGGACTTTTAAAGACACGTCTGAACTCGCTAATCCGCCTTAAGCATGCGTGGTGATCAATGCCTCGTGCCTTCTTCCTACGAGAAGGTGCCTTTGTGCAGTGGGACAGTTAGGTTCGTATCTTATAAGGGCACCAGGTTGCGTGTGTCGGTTTCCCAACTACAGATGGACACTCGCCACAAATTTTGTTGGTGCCGCGACAAACTTGCGCGATCTGGTGTCTGGTGTAAAATTTATGCAAAGGTTAAGTGTCATATAATTACTTGTAGTCCATATGTGGCCACCGCTTGAAGGTCTCCTTCCTCTCGGCTTCGCTGTACATGAGCGGGCGGGTCTCCTCGTCGCGCGAGCACGGCACCAGCTCGTTGGCGCGCTGCCCCACGGCGGACGCGATGGCCAGGGCTGGTATCCGCCGGTTCTGACCCTTCAGCTCCTGAACCACGCCTGTGGTCACCAGCCGGAGCGTGGATTGTGGTAGGCATATTGTTACTGTGCTCCACTGTGGACGATTTCGGAACGGTTAGTCGGTATAACTACATTAACGACTAGAATAAAAAATATCGCGAAATGTGTTGTTGACAAGCTCAAAACCTGAAAATAACCTGACCAATTCAGATAATTTAGATAAATATTAATATTCGTTAAAGGTTTTTATGAAAAGAAAAATTGGAAATATCATCCAGATGATTTAAAAATTCATAAAAACCTGGTTATCCAAAATTTCAGAAATAGTGAATGTGTTCCTTGTGTGAAATAAAATATCATATCAGCTTGTAAAAAATAAATAACTTTATTTCAGACTACTCCATATTTTGTTATAGTAACAAAAAGTACATAATAGAATAATATGAGATTTCACCTTTTGTGCCTTGACTCCTTTCCTGACAGGTTCAGCATCGATGGAATTTTTCAATTCGTTGATGAAGTCTGACAGACCCTCTATAGAGTGTGCGTCCAGACTTTGGAGACATTGGTACAGGAGCACCGCCTGTAACAACACAACGGGAAGTTTTATTTATTTGCATATTAGCGGGTGTAAAGGACATTACATGTGCTGAAAATATTTTTTTTTGTAAGTCAGACTGGAAAAATCTATCTAGATTTGTTGGCCAGAATTATTAGTAATAGTATAATGTACACAGTTACCCTCCAGCCTACGGCAACAGAGCAGTAGACAGAGACAAAAAAAAACATTGATACATTTTATTTCTTATTATAAATATCATTTTATAGCTTTAGCTTTTACTTTGATTCTATAATTAAGGAAAGCAATATTCTCCCGGACTATTTACTAATCGCAAACTACAATTCCCCAAAAGCCTACACCCCAAACCGTATTAGAATAAATTAAATGTAACACAACAACATTACATTATAATACACTTCTCTGCCACACCGTAATTTGAATAGTAAATCGATTGTGCCCGTCTCAATGTAATGTCGTCATCTAAACATTCGACTCATGAGCAAAAACATCGTGGTTTTATATGGCGAATTATTGCAACGGATCTGCATTAATATAAACCTACCAAACCCAACATTTTGGACTAGGTACGGACTAGACAAATCAATTGAATTTTAGATTTATTTCAGATAATAAAATTTGTATGAAAAAATTGTCTTGAATTTTGGGTATACACTGGGTAAACACAGATTATATTAAATGCACGCCACTGTTTACTCTTCAACTTCAAGTGAAGCCTTTGGTCACTGCTATCATTCGTAGATATTTGATATGCGTTACGAAAAGTCGTACGCCAGAAAGTCTGACAGTCTAACCAAGAGTAAACCACCGTGTTACTGGGTTGTGGAGATCTTATAAGCAATAGCTCCGTATGAGTGCTAAAAATTGCTGCTGAGGCAGGCAAAGAAAATAGTGGTGTGATGACTTTGCAATATTTATGACATATTGTTTCCAAGGGAAAACATTGCAGAGTGAAGAACGGAATATAGAACGAAAAAAACCAATGTTAACTTAAAATGGAAAGAATACTTTTGCCCGCTAGGCAGAGAATCGTAGGCAGAAAAGTGCGTTTCAACAATTTAAAAAACTTGTAGTAATAATTTTGTAATTCAATGATTTATACAACTCTAATGGCTTACACGTTTGAGAGAGAAACTCAATTGATATGAATTTATTCTAGACATCTTTAACAAACAACATGAGACATTTCAGCAAATCTATAGAAAAAAAACACGAATTATGCGCTTACTTCCTCACAGTCGCCTCTGCTTATTGGTAAAAACAGTTTGATAATGCATTCGAAAGATTTACCTGTTGTGTCATGCTCGGACACACAACCAAATTTTGTTTTATAATAAGTAGATGTGTAAGATTACCAATGTTTTTCTTTTTGTCATTAGATGGCAAATAAACTGATGGCCCACCATGACGAGTGGTCATCGCCGCCTACAACATCTCATGTCTGTAATTAAATCGGAACCCATTACCTTCAAACCGGAACAGAGCAACACAATTAACAAATAATTGCTGATTTTTTTGTGAGTTTTGCGTTCCCGTGATATATTAACTTTTAGGCGAACGAAATAGCAGGCAGGAGCTAGTACACAGCTTCTGATATAAGTGATCTTCTATTTATATTCATGACGATCTAATTAAAATTATTTATACATATAATTCATCTTACTTTTTAATTCATGACAAGTTCATTTCGAAAGATAAAATCATAACACATACATTTAGGCATTCCATTAAAATCTAAAGTTAGTTTTTTTAATTAGGTACACGAGTTGACGTAATCTTGCGTGATACGGAACCATCGTAAGTAGAGCTATGACTGATGTGCTAAAACCCCATCAGTACAATGGCAAGTACGATTTATTACGTAGTAATATTATATTGATCATGTCTAGGTGAACGATTTGAGCCTTAGAAAAGAAGGTTAAAGCGATATTTGGCTTGGTGACGTTAGACCGCATAGATAAGCACGCTACACAATTCCTTAAGCTGGCTTCTAAGAGGCTGCAGTGGTTGGCTGCTATTGGTCACCAAACTCGAATCGTCAGCGCCCTGATTTCTTTCTAAGGGCTTGATCTTCTAGCAGAGTATGGGGACGTTGCCTCAATAATTAAGCGGATTCTACAGGCTTTACCAGGTCGGGTGTGGTCCGGTAAATTGTTCGAATTATTATCTGCTGAATTCCATCATCACACTATCCGCCTTTCCCTGAAATTCCATCCCAACCAGCTCGATGTTTGGCAATCTTTCAGTGTGCATTTTCAGCGGTCTTTTTTAAAGATAGATTTTATCTTTATTGAGAGGCAGTTAGCATTTGGACAAGTTTCTAGACTTAATTCGACAGGAGGCTGCATCCAGAAATGAACTTCTGTACTATACAGACAGACAGAATGCAGTCTTTCACTATAGATGTCACAGCCATGCAGACTCAATCAGTCATCAAATAAAAGCGCTATCCACACATTTCAGGGTCAAGGATATCCGTGTTCAGAGTTGTCCGTTTCAGTGTACATATCAGGGAAATTGGTATCAATGTGATCAGTTACTTTAGCTGATACACAGACTATATTATATTTTTCTTCTTAGATTTCTTAGAATTCTATTTGTGAAAACTTGTAATTGGGTTAGTAATCTGTTTTTTTATTTTCTGTTATTAGCTGTAAGTTAAAAAAAAGGTCGTAATGATTATTCTGCAGTACAAGTTCTATCAACCTTTGCGAGTAATTGTTGTCGTCAACGTAACTAGGTACATAAAATTCGGATAACACTGTCAGAGCTTTCGTGTGTCCGAGTGTGCTCCGGGACACTGACAATCCGGAGGCGCCTGACACGGAGCTATGTGAACAAGTTCGTACAAAATGTACGTAACCGATTGTTTCCCCGTCCCGAAACACGGCAGGGTCAGGTTCCCGGAAAAGTGTGCATAACGCTTAAGTCCTTAACAATAAATGAGAGGAAAGAAACGAGATAACAATACACATTAAAACCTCTAAATACATTGTTGTGTATAATTGAAGTAGTCTTTCGGGCTAATATAATAAGGTCGTTATTTCTGAGTTCATTATAGCCGCCTACTCGTCACCGTAGTAGTACTATCGCATAGCCGAGGAGACGATAAGCCTAAAGCAGTGTATGCTGTATGTAATCAATCATATCCTGTCATATAACTAGTTTTATTTAAAACTTCCTACAAAATTTCGTATGCATATTTATTACTTGCCAAAGAAAACATATTAAGATTAGAACTAGACAAGTGGTGTATTTCGGAAATTAATGCATATTATAGTATATGTTACCGTTCTTTTCAGTCAGATAGGAAACACCTATAGCTACAGCTATTGCCCAGCATGTGGATAATAACTGACTGCATCTCGCAATCAGAGTTTAACGCTGCATAATAAATAGCCTACCAAAAAAACTTCCGTCTGTTTGGAGGATCCTTTCTTTGCAATGGAGAATGAATAGCTTTCCATTATGTTACCCATACCTCTAAAACACCGACACCAAAATGCGCTCTGCAAACAAGTTGAAAGGCCCGGCCAGTACTAAAAAACCATAACCATGATTCTGACAGTAAATAAATATCCGTACTAATATTATAAATGCGAAAGGAACTCTGTCTGTCTGTCTCTTCTTCACGCCTAAACCACTGAACCGTTTGAATTAAATTTGGTACAGATATAGTCTGGGACCCGGAAAAGGACATAGGATAGTTTTCATCGGAACATTCAACGGAAGTTATTCCACGCGGCCGAAGTCGCGGGCAAAAGCTAGTGCAAAATAATTGAAACACAATATTTAAAAGTTAATAGCTATTGAAAATCTTGTAATATTCATTAAACTGAATTAAATAAACTAAAAAACACAAGTGTTCACAACAAGAAACTAAATATTATATTATTTCTTATAGCCAATCTATAGCTTTACAGCAACAACAATACAGGTCTTTGAAAACCTCGGTATACTCACTGTTATATATTACTCTTTTTTTTTGGGGAGTGGGAAATCATCCAATGACTGCTCCCATCCTGGGTACGGCGGGAGGGCGTGTCAGACTTTTACTGGCTCAAAACCCACTCATGTTCATTCGGTTGCCCAGCAACCCCGGCAGGATATTACTCTTATAAACCTTTTTTTTAAATCACCAAAAACCTTATTACAATCTGTTTTGTTGTAATATTTTGTAAGTGGAGGCAGGAAACTTTATTTTATACAAAGTAATATCTCTGAAGAAAAAATTAATAAATACTATGATTACAAAACCGGCCAAGTGTGAATCGGACTCGCGCATGAAAGGTTTCGTACCATTATTGGCAAAACATGAAAAAAAAAAACATGTTTGTTGTAAGAGAGCCTACTTAAATATTTATCTTCTGTATTTAGTATTAGTTGTTATAGCTGCAACAGAAAGTCATACTTTACGTAGCTGTAAAAACTTCAACAGTCTACCGCTGTTCATTAGATACAGCCTGGTGACATACAGCGGATTCTTAGTAAAAGCATCTCATTTTACCCTTTGGGTATGGAACCCTAATTAGATTAATATTCATAATCAATCAACTTTAAATTTACTACTGTGATTAGAAAAAACCACTACTATGTTTAGAACCTATATACAAATTGATAAAGATCAATCACAGAATAGGTATATTTGATAAAGAAAAACTCTTTGTTTTAAAACCAATTGACTTCTAAGTGCATTAAGTGATGTGTAATTAATCACAGGAAAATAAACAATAGCTTATTCATCAGATAAAGAAAATTATAGTAATCTAGTATCAATTACTACAAACAATTTATCAAATTCAATAATATTGAGGGTGTAGAAATGTATAGTTTTTATACAACATTTTTATTGTATTTTAAAGCAACATTATTAAGGAAATTCATGGGGTATAGTCATATTTGTATACCCTATACAAAAGTAAATTGTAACTTTAAGTGTCACTGTCTAGTAAAAAAATTATTTTTTTCTTGTAGTATTGTGTTCAATCTTGCATAATTTTTAGGGTTCCGTAGCCAAATGGCAAAAACGGAACCCTTATGGATTCGTCATGTCTGTCTGTCTGCCCGTCTGTCTGTCTGTCCGTCCGTATGTCAACAGCCATTTTTTTCCGAAACTATAAGAGCTATACTGTTGAAACTTGCTGAGTGGATGTATTCTGTGAACCGCATTAAGATTCTGATACAAAAATAGAAAATAAATAAAAAAATTTGGGGGTCCCCATACATAGAACTTAAACTCAAAAATTTTTTTCATCATACCCATATGTGTTGGGTATCTATGGATAGGTCTTCAAAAATGATATTGAGGTTTCTAATATCATTTTTCTCTAAACTGAATAGTTTGCGCGAGAGACACTTTCAAAGTGGTAAAATGTTGGTCCCCCCCTCCCTGTAACTTCCAAAATTAGAGTATGATAAATCAAAAAAATATATATGATGTACATTACCATGTAAACTTCCACCGAAAATTGGTTTGGACGAAATAAACAGTTTTTTTTTAATACGTACATAAACCGTATATCGCAACGGAACCCTTCATGAGTGAGTCCGACTCGCACTTGGCCGGTTTTTAAACCTCTGCTTAGTTTGGGATCAGATGATGGTGTGTGAGTTGTCCGAGGATATTCATTTTATTTATTTATTTTATGCATTGATTGGTTAACAATGACAATGACAAATATTGATAAATAAATGTTCAAAGATCTTTACTTAGTTTTAGCATATTATAAATATTTATATTTGTATTGTCTATATACGAGTTCACAAATAAAATAGGATTCTTTATAATAGAACTTTCTTTGTTGTCTAGACTTATAAGAAAAGTGTAACGAAATTAGACCATAAATAATTTCACCATTAACATAGATTATTATTTTCTGCGTTGTGTTTTCTACTGAATGCCCACTTTCATTAGTATTACATGCCTAAAAAACAGTATTTTTTCTTCACATAATAATATGTATGTCTATATAAGAGAAGGGAATGGGTGTATGTGAAGTTCAAATTATTATTACACAAATAAATATATCTTTATCTTTATCTTTATGATATATTAAAGAAATAAGTTCCATGCCATTTGCTTATGGGTTTAACTGCTAATTATTATTATCATTTTAAATAAAGTATCATCTAAAGGTTAATTTCTGCAATTAAAGCAACATCATATTTGTCCAATTGCTGGCCAAGTTAATGATAAATTATAGTGCATGGTCTACTTAGTAATTATTTTAATTATTATTAACATTTTATTGTAGCATTGACATATGATTTACTAATTTACCGAATTTATATTTATTGACTTGAATTTTATGATTTTATTTTACTTAGCAATGTATTAAATTAATTATTTTATTCTAAATTGTAATTTAGTGGTAATAGCATTATATTATGACATAATTGTGAATCAAAAATTTTGTACATCATTACTGGTAGAACATGGAGAACATTTATCACTGTATTTATAACATCTGTTAAACCTGTGTCACAAATAGATTGAATTGAATTGAGTAATAATATATTTTTGGTATGTATGTATGTAGTGTGTATTATCTATTGATAGCAATATTTTTATTGGATATCAAATTATGAAACAGCATGCAAAATTTTCAAAGTAGAACTTGAAACTTCTCACTAAACAAACATTAATTTCACTTATGACAATGGCAAAAGATATTGATATTAGCATCTAATTTACATAAACTTATTGTTATCAAGATTGCAATAAGTGCACAGTACTGATGATTGGCGATATGGGTTAAGTATTGATCAGAAGTAAATACAAACATACCTCGGACAGTACAAGCTCGATTCTTATGATTTTGTCGGGTTGCGAGGACGGCAGCGGGCGCTGGAGCGCCGTGTGGAGAAGGAGAACTCCATTGTAGTCAGTCCGCGCACCAACGCCGCTACTGTCCCACACGAACACTCTGTCCGCGCCCACCGCATACTCAACTCCAAGTGTACCACCGTCATCTTCAAACACAAGACAACATTTCAATCCGGCATAAAAGGAATTGTTTATTGGGAACTGTCAAATGGAGAAACAATGTAGGGCACAAAAAAAAGTCACTGCCAATTATCCGTGACTAAAATTACCCTTAATCCTTACAAATGAGACATGATTAATAGCAAAAATGAGTATAAATCTTTTGTTCGTAGATTATTAGCGTCTTACCCGCTGACAGACAAGAGGACTGCAGTATCACACCCGAGTTCACATCCAAAACGTGTACACCACCTACGTCAGTCTTCACCAATATTATATTTAAATTGCTATGATAAGTTAGAGAAGTAACAGGAAAGTTCATGCGTATATAACCATCTTCTCGTAATATCAAAGAATCATCGCCCATCGTGGCCGTGAACACATCTGTCTACACTACGTAAACGCCATTTGTAATTGTATTTTTTTATGTCAAATATTTCAGTGGTGAGTGGCCAGATACAAAACTTTCAAAGAAAAAACAAAGACAAGTTTCGAAGAAAATATCTTCACAGGCTAGTTCCTTAGCAACATAGTTCTTCAGAAATTACTGTTATATGTTTTAATATGCCTTTTCTCATGAATAATAATATTTTTCATGCATTTTATCGTCATTATTTTGAATTTCTAGGAGGCAGTGTTGCTAGTTTAAAAAAATTGGTTCTGCTGGGTATAATCATAGACAAGAGGTATTATTTTTGTCACCAAAGACAAAAAAATTAATAACTCCTAGGGTTTTTGTACGCTTTATATTGTTTGGTAAATGACCACAGTAAATGACTGAAATGGGTCATATAATAATGTTTATCCAGAGAAACATGAGTTTGCTGGTAGAGAATGCTTAAAACATTAAGTCCGTCTTTTCAACTTTGTGCATGTAGTTTAAATTAATGACTAAATAATTAAATATAAGAGAATACAAACCGAATAATATGTTGCATACCTTTTGTGATCATGAGCGTTGCGCCGCCGAAGTGCTGTCGGCGCTGCCACCAGTAGGATGAAACCTGGGTCTATAAATGTGATGATAATCGGTTGTTCCAAAAATAACCAAACCACTCTGTTTCTGGACCTGATGGGGAAAGGGAATAGGCCAATATACGTTCTTCTCGAATATACTCAATATACAATATACTCTTAAAAGAAAATCTTAAAGATTACTCTCAAAAAGCTATCGTCTATAACTATATCGACTATTGGTGCTTATAGCTAATTACTGGCATCTTACAGGGGCCAGACTATTAGTTATTCAATAGACACGTACAGGCGATCTGTACACGGAAACTATGTTTTAACGATGACTCGCATCGCTATGACTTATGCTTTGGTGCTGTGAGGCAAACCCAATAAAGGAATTAAAAAATACAACGAAAATAAAATACTTATATAATTTATTTTATTAGTCTTGTATAAAATCTTAACAAAAATATCTTACTAAGAATATATTATGCATTCAATTGGACGGATTTTCTTAAAGCATTTCGTTATTAATGAGTATTTAAAATATTCGATGAACTTACAATTAAATAGATCTCCCTTATATCATAAAATAAATACATTAAACGACGATTACCCCTTTTCCATAAACAAAGTAAATATTTATGGGTGACATTCAAAAAGGACCAACCTGTAAAATTTCTGTACTGTACAACTGTACTGGCAACAGTCATCCAGACTAGTATTGATTTGTTTATTTACATGTACCACCTATGGTCCTGTCTGCTACACCATTTTGCAGAAGCTCATGGATCAAAATATTAAAAATATACAATGGATAGTTTTTAACCCCAATTCATTTTCAAATACCAGCCGCCAAAAATCAAATTTAAATTATATTTTTCTGTAGCTTAAATATTAACAAATAGTCAGTTGAGTTGGTTATCACCATAAAGCCACTGAACAAGTTTTCTTGAAACTTTACAGTAATATAATAGCTCATACATGAATACATCAGAAGAACACATGGGCTATATGTCTTCCCCTAATAAGACTAAAATGAAAAAATATGAATGTCAGCCTTTGACATAACAACATCCCGCTCTTCGTCTGGATTTGCCGCCCCGCCTACGTCATTGTTTCTAAAACTCCCAACTCTCAAGCCACTTCAATCCCGACATGGTGGAGTTAGGTTCATGGGCCAGCGGGCCGTTCATCCCGTAGGCCAGCGGCGAGAACAGGTAGAAGCTGTAAATGGTGGTGGAGATCACCAGTCCTATGATGCAGTGGTACACTGTCTTGCCTAACTCCGGGCTGAGGAAACTCTTCATGCTGGTCAGCAGGTATTCTGTTAGGATACCTGTGGAGAAAATGTGGTTATTATATTGGGGGTCTTTGCAGCAATGATAGATGAATGGTATGGTAATCGTAAATGAGTAATTTTGTGAATGATGGAACTTCCTTCGCACGCGATATCTATAGTAATAAAATTGAAGTTATTTTTGGACATGGTATGTTTAACAATGGTTGTTTGTTTTGGTATGCTAAACATTACCCTTATATTTTATGCCTGCCGAGGTTACACAACAGTTCTTATCGTTACCACGGCCCCGGAACGGGACAACGCACACCGGAATGGCAGCGGCCGTTAGCGGCCGCCCGCGGCGCCGCGAGGCCGCCAGGCGTCGCTAGAACCGAAAGGCGCGCGGCCGCTCGCGGCGTCGCGGGCGGCCGCTGGCAGCCGCTGATGGCCGCGGGCGGCCTCGTGACCTTTTTAAGTATTTCAAGCGATACTGGTCTTTGAAGTATGTAGTTAAAGTTTAAAATTATTTCACACTGAAAGTGCTCGCCGCGTCGCTGCCGGCCGCTGCCATTTCGGTGTGACTCGGGCCTAAAGGGCGACCGAAGGAACATGAGTGGGTTTTAGACAGTATAAAAGTCTAGACACTAAGGGTGGGAGAAGTCATTTCATGATTTCCCATCCTAAAAAAAACATTATATTTTTTTACTACATATTACTTGTAACGGACTACTCAGAATTGAATAGCCCTTAGTCTTGGACTTCTCCGAGATACAGATCAGAAAGTTTTACTTTTAGAATTGTCTGGTTGACTAGTTTCCATACCTGTCAGCATAGAGCTGAAGACCAGCGCCGGGAAGTAATGGTGGAAGTACAGCACGCGGCCCATCGCCCAGAACGGCACGTAGTGGAGAGCCCAGCCGGTGAAGGTCCAGCCGGCCGCGTTTAACAGCTCCCTGGTTTTACCACCTGGTAGATGAAGTAAATTCATGAATACCAAAAAAAATGAGGTCAGTAGTGAATATCAGTGAAAGAAAGAAATAAAGAAAAACATTTATTTTGGTCACACACAGGAAAAGAAAAATAACACAACAAAAAAAAACATGAAACTATATAACAAAAAAAAAATACCTGTGCGAGGCCAAAAACGGTCCCTATCTCAGCACGATGCTGCGATTTTTTCCATAAAAAATACCGCAGCGCTGGTATTCTGATAGTGGGGTTATAAAGAGGAATGGAAAGAAATGCCCGGACTGTTCACAGTGTTTACCCAAGTAAGGCGCTGCAATCATAATCCAGTAAAATGGACGATTCTTCCGACACCCAGTCCAAGTTTGACGCTCCTGAATATATATGAATAAATGGCCCATTTGCTTACGGTATTTTCATAAAAATTTAAAAGCTTGACATGATGTCATTTCCAAACATTTGGAACACAAGAACTAAGAAAAAAAATACCCTGTCTTATTTAAAAAAAAATGAGTTCTAAAACTATATTTCTATCTTTTTTCCTCTCACACCAATAAATTTTGCAACTTACCTTGCAGAGGAGTACCGAAGGCCTCCGCCCTCTTTTCCCTGATGGAGTTGATGACGTATATCACAAAGAAGACCGCGAGGAACACTAGGTTCCCCCACCACACTACCGGGTTACCCAGCAGGTATATCCTGTGAGAACTGCCGGAGAAGAACTGACCCTGTGGGTATACAATGTGGTAGGTATTATTTAAATGTTACAATTTTCAGCGTTCACGTTAGCCGCATGAGTTGTGACCGCTGGGCTAAAGTCGCTACACAGTAGGTGCCGGAGGATGGACGTCGTCACCGAGGCCGGCCCAGGAAAAGGTGGCGTGATGAGCTTGACGCACACCACGAGAGCTGGTTCGAAGAAGCGAAGGGAAAGGGAGCCTGGAAGGAGTTAGGGTAGGCCTTTGCCCAGCAGTAGGACAGCGTAGGCTAGATAAAAAAAAAATTCAGGACGAAAAAAGATTCGTTGCAAAGAAAACAAAATTATAAGCTCATAAGTAAAATGAAATTAGAACTGATAGCATAAAAAGTACCTAGATGGACTTGGTGTACATCAATACACAGGGACATAACTTTTGTGTATCTATTTTTTATGCACAAAGATACATAGGTAAGTCAATGATTATACAAATATATTAAAATTGGGTTGTATTTATTTAAATTATGTACATAAAATAAAACATGAGACTTTTAGACAAGGCAACTTGTTTTGGAGCGTAATATGACGTTTGTTAAATTGTCATCAGTTCTAGTTCCCAATAAAAACTCGCATTAAAACACTAGCTTTCGGGGGATTTCCTGGATGAAACTATCCTATGATCTTTCTCGGGTCCCAGACTATATCTGTACTGAATTTCATTTAAATCGGTTCAGTAGTTTAGGAGTGAAGAAGAGACCGACAGACAGAGTTAGTTACGCATTTATAATATATAATATATTTTTTTGGTGAGTGGGAAATCATCCAATGACTGCTCCCGTCCTGGATGCGGCGGGAGGGCGTGTCAGACTCTTACTGACTAAAACCCACTCATGTTCCTTCGATTGCCCTTTATGTTCCAGGGTCACGGTAACTATTATAAACATTCCGCAACAAAACGCATTTATAATATAAGTATGGATTACTGATTGATAACATACCCTGTAGTTGATGGGCCACTGCCAGGGCTGCGAGGTGACTTCGCCCTCTTTAGGCTTGAGCCCCGCGTTGCCTTGGAACATCACCGCGTGAGACTCCAGGAAACGTTCGATGAAGCCCGAAGCGTACGCCTCAAAACTCACTTTTGGCACTAAAAGTCAATCAATAGCTGTGTTTTAAATAATGTTCGTTTATTTATTTAATTATTGGCTATTTTTACAGGCTTGGAAAATGTCCGCAGCACGCTCTTATTATTACTGTCTTTAGGTGGCTTTTCATCCGCTAGTCCGCTTGCAGTCCGCCAGGCGAGATGCGGTACTGTACGGACCAAGTGCAACCTCATTGTGGTACTAATAAATGCCCATCGCGAATTGTCGCGAATTTTCTGCGCCGTCTGCGCAAGCTATTAAAGTAGTTCTTCTTACTGCCCTGCTCAAAGTTTTCATCGTCTACACTCGATAAGTTTGAATCTCGAGGAACGAAGAAAAAAAACGAAAACGAAAAAAATCGGCCAAGAGCGTGTCGGGCCACGCTCAGTGTAGGGTTCCGTAGTTTCCCGTCCGTCACAATAAGTGTACCCACTTATGAGTTTAAAAAAGGCTATTTGTTACGTTGACATACTAAGTACGCAGAAATTATTTTGTACAGCCTTTTTGTCTTATTTGTACAAAAACTGTTCTTTCCATCAAGTTCAAAATAATTTTTCTAGAAAGTCCTTATAAAGTTCTACTTTTCAGATTTTTTAAACTTATGGTTCAAAAGTTAGAGGGGGGGGGGGGACACACATTGTTTTTTACTTTTGGAGCGATTATTTCCGAAATCATTGACATTATCAAAAAATGATTTTAGTAAACCGCTATTAATTTATTTAATTAAATACCTATCCAACAATGTATCACACGGTAGGGTTGAAATTAAAAAAAGAAATCACTTTCCATTTACATATAGGGGGGCTACCCTAACAAAACATTTTTTCCAATATTTATTTTACCACTTTGTTGGCGTGATTGATATACATATTGGTACCAAATTTTAGCTTTCTAGTGCTAACGGTCACGGAGATTAAGCGAGGACGGACAGACAGACATGGCGAAACTATAAGGGTTCCTAGTTGACTACAGAACCCTAAAAATCAAGAGATTCAAATTACCGACTTTTAATTTATCAAGTGTCGACTGTATTTATAAAACCTAGCTTGTCACAGGGTATATATTACACTCACAGTCATCGAACACGTTGTCCTCTACGTTCCACAGCGCGTTCTTGTCCCTCAGGTTGGGGTTGCACGCCACCTCCTGCTGCTCGTAGCCCCACTTCGGCAGCTGTTTGCCCGTTGTTGTTAATACACAGGCCTGGACAAACAAACATATTTTTCAACACACTTGCTCGTAAAGTGGGTCTTATTACCTTGCATTTAGACCCGTTATTGAGTATATTACGCACGCGTGCGTTTTACTTTACATTATCGCACGCGTGCGGTAATCTTAACACGACCAATTCTAATTTATTCAAGATTGCAAAGGAAAAGTATGTCCAGTACGCATTCTTAAATTTGTCACTTAATACACTTTTTTTTTAACACGACTATTTGACGCTGCCAACAGCCTATTACTTACTGCTTACTTAAATTTTAAAATAACAAAGGAATTTAAATAAAACAATAATAAATAACTATAACTAAAACAACTTATTAAAAATTCACCCAAACCCGATTTTTAAGCTAAAATACATTTAGTTTTGAATTTTGTCTGTATTGAGAGTTTAGTGTATTATCTGTGGTCATGCCCGGGTATAGGCAGAGCGCGAAAAAAAAAGTTACGCGTTGCGCGGCATTCTACATTTTTATTGTTTATCTAATTGATGATATTCTAAATTGATTATATAATTGTCATTACGTACTCGGCTTTCTTATGATATATCGCCTCGTATGTAATGACCAACACAGCGCTCTTGTATCATAATGTACTATTTTATAGACATTGATCTTGAATGGCTTCAAAAGTAGGGGAAGGCCGTACCGCGTTCCTCTCTTTGAATACAGAGTGGAGCGAACGGTTTAAGAAAAGTTGACTTCAAAATGTTATTTGATTCTATGTTACACCAATTATTTTCATTCTCGATAGTCTTTTGGCATTCACGAAGCGAAATGAGAGCTAAAATTAAAAGCAAATTAAACTACGAACCTGCAAATAATGCACCAGCATAAGCTTACTCCTAACTGTTTGTACTTCGTCGCCGTCTTTCCCGCCAGATATGACGATCTTCCACACGTCATTTGCATCGCCAATACCATCCTGCAATACCAAGTTTGGTAGTAACACATTCTATAATTTGCTAGGTTTCTAAGGGCGGATGCAACACTCGTGTAGTCGAACTACAAAAATTCAAGTCAGGGGTGGGGAGAGAGAGACATTGTCAGTCCTTGACAGCCCTTCGGTATATACGGTCCACAATTCGATTTATAAAATGCATCAGAGTTCGCTTTAGACCCTGACCATGACCCGGGGACCCCACCTGATCTGGTTTGAATTGGTCACTATAGTCGCTATAAAAATATATATTTAAGGCCTATTTCATGAAAAAGTCATTCAATAGCGTTGTATGCGCTCTGAGGGCTGTATTGATGAAATTAATGATTAGGTATAATTCCGTAACTTATGGCCTATTAGAGTCGCAAATCATTCTATATCAACACACACCCAGACACTGAGGGGGAAATTGCAAAAAATGTTCATAAATTTAAATTTCGCGGGCTACCGTGAAGCATCCCCCTTAAGGAAGGACTCTTTTCTCGATCAGAACTTTCAAAATAATAAGTCTCTTACATACCTCTCCGTACCCCGTAACTTGCATATACTTGGTGGTAAGCGGCGCCCTCTCGCGGTGCGAGTGCAGGTTGCGGCCCGTGGGCGCATGCGTCAGACGCACGAGGTCACCGCTCTTCACCAGCACCACGCCGACCACCTGTTCCTTGTCGTACGGCTTTATCAGCCAGCGGTTGTTGTCGTCTTTATGCGTGTATGTTGTTACCTGAGTTTTGGACATTATTATTACTAATTAAACACTGATTATATGGTAGGCAGAAAAGAAGCCTCTCTTCTTAATTATAGTTACTGTCTCATTGCAGGAAAATGTCTTAGTTTCACAGAGCAGGCGCGAGCATTGATCATCAAGTTTGCTCAAGGCCATCTTAATGCGGATTGGCTATTTGAAACGAATGTCAACATCAATATTTTTACGATAGTAATAAACTTAAAAATAGAAATATAGCTAGATTGCAAACTAGCCACTGTTGACGGATGAGTGGTATCAATGTTCCACTAACCTGCTGCTGTTTCGCCCCAACTCCTGACGGGTACAGATGATGATGAGAGTGCAGGTATCCTCCCCCAGTGCGGTGGTTCTTCAAGGATATCAGCGCTCCGTACGCCACGGTCTTGGGCGCGCTCGCATTGTGCAGGCTGTTACCTTCCAAACGAGCTTGGAAACCTGACGAGTAGAAACCGTCACCGTTGCCACTGCGAAAAATTATGTGTTAGATTCTGTCTAGGAGAGTGCCGTTTGTGTCAAAAAATCGGGACGAACCGTCCGTTCAAAATATCGAAACAAAATTGAAAATAAAACTTTAACTCACTGACACAAAGACTGTTTCAGAATGAAGACAGTACAGGACAGCTGCCACTCTGACAAGAACTTTGTTACGTTGATGTTGACATAAAGTTGTTTTTTTTGTTGTTTCGACGTTTTGAACAGTCTTTTCGCTGACTGTATTTATAATCGCATATTTGGGGTTATGTAGGTACAAGGTCCCCGAATCGGTGGGATTCCAAACATTATGACCAGCTAACAAAATAACAAGAAAATTTCTCCTCTTCGTTCGTAATAATAATCTAGACTAGGGATCGGCAACTTTTAGCAACCAAGGAACAAAATAAGATATTTATAAGCGCCCGCCTATATCTTATAGGTGTGTGTTTAAACTATATTAATAGGAATATCAACCCCAACCAGAGAAATAATAAAAAAAATCGTCGAGCGTAGTATGAGAAGGGTCGGGGGCCGCGCGTAGCCGACCGTAGATAAAGATATAGTACATAGTTTACTTAATAATGAACCGAGATAAACATAACAATATGTATAATGTTATGTTACATTATATTATAACTTATACCTAATCGATTGAAAACGATCGAGTAATTCTAAAAAATATTATCGCAAATATACGATTTGCGATATTTTTTAGAATTCTAATTTGACACAATCGTTCGTTACATAACTCTTATTGCATAGTTTTTACATTTAATGGAGCAAATTAGCAGCACGATTTGTATCCACGAGGCTCAGGGCCACAGTTCGATGTTTGAATTCAGAAGTCTGAACCACATTTTTAAAAAGTTACGTAGGTACTCAAAGGTTTAAATACCCTATTACTAAAACCTTACTACTAAGATTCCGCTGTCCGTCCGTCTGTCCGTATGTAAATCCATTTGTCACCAGTATGTTTTACATGAACCGTGACATGGGACATGGAACAACCGGGACACACACAAAAATGATTTTTTATTGTAAAAACAAAAGAAATACTTACATACTTAAAATCAGAATAAAATTCACGACACCTGACCCGTTTTTTGGCTTTTTTAAACATCTAAAATAGTTTAGCTTTTTTGACTTACTGTTGTTAAATATTTTTGAATTACCTTTTGCTGAGGACTGTGAGATGAATCCAGAAGAAGAATACGTAAAGTAACGTCGGCCATACAATCAAAGTAGCTGTTCGACCTATCAAGTGTTTCACTGTTAGGCTCTGAAAGAAAAAATACGAGCTGTAGCAGAATAACTACACCAACACAATTTTTTTTTTATCTACATACACCGTTCACCAATTTTTTTGAGTTAACGCAAGCACTGATTTGATCCATACTTTGCGTGGCGCCGAATTTAAGAAGCGATTTCGCTTGAGCAATATCGCAAGTCGGTATTATTCTCTTAGGCCGTATACAGAAAGAAAGCTGGAAACTTATGAGCGCTTACCGGCGCGGCGCTTGACAGCGCTGGTCCGTTCTACACAAAGGAAGCAGGTTGAAGCAGACTAAGAAAAATGTCGGAATGATTTGCTTGCAGTAGTTATGGCAACGCCCAGCGCTGACCAGCGCGTGTTGAAGCTTGTCGGAACTTATCGGCACCGTTCAGTGCTTATCGGCACGTGTTCATATATTTTCCTGCGCGGATTACCAGCGCTGGTAAGCGCTTATAAGTTTCCAGCGTTCTTTCTGTATACGGCCTTAGGAGAAATATTTAATGAATTAGACTCAAATTGTGCTTCGTGCATCGTTTCATCATAATAATACAATAAAACCACCATAAAGCCTCGTCCCCACTAGGAACATTTGTCGAGCGACTTGTGTCCCCGGTGACATCGGGCGATGTCGAATAATTAAACATACATTGACAAAAAAAAGCAAACCGCAAATGGCAGTTTACATCAGATTTTACCTTTTCTCTTAAAAAGTAAAAAAAAAACATGAAATATTCAGCATAATTATTATGAAAAACGAAACACAACTGAACGAACGAAAATAATGAAATGTGCAAAGCTAGGTTTTGTTAAGTCGAGTACAATCTGATACTTGCAAGACGCTTCTAATCTAGTTTAAGTTAAGTCGAGCTTACGTGACTTAGACAAAATCTATCTTTAAGAGCAGGGTGTAAGCCGCCCAAAGTGACTTCCAAGGTTACCTGGGAAAGTTGGCGTGAGACATGCCAACAACTTTTAAGCCCCGGGTTGCTATTGAAAAGTTCTTAGGCAGTCATGTCATCGTCAGTCATCAGTTTGGTGGCCCAGTAATCTAACCTAGCTGGGAAAGGACCCTGAATCGACACATGCTTTCACATCGGCACAAATGAATTAAACCAAAAACTATCTCACTACACTCACAACAGGCTTACTCAAATCCCCAAGCACATTCCAGAGATCAGCGATGGTGCGCAATCCGACGAACAGCACGACAAACAGGCCGACAAACTTGACAGACATGGTGCACGCGAGCGACGCGCCCAGGAACAACTGCCAGCTCACCATGCGAAGAGAGAACGGTGGGAGACCCTCCTCTGTTAGCGACCTGACCTGAGCAAAGAGGAATAAGAAGACTGTATAAATGACTAATGAGTAAATAATCAAAAACCCAACTGAAATTTCTACGGGCGGCTTTGTATCTGTTTTATGTAATTGCCACCAACTTCCGAAATTGCTGTTGGGTTTTTTGATTATGTAACTAATATGTTTTTATTTAAATTAATACCTATACTCAATGTTACTCCCACAACTGAGACGAATTCAATGACACCTCATAATGTCGATGAAACATACATACATACGCTTAAAAGTCGAAGAGTAGTTAGAAGAGTAGTTAGGGAGAGTAGTTGAAGAGGTCGTGGAGTACATGCGGGTGAAGACCAACTGGACTTTGAGGGTCGAGATGTTGGAGCCGCGTCACAAAACGAACTTCAAGTCGTTCGTGGTGCGTGTTCCGACGCAGCATCTCGAGAAGTTCCTCAAAGAAGAGTTTTGGCCGAAGGGTGTTATGTTCCGCCGGTTTCGTGGCCAGCTACGTGACACCAGTCAGCGAAACACGACGCCGACACTTCGTGTACATTAGTATTAAGTTTTTGTTTTTATAAAACATATGTATTAGTGTATTTGTTTAAGATTATTTTATGTATTTTATACTATGGGCCTCCGATGCCTGAAATAAAATGATTATTATTATTAAGTGGGGGAATATGGATGCATAACCCGATGCGACCCCTCTCCCGCTCCCCCGCGCGGCGCCCCGTGTTCGCCTCATTCATTTAGTAGCGATAGCGTACCGTCAGCGTTACGTCACAGCGTGAGGTGCACATTGAAATGTGTAGTAAAAGTTAAACTCATGTAGTATGTTATAAACAACGACATGAAATGCACCCCGTTTGACAGTAGATGTTTTTCCACAGCTGTTTTACCCGCGTTATGTTAGGTCTTAAGATACTACTAGGCTATCGTGGGTCACAGCGTGATGTTATCCGATACTCGCAAATAATGTGGATTTCTATAGGTTTTTTTTTTAATTTCCAAAGTCAGTAACAAGATGAAATCCACCGTATGCGCGGTTCTGCGGACGGCGAGCGATGGGTAGCTCGCCGCCCGGCTAGGACCAGGACCGCGTCGACGGCGCGTTAGTGTTAGTTAGTGTTCCACGCGCGCCTCAAAGAGAAGTCAGCAGGGGAAGGGGCCCAACAGGGCGAACGCCTGCCGGGGTTGCGGAATGTTTAAATTAGTTACCGTGACCCCGGAACATAAAGGGCAACCGAAGGAACATGAGTGGGTTTTAGTCAGTAAAAGTCTGACTTCTGAGCAGTCATTTGATAATTTACCACGCCCAAAAAAAAAATGATGAAATATTTCTTAGATTTAGGGTAAGAACCAAAACTTAAGCAATATCATAACGACTTATGTAAATAATTATTTTTATTACCAGGTAGCAACATAGCTTAGGAGAATGCTAATAAACATAATAAATTACAAGATTGATTAGATATTCATAAATTTCACTAGAAACTATTAACATTACTAATACGGGAAAACCCATCTTATGATATAATTCAAACACAATGGAAAACTAACTAAAGATTCTTAGAATTGAAGATTTATGAAGCACTTAAAATAAAATACATACCTTAAATGCTCCATATATCGAACAGCTCATAAAATACAATAATATTGGATCCAATAGTATGTACCTATTCAGAGTAAGAAACCCCACATCTGAAACAAAAGAAATTAGTCATTATTCGTATGAATGTGACGTAACTTTACCTTATAATGTGGTATTTCAGATACTTGAGTAAACCATAATATTATTTGAATAATTTATCAATTATTATAATGACAATTTTTATTGCCTATTCAGCTATCAGTAGGTTTTACTTCTGACTACTGCACAACAGCTCTATTATATGTACGGAAATATAATTCATTTCATACAGCTACTTTTTATTTTATTTTGCCAACTGTTTGTTGGAAATGTTAACATGTTAAAACCCAGTTACTCGATAGCACCTTACCACATACATTATTAGATAAATGAAACAGAGAATAAGCTTATACAACATGTCCCGGAATAAACGCACACCACCAGACACCCCAATTAGAATATTATGTTATAATCATAATACATACACTGAATTTTTATTATTATGTTTAAAACACTGTTTTTTTATAAATTAGTTGTACAGATTGTGGGAGAAAATTATAGTCACATTACAAATCTACGCATGCACACAGTCGCACTTGCATAAGGGTCTAGCGTAGTAGGTATTTCATCCATTTTAGTTTGTTTTGACTTTGACTGTACAGCGGAAGTGTGACAGCAGTTTACGTAGTTTTAATTATTTTTGGGATAAAATATTACCTATATTAAAAATTACAAAAATCGATTCAGTAAACGATTCTGAACAAACTATTTTCTCAAAGTGCATTAATTCAGTTACACATTGTATACAACCGCGCGAATCGGCTGTAAGCAAGCTCGCAGGGCATGTGTGCGTGGTGATCACCATACTCATGTGACAATACCCCTTTTTTTATTGGGACAATCCCACCATACTATTCCTAACCACTGCAACTCCTGAAAGCCAGAATCAACAGATGCTCTGTAAAGCTGATAATTCAATTATATATCATTCGATTCATTCGTAAATCTTTGACAGCTGTTACGGTTAGTAGGCAGAAAGCCAGACAATCTCTTACCAAGGGGCATTGTGTTACCCAGTTATACACCGCACTGGTATTACACATCTGTATCGGTCAAAATGGAAGCTGATCCTAACATAGTTGGGAAAATATTATAAGCAGCATATACACATTACATTCACAAAGAAACTATCATCTACAAGTACAACCCGTACGACTAAGTGCCAGGCCACACGGTGCGGCAACGCGCCGCACCGCATTACTCCGCACCGCACTGGCGGCCACACGAGCAGTGCGGGCGGCGCCGCAATGTTCTTACGGCGCCGCTGCGGCACTACTTTCCATACATTTTCTTTTCTTGACCTCAAAGTACTGTACTGCCATCCCCATGAAATGAGCGGCGCCGCTGCGGCACCGCACTGCTTGCACCCCTCCCCGCCTCGTCGGTGAGCCTGCGGTGCGGCGCCGGAGCGGTGCCGGACGTACCGTGTGGCATACCATCCAATTTTATATGTAGGAAACCGTTGCGGCACCGCTCAGGCGCCGCGCCGGAGCCGCACCGCACGGTGTGGCCGGGTGCTTATTTGTGCGCCTCGCAGGAATGCGACCCCTTTCCCGCCTCCCCGCGTGGCACCCAGTTTTCACTGTTGTATTATTGTATCTATTCGCTGGCAACACAGACTGCTGACAGAGATCATTAGAATTAAGATGGCCGAATAAAGAGTTGTTCGCTGAAGCTGATTTATTAATATACTAGTTTTAATGGAGAGTTCCCTGCCCCCCTTACATCATAATATAACATTCACCTTGTTCGTTTAGTAGCGATAGCAATTCGTCAGCGTTACGTTACAGCGCGAGATGCACAGTTAAGTCGAACTCGTACAGGCAGCATCTACTAGATGTGGAGGTGCGTAGTCTTCGCACAACTGAGAAAAGACTTTCCTCTACCTTGCACACAATTCTCTACTCTGTCAGTGTCGACAGGCCCTTAGACAGGACTCAAGTTCATTTCTACATGACGAATAATGGTAATGAAAAATATTTAAACTTACTGTTGTATACTTACCACACAATAATAACATGGTTCCAATTACTGTGCACTCAAGTGATTTGGTCATCTCCCATATTGTTAGAAACGTCAATGGAATAATCAGTGCGCCTAGAGCAGTGCAGAACTGAAATAAAACATAAGAGTATGGTCTTACATCTATTTTTAATGTTACATTAAAACCACATTGCATGGTACCAAAACCAATGATCAGATCCAAACCATGGTAAAGGGGCTCCTAGAGGGGTCTAAAATCTTGTAAGTAAATGAACCAATTTTTTATTTGCCATAAAAGGTTAAGGTCTGGTTCAACATGTCTAGTCTAACGTTTTATAATAGAGTTTACCAACCTTTTTAGAGGGAGGCAGGCCATTAAAAACAAGAGTAATAATATTTTTTACCAAATGGTCATTTATTTAATTATTTATTTTATTTTAATTACAACCGTTATACAACCAATTACAGTAACTAAACAAGTTATAATAAAATTAAAATTATAAATGACATTTATATCAATCTAACTCTCACAATACTTTTGACATGCCAATAAAATCATCTTCCATACTTAAATACTTAAATAAATAATACTTAAATACTTACAAGCCTCATTCCTTCGTATCGGGCCCCTTCGTATTTGTCGCCTGGCTTCTCAAATGGGAATGTTCCATTATATCCACTCAGTTTTCCAGACAAGGCTATCAGCATCTGACAATGTACAGGTAATATTACAAATGCAGAAGTAACTCTGTATGTGTATGCAGTGTATGGCTATGTGTACATAACTTCAAAACTATTGAGCCAATTGTAATAAAATTTGAAGAAGAGATAACTTGGTATTTGCATAAGAACATGTGCAGTAATATGTTTCAACCAACTTTCATGTACAGTCAGCACAGTAGATAAATATGCAGGGTTGTTACATATAATTTATGTTTTCTCGAAAATCGATGAGTATATTCAAATTATTAAAAAAAAAAATTAAGAACTTGTTCTTTTCTACTATTATTAAAAACTATATAAAAAAATATCAGGCGAATTTTAATTGTATTTTTTTTATGAATACATTACATTTTTATAAAAGTCATGTATCACAGAGATAAATCTTTTTGATTAACATTATGTTGTTTATTAAAAACACATGAAGAAATGCAACAACAAAAACACATAATTCATTTGTAATAACAATAAATTGTTTCTTAGTAAAACAAATTGAGGAGCATGACATAATTATGAAACATTCAAGATTCAGCTCGTTATAAGGCTGATGTCAGAATAAATATTATTATTTGTTACAGAGTGAATGTTACATTCTATTTATTTATAAATTATATAAGTATGTTTATCAGTTGTCTGGTTACCATTGTACAAGTTCTGCTTAGTTTGGGATCAGATGGCTGTGTGTGAATTGTCCCAGGATATTTATTATTTATTTTTGGTTACTCCGTAGATCAGTGTGATGTTACCTAGCCTATACATTTAGCTTAGAAATATGCAATAATGAACTTTATTTTCTCAATCATAAGATACTAGCTTTTGCCAGCGACTTCATCCAAGTAAATAACAGTTCCTGTTCCCCGGGGGTTTTTGGGGTGAAAACTATCTTATGTCCTTTCTCGGGTCCCAGATTATGTCTATACTTACCAAATTCCATTCAATTGGTTCAGTAGTTTACTTTCGCATGTATAACATTAGTATGGATTATGTACTTGGGTAAAAACAAATTAAATCTTATAAAATTGATAGAATAAAGTTCATTATTGCATTTTGTAACATTTTTTTTTTTTTTTGGTGAGTGGGAAATCATCCAATGACTGCTCCCGTCCTGGGTGCGGCGGGAGGGCGTGTCAGACTCTTACTGACTAAAACCCACTCATGTTCCTTCGATTGCCCTTTATGTTCCAGGGTCACGGTGACTACTATACACATTCCGCAACCCCGGCAGGCGTTGGCCCTGTTAGGCCCCTTCCTGTGCTGACTCCTTCTCTTTGAGGCGCGCGTGGAACACTAACGCGCCGTCGACGCGGTCCTGGTCCTAGCCGGGCGGCGAGCTACCCATCGCTCGCCATCCGCAGAACCGCGCCTACGGTGGCCGGTAGTCGTCTTGCGACTCTCGACGTCTTCGCCTGGGTCTTTGTCCGGGGCGAGAAGCTCGTCGTTGCCTCTCGCGCGCCGCCGCTTCCTTCACTAGCATAACTGCTTCGCAGAAGGAGGCGACGGCATCCCATTCCGTCTCGCCCCGCAGCATGGCCTGAACCAGCGCTGGGCGCATTTTGTAACATGAATATTTGTCTTACAAATACAATAAAATAATATAATTACCTTGCCAAGCGGGGGGTGGACATCAAAGAAGAATGTGCGGTTTATGTACCAACTAGCCATTTTACCAAAATGAGTTTCGTCCCAACTGAAATTATAATACACACTTATTTTTTATAGGGATAACTTATAAATATCTTAAATAATTATGAGCTATCCTTATACACTATTTTTATGTTTGATTGGTGATAACTCAATCATGTATATTGGCTAGGTAATAAATATATTATATTTTTTTCTTCGAATACACATCTTTTGAGACACAATAGAAAGACAATAGCGGCCCGACAGCCGGCTGTCGGTTGGTCGTTGAAAGTTTAAGATAAATGAACAATCATAGTAGGTAAGCAACAAACTTAATACTTTACTTTAAACAAGACATTTACTTACACCTTACCACATAATTGTTTCTAATAATATTGGTTATTGCAATTACAGAAAAAGTTTGAATGTTTTTTAAGTGTAAATTACATGCTAATGATCAGCCTGTGCTTCGCATGGGTGTTAAAAATCTTTGATAATCTCTATTATTCTCCACCTCCCTCTTAAACCACTTTATTTATAAAGAAAATCGCCTTCAAATTCGTCAAGTAATTTTGAATATCTAAGCATCCATAGGGACCGACTGACAACAGGACCCCTAAGACTACCCACTGACCCAGGAAGCAACTTAGTTTTATACTATGTCGTGATATTTACCATACATGATCTGGCTCCAATACTTTGTAAAATCTGGTTACAAATGTAGCACCACACAGTAAACCGAATGTTACCCACCATCTACAAGAAATTAATTAAATTATTCATAAAATATTAACAATAAAATTAATTTCGTGCTAACTCAAGTCCATGAAATTAGAAAGTACATTTTGTTACTCGGCTTAGTTGTTGGACTAATTTTCTTCTTTTCAGACATTGTTATGGGAATTATTATAAAATATAGAATGACAAAGTTAAACTTTATTTAACATTTTCATTTATGTTTTTTAAGTAAAAACGTTAAAAACTTCGAGAAATAAAAATAAATAACGGTAACTTGACAAGTTGACAACGACGTCAACGACGTCAAGTCAAATACGTCAAGAACAAACAGGGTCCGAGTTCCGACCCAAGAATTTTAAATAAAGCTGGATACTGTGAACTTAGAAGAAATAATTGAAGCCAAGTTTATTCACCCCACGTATGTTTTTTTATCTCGCTCACGATAAAAAACATTTTTTTCGTATGTTTTTTCTTTTTTTTTTTGGTGAGTGGGAAATCATCCAATGACTGCTCCCGTACTGGGTGCGGCGGGAGCGCGTGTCAGACTCTTACTGACTAAAACGGAAAACCCACTCATGTTCCTTTGATTGCCCTTTATGTTCCAGGGTCACGGTAACTATTATAAACATTCCGCAACCCCGGCGTATGTTTTTGTCTTGCTCACACTTATATCATACTTTAAGTGTGAGCGAGATAAAAAACATACGAGGGGTGAATAAACTTGGCTTCAATTATTTCTTATAGGTGCACTAACCAGCTTTATTCAAAATTCTTGGTCCGACCGATAGACGTCAGTTTTTTTTAAGGAAATTTATAGGCACAGGAATCGAAAAATAAATAGATGACGAAGTAGAAATGTGTTGCCACACTACTTATGAAATTTTTCAACAAAAAGGCGCGCGCGTCTTTTGATTGCTTTCATCAGTACGGTTGTGAATCTGGTTATGAACAACGATCAAATAACGTACTGTGCAATATGCTCTATGTTCAAACCATCAAAGAGATCGAGCATTCTAAGATAGTACGACTGTTGTGGTACGACTAAGAATAAACTGCTGGCTGTTAGTGCGGCTGTATGGTAAAAAAAAAACCGGTCAAGTGCGAGTTCTACTCGCGCAACGAGGGTTCCGTTAATTTGTTTTTTAGTGAAATAACTACAAATTTACGGTTTTCAGAGTTTTCCTTTTACTTGTGCTACATGACCTTGCTTCTTGCCAAATTTCACAATTCTAGGTCAATGGGAAGTACCCTATAGGTTTTGAGTTTTGATTCCCTTGAAAATGTCTAAATATGCAATATAAACCGCCGTATCTTTTTATTGCGTTGATTTAGAAACTTGATTTTTTCACTGCTTTGAGAGATAGCAGACCTGAGTATGTGATATTAATATCAGCTTGATATCTCGATGCGTTTCTGAGAAAAAGGTTCTTGACAGACAGACGGACAGACGGACGCCTGATGTCAACTAACTACAAATTTACGGTTTTCGGAGTTTTCCCTTTACTTGTGCTACATGACCTTGCTTTTTGCCAAATTTCATGATTCTAGGTCAATGGGAAGTACCCTATAGGTTTTGAGTTTTGATTCTCTTGAAAATATCTGAATATGCAATATAAACCGCCGTATTTTTTTATTGCATTGATTTAGAAACTTGATTTTTTCACTGCTGTGAGAGATAGCAGACCTAAGTATGTGATATTAATTTCAGCTTGATATCTCGACGCGTTTATGAGAAAAAGGTTCTTGACAGACAGACGGACAGACGGACGCCTGGTGTGAACTAACTACAAATTTACGGTTTTCGGAGTTTTCCCTTTACTTGTGCTATATGACCTTGCTTTTTGCCAAATTTCATGATTCTAGGTCAATGGGAAGTACCCTATAGGTTTTGATTTCCTTGCAAATGTCCGAATTTGCAATATAAACCGCCGTATCTTTTTATTGCATTGATTTAAAAACTTGATTTTTTCACTGCTTTAAGAGATAGCAGACCCGAGTATGTGATATTAATTTCAGCTTGATATCTCGACGCGTTTCTGAGAAAAAGGGTCTTGACAGCCGGACGGACGGACAGACGGACAACAAAGTGATCCTATAAGGGTTCCGTTTTTACCTTTTGAGGTACGGAACCCTAAAAATAATAAGCGGGTCAATTTAAAAAAAAAAAAACAAAGTAAAACAAAACGTGGGAAATGCATTTCGCGCTGATTCTGTCTTATTAAATACTAGCTTTTGCCCGCGACTTCGTCCGCGTAGAATAGTTCCCGTTCCCGGGGGATTTTCGGGATGAAGACTATCCTATGTCCTTTCTCGGGTCCCAGACTATATGTGTACCAAATTTCATTTAAATCGGTTCAGTGGTTTAGGCGTGAAGAAGAGACAGACAGACAGACGGAAAATTATTAAGTACGGATTTCTGACAGCGTATTGCGTCAATTATCATTGTTGTCGGTTTCGTACCTGCACCAAATAAATAGTCATTGTTTCTGGCAAATGCGGCGCAGTTATGAATGAAACGAAAAATGATCATAAATCTAAATACACATTTTTGTTTTGTTTATCAGCAAAAATGAATGTCGTAAAAATGTTTGTCTCCTTATTACGCTGCACACTGCTTTGGAATGTGGGGAAAACGGAACGGAACGACATGCTTAGATAGAAATAATGAAATAACCAATGGGAAATAACTAGTGATGTTCTTCACTTACAATAAAATGATTCAAGATTTACAGATAATTTGTTTCTTAAAAATAAAAGGGTATATTCGTGAGGGTGAATTTTAGCTTTAACCGACGTCTTTGCCCACGTTATGTCTAAACTTCCATCCCTGATTGTATAACCGAGGGTCGACTGACGGACTGAGGCATACCGAACTACCGAAATAATACCATGAATGAACTTCACTTGCGTTTATACTTTCACTTTAGTTTACCTTTATTCAGATAGGTGCGCTGCTGCTCACATAAAACTAAAACAAAAAAACACAAAAAATAATCTCGAACCTCTAACCAAATGAATGTAACGAAACCGGCTTTGGCCGACATCTATCGAGCAACGTGGTACTAATTGTCGACAAATATTATTATTTGATCGCGCTACGGTTCCACACAGACACCGATATTATCCCAATACGGTTAAAATTTCCAAAAATCAGCTATTCTGCACATTACTGGAAATCGATTTTTGTTGTTTTTTTTGTTGAGTGCGTGTACGTGCGTATGTTTCTTTATAGGTATAGGTGCGTGGTCTGCATTAACGCGAGTGGATGCATTTTCGCTGTGTTAGACTGTGTGTATTTTTAAACAGACTGAGATACTTACAAGCAACCTTAAATTATGGATTCTCGCGCTGACGATGACGCGCCATGCAGTGGTGTGCCAGTGTGGTAATCGCAAAAAGGAAAATAATGGGAATGAATAAAAGAAAAACGTGTACATCTTCTTCTTGAATCACTCAATCTATTAAAACCAGCATCAACATCCGTAGAATATTTTAAAAACTAAGTATAAGTAGAGACGGTCAGACGGCGGAAAGCGACTTAGTTTTATACTATGTAGTGCTTATTCTAGTGTGAATCTTAAAATATCTTATCTAAATATTTATATATCCTAACTGATATTTTTCGCATAGTTTTTATATCTAATATAGTTTTACAACTGCACATCACTAGTGTCAAATCAACTCGCACAAAAAGCCAAACAAACAAATGTCAAATTGTCAACAAATAAAAGTTTGTCGTTGTCCGGAATCGTCCGTCATCGGTGATTCATGTGTCGTTAGTTAACAAATAAATACTAATTCGAATCTCCTTTATTCCGCATAATATTGTTCACACTTGATGCACGACTATGACTGTGCATTGACGGTTACATCATGTTTAATATTAAGTATTTTTTATTAATCGTTCAAATTTTATTTTCTTTTTGTTTGTGTAATGAAAGTTCTGATCATGAAGTAAAGTTGTTGAATGACTATTTAGATTATTATAATAATTTACCTGATCAAGTTTACCGAAGTCAAGATGCTTCTCTACTTAGTACGCAAAAAGTGGTGAGTCGTAAATTTTTTTCAACAGTTCAAAACTTTTTCATGTTTTCATTTAAGTGTTCAGGGTTATCATAATTCAAGACCTTTGTATCTTAATTAAGTTATCGTAAACTTTGTTGTCGATGTATTACGTTTTATTTTCAAGCATGCTGCAGATTTTATTTTATTGTAATTTAAAATGTAATTCCCAGATCGATAATTTAAA
Source organism: Athetis lepigone (assembly GCA_033675125.1). Taxonomy (NCBI): domain Eukaryota; kingdom Metazoa; phylum Arthropoda; class Insecta; order Lepidoptera; family Noctuidae; genus Athetis; species Athetis lepigone. The sequence continues at coordinate 14,705,177 of CM066214.1, forward strand.
ATTTGGGTATTTGAAAATTTTTTTATGTACCTATAGGGTATTTTTTTTTATCTACTTGTATGATAAAAAATTCTATTGATACCAACTATACATTTTTTTTGTAATATTTTCTATACCCTCAATAAAATTTCAATTATTAGAAAACCCATCTTGAAAATATTTTTACAGAATTTTTCACTAGAACTCGTATGTAACTTTATTGATTTAAAATGTAAACAATAGTACTTTAGAAAAGCAATTTTTCAGGACGAATCCACTTACAACATAGTTGTCAACGTGAAAGCAGTAGAAAGAATCCAGAATACTGGTGAGACAAAGTCTCTAAAATGTTCAGCAACAATACATCAATCAGACAATGAAGTAACGGTTACAAACAATATTTGTGAAGACATTGAGCCAAAGCAAAGTTCTGCTGAAAATGGAGAAACTACTCCAGAACCGCAAGTTGCAGTGGTGGAACCCACTGTGGAACGAAATCCTGTGCAACTTGACAACGAGGTTCAGGACTCAGCTGTAAGTTTTGCATAAGTCTTGATTGGTCATACAATTATTTATTCACTCGCTTTATTTTCGCCTTAGGGTAGACTTAGAATATGGATTTTTATTATCTACCTACATTTGTTTAGAGGTCTGTGGGTCTAAACCTACCTTACAAACAATTAAAACCAATATTCATTACTGCTCTCATGGTCTAAATGGTAATGGCCAAACACCCTGCTTCACTAATAAAGGCACAACTTAAGTCTTACAACAACCAATAATACAATTTATTATTTATTACTTTAAAATACTGCAGAAAAAGAAACTTATTTTTTTCTGAATTTAATAATTGTCTGCATAAGTTTCCAAATTGATCGCTTTGTAAAAGTTCTGTTTTTCCCTTTGTTATAATGTATTAACATATAGGCATCTACTGATATTATAATCTACCCACATTTTCACTTAATGTCATTAAAAAGTCCCTCTTCCTGAATCTGGCTATCTGATGTGATTAACTCGAAAAATGCTGAGCAAATTTTGACACAGTTTTGCCAAGATTCATTTGGAAAGGTGTTAGTGACAAACCTTTGCTAATATTTTGTATAAATTGGCTTAAATTGTAAATTGAACGATAATGCCATCTGGCAGCTTCACAATTATACACTATGTAGATGAAGTTATTTGAAAACTATTAATTTTCTAGCACTGAACTTTCTAATTACCTGGTTATAGGCTAAAATATCTGTCCCTCGTGAGAAAAGGGCAAGTGCGAGTTGGAGTCGCGCACGGATGGTTTCCTTTTTCGTATTATATCGCCGATTTATAACGTACTTATTAAAAAAAATCGCTTAATAGATTTTGTTCAAATCAATTTTCGGTGGGAGTATACATAGTAATGTGCATCATAATTTTTTTTATAAGTTTAATTATTCTTATTAGAAGTTACAGGGAGTTACACACACATTTTACTACTTTCTAAGTGTCTCAGGCGCAATCTATTCAGTTTAGAAAAAAAAAATTGTAAACTTCAATATAATTTTTAAGACCTATCCACAGATACCCCACACTTCTAAAGGTCATAGCTCATTAGAGCCACCCGGCAGCCACTCCGCACCGCCTCGACGGCGACGCACGGCGTCAACGTTGTCGATGGGTGAGCCACCCGCGGTCAACGAGTGAACGCCGAGGCATCAACGAGTTGACACCGCTTGGTCCACGAATTTTCGAGTAGTTTGTTAATAAAATCAATCGCGGGCAGCGCGCAGCCCGCTCGTGGCCCGCGCGTTGTCAACGAGTGGCCAACCCGCCGACCGCGCGCGAAGGGCTTACAACCGAGGCGATCCGGTGACGCTACGGAGTTGGTATAGTGAGCGCATGCCCATACAAATCCATATAAAGAATACTAGCCGCAGGAGGCGAGTCGGTGCGGAGTGGCTGCCGGGTGGCCGTAATGAGCTATGACCTTTAGGGTTTGATGATAATTTTTTTCGAGTTTCAGTTCTAAGTACAGGGAACCCCCAAAATTGATAGGGCTTTTTTCTATTTTTGTGTGAAAATCTTAATGTGGTTCACAGAATACATCTACTCACTAAGTTTCAACAGTATTGTTCTTATAGTTTCGAAAAAAAGTGGCTGTGAAGTTCGGACGGACAGACAGACGTGACGAATCCATAAGGGTTCCATTTTTGCTATATGGCTACGGAACTCTAAAAATTAAAAATTTTCCAGCATCAGCAAAAAACGATTACCGTTACTTTTAGTAGTCATCTAGATATTATTCCAATAATAACTTAATTCCCCTAGTAAGTTATGAGTCGTAAGTATTTATTGCGTTCCACAATGTTACATACAGGTGGTGAATATAAATAATAGAATCAATCATGGACCCTGTAGTAGTTGATTATTTGAAATTGAATGTTAATATAGTGATAGCATTTTAAATGAAAAACAATGTTTTACAATTAAGTGGTTTTCCCAAAGATCGTTGATAGTTTTCTTTGTTTGCGAGTTATAAATCTTACTATATTATTAATAATGATATTATTACTTGCAAGTAATTACATGCAAATGCGATAACCCCTTATCATGTCAGTGTACGCTAACTATAATTGGGTCTAGGTGACCTAGAAATGCGTTTATATGTCAAGGATAGGGACTTCAATTCAGCACGTTTATTATTTAGTGCATTGCACTCATTTGATGTTTATAACTTTAACATTTCGACGACCAAGCGACAGCCGGCGTCGCGCTGCTATTGTTTTTGTATTGCGTCTCGAATCACGAATGTTTAAAGGTTTTAAAAATCAGCCAACTGCGAGGCGGTCTTGAACACAAAGGGCTCTGTTCACAGGTTTTCTTGTAATTTCCAAGTGCAGAACTATATACATTCGGTTTTTTTGGAGTTCTAGATAGGTAGTAAGCGTAGGCGAACATCAGATAAAAGGTTTACATTTTTATTCTGATGTATTCACAATATTTTACCCTTTCAAGGAGTGAGTAAAGGTCATAGCCCATTTTCACGACTCTGCTCCCACCCGGCAAAAAGAATATTTAAATATGGCCTTTAAATATTGCTCTTTAGATATATTTTAAATTAGCAGACAGCTCGCTGTCAGCGAGCTACCGCCGTCAGACTGCTCGGTAGTTGACGCCTCGCTGGCCGCACGTAGACGAGCGGTCGGTGAGGTGTCGCTGCGAAGTCGCCGCTCAGTCCAGGGGGGGTCAGCTTCCGTAGTGCGTAGCGGTCGGCGGGTGGATAGCTGGCCGTCTGCTGCCGCGCGGACTGCTGGCGGTGCCTGCTAGCTGTCACTGCGTGGACTGCGAGCAGTCGTCTTAGTTTAGGGCGGTTTTGGGTGGGAGCGGTGTTGGAGCAGAGTCGTTTAAGTGTGCTATGACCTTTAATGTCCTTTTTCATTATTTCCAATTTGTGAATTTGTGTGTATTTTAAACTTTTAAAATAACTAACAAAACGTTAAGAAAATATGTGAAGCTCACGATAACACGTATTATCATAAACCTTATCACAAAGAAAAAGGGAAATAACTAATTCTTTACGAGCGAAGTCAGAGGCGTCATCTACTAAAAGATAATTACTGTTTTATCTCTTTGTTCAGAAAAGTACCTATTATTATTATAAATTTTACTTAATATAGCAATAATATTGCAACTATAGTACCAAAATTAGGAGTCATTGTATCTCTTGCACTCGAATGGCACGCAGCCAGATAGCGTCTTCGTTGTTTTGTTTACATTGTTTATACATTTTTTTTACTGTTGTTTTGAGCTAAATCGAAGAAAGAGACTTAGCACGTGCTCCAGAAAAGAAATATTACTATTACCACAGAATAAGTAATAGTAGAAGCTATTACCCAACCCCGAATTACGTATCGTACGGTGGGGCTACACATCAAGCTATACTTAACCAGTATAATCTGACTTCTGATTGTACGAAAAACATACACAATTCGAGGTCAGCTAAAACGGGTTTTGTATAGCTTGATGTGTAGCCGTGTGTACTACATATTACTGCGTACTACGTAGACGTACTACATAATTGTTCCGTTCTGATGAGAGCATCTCAAACAAAATTAAATATTTGATTCCGGTCAGATACCGTAGTTATCAATTAACAGAGCATCAGACCGGAATTAAAACAAGAATAATCGGCAGGGGATCAGACAGGAATAAATCTTTTTCTCGTACCGGGAGGGAAACTTGATAGTGGCGACGCGCGTTTCATAAAAAGTATTAATAAAAAGTATTAATAAAGAATCTCACAAATACTATATTAATGGTTTTTTTTTTAATTTTTTACATTACGTATCTTACCCGTAATTGAAGACATCGACGTTATGCTAAGCTCTTTGTGGAACAAGTTTTTGTATTTAATCATAAATTGGTAGTAAGTATATTATGATGATTGTGAAGCCCCCAAATCTGCCTCCCGGGGGGCGAGTGACCTGGTTTGCCTCCGTCCCAGATCTGAGCTGTTATCGCCGTATCACAATTGTGAAACTATGATATCTATGCTAAGCCATAGTACTTGCTAAGTTACGTTTATTAATGTTTTACCTACGACTTTGGTTACACGTGGGTTTTGGTAACCACATATTCAGGAATTATATGACTCCCTATCACTGGAAAAAATATAGATTTATTATGTATTTGGTGCGGAAACTACAACCCCTGCAATTACACTTACATTAAAAAAAAACTTTAAGTACTTCTTTTTAATATTGATGTATATTGTACCCAGAAATAATTTGACTTACTATCAGCGTATTATTTAACAAATTGGATACGTAAATTACAAATAAAACAAAACTACTAATTCTTTATACTATTAGCTATAGGTACAATTACTAATAGTAATAATGTAGCTTTCTATCAGCGAGAAAAATTAGAAAATTAGATAAGATTATTGGTTCTAGAGATTACAAACAAAAATAATTATGCTTATGTTAAAATTGGTGTAAATAAATCCGAAAAATCGATAAACCGTGAAGATTACAGACCATACAAGAATACATTCGCCTTGAGGTTACATCTTGTGCAGCAACGTTTAGCAATTTTTTTATAAATATAGTTTGATAAAAAAAAATATTTAGATAAACAATCGACTCGTCCCAGTTTCACACGGGTGTTAATCGTGTTTTAAACCTTTGTAAATCTCTACTTTTCACTAATATTATATGCATCTATTATACATATATAATCCTTTTTCTTGAATCTCTATCTATTTAAAAAGCGCATCAAATCTATTGCGTAGTTTTAAATATTTAGAAGTTATGGCTAAAACTTCCTTCTAGTTCATTTCTGTTTTCCTGATAGCTAATAGGTTAAGTACTGTTATATATCTTATAACTACATTTTAGTTATAAACAATTACTAAATAATAAGATCGTTATAGTGAATAATAACAAAATAATTTTAGACTTTAATCGTTGGTGTACAATTTATAGGAGATCATTTAGGTGCCTCTTGGCAATTTGTGCCACCCTGGTATTTTTCATCAAACCTTTTATTTTTACTATTCTAGCTATTTCTAGTTTTAATATAAACAACTAGTAGCCGTCGAAATGTTTATCGATATAATTTGTTACGAACACTTCATGCTCTTCTCTATGTTTCGTCATAGGAGCGCTTCGAGGAATGAAATAATAATATTTTTAGTTTGATTTTCTTAGCGCTCCCAACAGGAGCGCTTCGCGGAATATTTTGGGAGCGCTTCGTTAGGAGCGCTCCGAGAAATACCCCGCACTGCCCCGCAGACACAACTCAAGTACTTATGCATCAGTTGCTTCCAAATAGACAATAGAGCTACTCAATAACGAACAAACACTAATATTACAGACAGACCCTTCTGTCTGTTTGTCCGTCTTTCACGGAGCGACTGATTTAGGTGATTTTTTATGTGGAGATAGTTGAAGGGATGGAGACAGACATAGGCTATTTTGCCTCTTTTGTTATCTGTCTTACACATATTTATACATTCTATACTAATGTTATAAATGGGAAAGTGTGTCTGTCTGTCTGTTTGTTTGTCTTTCTTTCACGGCAAAACGGAGCGACGAATTGACGTTATTTTTTAAGTGGAGATAGTTGAAGGGATGGAGAGTAACATAGGCTACTTTTTGTCTCTTTTTAACGCGAGCGAAGCCGCGGGCAAAAGCTAGTTTATACATACAAAGACAGTGTCAATCTCTTTCCGATAAACAGAAGCTTGTGGTAGTTTACATAAATTAATTTTATTACATATTAGGCTGTGTCCCCTGCGGTTTCAGCCGCGTTCACATAGTTTTTTTGGTACTGCTCCGTCTTGTAGGATATGTCGTGATATTTGTAGGTACTCGATATTCTGACGTGTAAATCTATATTAGGTACTGTAAAGTTTTATCAAAAGTTAGGTAAAATTTCTGACAATTAAACTGATTGGTTATTCTAAAGTATTTTATATGTTATTGTTTAAATTGATATTTCTTTTTTTAGAAGACGATTATAATAAAACACACATTAAATTTTAAGTAGTAGTAGTTTTATAGAGCAAACCAAAACGCACTAATGAAACTCGCATTCAAATCGGTTAAGTCGTTTCTTAGATAAGCCTGTACGAACGTATAAATAGACACATAGACAAAAATACTTAAAATGATTGATTTGGGTTCTGATTCGTGTATAAATGTATAATTTCGAAAATAATTTTGCATACATAAATGCAATATGTGACTGTCTATAATCAGGAAAACATTGTTTCTATTTCCCACGCTTATGTTCTGTTAATGGAATGTGTTTTATTCTATGGGGTTATTTACATATAACAATTATCGCGCTTGTACACTGTAAGAAATTTCACCGGCGACAGATAGCAATAGGACCAGTGCGTAATTTATACGTCAAGAATTTAGCCATGTTTAGGCACGGTTTGTTGCGTCTGCTCCAGACAAGTTAAATAATGTAAATGAAGAGATTGTTTTCGGCCACAGGGGCGTAGGATATGGTGCGCTGTTGCGAGTGACCTTTACAATTGTTGGGGTTATGGGGTATGTTAAAATGGGGAACTAAGGTCATTTTCAATGAATTTTAACAAAGTGGCCCTCACACCACATGCACATTAAAATTTCGGATCTAGTCCCGTATAATAATCATAATACCAGCCTATTACTGCCCCACTGCAGGGCAGTGCAGGGCAAAGGCCTCTTCTCCTACAGAGAAGGCACGAGCATTGAAAATGAGCAATAACCTTTTAACGACCAAGCGACAGCCGGCTGTCGCACTGCTATTGTCTTTCTATTTTGTCTCGAATTACATGTGTTCGAAGGTTTAGATGGAATATTATTCTGTATACAGGAATAATATTAAATCGGTTTTGGATACGGCTTAGGATATAAAATTATTTCGGATAACCGTTATTTTCGGTTAGGGACATTAGATTTTTAAAGTATCATAGAGACATTATGGGTAAAGACTAGGGAATGCAATTCCGTAACAGAAGTTTAGCTGGAGGGCAGGCGCTTAGTCTTTTTTATAAAAGACCAAGAAAGAGACGCAGCGTCTCTTTCTTGGTCTTTTATAAAAAAGACTAAGCGCTTGTTTCACATGCTTCTGATAAGTTCTGATTATGATCTGGCAGATAAATTCATACAAAATCTGTTCCATTTTTAAATTTATTGTAGGTTGTGAAACAGGCCCTAAGAAGTAAGTTTCTCAATTATTCAATTAAAATGCTCAGCTTCTCTTCTTACTTACCATATAAGAAAGTCGAAGTTATCCAACTTCTAAAGTATCGATTTCAACTTTTCGTATTGAGTGCCAAAGACAATACAATAAAATAATGTAAAATCGACAAAATGGAATCATGACCCACCATAAGCTTATTTTCCTACAGACATTCAAATACAATTAGGTCGACAATCGCGTAAACATGTATTAAAAATGTCACACTTCTACTCTTATTATTTTGACAGCTTCAAACGATTTGTCGTCGAAATGGGTCATGATTCAATTTTGTCGATAGTACAACTTAAATGAAACCGTAGCCTACAGACAACAGCCAATAAGGATAGCGTAACTTCCTATATTTACGAAAGAATTTTTAAGCTCCAACCGTCTCCGTCTTGAATTGCTAGGTGTTCTGCTACGGCTATATCACTTGTAGCAAATGTAATGTATAATTATTTGTTGTATTAGATAACATCAGGCGAACAGTTTATTGCGATACCTCGAGATCAACCAAGTGCACCATGTATTGGATGCGCCTCTCACGTGAACCCACAAGCTGCAGGCGTCAGCGACCTCGCAAACCTAGGACTGCAGCATCTCGACCTTCACGAACCCTCCGTGAAACATAGCTTGGATAGCGTTATAGACGTGGAAAGACAAGTTCAAGTAAGCACTAACATTACATAAGTACTTCTATGAAATATATGACATCGATAACAGTAGTCCCTGTTATCGATGTCATATATTTCATAGAAGTACTTATGTTTTCAAATTTCCTTCACAGGTTGTAAACGGCGTCCGCTATATTTTGACTCTATCAATAAATTCCGACACTTGTTCAGACGAACACTCTGAAAACTGCGCTTCCTCTAAGATATGTAAGGTAACTATTCTAGTAAAACCATGGGTAAAACTTTCTAACGGTGGCAATTTTAGATCAATTTTAGCAAATAATTGTACAGAAGAATGGCTACACGGTGATGACGGTGAAGTTTTGCCTGAAATGCCTACCGACAACCATCAAAACGATAAGATCAAGGGAAATGTAGATCCTAATGAAGATATACAGGCTAAGCACAATATAGATGTCCAATCCCAGCCGAAACCGGAAAAGACCCTTACAGACGAAGAAATCAGAAGAATACAAGAGCAAATAATTCCAAATTCTCGATTCCAAGAGATTACTGAACCCTCCCAGCAGTCATTTACGACACCTGAAGCGTCGGGTGTAAGCAAGCAACATGTTTTTAAAGTTGAATCTGGTCAACATAATGAAAATTCCATTCCCGTTACCGAATCCTACAAATCAGACCAACAGACTTATAGCATAAATATGGATAAAAGGAAAGCTATAGATGAAATGTTAGATTTTTTTGACTTTTCTGGGTTCAAACCTAAAACGGAAGTAGAAGACGTTATCCCACGGGTAAGACGAAGTTATGATTATGATCTACAAGTGCTATCACTTGTTGATGATTATCATGGAATTAAAAATAGTATAAAGAATGCACGTTTTGTGTACGAGATGGCTCAAGCTATGGTGGACTACATGAATGAGATGGATATGGAAGTAAAAAAAAGAGTAGTAAAACATGTCATTAAAGCTGAAGATGAAACCGAAAATCTTCAGCGTTTTATATACTTACAAGCTAGTGTTTCGATACCTTGCGATACAGTTGAGTGTGAACCGAGAGACGTGGAAACTCAAATTTGTAATGGTGTTATCGATTGCACAAACGAAAACAGTCCGCAAATTCTGACTACTTTTTGTTACGACGATAACAAAGAAAGTGCCAATAGAGAAAATAACATTGACGAAATACCACTCAATGATCCTGTGTTAAGGAAATTGGCTAGAGACGCTGTAAAAAAAATCGAATCTGAATCAGACTCTCCATACGCTATAAGAATAAATAAAATCGCGTCGGCTATTACTCAGGTAACGTCTGGAAGATTAACAAAAATCTCCATTATAGTTGAAAACGTCAAATGTAATAAAACCGTTCCATTTGCATTACGAGGGAGTTGCATAGTTCTAGAACAGTTGGGAACAAAAATTTGTGAAGTTATTGTCCATGAGAAGCATTGGCTTAAAGAAAAAAGAATATCGTATACTTGTATAGACAGACCAACTGATATGAGAATATCGAACAGCAAAGTGATAAAACCAGTCACTGTAGACGATCCGAAAATTAATGAAATGTTGCAAGAAGCTATACAATATTTGGAAACTCAATCTGATAAAAGTAACAAACAAAAGATTGTACAAATAAACTCTATTTCTTCTCAAATTATTGCTGGATTTTTGACTAATATAGAATTCGTCGTTGGTTATACAGATTGCACAGACGAAAACTACTCAAGAGACAAAATAATTAAATGTGAATATTTGAAAGGCCAACCACTACGTTTATGTAAAGCACAAATTTGGGACAGATCCTGGATAATGGATGGGAGACAAGTTGAAGTTTCATGCGAAGATATTACAAAAACTAACGAAACTGTAAAATCAAAGAAAAAAAGATCTATAGAATCTAATACAGCTAAGGAAAATCTAAATTTGAGTAAAGATAATGATGATGATATTGATTACAAGAAATTAGCTAATGAATCATTAAACAAGTTTATGCGTTCATCATCCAGTCACCAACATTATGAAGTCGTTATGGTAGATAAAGTTTTAGATCAAGACGTTTCCAGACACCTAATAACAATCGACTTTACAATTTCACCCACAAACTGTCTAATTAACGACGATGGTAGTTTATCGGGGTCTAAATGCGTCATTGTAAACCCCAAAAATATAATACACTGCCGTTCTAAAATATTACAAAATAATTGGATTGCCAAAAAACAGTATTTTATTAATTGTAACATAAAACTAAAATACCAACAGCAAAAAAACTCAAACGAGATAAAGGAACGCGACCCAAGCGACCCAATATATTATCAACTAGCTGAAGAGTCTTTGGCAAAACATCTCCAGGACACTGGCAATCCACATTCATTAATTCATCACAGTATTGCTCGTGTGGATAAAGTGACAACACAAATAGTTAATGGAAGATTAACAAAGATCGACTTTATAATCACTTCAAAGAACCAAAGCGCACGCAACAACCAATCTACTCGTTGTCATTCCGAAATTTTGGAGAGGCGATGGTTGGGTACGAAGGACTTTAATGTTTCTTGTGACATTAAACATGCAATGAAAGTCGATGTCACTGCTGGATTTAATATAGATGATCCTAAATTTATGCAAATTGCTGTGGAGTCCTTGCAGAAATATATACAAATTAAACCAGAATCGGGTCTAACACGTGTAGTTTTTGTAGATAAGGTATTGCAAAATGGAGAAAAAATTAAAGTTAGATTTATTGCTTCTCACGTAGAGGAAAACGATGGCGATACTATTTGCAATACTGAAGTGTCTGCAACATTAATGTCTAAAAGTGATATTAATGTAGATTGTCATTTGATTGGAAAAATATTTAAAAAAGGCAAAGTCACTATAGATGATCCAAATTTTATTAAATATGTAGAATTAGCAGAGAAATCTCTCCGCAACCTTGAAATGAATAACAGCTCGTTTTATAGCATAGTAGGCGTAGAAAGTGCTCTTGTACAGTGGGATGAAGGCATTAAGACAATTCTTCATTTTACTATATCTCCAATTGATACAGAAAGCGAATTCTTGCAAGGGAAACAATGTATTACTGAAATACTGGAACAGCCATGGTTAAATATAAAAGAAAATAATGTGAAATGCAGATCGGTAAAAGATTTGTACAGGACTAAAAGACAAGTTTCATATGAGAGACACGGCGCTCTACTTGGTTCTGCCAAAAAACAAGACTCTGCTAAACCTGAGTACAGAGCGCTAGCTGAAGAATCCTTGCGAAAATATACTATCAATGCTGGTATCTCACACCCTCTTAAAGTAGCAAGCGTTGAAAAAGTGACTACTCAAGTAGTTTCGGGCTCGTTGACCAAGATCGATTTTCTAGTGTCTGGTTACCCTGGTGCTGAACTAATTAAATGTCACTCAGAGGTTTGGGAACAGCCCTGGCTAAACAAGAAAGATATCGACGTGTCCTGTCAAACCGATGGCCTCAGAGGCAAAAGACAAATTCCTGGTGGTAGCAAAGTGCAAGACCCTGCCAAACCTGAGTACAGAACGCTAGCTGAAGAATCCTTGCGAAAATATACTATCAATGCTGGTATCTCACACCCTCTTGAAGTAGCAAGCGTTGAAAAAGTGACTACTCAAGTAGTTTCGGGCTCGCTGACCAAGATCGATTTTCTAGTGTCTGGTTACCCTGGTGCTGAACTAATTAAATGTCATTCAGAGGTTTGGGAACAGTCCTGGCTAAACAAGAAAGATATCGACGTGTCTTGTCAGGTTGACAGTCATCGAGATAAAAGGCAAATACGTGGCGGTTTAAAAAACCAAGATCCATCGGAACCTGAATACAAAGCGCTAGCTGAAGAATCCTTGCGAAAATATACTATCAATGCTGGTATCTCACACCCTCTTGAAGTAGCAAGCGTTGAAAAAGTGACTACTCAAGTAGTTTCCGGCTCGCTGACCAAGATCGATTTTCTAGTGTCTGGTTACCCTGGTGCTGAACTAGTTAAATGTCACTCAGATGTTTGGGAACAGTCCTGGCTAAACAAGAAAGAGATCGACGTGTCCTGTCAGACTGATGGCCTCAGAGGCAAAAGACAAATTCCTGGTGGTAGCCAAGTGCAAGACCCTGCCAAACCTGAGTACAGAGCGCTAGCTGAAGAATCCTTGCGAAAATATACTATCAATGCTGGTTTCTCACACCCTCTTAAAGTAGCAGGCGTTGAAAAAGTGACTACTCAAGTAGTTTCCGGCTCGCTGACCAAGATCGATTTTCTAGTGTCTGGTTACCCTGGTGCTGAACTAATTAAATGTCACTCAGAGGTTTGGGAACAGTCCTGGCTAAACAAGAAAGATATCGACGTGTCCTGTCAAACCGATGGCCTCAGAGGCAAAAGACAAATTCCTGGTGGTAGCAAAGTGCAAGACCCTGCCAAACCTGAGTACAGAACGCTAGCTGAAGAATCCTTGCGAAAATACACTATCAATGCTGGTATCTCACACCCTCTTGAAGTAGCAAGCGTTGAAAAAGTGACTACTCAAGTAGTTTCGGGCTCGCTGACCAAGATCGATTTTCTAGTGTCTGGTTACCCTGGTGCTGAACTAATTAAATGTCATTCAGAGGTTTGGGAACAGTCCTGGCTAAACAAGAAAGATATCGACGTGTCCTGTCAAACCGATGGCCTCAGAGGCAAAAGACAAATTCCTGGTGGTAGCAAAGTGCAAGACCCTGCAAAACCTGAGTACAGAACGCTAGCTGAAGAATCCTTGAGAAAATATACTATCAATGCTGGTATCTCACACCCTCTTGAAGTAGCAAGCGTTGAAAAAGTGACTACTCAAGTAGTTTCCGGCTCGCTGACCAAGATCGATTTTCTAGTGTCTGGTTACCCTGGTGCTGAACTAATTAAATGTCACTCAGAGGTTTGGGAACAGTCCTGGCTAAACAAGAAAGATATCGACATGTCCTGTCAAACCGATGGCCTCAGAGGCAAAAGACAAATTCCTGGTGGTAGCAAAGTGCAAGACCCTGCCAAACCTGAGTACAGAGCGCTAGCTGAAGAATCTTTGCGAAAATATACTATCAATGCTGGTATCTCACACCCTCTTAAAGTAGCAAGCGTTGAAAAAGTGACTACTCAAGTAGTTTCCGGCTCGCTGACTAAGATCGATTTTCTAGTGTCTGGTTACCCTGGTGCTGAACTAATTAAATGTCACTCAGAGGTTTGGGAACAGTCCTGGCTAAACAAGAAAGATATCGACGTGTCCTGTCAAACCGATGGCCTCAGAGGCAAAAGACAAATTCCTGGTGGTAGCAAAGTGCAAGACCCTGCCAAACCTGAGTACAGAACGCTAGCTGAAGAATCCTTGCGAAAATATACTATCAATGCTGGTATCTCACACCCTCTTGAAGTAGCAAGCGTTGAAAAAGCAACTACTCAAGTAGTTTCGGGCTCGCTGACCAAGATCGATTTTCTAGTGTCTGGTTACCCTGGTGCTGAACTAATTAAATGTCACTCAGAGGTTTGGGAACAGTCCTGGCTAAACAAGAAAGATATCGACGTGTCCTGTCAAACCGATGGCCTCAGAGGCAAAAGACAAATTCCTGGTGGTAGCAAAGTGCAAGACCCTGCCAAACCTGAGTACAGAGCGCTAGCTGAAGAATCTTTGCGAAAATATACTATCAATGCTGGTATCTCACACCCTCTTAAAGTAGCAAGCGTTGAAAAAGTGACTACTCAAGTAGTTTCCGGCTCGCTGACTAAGATCGATTTTCTAGTGTCTGGTTACCCTGGTGCTGAACTAATTAAATGTCACTCAGAGGTTTGGGAACAGTCCTGGCTAAACAAGAAAGATATCGACGTGTCCTGTCAAACCGATGGCCTCAGAGGCAAAAGACAAATTCCTGGTGGTAGCAAAGTGCAAGACCCTGCCAAACCTGAGTACAGAACGCTAGCTGAAGAATCCTTGCGAAAATATACTATCAATGCTGGTATCTCACACCCTCTTGAAGTAGCAAGCGTTGAAAAAGCAACTACTCAAGTAGTTTCGGGCTCGCTGACCAAGATCGATTTTCTAGTGTCTGGTTACCCTGGTGCTGAACTAATTAAATGTCACTCAGAGGTTTGGGAACAGTCCTGGCTAAACAAGAAAGATATCGACGTGTCCTGTCAAACCGATGGCCTCAGAGGCAAAAGACAAATTCCTGGTGGTAGCCAAGTGCAAGACCCTGCCAAACCTGAGTACAGAGCGCTAGCTGAAGAATCCTTGCGAAAATATACTATCAATGCTGGTATCACACACCCTCTTAAAGTAGCAGGCGTTGAAAAAGTGACTACTCAAGTAGTTTCCGGCTCGCTGACTAGGATCGATTTTCTAGTGTCTGGTTACCCTGGTGCTGAACTAATTAAATGTCACTCAGAGGTTTGGGAACAGTCCTGGCTAAACAAGAAAGATATCGACGTGTCTTGTCAGGTTGACAGTCATCGAGATAAAAGGCAAATACGTGGCGGTTTAAAAAACCAAGATCCATCGGAACCTGAATACAAAGCGCTAGCTGAAGAATCCTTGCGAAAATATACTATCAATGCTGGTATCTCACACCCTCTTGAAGTAGCAAGCGTTGAAAAAGTGACTACTCAAGTAGTTTCCGGCTCGCTGACCAAGATCGATTTTCTAGTGTCTGGTTACCCTGGTGCTGAACTAATTAAATGTCACTCAGAGGTTTGGGAACAGTCCTGGCTAAACAAGAAAGATATCGACGTGTCTTGTCAGGTTGACAGTCATCGAGATAAAAGGCAAATACGTGGCGGTTTAAAAAACCAAGATCCATCGGAACCTGAATACAAAGCGCTAGCTGAAGAATCCTTGCGAAAATATACTATCAATGCTGGTATCTCACACCCTCTTGAAGTAGCAAGCGTTGAAAAAGTGACTACTCAAGTAGTTTCCCGCTCGCTGACCAAGATCGATTTTCTAGTGTCTGGTTACCCTGGTGCTGAACTAATTAAATGTCACTCAGAGGTTTGGGAACAGTCCTGGCTAAACAAGAAAGATATCGACGTGTCCTGTCAAACCGATGGCCTCAGAGGCAAAAGACAAATTCCTGGTGGTAGCAAAGTGCAAGACCCTGCCAAACCTGAGTACAGAACGCTAGCTGAAGAATCCTTGCGAAAATATACTATCAATGCTGGTATCTCACACCCTCTTGAAGTAACAGGCGTTGAAAAAGTGACTACTCAAGTAGTTTCTGGCTCGCTGACCAAGATCGATTTTCTAGTGTCTGGTTACCCTGGTGCTGAACTAATTAAATGTCACTCAGAGGTTTGGGAACAGTCCTGGCTAAACAAGAAAGATATCGACGTGTCCTGTCAAACCGATGGCCTCAGAGGCAAAAGACAAATTCCTGGTGGTAGCCAAGTGCAAGACCCTGCCAAACCTGAGTACAGAGCGCTAGCTGAAGAATCCTTGCGAAAATATACTATCAATGCTGGTATCACACACCCTCTTAAAGTAGCAGGCGTTGAAAAAGTGACTACTCAAGTAGTTTCCGGCTCGCTGACTAGGATCGATTTTCTAGTGTCTGGTTACCCTGGTGCTGAACTAATTAAATGTCACTCAGAGGTTTGGGAACAGTCCTGGCTAAACAAGAAAGATATCGACGTGTCTTGTCAGGTTGACAGTCATCGAGATAAAAGGCAAATACGTGGCGGTTTAAAAAACCAAGATCCATCGGAACCTGAATACAAAGCGCTAGCTGAAGAATCCTTGCGAAAATATACTATCAATGCTGGTATCTCACACCCTCTTGAAGTAGCAAGCGTTGAAAAAGTGACTACTCAAGTAGTTTCCGGCTCGCTGACCAAGATCGATTTTCTAGTGTCTGGTTACCCTGGTGCTGAACTAATTAAATGTCACTCAGAGGTTTGGGAACAGTCCTGGCTAAACAAGAAAGATATCGACGTGTCTTGTCAGGTTGACAGTCATCGAGATAAAAGGCAAATACGTGGCGGTTTAAAAAACCAAGATCCATCGGAACCTGAATACAAAGCGCTAGCTGAAGAATCCTTGCGAAAATATACTATCAATGCTGGTATCTCACACCCTCTTGAAGTAGCAAGCGTTGAAAAAGTGACTACTCAAGTAGTTTCCGGCTCGCTGACCAAGATCGATTTTCTAGTGTCTGGTTACCCTGGTGCTGAACTAATTAAATGTCACTCAGAGGTTTGGGAACAGTCCTGGCTAAACAAGAAAGATATCGACGTGTCCTGTCAAACCGATGGCCTCAGAGGCAAAAGACAAATTCCTGGTGGTAGCAAAGTGCAAGACCCTGCCAAACCTGAGTACAGAACGCTAGCTGAAGAATCCTTGCGAAAATATACTATCAATGCTGGTATCTCACACCCTCTTGAAGTAACAGGCGTTGAAAAAGTGACTACTCAAGTAGTTTCTGGCTCGCTGACCAAGATCGATTTTCTAGTGTCTGGTTACCCTGGTGCTGAACTAATTAAATGTCACTCAGAGGTTTGGGAACAGTCCTGGCTAAACAAGAAAGATATCGACGTGTCCTGTCAAACCGATGGCCTCAGAGGCAAAAGACAAATTCCTGGTGGTAGCAAAGTGCAAGACCCTGCCAAACCTGAGTACAGAGCGCTAGCTGAAGAATCCTTGCGAAAATATACTATCAATGCGGGTATCTCACACCCTCTTAAAGTAGCAGGCGTTGAAAAAGTGACTACTCAAGTAGTTTCCGGCTCGCTGACAAGATCGATTTTCTATTGTCTGGTTACCCTGGTGCTGAACTAATTAAATGTCACTCAGAGGTTTGGGAACAGTCCTGGCTAAACAAGAAAGATATCGACGTGTCTGTCAGGTTGACAGTCCTCGAGGCAAAAGACAAATTCCTGGTGGTAGCAAAAACAAGACCATCGGAACCTGATTACATAGCGCTAGCTGAAGAATCCTTGCGAAAATATACTATCAATGCTGGTATCTCACACCCTCTTGAAGTAGCAAGCGTTGAAAAAGTGACTACTCAAGTAGTTTCCGGCTCGCTGACCAAGATCGATTTTCTAGTGTCTGGTTACCCTGGTGCTGAACTAATTAAATGTCACTCAGAGGTTTGGGAACAGTCCTGGCTAAACAAGAAAGATATCGACGTGTCATGTCAGTTGACAGTGGCATCAGAGGCAAAAGACAAATTCCTGGTGGTTTAAAAAACAAGACCCATGCCAAACCTGAGTACAAACGCTAGCTGAAGAATCCTTGCGAAAATATACTATCAATGCTGGTATCTCACACCCTCTTGAAGTAGCAAGCGTTGAAAAAGTGACTACTCAAGTAGTTTCCGGCTCGCTGACCAAGATCGATTTTCTAGTGTCTGGTTACCCTGGTGCTGAACTAATTAAATGTCACTCAGAGGTTTGGGAACAGTCCTGGCTAAACAAGAAAGATATCGACGTGTCCTGTCAAACCGATGGCCTCAGAGGCAAAAGACAAATTCCTGGTGGTAGCAAAGTGCAAGACCCTGCCAAACCTGAGTACAGAACGCTAGCTGAAGAATCCTTGCGAAAATATACTATCAGTGCTGGTATCTCACACCCTCTTGAAGTAAAGGCGTTGAAAAAGTGACTACTCAAGTAGTAGTTTCTGGCTCGCTGACCAAGATCGATTTTCTAGTGTCTGGTTACCCTGGTGCTGAACTAATTAAATGTCACTCAGAGGTTTGGGAACAGTCCTGGCTAAACAAGAAAGATATCGACGTGTCCTGTCAAACCGATGGCCTCAGAGGCAAAAGACAAATTCCTGGTGGTAGCCAAGTGCAAGACCCTGCCAAACCTGAGTACAGCGCTAGCTGAAGAATCCTTGCGAAAATATACTATCAATGCTGGTATCACACACCCTCTTAAAGTAGCAGGCGTTGAAAAAGTGACTACTCAAGTAGTTTCCGGCTCGCTGACCAAGATCGATTTTCTAGTGTCTGGTTACCCTGGTGCTGAACTAATTAAATGTCACTCAGAGGTTTGGGAACAGTCCTGGCTAAACAAGAAAGATATCGACGTGTCTTGTCAGGTTGACAGCCTCGAGATAAAAGGCAAATCCGTGGCGGTTTAAAAAACAAGATCAATCGGAACCTGAATACAAAGCGCTAGCTGAAGAATCCTTGCGAAAATATACTATCAATGCTGGTATCTCACACCCTCTTGAAGTAGCAAGCGTTGAAAAAGTGACTACTCAAGTAGTTTCCGGCTCGCTGACCAAGATCGATTTTCTAGTGTCTGGTTACCCTGGTGCTGAACTAATTAAATGTCACTCAGAGGTTTGGGAACAGTCCTGGCTAAACAAGAAAGATATCGACGTGTCCTGTCAAACCGATGGCCTCAGAGGCAAAAGACAAATTCCTGGTGGTAGCAAAGTGCAAGACCCTGCCAAACCTGAGTACAGAGCGCTAGCTGAAGAATCCTTGCGAAAATATACTATCAATGCTGGTATCACACACCCTCTTAAAGTAGCAGGCGTTGAAAAAGTGACTACTCAAGTAGTTTCCGGCTCGCTGACTAAGATCGATTTTCTAGTGTCTGGTTATCCTGGTGCTGAACTAATTAAATGTCACTCAGAGGTTTGGGAACAGTCCTGGCTAAACAAGAAAGATATCGACGTGTCCTGTCAAACCGATGGCCTCAGAGGCAAAAGACAAATTCCTGGTGGTAGCAAAGTGCAAGACCCTGCAAAACCTGAGTACAGAACGCTAGCTGAAGAATCCTTGCGAAAATATACTATCAATGCTGGTATCTCACACCCTCTTGAAGTAGCAAGCGTTGAAAAAGTGACTACTCAAGTAGTTTCCGGCTCGCTGACCAAGATCGATTTTCTAGTGTCTGGTTACCCTGGTGCTGAACTAATTAAATGTCACTCAGAGGTTTGGGAACAGTCCTGGCTAAACAAGAAAGATATCGACGTGTCCTGTCAAACCGATGGCCTCAGAGGCAAAAGACAAATTTGGTGGTAGCAAAGTGCAAGACCCTGCCAAACCTGAGTACAGAACGCTAGCTGAAGAATCCTTGCGAAAATATACTATCAATGCTGGTATCTCACACCCTCTTGAAGTAGCAAGCGTTGAAAAAGTGACTACTCAAGTAGTTCCGGCTCGCTGACCAAGATCGATTTTCTAGTGTCTGGTTACCCTGGTGCTGAACTAATTAAATGTCACTCAGAGGTTTGGGAACAGTCCTGGCTAAACAAGAAAGATATCGACGTGTCCTGTCAAACCGATGGCCTCAGAGGCAAAAGACAAATTCCTGGTGGTAGCAAAGTGCAAGACCCTGCCAAACCTGAGTACAGAACGCTAGCTGAAGAATCCTTGCGAAAATATACTATCAATGCTGGTATCTCACACCCTCTTGAAGTAGCAAGCGTTGAAAAAGTGACTACTCAAGTAGTTTCGGGCTCGCTGACCAAGATCGATTTTCTAGTGTCTGGTTACCCTGGTGCTGAACTAGTTAAATGTCACTCAGAGGTTTGGGAACAGTCCTGGCTAAACAAGAAAGAGATCGACGTGTCCTGTCAGACTGATGGCGTCAGAGGCAAAAGACAAATTCCTGGTGGTAGCAAAGTGCAAGACCCTGCCAAACCTGAGTACAGAGCGCTAGCTGAAGAATCCTTGCGAAAATATACTATCAATGCGGGTATCTCACACCCTCTTAAAGTAGCAGGCGTTGAAAAAGTGACTACTCAAGTAGTTTCCGGCTCGCTGACCAAGATCGATTTTCTAGTGTCTGGTTACCCTGGTGCTGAACTAATTAAATGTCACTCAGAGGTTTGGGAACAGTCCTGGCTAAACAAGAAAGATATCGACGTGTCCTGTCAAACCGATGGCCTCAGAGGCAAAAGACAAATTCCTGGTGGTAGCAAAGTGCAAGACCCTGCCAAACCTGAGTACAGAACGCTAGCTGAAGAATCCTTGCGAAAATATACTATCAATGCTGGTATCTCACACCCTCTAGAAGTAGCAAGCGTTGAAAAAAGTGACTACTCAAGTAGTTTCGGCTCGCTGACAAGATCGATTTTCTAGTGTCTGGTTACCCTGGTGCTGAAACTAATTAAATGTCATTCAGAGGTTTGGGAACAGTCCTGGCTAAACAAGAAAGATATCGACGTGTCTTGTCAGGTTGACAGTCATCGAGATAAAAGACAATACGTGGCGGCAAATTTAAAAACCAAGACCATCGAACCTGAATACAAAGCGCTAGCTGAAGAATCCTTGCGAAAGTACACTAAAGATGCTGGTATTACACATTCTCTTAAAGTTGCAATGTCGAAAAAGCAACTACACAAGTTGTTTCGGGTATTCTGACTCGCATCGATTTTCTAGTTTGGTTACCTGGTGCTGAAACAATAAATGTCACTCAAAGGTTTGGGAACAGTCCTGGCTAAACAGAAAGATATCGACGTATCTTGTAAGACTGATGGCCTCAGAAGCAAAAGACAAATACCAGTGGTGTCCAGGATAAGAATTCGAGAGTAAAAAGAGATCTGGAAACGCCTAGTAGTGCTTCGAAACTAAATCTAAGGACCCTCACTACAAAGGACTGTCTTTGAAATTGTTACGAGGAGGAAATAATAAACGGCCGGTACAGGTTTTCGAGGACGTAGCGAAGAAGAACAAGATCCAAACAAAGAGGAATATAAAATTATGGCTGAAGAATCTTTGCGTAAGTTTTTTAGAAAGGAAAACAAAATATTATAAAGTAGTTGAAGTGAATCGTGTTGTGAGTCGTGTGGTTTCTGGTTTAAAATATGAAATAGATTTTACTGCCGCACCAACAGCATGCTCGGCAAATGTTTCCAGTATACGCGCACGCAATTGCAAAGCAGATGAACATGTGCGTCTGTATTGTCACACTGAAATTTGGGATCGACCATGGTTAAGACAGAAAAAGATTGACGTTACATGTAACGACCCTACCGATGACGAATGGGAATCTGAAAACGATTCATCTGCAATACCATCTTTTGAAAAGTATGTTAAACTGGCGGAAGAAGCTGCTTCGAATATTATTATAAACACATCGAATAAATAGAAAATATGTTCATAAAGTTACGAAAATTCTCAGCGCGAATGAGCAAGAGGCCAACGCCACAATAACCAATATTAACTATTCTCTTTCGCCAACGACATGTTTGCGAAATAGAACCACTAATAGTACGTCTTGTAAGTTGAAACAGCCTCTGGTAGTGTTTAATTGTAGTGCAAACATACGCCAGCCGATAGGTGAAGAAAAAGAGATTACAGTGACATGTAAAAAAAATGGTGAACGAAATAGTAAAAAGTTTAAACGTGAATTGAACGTTAGAAATGAAAGACAAATTAGTGATGATAATGATGATGATGATGATAATGAAATAGATGAAGATACTACTTTTTATTACGCCGATCGCTCCTTGCAATTTTTAAATGACCAATCTAGTTCAAACAATTTATATAAATTAGTATCTATACACGCTGCAAAAAGTAGTATACAAATGGAAACTTTAACGGTTAAATTGTACATTGAAGTAGTAGAAACATTTTGCTTACGACATTTGAAGTCAATGAACCTTCGAAATTGCGAGGAGATGGGTAGTTTGAATCATAAATTGTGCTTGGCTAGACTTTGGCCTTCACCCGATGACGAGCTGATTGTGAGACACGTATCTGTCGTTTGTGATGATAGCAACGATTTTGTGTCCATTACTGGTGTGAACATACCCGAACTTGTGAAGATATCTGTCAATGTCCTCGAGAGCTACCCTGAAAATACATTCAAATTGGTTCACCAAGGTGAACCACAGGTCATACCAACGCTCGATTCACGACGTCCCTTTAAAATTAATTTTGTCGTTGGTGTTACAAATTGTTCAAAAGATGTCAATCTAGATAAAAATCCCTTTCAATGTTTTCTTAATCCAAATGTTGGCTCGAGGAATTGTCGCTCTTTGATTTGGTTGAAGCCAGAAACTAGATATATTAGTCATGTAGAAGCTAAATGTACGCCAATAGGTCGTAACAAGAGATCGCCTCTGAATTCAGGCAACACAACATCGGATTATGAAGCAATACAAAATATGGTGAAAGCATCGTTAGAAAAATTAGAAATGCAATCGTTGCATAGATATAAACAAAGAGTTCTTCAAATTAATAGTCACTCTACAAAGATAACTTCGGGAAGAGTAACCACTATTGATTTTGATGTCGGCTACACTTCTTGTTTAAAATACGAATGGGTTGCCAACATAACGAGTTGCAATTTTCTTGAGCATTTACCGAGAAGGCGTTGTGTGGCGCAAATATGGGAGAGGCTATGGAGCAGTAGCGGAAAGAATTATAGATGTAAATTGTGTCGATGACGAAACACCTTGGAATCTCACATCGAATTGAAAGCGCTGAAATGGCAAATGAATTAGCGAGACAGGCTTTGAAACACATAGAAGCAAAATATAATCCTCACCCGAGCAAACAGAAAGTTGTTAGGATATTTTATTAGAGAAGCAATTAGTTGCAGGTATTCATTACAAAATGAAAATAGAAGTTGGCTTCACGGGATTGTATGGCTTTAAGTGATCAAAAAGATGCATTTTTGTAGATAATCACGGTCTGAACAAGTTCTGTCGTGTTAATGTATGGATTCGACCATGGACTGACCATCCTCCTAACTTCCGAGTGACATGCGACTTCCAAGAAGGCACTACACACGATTTGTATCATCAAGTACAAGCTGAACAGTTGTTCTATAACTTTCTGACGACTTACAGCCCTAGTTATGTAAACAATTATTCTCAAATGCAAAAAAGGTTTGAGATATTTAAGAACAACATAAAAAAAATTCATGAATTGAACACACACGAAAAAGGAACAGCCATATACGGTGTAACAAGATTTACTGATTTAACTTACGAAGAGTTCAGTAACACATATATGGGTTTGAATAAGAATCTAACTAATGAAAACCAGGTTCCTATGAAGAAAGCCGATATTCCAGATATTAAGGTTCCTCTGAGCTTCGACTGGAGGGAGCACGATGCTGTGACTGAGGTGAAGGATCAAGGTTCCTGTGGTTCCTGCTGGGCGTTCAGTGTAACTGGTGAGTAATTTTTTCAACATTTTATTATAGGGCAAACGCTAGGGTAAAACATACTATTGTTTTTAAAATCAAAATTCAAAAAGTTTTGCTAAGTTATAAGTAAGTTTCGCAAGCTGGACCGTATCTAAAAATCTCACG